>CM039513.1:26486282-27086282 GCA_022432975.1 Begonia masoniana | reverse complement strand
CTTTCAAGCTGCATCTGCCGATGGCCTTTCAAGCTGCATCTGCCGATGGCCTTTCAAGCTGCATCTGCCGATGGCCTTTCAAGCTGCATCTGCCGATGGCCTTTCAAGCTGCATCTGCCGATGGCTTTCAAGCTGCATCTGCCGATGGCCTTTCAAGCTGCATCTGCCGATAGCACTTTCAAGCTGTTCCTGCCGATGAACTTTCAAGGTGCATCTGCCGATGGCTTTTCATAATACATCTGCCGATGAAGTTTCAAGATGCATCATGCCGATGAAGTTCAAAGCTTGCTCATGCCGATAGCTTATTCGTGTTGCATCTACCGATGGCGTTGAAGATACATATGCCGATGACGTGGCGATCTGTTTTGAAGCTGTTTAAACGGGTGATCTTCAGCCAGATTTTAAAATAGCCGCGAAGCTACAATGACGTCGTTTTCAGCATTAACTCCAAAACTTTAATGGCGACGATGACTTGCAACTACATACGGCAACAGCTACCTGAAATTGTACGAAAGCTGCTCCAACGGTAACAAAGTTTCTATTATTGGATAAGGAGCATTGAAGTCAAGCCGATTCTGAAGACAGAGTATTTAAGCCAAGTTTAGAGCACGAAGATACAACTTTTGCAAATTGAATTCCTGAGCCCTAACCTGCGATATTTTATCATACTCTGTATAATTTTCTACATCTCTCGATTTTAACTTGAGATTCAATCCTTGTGAGAGTGTAGTCTGAGCTTTCCATTTACGAACTCAACATTGTGTATAAGGCAGTGGATTGACGCCCGTGAAGTTCAATCCTGAATTGTAAAGGCAGTTGATCGGAGCCCGAAATTCCAATCTGTTTTTCTCACTGAGGAGAAGGTTAAGGATCTTCAAGGGGTGAACCTTGAAGCGTGGATGTAGGCAAGGTTTGGCCGAACCACGTAAAAATCTGGTGTTGATTTTTCTCTCTCTCTTACTGTTATTGATTGACTGCTTGTGTTTAGTAATTAAGAAAATTTTAAAAAGGTCTAATTCACCCCCCCTCTTAGACAATCTCGATCCTACAGAGAGCTCCTTCTCTCTATGTTTCTCTGTTATTTGTTCTGCCTTTCGATTTTAAATCTGTTTACTGTTTTCTCGTTTTACTTTTAAATACAGAGAATGCCTCCCGCCTACGTTTTTCCTGTCTTACTCTATTTCTATATTTACAGTTCATTTCTATTTTCTGCTCCACCCTTTTATTCTGTCATTCACTCTGCCCTTTTGATTTCAACTACTTCTGTTTTATTTTCCACTCCAGAGAACTCTCTCTCTCTGTGAAGTTTTAAAGTTTGTAAATGTTCTGTTCCCTGTTCAAAAAAGTATATAGTCCCCGTTTTCTGTTATCTGTCCTTGAGTGATGGCTTCGATCCCGGACCCCGATCGGGTTCAGTTTCGGGCTGTCACAATAACAAAAAAAAAATTGTTGTTAAGATTTTACTAGTGGTGTCACTATGTGGTCTTTGACTTGCAGGTGGTGTCATCGCTTACAATTGTTCATCAGCAACCCAGGGTAACGATGTTAGTTCCTCAAATCGCCGTTATTTTTATTTTTATTTTTTTTCTAACTCATGAGGTGCTGCTGACTCATAATTATTGTTTGTCGCTAATAATGTGTCGAAAAGGTTCTTGAGTGACCATCTTTTTTCACTTGAACTATTTTTCTAATGAGACTGTGAAAGCTTAGTTTATTTATAGCTATTTATGAATGTAGAAATGTTTTCTAAGCTTCTCCATTGATGGCTTGTTGAGTCTGTTTTAAAATGGTATAAAGGATTTGATGATTTTAAATCTTCGATGGCTCGTGGAACCTATTTATGAAATGAGAAGAAAATAATTTTTAAATTTAAATTCATGCACTGCATTTTATAACTGTCTCATAGTTTCTAAGAGAAATGAATTAAACTAGTTTTCCCATGTAGTTGGTATAGTAGGGTTCCCTACTGAGTTAGTCATTCACCCCAAAATACCTCATCCTTTTTCTTAGGTTAGGATTGTGAAGAAGTTTTCTTGATCTTCTTTCTTTCTTATTGAGTGTTATTCCTTTTCCTGGTGAGGATTGTATTTGTTTGTACGTTTCTTGTTTCTTGTCTGTATAAATTATCGTGTGTTTGGTACTTTATTTATGCATAGTAATTATTGGATTTATTTTAATGTTGTACTGTGATTGATATGTGGACTTTCAGCTCATTCCTTGTGAGCCAAGGCTCAATTTATATTCAAGACTTTCACTGTAAACTTCGTTTTGGGTTGGACGATGATCGGGTCCTCTCTGAGGATCAGGTCGTTCGACCTGGAGTTTCTATCTTGCCCCGTCTCTAGGTCGTAAGAATAGACACACAAGAAAAAGTGATTATCGGTGATCGTAATGCGAAACAACAACCCTCATTAAGTTTAGAGGTTCATACCCAATGATATGACACAATAAGTTGTCCTTCTCAAACAGTCAAAAATTTGTATTAAAACAATAACCCCGCACTCAAATCAATAAATCTCGATACATACAATTGGTATGATGATTCATGATAATAAAAATGCAAGCACAAAATAAACGTGACATTAAAACTATAAGTATATAATAAAAACCGACATGATATAATCATGACATATAATATAAATATGAAATATCATCTCAAAATAGTTTTATAAAACCATGATATGTGCAACTTAACGTAATACATAAATATCTACCTCAAGTGATGTATACCAACTCTACAGCTGAAATCCAATCTTGATAACCAGTAAGTCCAAACACTCAATCAAACCTCGATACCTGTCATAATCTCATCATTAGAAGACTTATAAAACTTTTGAAATAATTGTAGGAACTCATAATTGGGATAAGAACCAACTCAGGTATTTATGAAAACAATCCCCCGAAACATGGTTAGAAGCTGGGTTTATACACCCATCTGTCAACCATAGATGAAAGTCTAGTCGACCACGGCCAACTTGACCAATTGGTCATTTGGACAATGATGTTCGATCGACCTACCAAAAAAAATCTGGTTGACAAAAAGAAACTAGTTTGGTCGTCTGGTTTTACCAAGTCGGTCAACCAATCCAACTAACACACTCTAGTTGATCGATCCTGATGATCCATTACTCGGATTTTTTAAAAACTTTGATCTAGCTTCGGTTTTCTGATTTCGAACAACAATGAATCTAATCCAAACTTAAACTACCAGTTTCATGCGTAATACACCAACTTTCATTCATAAATTACAAAACTTATCATAAATTTTGTTTTAGAACCCTAAGATAGACGGCGAAGATGAGATTAAATCGGAACGTACCCTTGCTGAATCTCTCTGATTTCACCGCAACCTAGACCTCCACAACTCCAATCAAAGGTTCCTTTGATAACATTTCAATTCTACATCGAAATCACACATGAAAGTTCAATCCTCCAAGATCGAACATAAACAGTGGAAGAACTTCATACTACTTATTACCTATATTAAATCACCGTCAAGAACTCGAATTAGATCAACCAAGATTAGATATTTCAACTCCTGATCTCATAAGAATGATACGAACTAAGGAAAACTAAAAATTAAAGCTTCAATCAAATATTTTCTAAACATGGGTGAAGATTTATTAAAGAAGGTCGATGTCTTTGAAAATGTAAAAGAAGAGTTTTTGAGTCAAATATTATATGTAGAAGCCAAAAAGATGTTTGGGGTGCACATTTGAAACTAACCAAGCGAAAAATATAAAGTAGTACACGCAGCAAGGCGCTAAGAGCGCTGGAGGCACGCAGGCACAGTGGCCCGCATGGGACGACGCAGTGTGCGTGGGCGGATAGAAACAGCGGGCGCGCCATCAGCCAACGAGGCCATTCGACACAAAGAAAAATTCCAAAACGTGTTAGGGTTTCCATATTTTATATTTTAACACTTCTTAGAGTTTACTATATTTTTAGGGATATTTACTGTATTTTAAGGATATTTTGATTATTTTTAATATTTATTTTAGACTATTTAAGCACAAAAGATGTAATCTTAAATGATGAATGATTGATTTTAAATAAAACTTATGCTTGCTTCTTTTTGAGTAATTCTTATTGTGAGACTTTTTTTTTTTTTTTTTTTTGTGAAGAACTAGATTTTTTTCGAGTCAAAACTTGAGAGATCAACTTGATAACTTTTGTTCAACCAACAAGTTTTGTTCGGGTCAAGCTCCTTGTTTGATAATTTTGGTTTCATCGACAATATTCGATTGGGGTCAAGTTCCTTATACTTGATTGAAATACGTTCTTAATTTTTTATTCTGCTTTGTTGAAAGGTCTCGAATTTGATATATATATATATATATATATATATATATATATGTGGTTTTAATGAAAAAAAAAAAAGTAGGTTTTTGGTTGAAAGTACGTTTAGATAGCCACTTAGGCCCATTGCTAAAAGTACATTGACTAAGATTACAAAATTGTAATTGTTGACTAACATAATGCAAATATTTCAAAATACATAACCACCGAACCATAATTCTGGCGGTTACCATAGTTTGCTTTCGGGTCGTGACAACTTTAAATTCTAGCACTATTAGAGTTCTTAACCACTGCATGAATTTCCTTACTTGTTATCACTTTTCACTATTTTATCAAAAAATTACCATTTTCGACACGAGTAAATTGTAAAATGTAAAATTAACCACAGTATAATTACACATAATTAAAATGAAAAAAAAAATGGATTCTTTAAATTTGTGGATATACTTGGAGATTGAGTAAAAGAATAATATTTTGAGGTGTATTTTCTACGATATTCTCTAAATTATTATATGATATGATATTCATTCAGAAGTATAACATTATAATATAAATTATAAAAAGTGAATATAATATATTATTTGCATTAGTAAACGAAAGACATGTCACATGGCAACATTAAGAAGCCAAATTCGGCATACAACCAACGTGACTTGAACAAAATAGTAAAAGTTTTTAGTGAAATTTTATAGATTTGGTTCTTGCTATCCAAACCTCATAAGAAACCTATGGCAATAAATTAGAAGCTTCTATTAATTTACTTCTCAAATTTTAGATATTTGACTTTATTTTTTTAAATATTTACAAACAAAATAAACCAAATCATTAGGTTATTATGGTGTTTTAAGTGGAATTTAGAAATAAATCTCTAATATATATTGAACTCGTAACAGAGAATATATGCGAGTATATTTACAAAAGAGGAGAATGGGATGGATCAAGGGCAAACTCTACAATTGATCTGAGCTCTTCCCAATCTCTATAGCTTAACAAATCAATGTCTGCATCCATATCAACTGAGAAGCTTGAAGCTGGAGGCGATACCATGCTAGATGACGTAGTTCGGCCTGCAACGGGGCTGAAATGTCCTTGATTTAGCTGCTGGTGCTGCTGCTTATTCCACCCATTGATATGCTTATTTGCAGGAAATATTTCACAGTTGGATCGACTTATCTGCTGCTTATTCCACCCATTGATATGCTTATTTGCAGGAAATATTTCACAGTTGGATCGACTTATTATGGTTCGAGGGCTGAAGCTAATGTAAGTTTCTCCGTTATCAGACTCACCGCTGCTTGCTGATACCGAAATTTTGTCCGTTAATGAAAAAGTTTTATAACTTGATGCGTGTCTTTTGGGCACTAAATTACGTTTGAAGATCCGACATAGCGTCCAAATTTCCTGTAGAACATATATACATTTGTACTTATAAGATTGAGCCGTAGAGTTGAAATTAATAAATCATTTTACGTTTTTTTTTTAACCGAGCATAAAGAAGAAGAAAGAACATGGTACTTACAGCTTCGGAGGCAGTGGTGAGGTCGGAAGGAAGTCGAAACTCGTGCATCATCCAGTCAGTTTTGGTACCTTTTCCGGCGCTTCCTCTGTAGAAAACGAGAGTTTTCTTCAGGCCGATAATGGAGTCATGGGATGCTCCTCCGGCAGAAGAATATATCGATTTGTCTATGCCGGTTGCCTTCCAGAATCCACACCCCGTCACCCTGTTGGGTCTTATGCTATTCTTGTACTTCCTTCCTCTTTTGCAGAAGAAGTACAGCTCTTTCTCTCCTCCACTGTTACAACCACCTGCACATTTTTAACATATGAATTAGAATAACGAAAGAGATAAAATAATTGGCATCGAGATTTTCTATCGCATCTAATTATTACGTCACCTTAGCGGATGATTTTCAGAACAATTAAATAAGCTTCGTTCTTTTATTGGGTGGTAAATGTACAAACATCAAAATCAAGATCATAATCTAGATGAAGATCAATATCAAAGTTAAAATCTAGAACAATTGGCATTTACTTTTTAGTAGCTTTTGATTATCCAAGTGTAAAACAAAGCGAGTGCAACTGTTTTTGAAGAAACCCTTACAGCCTTGACAGCATGCAAGATGTTATTACTTTTTGTTGATCATTGACTACCAAAAAAAAAAGTAGAAGATAAGGTTGATTGAATTAAGAGCTAAAATCATACTCGAAAGATCCCAAGGGTTGTACTTGTAGATATCAATCTCCCGGATGATTCCAAGCTTAACCGGTTTCTTCTCAACTTTCCGGCGAAGATAAAAGCTCAAAAGCTCTTCGTCAGTCGGATGAAATCTAAATCCGGGAAGCGGAACTTGCTTATCCATTTCCAAACTCTGAATCAAACTATGTTCTCCGAAACAAAATACAGTTGGGTTGAATAGAGTTAGTGTAATGAAACTCAGAAAGAGAGCCTCTGCAATTTATACAACCATATTAGGGTTTAGAGTCAAAGTCATTGCTTTGACTGAAAATCAGATAATGCCAATTATAAGAGGAATGACTAGTTCAATCATCTGCCATCTTTGACTTTGAAATGATTCTTGACCCAAAATTAAAACAGAAAGCCAAATTTTAGATTAGAATCTCTCTACCCATCATCTTTTACTTGCATAATCCACATTGTTTTTCACCAAATGACCATACTTTTATTTGATGTCATTTGACTCAATAAAATCAATAATCATCTCTTCCATATCCATAAGTAAATATGCCATAAATTCATTCATTATATCCCTCTAATTTGATGGGTCTTTAAAGTTGGAAGAGAACGCCAGATTAATCACCTCAAATAAAACAACATTAAACTCTTTGTTCTAAGACGTTTTTTAAGAAAAAATGAAAATAAAATTAATTATTTCGAAATGTAAATATAAGGATAATATTATTCAACTCGGCAGACATTTTTTTGTTTGTCATTAAAGTCTTCAACCATCATGCCTACCGTTTACTTTGACCTTATTTTTATTTAAAATATTGTTAATAAAAACAAACTTGTAGGTGCTTTGAACCAATGTTCCGATGTATACTAAACTCTGAAATAATTAATTGTGAATCTCAATAAATAAGAACAAAACTAATTATGAAAAAAATTACGAGCAGATAAAAAAAATTCAACATAAAAATAAAGTTACAGAGAATATTTTTAGAGTGACAGTAATAATGAAAACCTGAAAAAATTATGTGAAAAAAAATGTAATTTTGTTCTATTATTTATGTATTCAAGCGATTTTCCGAGAGATAGATAATATTTCACTTTTGGAGGCTAAAACAAAGAAACTGAAGCCTCCCTTTTTACATTGTCAAAACAACAACAATGTCAATAAAAAGTAAAAGATGTCCAACTTTTTAAATAAGATTGGGAGTTTATAGTTGAATAAGAATGTGTCGTTCGGCGGAGTTTTGTGCAGTGACAGAAGTTATGATTATTCAGTAGGGTAAACTTTTTTTTTTACAACAAAACCTCGAATCTAACTTTGAGACAGCATTTTCTTTCCCGTTCAGTTTTTTCATTTTGACCTGGCAACATCATCGGGGTCACTTTCACTTTGAACAGTTGGCCCTACCTACCATTCAAAATACTAAATACAGCAAATCCAATATGTTAACAAGAACTTTCAATTACCAAATAATGAAATGACAGCAGCCTGACGGATTTTCAGGCTGTAATCATGGAATTTTACAAGCTCGACGGACCATATTCTAAACAGCTTAAAAATTATTTTAAACATCGATTTTTTTTTTGAACTTCTTAAAGTATTAATTCTAACAAACTAAAATTTAAACTATTAAAAATCTAATAAACCTCAAAATATCTATTTTTAAAAAAAAAAAAAAAACTTCGTAAGGTATTAACCCTAACAAACTAAACTTCAAACTATTAAAAACCTAACAAATTAAATCCCAGCGGACGGCCGATAGCCCCCGTTCTGCATTTTACAAAGAGAACGACCCCTCGTCCCCTCCCCCCCCCCCCCCCCCCCCCCACCGTTCTTCAAGTGCGACCCCCCCGTTCTCCACAGTGGTCGACGCGAGGGGTAGAACGCGCTAGGTACCCCCCCCCCCCCCCCCCCCGCATCGACCCCCATGAAAAATAGGGGGCTGTTATATTTTGTTGTGCGCCTTATGTAACACGTGCAACGTACGTGTTACAAACAAGAACGAGTTATATTTAGCTCAGCCCCCGGTGTAACACGTGCAACGCACATGTTATAGACAAATTTTAAAACGGGGGCCTTGTCCTGCGCACAACCCCCCGTTCTACGACCCGTGATCAATAATTGATCACGGGTCGTAGAACGCGGGGGGCCGAGTCTGGCACACGACCCCCGGTTCTACGACCCGTGATCAATTATTGATAATGGGTCGTAGAACAGGGGGTCGTTCTCTCGAGAATGGGGGACCGATCTCCTTGGTTATTTAAGGAGATCAGCCATCCACTCTCATTCCTGGCAGATGAATTATAGCACGCTGAACACCGTTACTACCTCCGGCATATGTATGCCAATTTTAAAAATAGACCGTACAGAGATGCAATGTGGAATGCAGTCAGGGCAACCACAAGTTATCATTTCGAGATAGAAATGACCAAAAGGCATCAACTTAACCCTGATGCAGCTCTATTGCCGGCCAGAGACAAACCGATCCTGACCATGTTCGAGATGATCAGACAGGACTTGATCACTTACATTGTGAAAAATTTTGAGAAGTTGGCTCAATCAACAAACCTCATGTGTCCCCAAATAAGAAAAATGCTTGAGAAGCTAGGAAGTGTAACTCGAAATTAGAGTGTTGTGCTTGTGGGAGGTGCACGATTTGAGGTAAGCAACGACAATGAAAAATACATTGTGGACATGAATATGTTTGTGTGCAGCTGTAACAAGTGGAAGCTTACTGGAATCTGGTGTGTCCATTTCATTCTATGCATGTATTTCTTGAGAGTAGAACCAAAGAATTACGTGCATCGATGCTATCATCTGGCAACTTACCTGCAGATGTACTCATAATTTACCCATGAGCGGCCACCAAATGTGGGCTGCAAATACCAAATCTAGAGGAACTTCTCCTGCCAAGAAGATATCTCCAACCCGGAAGGCCGAAGAAAACAAGAGTGTAAGATGTCGATGAGCCCTCGAGTTCGACAATTAGTAAGAAGAACTCAAAGAGGTCGTGGGGTATATGTCGGCAGAAGGGGCATAATAGTCGCACTTGTCCTCATCGGGGATCCACTTCAGGCGCTGCTTCGTAAGAGATGTTTATGGGGATTTCAACACATTTGACGAGATGCAGGTATAGTCAAACATATTTCATTCATAAACACACTGTACATCTGTTTTAATATAGTTTTCATTATGTGCAAGAATCTTCTACACATGGCTATGGAAGAAGAAACATATGACTATCTTCGGGCTGTAATTTGTTATATCGACTTCTTCATACCAGAAGGACATCAAAAAGCTTAATGCTTGCAAGACAAGTTTGAGTACTCCACTATTTTCATAATGAAACGATTTTACTGCATGTTCACTGCCTCTTTCTCTTAGAACAAATCTCAGTTAATATATGTTTTGTAACACCCGTAAAATGCCTATAACGTGTGTAGTCCTAGTTTAGGTTAAGTATGTGATTTTGGAAGAGAAATTGGTGAGATGAAAAGCTAGAATTTAGTAGTTAGTAGTTAGAGGTTTATGGGTTTAATTACATTAAAGGTGAATAATTGGATAAAAATAAAGGAAAATTTTATTAAAGAAAAGTTAAGGAAAAGAGAAGCATTGGCGTTGGTTTTAGTGTGAAGAAGGAAATGTGGTTGTTTTTGTAAAATTAGAAATTTAGGTGGAGGTAAAAGAAAAGGTGAAAAAGTTTGATTATAAAATTGGTAAAGTAAGGGTATTTAGCACCAATTGTCTTCTTTTCCTTCTTCTTCCATCGTGAAGCCCTCATCCTCCATAGTTGTGATTTCAAGGTCATTTTGGTGGAGATTTCTTGAGGTTTTAAGGTATGTTTTACATGGATTTTGGTTGTGTTGCATTTAGTGGAAGATTTGGAGTGTTTTTGGTGTATTTTTGGAAAGTTTGATAGGGTTTGGAAAACCCTAAACAAGAGTTCCGAATTTTATGTTCCTTGCTGTAATTTCTTCTTAAATTTTGTGGTTTAAACTTTCAATGGATTAGTTTAGGTGATTTTTAGAGATAGATTGGAGTTATGGAGAAAGATTGTGAAAAATCGGTTTTGTACAATGTCTGGGACGGTTCTGTTTTTCCATTTTCGGTTTGGCCAATGTGTTTGGTTAGTTAAACTAAGTATTTCAATGGATAGTAGACATGTAGAGGTTTCCAAATTGGGGTGGCACGTCGAAATCCGTTTAAAAACGAGAAAGTTATGACCGTTTGAAGTCGAACGGTGAAAATTGTGGGAATTTCGGATTTTAGGGTTTAAATTGTTAAAGTTTGTTTAAATTGTGTTGATGGGACTTAGTTAGGATTTTTAGATTATTGCTAAGTTATTTTCCTATGTTTGTTAGGTTGACGAGTGGATTGGCCGAGTGAACAAACACGTGCAGGAGCCCAGGTAAGTAGTGGAGTGCTTGTGTTTTGCGGCCTATACCATGGAACGGTAGGAAATTGTTTGTTTGTTTGTTTGATTGGTTGTTTTGTTTGGTGTTGTGTTGTGTTGTCATACCGTGTTGTGTTAAGTTGTTGCGTTACGTTGTTGTGTTGGTTGCATTGTTTGAACATTGTTTGCAAATTGTGGGAGTGGAATGTAAAAAGTTAAGCAGAAGGTTCCGTGAACGCTTCGATGAGAAGCAGAAGGTTCCGTGAACGCTTCGTTGTTAAGCAGAAGGTTCCGTGAACGCTTCGATGATAAGCAAAAGGTTCCGTGAACGCTTCGATGTTAAGTAGAAGGTTCTGTGAACGCTTCGATGAGAAGCAGAAGGTTCCGTGAACGCTTCGATGTTAAGCAGAAGGTTCCGTGAATGCTTCGATGATAAGCAGAAGGTTCCATGAACGCTTCGATGTTAAGTGCTAATAGTGAAAGAGTAATGAATTGAAACGAA
The DNA here is from genome assembly GCA_022432975.1 of Begonia masoniana. Taxonomy (NCBI): domain Eukaryota; kingdom Viridiplantae; phylum Streptophyta; class Magnoliopsida; order Cucurbitales; family Begoniaceae; genus Begonia; species Begonia masoniana. The sequence goes on along the minus strand of CM039513.1, from coordinate 27,074,896 downwards.
CACAACTGAGGGTTAGAAACCGCTTGTGTTAGAGTTGTGTGTGAATGTTGTTGGGCATAATGCATGGTTTTTAAACTGCATTTGTTATCCCTACTTGCTAAGCGAAAGCTTACGTGTGTGTGTGTGTTCTGTGGTGTAGGTGAAGACAAGATCAGGTGAGCTAGATGAGGAAGCCCAGGACTAGGTGACAGTCGGTGGCGCATGGAGCATGCCGGTGCAGGCACTTGTCGGGGCACCTCGACCAGGATCTTCGGGGGTGTGTTTGGTTAAGTACTTTGGGAATTTGTATAGTTTTCTATCTATTTTGGATGTTTGAAGGGTTTGACTATTTTGTTGGTTCGATTTTGTAAATGTGGTGGTGAATTGTTTTGAAATCTCTTTGAACGTGCTTTATGAACATTTGGGTTTTCTTGGATTTTAGTTATTTTATAGGTTTAAAGTATTGATCGTTCTGTTGGGTTTGATTTGGTAAGTGTGAATTGAGAACTGTTTTGGGATTTCTCTGAACGTGTTTATACATGTTTGATTTTTTTTTTTCAGGATTTGGTTTTAGTAATTTCAGTAGTTACGCTTCCCGTTTTTTTTATAACAAGCAACGTCGGGTTCATTTGTTTTCACATTTTTACTAAAATTTTTGGAGTCGAGATTTTAATGAATATTATTTTAAATTATGTTTTAAACGCAGGATTGGTTAGCAAAGTAGCGCACCGAGCCAAGGTGGGTTCGGGGGCGTTACAAGATGGTATCAGAGCAAAAGTGGTCGAGTCGTTCAAAGGATTACCCGACAATGCCGGCCGCCATGCAACGTAGTTCACCGACTGTAAGTATTTCTTTAACCCTAGTTAGTTCATTTTCTAAGATTAGATTTCTAACCTTTTCAGGAATAGAAAAATGCTGAGAAACCCCGGATGACCTGGACGACCTCGAAACGAACCAGAACCACCTAGAAACCCATTGGAGGAGTCGGTTAAGCAGTTTGTAGATTTGGTTACAAAATTTGAAATTTTGGGGTCGAAGTACAGTGTGTAAATATTATTCGGGTGTTAAATGTTAAGTTGAGAAAGATTTAGTTTAGATTTAAGAGTTGTAAGCGTTTAGTAATGATTGAGGTAAAAGTTGGACAAAACAGGAGTAATGAACCTAATTATGTAGAGTCAGAGTATATCTTGAAGAAATAGTTGGTAGATTTAAGGAGGGAGAGAGAGCTTGGGGTATGGAGATGGTATTTGAATGCTTCATGTAATGTTGTGATGGTTCGAGGTGAATTGAGATAGTAAAATAAAGAGAGAAGTTTATTTTGAGAACTTAGGATAAGAAGTTTACTTGGTGATTTTGTTTTACGTGATTTAGGATACCTTGAGAGTTGAAATAAGTTAGGTACATGTCTGATAGATCCGGAAGTGTGAAGTAAAGAATTAGATGAATTTGGCCAAAGGAAAAGCTAGAATTTTAGGAAGAATTGAAAGTTGAGAATTTAGGGTAAGATGTTATTTATTGAGTTCTTGGTGTACGAAGGTAGTTATATAAGTATGTGATGAACATTAGGTTAGAAAAGTAAGTAACAGGAAAAAATTAAAGCTGGGAACTAAATTAGAGAGATTTAATGGTTTAAGTGATGAGTGTTCAAGTTAAAGTCTAAGCACGTAAGTAGGTGAGCTATGGAGGGCATAGTTAGGGAAGTCAAAATTTTGGAGATGTAGGAATTATGGGCACCTGATAGATGCTTTAGACCGTAGCTTAGTTGAGTAGGCAGCTCAGACGTTAAGAGGGTAGTAGAACCGAAGGTAAGAAGTGTACTCATTAAGTTCTTAGGATTACTTGATTGGGGTAGCAAAGCTAGAGTTGGAAAAGAAGTTAGAGGGGTTTGGGAATATAAGATATGAAGTGAAAGTTGGGAACTTTGGCTAAGTAGGAATTTTCGTTTCCGTGAGATGATTACAATCTTAACGTAGTCTAAGTTAGCATGGCAACCTAGAAAGTTAAGAAGGTAGAGTTGGGGTGAGTAAGTTGAGGAATAACTAAGGTACGTCAAATTTTGAGGACAAAATTTTTGTAAGGAGGGTGGATTGTAACACCCGGAAAATGCCTATAACGTGTGTAGTCCTAGTTTAGGTTAAGTGTGTGATTTTGGAAGAGAAATTGGTGAGATGAAAAGCTAGAATTTAGTAGTTAGTAGTTAGAGGTTTATGGGTTTAATTACATTAAAGGTGAATAATTGGATAAAAATAAAGGAAATTTTTATTAAAGAAAAGTTAAGGAAAAGAGAAGCATTGGCGTTGGTTTTAGTGTGAAGAATGAAATGTGGTTGTTTTTGTAAAATTAGAAATTAAAGTGGAGGTAAAAGAAAAGGTGAAAAAGTTTGATTATAAAATTGGTAAAGTAAGGGTATTTAGCACCAATTGTCTTCTTTTCCTTCTTCTTCCAATCGTGAAGCCCTCATCCTCCATAGTTGTGATTTCAAGCTCATTTTGGTGGAGATTTCTTGAGGTTTTAAGGTATGTTTTACATTGGTTTTGATTGTGTTGCATTTAGTGGAAGATTTGGAGTGTTTTTGGTGTATTTTTGGAAAGTTTGATAGGGTTTGGAAAACCCTAAACAAGAGTTCCGAATTTTATGTTCCTTGCTGTAATTTCTTCTTAAATTTTGTGGTTAAACTTTCAATGGATTAGTTTAGGTGATTTTTAGAGATAGATTGGAGTTATGGAGAAAGATTGTGAAAAACCGGTTTTGTACAATGTCTGGGACGGTTCTGTTTTTCCATTTTCGGTTTGGCCAATGTGTTTGGTTGGTTAAACTAAGTATTTCAATGGATAGTAGACATGTAGAGGTTTCCGAATTTGGGTGGCACGTCGAAATCTGTTGAAAAATGAGAAAGTTATGACCGTTTCAAGTCGGACGGTGAAAATTGTGGGAATTTCAGATTTTAGGGTTTAAATTGTTAAAGTTTGTTTAAATTGTGTTGATGGGACTTAGTTAGGATTTTTAGATTATTGCTAAGTTATTTTCTTATGTTTGTTAGGTTGACGAGTGGATTGGCCGAGTGAACAAACACGTGCAGGAGCCCAGGTAAGTAGTGGAGTGCTTGTGTTTTGCGGCCTATACCATGGAACGGTAGGAAATTGTTTGTTTGTTTGTTTGATTGGTTGTTTTGTTTGTGTTGTGTTGTGTTGTCATACCGTGTTGTGTTAAGTTGTTGCGTTACGTTGTTGTGTTGGTTGCATTGTTTGAACATTGTTTGCAAATTGTGGGAGTGGAATGTAAAAAGTTAAGCAGAAGGTTCCGTGAACGCTTCGATGAGAAGCAGAAGGTTCCGTGAACGCTTCGTTGTTAAGCAGAAGGTTCCGTGAACGCTTCGATGTCAAGCAGAAGGTTCCGTGAACGCTTCGATGAGAAGTAGAAAGTTCCGTGAACACTTCGATGTTAAGCAGAAGGTTCCGTGAATGCTTCGATGATAAGCAGAAGGTTCCGTGAACGCTTCGATGTTAAGTGCTAATAATGAAAGAGTAATGAAAAGAAATTGAAACGAACACAACCGAGGGTTAGAAACCGCTTGTGTTAGAGTTGTGTGTGAGTGTTGTTGGGCATAATGCATGGTTTTTAAACTGCATCTGTTATCCCTACTTGCTAAGCGAAAGCTTACGTGTGTGTGTGTGTTCTGTGGTGTAGGTGAAGACAAGATCAGGTGAGCTAGATGAGGAAGCCCGGGACTAGGTGACAGTCGGTGACGCATGGAGCATGCCGGTGCAGGCACTTGTCGGGGCGCCTCGACCAGGATCTTCGGGGTGTGTTTGGTTAAGTACTTTGGGAATTTGTATAGTTTTCTATCTATTTTGGATGTTTGATGGGTTTGACTATTTTGTTGGTTCGATTTTGTAAATGTGATGGTGAATTATTTTGAAATCTCTTTGAACGTGCTTTATGAACATTTGGGTTTTCTTGGATTTTAGTTATTTTATAGGTTTAAAGTATTGATCGTTCTGTTGGGTTTGATTTGGTAAGTGTGAATTGAGAACTGTTTTGGGATTTCTCTGAACGTGTTTATACATGTTTGATTTTTTTTTCAGGATTTGGTTTTAGTAATTTCAGTCGCTACGCTTCCCGTTTTTTTATAACAAGCAACGTCGGGTTCATTTGTTTTCACATTTTTACTAAAATTTTTGGAGTCAAGATTTTAATGAATATTATTTTAAATTATGTTTTAAACGCGGGATTGGTTAGCAAAGTAGAGCACCGAGCCAGGGTGGGTTCGGGGGCATTACATGTTTCGCTCCATCACTCAGAAGATCTATCAATGTGATTGAGTACTCCACTTTTTTCATAATCTAACGAAACATATTTTGACAACTTTTCCAAACCTGCCTTGCAAGCATTAAGCTTGGCAATGTCAAAATACGTTTCGTAGATTATGAAAAGAGTGGAGTACTCAATCACATTTATGGATCTGCCGAAATTGATGGAGCGAAACATATATTAAATGAGATTTGTTCCAAGAAAAAGAGGCGGTGAACATGCGGCAAAATCGTTACATTATAAAAACAGTGGAATACTCAATCACATTGTATGTATGTTTTATGATTTAATTCACTAAAATGGCAATTGGTGAGGTGAACATGCAGTAACATTTTCAAGTAAATCTAATATCGTTTGGTGTTTTTATAAAATTAATTTGTTATAATGTGTAAAGTACGTCTGTTTTATGATTTAATTCACTAAAATGGCAATAAATGATACAAGTGTTAGAAAATTACAAAAATTGTTAGATGATTTTTCCATGGTGTGGTGAACATGCGATTAAAATTTCAAATAAATCCAATATTGTTTGTTAGTTTTTTAAAATTAATTTTTTATAATGTGTAATCTACGTCTGTTTTATCATTTAATTCACTAAAATAGCAATAAATGGTACAAGTGTTAGAAAATCACGAAAATTTTCAGATTATCTTTCTATGGTCTGGTGAACATACGGTCAAATTTTCAAGTAAGTCCGATATCGTTTGATATTTCTATAAAATTAATTTTTTTATAATGTGTAATTTAGTAAAAAAAAAGTTGAAAAATTGGCCAGAGTTTCCATTTTTCTGATTCTGATTATTCGAAGAATGTGAATCCAGGGTGTTGTATATCTTTTTACGGTTAATCTTTTTCCTACCAAAAATGAATTGATTCTGATTGTATCTTGTTACGGTAAAATATTTTTCCTTGCAATTATTTATTTGTTTCAGTTTATTAAAAAAAAAATTGAAAAAATAAACAGAGTTTCGTTTGTTTTATGACTCCTCCATAGCTATCTTCACATAGTTCCTGCAAATTCAAATCACCAATATATACCCAACAGCCAGATTCTAATACAAATACCCAACAGCCAGATTCCAATACAAATATTATACATCAAGACATAAAATTAAAGTACATCAAATTTACAGACGACAAGTATAATACATAAAATGAAATACAACATCTAAGTGAGCTCTCTAAGGGACTCACTGATATAGTAATGTGACTCAACCACCTTTTCTTGCATCTCATACATACACTGCATCTATTGTTGTTGCACCAGATACATATGATGTATCTGTTGATGCATATGCTACTGCATATCATACATCTGCTGCATCATATCCCAACTACTACCAGCCTCAGGGACAAATGACGGCGCAGTCGCAGTGACGGTGGTGGTGGTAAGGGCGGGAGCGGGGGCGGGGGCGGGGGCATCCTCCTCCATCGAAACATCCCAAGATGTGGACGAATTTGACAAGGCCCATCCGAGTCAAATGAAACCTGTCAAATAGATTGACGGATCTCGGAGCTCTCAGCTGCTCTACACTGGGCACATGAACCTTATATCACTCCACGATCTTCAAAATCAGTGTCTCGTATGGCAGATTCTTGTTCCTTGTTCGCCCAATCTCTTCCATGTGGCCTAAAATCATGTACCTCGGGTCGAACATCTTGCCGTTGTAGAGCTTCTCCAAGACATAAAGATCCATCCAGCTCACTAGATCTCTATGTCCATCCCTAGGTAGCAGGGTGTGCCTAATCAGGTTGTGCACAATCTGAGCTTTTACATTCAAGTACATCGACTTCCGGTGAATCTGGCTAAGGAACTGCAGGTCATCTGCTGTTCATGCAAAATCACACTCTCAAGAAGCGTGATAGTATCTGGTCGCGTCTTCTGCGACAAATCCTACCAGTTCGTTCACATCGCCTGCACCTATGATAATATATGTACCGAATAGGTACGTCTTACCCCACCCTCTCAGTAGTGGTTAAGTTCACATAAAATAAGCAAATTATTTTGTCGGAGCTGTCTCCTTGCATGTCATAGACCCCGTTCAATGTGATGCTATCAAACATTTTCTTGATCTCCAACGACTTCCAGCCGCTAAAGTTTGCAGTCTTCCCATAAATAATCAAGCGGATTGACATATCTTGCTCAAACTGTTGTTGGCACGCCTTGTTTCAAAATTTCATTGACAGATAACCAGCCGGCGATTGCGGCACTTGATCCAAAGCACCTTGCAATGAAGGTGCCTGATTTGATGGGCCAGCTTGTGTCGGTGGGGGAGTCTTTCATTTCAAAAAAACTTTTGGGCTCATTGCAAATAGTAGGGTTTGGGATTTTGGCAATTTCTTGGCTCGAGGTTGGAATTTTCGAGAATTAAACAGCTCAGCTTTCAGATTTTTTGCCGATTCAGAGGCTCGGTCTCGAATTTTGACAGTGAAGGGCTCGGGTTTGAGTTCTTGATGATGGACCTCCAGATTTTGGGATTTGCGGCGGTGAGGGCTGAGATTTGAGGATTTTCGGCAACAAAAATCACGGATTTGACAATTTTCGGCAACTTTTCTCTCAGTTTCGGCAGACAGAGGGTGCACAGGGGGCTAATCTTATTTATACTATCGGGGGATCGGCCCCCCGTGTGGGGGAGAATGCCCCCCGTTATCAACCTTAGGGCTGAACATGGCCCCCGCGTCTAGAACACGACCTTCCGCATCTAGAACACGGTCACCCGCGTCTAGAACACGGCTCCCCACATCTTGAATGTTTTAAAATTGCTCTGTAACATGGGGGCCGATCGAAAATGAACAGCCCCCCGTGTTTATCCACGTGCAACGCCTGTGCGTACCGAATAGAACGGGGGGCCATTTATTTTTAATCTAACCCCCGATGTTTTTCCACGTGCAATGCACATGCGCGGAGGGTTTTACCCCCGCGTTGACTTTCGTAGAGAACGGGGGGTCACTCTTAGAGAACAAGGAGCCGTTCTCTTTGTAAAATGCAGAATGGGGGGCTATCGGCCATCTGCCGAGGTTTAATTTGTTAGATTTTGATAGTTTGAGATTTATTTTGTTAGGATTAATACTTTAATTGGTTATGGTTAGGATACCATAAGTTACCATTATAGTTTGATATGAATGAATATATCACAACCCGAAACCCGACGGGTCGAGAATTTCATATAAGCATATTCGTAATCGAAATGTCAACCCACCCCCTTTTCTTTTTTTTTTCTACTATGTATATATATAAATACATTTTTAAAGAAATTCCAATTAAATTCAAAGACGTTTAAAATCATTTGGAGAAATGTCTATTTAAGAAAAGAATCAACAAACAATCGAATTAACCTCTGTTGTTTACATCCACCGCTCAATTCTATCGAGCGTCATCCACCCGTAAAATCTCAACACATCTACCGATCAATAACACTCAACATCCACCGATCACAAAACGACAAAACTCACAAGCCACATCTACCGATCAATAACACTCAACATCCACCGATCACAAAACGACAAAACTCACAAGCCACATCTACTTATCACAAAACGACAAAACTCACAAGCCACATCTACCGATCAATAACACTCAACATCCACCGATCACAAAACGACAAAACTCACAAGCCACATCTACCGATCAATAACACTCAACATCCACCGATCACAAAACGACAAAACTCACAAGCCACATCTACCGATCAATAACACTCAACATCCACCGATCACAAAACGACAAAACTCACAAGCCACATCTACTTATCACAAAACGACAAAACTCACAAGCCACATCTACCGATCAATAACACTCAACATCCACCGATCACAAAACGACAAAACTCACAAGCCACATCTACCGATCAATAACACTCAACATCCACCGATCACAAAACGACAAAACTCACAAGCCACATCTACTTATCACAAAACGACAAAACTCACAAGCCACATCTACCGATCAATAACACTCAACATCCACCGATCACAAAACGACAAAACTCACAAGCCACATCTACTTATCACAAAACGACAAAACTCACAAGCCACATCTACCGATCAATAACACTCAACATCCACCGATCACAAAACGACAAAACTCACAAGCCACATCTACTTATCACAAAACGACAAAACTCACAAGCCACATCTACCGATCAATAACACTCAACATCCACCGATCACAAAACGACAAAACTCACAAGCCACATCTACCGATCAATAACACTCAACATCCACCGATCACAAAACGACAAAACTCACAAGCCACATCTACCGATCAATAACACTCAACATCCACCGATCACAAAACGACAAAACTCACAAGCCACATCTACCGATCAATAACACTCAACATCCACCGATCACAAAACGACAAAACTCACAAGCCACATCTACCGATCAATAACACTCGTCAGCCGGATGACTCAGTCACCCAGCATCCACCGATCAGACCACGTGTTACCCACGTGATTTCATTAACTCGGCAGACGACATTCACTGCTCACAATAACACTCAACATCCACCGATCACAAAACGACAAAACTCACAAGCCACATCTACCGATCACAAAACGACAAAACTCACAAGCCATCTCTACCGATCAATAACACTCACTGAATACACCCACCGCTAAGACCACGTGTTACCCACGTGATTTCATTAACTCGGTAGACGACATCCACCACTCTCAATAACACTCAACATCCACCGGTGAATATTAACACTCAACATCCACCGATCACAAAACGACAAAACTCGCAAGCCACATCTACCGACCACAAAATGACAAAACTCACAAGCCACATCTACTTATCACAAAACGACAAAACTCACAAGCCACATCTACCGATCAATAACACTCACTGAATACATCCACCGCTGATCGGTTGAAGTTGACATTTCAAACCTCTGTTCTTCTATAAACCCACCCCTTTTATAAAAATCCTCAGACACATGAACATCGAAAATTCTTAGCTTAAATATGTAGCGGAAGACTTAATAAAAACAAATGAACCTTTAGTCTCAAAATCTTCTTTAAACACGAAACTGTACCAGACAATTCCAGTATTCTTCATCATAAGAAAGTTTATCACACGTATGTTTCAATATCATAGACCTTGCTAAAAACGTACTACGAGCAACACATCACGGGTTAAAATCGCTCTTCAGCCACAAATCATCGCCACGAGCATCAATCAGCAACCAGACCTAAGCATTTTCTTCTAGAGTGAAGTCCTCACCTGCTGTTTCGTCACCTACATCATAAGGTTCAAACTATAAGCCTAATACTTAGTAAGGAGTGCAACAAATACATGCATACTCAATAAAATCATGTTCACATCTCTTACTCAAATCAGAAATCATGCTTATGTTCTCATTCATTTTCAAATCGTGGGAATTATATACTTGTTCATCATTTTCATATCATGGATTAAGAAGGAGTTTGTGCCGAAGGGGGTAGGTAGAGTGCGTGTACATGGCCCATACGGGCAAGAATCATGGTCCATCCCTGGACAGTGACATGGCCAATACCACCCCCAACCCTCACTTAATCAAGGTTTCATACGTTTCGTTTTCTTGTTTCATTTATAAAGGAGTATGCGTGTAAGAAACTTTGTATACTCTGTAAATAAATCATGATGCATGAACATAAACATTCTCAAAACATGAGACCATGGAAGGAGTCGTTCATCAGAAAACAGAGCATACACTATTCCAAACATTATACTAAAACAGGCAACTTCTCAAACATAATCGAATATCAGAAACAAACTCAACCTACTACCCTTGTGATGTAGGGCCCTAATGGCCGGAAATCTTAACACACTCACTTACCTGGATTCCTTAGCAATGTCTTTCTTCACTTGGAGCTTTTTCCCACCTAAGTCATTTCACGTATTAATGTAAAAAAACAAATCCTAAGTAGTCTAATATTCCAGAATGGTAGCTCTCTAGCTAAGTATATATCCTAGAAGTCTAACTCATTTCCATTCGAGCATTATATCAGTCACCTAGTGTGCATAAAAACCTCAGCTAAACGATATTGGTGTTCAGGTTCACCAACTACCCAGGCTCAGCCAACATTCATTATTTCTACTTATTATCTACGACAATCATAAATGCTATGTTAATAGCTATATCTACTATGATACTTCAACTTCCTTAGAAAACCCAAATCTAAAACTCTAATCAACTCTCAAATGACTAATCGGTAAACACATTGTCCAAGTCTTACCTCGAACTTGGAGAATCGGAAGAAATCCGAAGGGAGTCGATCGCTGGACGAAGAACAGAGAAAGGAGCTGAGGGGAAAGAGAGTCGGCTGAAAAGGGAAAGTCGGCTGAGGGAGGTTTTTGTGAGGTTTTAAGATTTCCATTTTCTATTTATGCACTATTGAGCTAGGCCTATTTATAAGTTTGCCACCAAACCTAATTTTATAAATAAAAAAAAAAGCTGATTAAACTTTGGCGCCTAAATTTTTGACCAAGGAAATATATGCATGGATGACAGTTAATTCAGTTGCGTTAAAAGAAAGTTCACCTGCCCGAAGTTGTCGGGTGTTACAGAATAAATCATGAATTGATTGGATTGTAATGGATTTGGCATTAAAAAATGTTGGAAAATAGGTTAGTTCGATCGACCAGTCACGTTGTGCAAAATGCACATTGTTTTGAATCTGCCAATTGATAGGACGATTGTGCACTAATTAAAATAGGTTTTATGTCAAATATGTCAATTTATAGACCAATCACTTGAAAGGATAAGTTAATTGCACCAAGTTAAACTATTTACGACTACATTGTGTAACTTTAGAGGTAGACAGATCCTTTAATTAGGTCGATCGAAGTGGTTGATAGGTCATTGATGATGATGATTTTGGCATTTTAAACAGGTGCGAAATTGTCACACATACTGATTAACATTAGTAAATTCATGTGGCATTTGCATATCATATATTTTTGTTATCTTTGTTTATGCATTCATATTTGCATGACATTAAGCACATAAATGTTAAGTTGGCTAACATATGAATGATATGGTTATGCCCTACTATTTATAAAATATATTGTAATTTTATATTAGAATAATATATGAACATAAATATTTCTTAGACACATAGATCAGTTAACCCTAATGTCCAATATACATGTAATGTAATGTGATGAGAAATGTATATCTAGTAACATTATTATCCCAATTGTACATTGTGGTTCTTACATTAAACCTCAATGATACAATGATTGTTTGTGTAAGGTGTGTCCAATGTACATTTACAAATCTTAGAAAAGAAAAAGAGTTATTTAACGTCCTTTGTAGCGCATTTTTTGTAACGGTCCCCAGGGCACCCTCACGGCATGCCATCCTCCAGTTTTAATCTCGACCACAGGGCACTCACTCTCAGAGCACGTCATCCCCCGTGGCTAGGTGGCACCGTTCCTCACGATCTAGGTCAAGTGGTACCAGCACTTGTAGCCCATAGATTATAGCTTGGAGGTCATGTGTTCGAGTGCTGGGGAAGGCAAAAACTCCCTTTCCAAGGGGAGAAGGTCGTGAGGAACAGTGCCACCTGGCCACGGGGGATGACGTGCTCTTAGAGGGAGTGCCGCGTGGTTGAGGTTAAAACCGGGGGATAACTTGTCGTGAGTGTGCCCCTGAGACCGTTACAAAAAAGGCATCTTTTTTGTAACTATCCCCGGGGCACACTCACGGCATGTCATCCCCCGATTTTAACCTCGACCACGGGGCACTCCCTCTCAGAGCACATCATCCCCCATGGTCAGGTGGCACCGTTCCTCACGATCTTCTCCTCCCTAGAAAGAAAGTTTTTGCCACTAGTTCAAGTGATACCAGCACTTGTAGCCCATGGATTATAGCCTGGAGGTCCTGGGTTCGAGTGTTGGAGAAGGCAAAAACTCCATTTCCAGGGAGGAGAAGATCGTGAAGAATGGTGTCTCCTGGCCACGGGCAATGACGTTCTTTGAGAGGGAATAAATATAAATTGAACGTATTTGTTAGATTTGTATATGTATAATCATCATTACATCCATGAACATTAGATAAACACTATTATCTACCTGGAATAATGCAATCATGAATTTAGCTAATTGCATTTGTTGAAATCTCATAGATAGTATTGATTAATTAAACACTTTATGAGATTGTACATTAGTAATCAAGTGTATGAACCTAATTGTACTTGAATTTAGAAGTGCATGAGGGCAGTTGCACTCAATATCGGATATTAAATGCATAAAATTAGTTACATTCAAGGTTAGATGTATATGAGGTTAGTTGCACATGAGATTAGAGCATTCATATGTATGTTGAACATGCCATGTGCTATGATTTATGATGTCTATGCCTAGGAATTTATATACATGTAATAAACACTGCTCACATAAAAAGGAAGTGTAGTACGCTATTTGACATTGGACACGGGCCAGATGTGTCTAGGATATCATGTAAGCACATAGAACCTGAGTATATGTGAACATGAAAAACTGATTAACCTTATAAAGGAGATTAAGATTGAAAAATAATAATATAAGGGGCTATTACATGATTAGTTGCAATATATGTTTAATTTAGTCAATCTCTATATTAAGAAACTTATAAATTAAAGTGTGGATGTTTTGCATATAATGAAAGACTCTCCGATGATTGGTTAGGTTAAATTTTGATTACATATTTGATGCGAACCTGGGATTTTAGATAATCCGAGAACCGACAACAATATAGAATAATCACAGAAATGCCTTTATGATTCAAGAGGATAGAAGCTTGACCTAAATCAAACTTGTTAGATAAATCAAAATCTTCTTTTCAAGCAAGCACTCAAAGAAAGACAAGTTCCTCTATAACAACTTAAGAAGAGAATTCAAAAAATCTCACCAAAAAACATCAGCTCAATTTTCATAAAAATTCAAAGAGTTATGTGTCCCCAAAATGTTATAAACATTGTGCTTAAATAAAATACAAACAAACCCTAAAAATAAAAGTAAATAGTTGAAAAAATACAGAATATGGAAACCCTAAACGTAAAAAAGTTGAAAAAATTTGGGTTTTGGAAAGTTGGTGCGCATGGCACTCGGCTTGTGCGCTGCAAGCTCTGTTGAGCTCCTACGCTTGCACAGCCAAGCGTTGGGCTCCTACGTGTGCTGCCATGCGTCTGCGTGCCCAGAGCGCCTCTTGGTGCCTTGCACGACTCTAGCGATTTGCCGTGTATTTTCATGCATTTTGATCTTTTTTAGCAATTTTTCCTTCATGGTTTCCTTCAATATTATAAAATGGTTCATGGGTCTTGATTTTGAGCTTAGTTGCACCTTGGCTCGTAATTAAAAACTCTTCTTGTACACTTCAAAGATATCATTTTCTTTCAATGAATCTTTTTCCATACTTGAAAAATCTTTGATTGTAGTTTTAATTTTTTAGCTTTCTTGGTTCGTATCAATATTTAATCTTTATAATTCATTGTATATTGTGAAACACACATTGTGGTCAAGTAGCATAGATCTTAGTTTAAGAATCCAAGTGAGCTCGAGTATGTTGCATTCCGACAATATTGTAAAGATTAATACACATGGTTACTATTCTCCCATTTAGGGAGTCCACACGTTAAGACTCGAGGTTTTAAGGACCGGATGACACACACTCTCTCGCATGACTTATTTTAGAAAGATTAACAATTGCAACAAACAAAATCCATAATTTAATTTTTCTGTTTTTTAAAATTGTTCTAGATCTTCAAGGAGGTTGGTGTTTTGTGTGTCAAGATAATTTAGTAATTAGTCTTGTACTATCAAATTACATAAAAACACGTGATGATAACTATTGTAATGGTTAAAAGCCATACTTTATCCAAAATCAACTTTCAAAGAAATTCAAACAAGATTAAATATATAAAAATGTAAATAATTAGAATTTATAATAAAAAATACTTAAGACTTATTGTTAAAGAATTACAGATAATACGATTACCATAGTCTAAAATTAACTTTTTTTTCACAAATGTACTATTAGTTACTAAAAACAATTTCAAGGACTATACTTAGGACCCAAAATTAGGAAGTCTAAATCATTAATACTTAAATTTATATTTGTTACTTAATTTTTAGGATCGATATATCCCAAGGGGGGAGGCGGTGAAACAAGTTATTAAGCTTCTAGCTAATTAAAAGTCTAATTAATTTTCAACCCTAAATTGATCATTTTTTCTCAATCTCAATGATATATGTGTTCAAATAGATTAACAAATATGTAATTTGAGAGAGATGGCATATAACGATCCCTTTTCGCAGTAAGATAATGTCCGCTCTAGGGATTAAATGGTATCCCAATATCCTTCGCTCACGGATTTGTATGGTGAAGATTTCCCAGTCGGTCACTCAACATGGTACTGCTTTCACCGTATCACTTTTAACTTCAGAGTTCTTATGGGATCCATTGTCAATTGTACTCTAAAATGCGTCTTAGTATCTTGAGAAGATTTCCTTACATATGTTTCATTTCTCACCTCGGGAATCCTATCCATCGAGATCTGGCCGGGGGCCGGGTCGGGTCCTGATAGTTTGGTATCAGAGTTATACATATAATAGTTCTAACTTGTTGAAGGGAAGTTAGTAACTATGTTTAGATGCCTCTTGTATTGCCTTGGTGGTGAACACTTATCTGATTAATATGTGATTTGTTGTAAATGGAAGAGAAGTTTGAAATGATGAGAATTCCGAATGAATTCAAAGCTAAGTTTGTCGTAAGTCAAATTGGGATAGTGGTTCTGATGAGAAATGATTATGTTTTGTTAAAGTAATTTGATGTGTTTTGAAGGAGTTTTTGTGATGTTTTTATAATTGAGGATGAATTGGTTGAATTGATTTAGAGAATTAGATGATTTAGGAAGATTTTGTTGTGTGGAATTGAAATGATTGGATTGATGTTGGTTTTGATGAGTTAGGGTTTTGTATTGTAGAATTGGAGTGATGTTTTGGTAAAAAGATTTGGGTATTTTGATATGGTTGAAAGAGGTATGCTATTTGAGCAAAAAGGTGAGGTGAGTGAAGAGGAATGAGAATTCGAAAGTGAGATTTGAAAAATGTCTTCTCCAATTTTTTTGAGGACTAAGTTAGAAAGAAATTTCAGAACGAAATTTTCTTATGGAGAAATAATGTAACGATTTAAAATTTTTAGAACTCAATTAAAAATAGTGTAATTAATTAGATGTGAAGTTGAAAAGTCAAAAGCTTGAGAAAAGATGATATGGCAAGGTTGAATAATCATATGGTGAAAATAAATAAAAATTTATAAAATAATATGATTTTGGATTAATAATTTTGATTAATTAAAATAAATTAGATTAAAAATAATCTAATTAGGATTAGATAAGTTAAGAAGGATTAAGAGATAGTTAAATTGGTATTTTTATAACAAACCAAAGTGGAAATGGCAAAATAGTCAAATTTATGGATAAACTTGGTTAAATAGGTAATTTTTGCCCTGAAGCTTCCAAAGGAAGCTTTAGTTGTTTGAAGAATACTCACTCCTACATGAGAGAAAAACCAGAATAGAAGAGGGAAAGAGAGAGAGGGCGACAGAAGAGAGAAACCCGTAAAGAAAAGAGAGAAGTGAGAAAAAAAGTTGAGATTTTGCCCTAACTCTGTAACACCCGGTTTTACGGGATTTTATTATTCTAATAAATAATGACATTTTTGTAAATATGTCAAATTAAGTCCGTTTTGCGAACGAAAAGTTTTAATGGAGCATTAATAATAAATTGAAATTTATGGTGAAATAAAGAAATTTGGAGAGACCAAATCGTTAACTAAATAACAAGATCAGTAAATAAACAAAATAGAAAATCAATGGAAGGGCAATTAAGTAATTTTGCAAAAAAAATTTAATAAAAATCATAAATTTCCTCCCCTCCCTCAACACTTCACGAATTCTCTCTGCAAATCACCCTCCAACGGCGATTTCTCCCTCCCTCACGCGATTCCTTCTTCCGCCGACCGATGTCCCTCTCCGGCGACTCGACTCTTCACATTTCTTCTTCGTCTTCGCTTCCTAGGTAATCTTCCATAGTTTTTGGACATTAGATTTCTGTTTTCACGAAGTTTAACAGATAGGGTTTCGTTTAGGGTTTTGTGAAATAGCCGAGTTTCGTTAAAAACGGTTAGGTTTATCCTTTTTATGACCTTGGTGAACGTATTTGAGTGTGTTGGATGTAGTTGGACAATTTTATGGTATTTATTGCGAAATTTAGTGGTTGGAGATTTTGAAAACTCCATTAATGGAGGTTAAGGATTCACGAGCACGAATTGCTTGATAAAATGCCTCAACGAGTTAAATTAGAGTTTTAGGAAATTTTCTTTAGCTAGGAGTTTTGTAGTTTTCGAAACTCAATGGTTTAGACTTGATTTTAATGACGATTGTTGTGAATTGACATAGGTGAACAACGTTCGTGGACGGAGCTTGAATTGCAACGGAAGCGAGGTAAGTCTTCATGACTTGTTTGGTCGATCTGGCCTACACCATGGATGAGCTTTGTTGATCGAGGATAATTGGAGAAAATCTTGTTTAGTGTAGGTTGGAAGGGTAGTTAGGATAATTGTATGTTAGAGCGTTTTTTCATTAGGTTCTATGTATTGTTTGTGCTTTTCTTTACGTTTATGCTCAAATCCATGTTCATGCATCATGTTTTACGAACCGGCACAAAAAATGAATTTCCGCACATGTTTTCATGAAAAGAAACTCCTAATGAAATGATATAAAATGCATGTAATCCCGGTCACATCGGGGTGGGGTTTAGACATGGTTGTCCTGAGAGGAAGAGCATGTCTTCCCCCTACAGATGGAAAGAGTTATCTAACCGCGAGATGTGCCCTCTCTATCGGTGAGTCAACCCCCAGTGACACCTCCTGCTATGTAACTAAATATTACAAAAGAAATGCATGTTTTTACAAACCCCACACGCATAGCACTCATCTTCATTTACGAGACTTGTTGAGCTCTTTAGCTCATAGTTTATTTTCTATGGTGTAGGTGACTTCGATACAGGTGAGGACGATGTTCCTCCACCCGATGTATAAGCAGGTTGATGGAGAATGGCCCGTGGGGACATCACGTATGTATTTTAGGATCTTAATAGTTAGAAACGTCGATAAATGTATAGGGATGTTTAGATGGGCTGATGGGTGAATAAATAGGAGAATTGTATAGTTGAACCATTTTAAGATGCTTGGTTTCTGGATAGTAGACGTACCAATGTTTTGATGTTTTGGGAAAGCTCATTTTATGAACTATTTACTGGAACTACTTGGTGACTTAAGTTTCATAGGGAAATGTTTAGTTTTTAAACGGATCCACGCGGTTTGTTTTCACAAAATTTTACTACGTTTTTATATACGTTTTGAGTAGGTTTTAGGTGATCGATAAGATTGAAAAATGTATGAGGGTTGAAGGGTTTTATATTAAATGGCGTTAGATGTTGATGCATGATAATAGAAAGTGAAGAAGTGGAAAATATTGTGAATTGTAAAGTGTGTGCGAAATGTGTAGGGCATGAAAGAAAGAAAGAGGCAACTCTCTGGAAATTTGCATTCCAGAGAGTATGCCGATCGATCGCCAGAAGGGGCGATCGATCGGCATTAATGCAGGCAACTCTCTGGAAGAACCAGAGAGGTAGCCAATCGATCGCCTGTGAGGGCGATCGATCAGCTAAGATGGATCGCAAAAGGGCGATCGATCGCCTGGTATAGGGGCGATCGATCGCCCCTAAATTTTTACTACAGCCGATTGATTGGCTGTCAAGTGGCCGATCGATCGGCTACACAAATTTCGGGTTTCTGCCCTTTTTTGCCCCTAAAGAACTTGGCCGATTGTTTTTAATGGTTTTATTCAAATGGTTTTTAAATAGTTTTCAACTCTTCAAATCTTATTTAGATTTTAAAGGTCCAAGGTTAAGTCCAAAAAAAAAAAAAAATTATGCGGGAATTTGAGGATTAGGATAAGGGTCATTTCAGTTATGGTATCAGAGCCCCCGGGTTTTAAAATTGGTTCTGTAGACTGCTCGACTGCACAGCCACTACGCGGACATCCTTCCTCAACTGTAAGTACGTTTAAATGCTTTATTTGATTTCGATTTTCTTAGGATTATATGTTTTGACTTTTATAGGAGTTACAAAACAATGGTTCGAGGTAGAGACACCAGGGACGAAGCCCTGGATAGACTTACTGATTTGCTGGATCATCAGACCCAACATATTGACAGGCAAGCACAACTGATCGAGAGCCTAGTGAACCGTGAAAATCATAGAGCCCGGGATATAGTTGTTCCATACAATCACGGCATGAAGTGGTTTAAAAAGCTACGGCCTCCAATATTCATCGGACAATCTACCCCTCTATTGCTGAGGAGTGGGATCGAACGATGGAGGATACGTTGGCTTTTGCTAAAGTGGAGAATGCTGAGAAGGTCACATGCGTCACTTTCCACCTGGTATTGGATTCCCGATTTTGGTGGGATTCTATTAAAGCGACTACGGACGTGACACTGATGAGGTGGGAACAGTTTGAAACCGTGTTCTTTGATAAATACTTCAGCCGTACAGTGAGGGCGGAAAAAAGAGCAGAATTCACGCAGCTGAAGCAGACTAGGTTGGTTGCGGAGTATATTCAGAAATTCGAGGCTTTATCCCGGGTTGCACCGCGCTTAGTCAACGATAAGGAAGACAAGGTGCAATAATTTATGGATGGGTTGAACCCAGAGATTCGAAAGAACATTATAGTGTCGGGCATTTTAGATGTGCCCTACGAGGACATCGTGGCAAGAGCCTTGGAGTTTGAGGCTGCAGAGTTGACTTGCATCAAGCCAAGAGAGCCAACTAAGGGCTTCTTTCGAGAGATCCAACCTCAGTTACGGAATAGAGGTTGGCAACAAAAAGGACAACCACCAGTACAACAACAAAGAGGAATCAAGAGACCATTTGAAGGAGGTAATGACCGGGGCAAAGGAAAACAAGTACAGGGGACTACTCAAATACCTTGGTGCCCTAAATGCCAGAAGGAGCATAGCGGTTAATGCCATTGGGCACAAATAGATGTTTTTGGTGTGAAGAGACAGGCCATTATGTTAAAGATTGCCCAAAACCGGGACGAGAACAGCCAGGCAGAGACCAGAGGAGAGTTATGCCAATGATCTTTGCCTTTATCAAGCTTGGTGACGAGGCTCAGCCATCTGTTATAGCAGGTACTATCTTAGACATAGGTGTACCAGTATTTTCATTGATAGACACGGGAGCTACGCACTCCATTATTTCGACTGTATGTGTGTCTAGATTGGGGTTAGTGCCAGAGTTAGCAGAGTTCAAGTATAGAGTAATGCTGCCTTCGGGAGCGTATATGCAATCTGATCATGTTTTCCAGTGCAATGTCGTCTCGGTGGGGAATAACACACTCTACGCTCGGTTGATAGTTATGGGCATAGAGCTGTATGATCTGATTTTGGGAATGGACTGGCTGTCACGCCATTTCACTACCATTGATTGCCGATCCGGGTTAGTAACTTTTCGGCCCCCGGATAAAGAAGAGTTTTCAAATCAAGCGATGAATAGGTCGAGTGGGTCGCCTACTTCCTATTCCATGAAGGTTTGAGAGCAGTTTAGGGGCAAATGCTCTGTTTATCTGGCTACAGTGGTCGATACTCAGCTGCTCAAAGGGGTCAAACCAGAAGACCTTCTAGTAGTTAGAGAATTCTCTGAGATCTTCCTCGACGATCTTCCCGGATTACTACCGGATAGGGAGATCGAGTTTACTATTGATGTTTATCCAAGCTCTGGGCCTGTATCGAAGAATCCGTACAGACTGGCACCTGCTGAACTAAAGGAGCTAAAATCTCAATTAGAAGAGTTGTTAGACAAGGGGTTCATTCGACCTAGTTTCTCTCCATGGGGTGCGCCAGTTCTGTTTGTTAAGAAGAAGGACGGAACTGTCTGCATGTGTGTCGATTATAAAGAGTTGAATCAGCTAACAGTGAAGAATAAGTATCCGCTGCCCCGGATTGATGACCAGTTTGATCAATTGCAGGGTGCCCGAGTGTTTTCGAGGATTGACCTATGCTCGGGTTATTATCAGTTGAAGGTCCGAAGAGAAGATATTCACAAGACTACTTCCGAACGAGGTATGGGCATTACGAGTTTATGGTAATGTCTTTTGGACTTACCAATGCCCCTGCAGTGTTTATGGATTTAATGAACCGCATTTTTAAGGAGTATTTAGACAAATTTGTCGTCGTCTTCATTGATGACATCTTGATCTATTCAAAGACAAAGGAAGAGCACGAGGAGCACTTGCGAATTGTTCTGAGGATTCTGTGCCAACATCAATTGTACCCAAAGTTCTCCAAGTGCGAGTTTTGGCTGGATCGAATTAGTTTTCTTGGCCATATCTCAAGAGGGAATTTCAGTGGATCCGACTAAGATTGAAGTTGTCAGGGATTGGCTGCAGCCCAAGAATGTGCAAGAAGTACGAGGATTTCTTGGACTGGCCGGGTATTACCGGAAGTGTAACGACCATTAATTCTAACCCTTAATTTCCCGTAAAAATTTTTCTTTTTAAACCTCTAATCAACTAAAAACGTCCTCAAAACTATTTGAAGAAAATGCCTTACAGTAACTGTTGAAATTGCTTTGGAAAGAAAATATAAACATTAAATAAATATATAAAAACATCGGCCAAAGGAATCAGAGGGCAGAAAGGGCATTTGCTCAAGAAAATTCATGGCCGATCGATCGGCCAATTCAGCCGATCAATCGGCTATGGTATAAAATTTGGGGGCGATCGATCGCCCCTCATATGGGCGAACGATCGCACTTTGGCGACCAACTAGCCGATCGATTCGCCCTTAACAAGCGATCGATCGGCACACGCTCTAAAATTTCTTCCAGAGAGCGTCCAAAGAAACCCAAAGAGGACCGATCGATCGGCAAGCTCTCTGGAATCCAATTCTTCCAGAGAGCTGCCTCTTCTTTCTTCTCTCTCCTTCTCTTTCTGTTTTTCTTCCACTCTTCTCACGCCTAAGCACCGACTGCGCCAGCACACTCCCGCGAGCATTCTTCTTCAACCTTCTTAAACTTCGGGCAGAGGAACGTTGTCCTCACCTATATCGAAGTCACCTACACCATAGAATAAAATGTGAGCTAGAGGCTCAGTAAGTCTACATGAATGCACGTGAATGCTATGCATGTACAGTTTATAAATCATGCAACCTACCTTTTCGCTATTCATTTCATTTCATTTATGTCACTGGGGCTTCACTCTCGCTAGATAGGAGCGGCACATCCGACGATTGGATAGCCCCTCTTATCTAACCGGGGGGAAAACATGCTTCATCCGACAGACATGTCTGAACCACCGCCACCGACGTGACCAACTTTACATTCATTTACCTTTTCGTTCTTGTAAAACCATGCATAGAAATTTCTTTTTCGTGCTTTTTATAAAACCATGATGCGTGCTCGTGTACAATAACATAATGAAAAACAAAGCGCAATAAACAAGAAACTTACACATTCAAATACACAACTAAACTAACTACCCAACCTATTTACCCAACACAGCAAACATCTCCAATTCCTCGATCGACATAGTCTTATGGTGTAGGCCAATCAGCCAAACAAATCACAGAGACTTACCTCGCGTTTGTTGCAATTCAAGCTCCGTCCACGAGCGTTGTTCACCTAGTGCAATTCACAACAACCATAATTAAAACCGAGCCTAGGAAATCAAATTTCGAAGATCGACGAAACTCCTAACTAAAAGAAGTTTCCTAAAACTCTAATTTAACTCATTGAGGTATTTCGTCGAGCAATTTACGCTCACAAATTCTAAGCTTCCATTAATGGAGGTTTCCTTAAGCTTCAAACTTGGTTTTTCAATCAAACGTTAAATACACTCCAGTATTTCGCCTAATAACGTTCGATAATCATCAATAAAGCAATAACTAACCATTCCTAACCTAAACCGGTTGTTTTCAACGAAGTCCAACAAAACCCTAACGGTTTACCAAGCTTCAAGTCGAGAATAACGGCCGAAAAACCATAGAGACTTACCTAGAATCATAAGGGGAGAAGAAAACATACAAGAACTGTGAAGGTTAGAGGAGAAATCGTTGAAGCAAAGGGGAAGAAGCGTCGTGAAGGGAGGAAATCGCCAGAGAGGTAGATTTCTTGCTGGAGAAGAAGTCGCGTGAGGGGGAGAGGGAGCCATGCAATTTTTATAAACTTTGGCATGGAAAATTACCATTTTACCCTTCATTCAATTTCCTTATTAATCCTCCACTTATTTCGTTATTTAGTTAACGATTCGATTTCTCCAAATTTTCATATTTCACCATAAATTCTAATTTATTATTATGGCTCCATTAAAATTTACCGCTCGTAAAATGGGCTTAATTTGACATATTTACAAAAATACCATTATCTATTGGAATAATAAAATCCCGTAAAACCGGGTGTTACATTCCATCCACCTTATTTAAATTTTGTCCTCAAAATTTGGCTATACAAACAGTTCAGGATACTTTGTCATCATATCTTGCTGCCTCTCCCAAGTAGCTTCTTCTACACTGTGATTCCGCCATAGGAGCTTTACTAGCGGGATTTTCTTATTGCGCAATACCTTGATAGAGGACTCTAAAATTCGTACCGGCTTCTCCTCGTAGGTTAGCGTTGGTTGTACCTCAATTTCTCTTGTCTCGATAACGTGTGATGGATCACGCAGGCATTTTCTGAGCATGGACACGTGAAACACATCGTGAATACCTTCCATGGATGCCGGAAGCTGTAACCAGTACGCCATAGTCCCGATTCTCTTCGAAATAGGAAAGGGCCCAACAAAACGAGGGTTCAACTTGTCTCTCCTTCCGAACCGCATAACGCCTTTGAACGGAGAAATCTTCAAGTACACTTCGTCACCTTCCTTAAACTGCAATTCTCTCCGTCTGGTGTCAGCATAACTATTTTGGCGGCTCTGTGCTATCTCTATACGTTGCCTAATAACCGTGATTTTCTCCGTTGTTTGCTGCAAAATATCTGGGCCGGTTATACTAACTTCACCCACTTCATCCCAATAAAGTGGAGACCTGCATTTCCAACCATAAAATGCCTCATACGGAGCCACGTCAATCGTAGTTCTGAAGCTGTTGTTGTACGAGAACTTAATTAAGGGCAAATATCGGCTCCACGAGCCCTGAAACTCCAGCACGCAACCTTTAAGCATATCCTCAAGAATCTGATTTGTTCTTTCTATCTGCCCGTCAGTCTGAAGATGAAACGTCGTGCTAAAATTCAACTGAGTTCCCATAGCCTTATGTAAACTCTTTCAGAACTTTGAAGTAAACTTGACATCTCTATCGGAGACAATCAAAATAGGCACTCTGTGTAACCTGATGATCTCCTGCACATACAGCTCGGCGAGCTGATCCATAGAATAGGTCATCTTCACTGATAGAAAATGGGCCATCTTTGTCAAACGATCCACAATCACCCAGATGCCATCGTGCCCTTTCGTCGTTCTTGGGAGTCCAACAATGAAATCCATAAAGATTTGCTCCCATTTCCACTCTGAAATTGGCAATGGCTGTAAGGTTCCAGCTGGCCTTTGGTGTTTCGGCTTAACCTTTTGACAGACTAGGCAGGTTTCCACATACCTGGCAATCTCTCTGTTCATGTTCGGCCACCAAAAATGTTGTCTCAGGTCTCTGTACATTTTTGTGCTTCCCAGATGCACTGAGTATGCCGAGGAGTGTGCCTCGGTTAAGATTTCTCTCTTCAGTTCCTCATTGTTAGGCACACACCACCTATGCCTGAATCTCAATACACCATCATCCAACAAGCTGAAATCGAACGGGTCCTCAGATGTTGCGCTCAACCGATATCTCTCACACTCCAAGTCTTCTTTCTGAGCTTCTCGGAGTCTGTTAATTATTGTCGACCTAAGAGAAATGTTCGTGAGCATATTGGACAATTCCGCCACAATTTCCACATCAAACTTCTGAATCTCAGACCTCAATGTCACCGACATTGCTGCAAGCGAAGGCTGACTCTCCGTAGGCTTCCTGCTCAAGGCATCAGCGACTTTATTCGCCTTCCCTGGGTGGTATTTAATCTCAAAGTCATAATCTTTAACGAACTCCAACCACCTTCGCTGTCGCATATTAAGTTCTTTCTGTGTAAACAAATACTTTAAGCTTCTGTGATTGGAGAACACCTCACACTGCTGCCCATACAGATAGTGTCTCCAGATTTTTAAAGCAAAGATAACCGCTGCAAGTTCAAGATCGTGTGACGGATAATTTTGCTCATACGACTTCAACTGCCAAGAAGCATAAGCAATGACTCTGCCTTCCTGCATCAATACACATCCCAGTCCGATTCTTGAAGCATCGCAGTACATACTGAACTTATCGCCTTCAACAGACAATGTCAACACTGATGCTGTAGTCAGTCTTTGTTTCAGCTCGTTGAATCCCTCTTCACATGCAGCAGACCATACAAACTTTTTATTCTTTCTCGTCAATCGGGATAGAGGGACTGCTATCTTTGAAAATCCCTCAATGAACTTCCTGTAATATCCAGCCAATCTGAGAAATCCGCATACCTCACGCACGTTCTTAAGCTGTGGCCAATCCCTGAACACCTCGATCTTAGCTGGATCCACTGAGATTCCCTCCTGAGATATGACATGGCCGAGAAAGCTTATTTTGTTCAGCCAAAACTCACACTTAGAGAACTTTGGGTAAAGATGGCATTGTTGTAAAACTTCCAAAGCTATCCGTAGGTGCTCTTCGTGTTCCTCTTTCGTCTTCGAATAGATCAATATGTCATCAATGAACACAACCACAAATTTGTCCAAATACTCCTTGAAGACGCAATTCATTAAGTCCATAAATGCTGCCGGGGCGTTCGTAAGTCCAAAAGACATAACGAGAAACTCATAATGCCCATACCTCATTGGGAAGGCCGTTTTCTGTACATCTTCCCTCCAGACCTTCAACTGATAATAACCCGAGCGTAGGTCAATCTTCGAAAACACTCGAGCACCCTGTAGTTGGTCAAACAAATCATCAATCCGGGGCAGTGGATACTTATTCTTCACCGTTAGCTTATTCAACTCTCTGTAATCGATGCATATTCGGAGAGTTCTGTCCTTCTTCTTAACAAACAAAACTGGCGCACCCTAAGGAGAGAAACTGGGTTGAATGAACCCTTTGTCTAACAACTCCTCTAACTGAGTCTTCAGCTCCTTTAGTTCAGCAAGTGCCAGTCTGTATGGATTCTTCGATACAAGCTGTAACGACCCGAGAAGATCGCACATATCCATATCTTTCTTAATCATTTAATTCTTATTACTCACACTCAACCTATTTTCGGTAATATATTTTTTTTTTAACATCTCTTAAACTGGGTCTGACACAAAGAAATAACTTACATCGACCGTGGTCATGTGTGCTTCACGGGACCGACTTAAAACATTACCTGGACATTAAACAATAAGAGAATACTCACATCTGCCGATCGCTAGACGACAAAATAACACTCTCATCATCCGATGGCTTAAACACTCTACATCTGCCGATCGCTAGATGACAAAATAGCACTTTCATCATCCGATGGCTTAAACACTCTACATCTGCCGATCGCTAGATGACAAAATAGCACTTTCATCATCCGATGGCTTAGACACTACATCTGCCGATCGCTAGATGACAAAATAGCACTTTCATCATCCGATGGCTTAAACACTCTACATCTGCCGATCGCTAGATGACAAAATAGCACTTTCATCATCCGATGGCTTAAACACTCTACATCTGCCGATCGCTAGATGACAAAATAGCACTTTCATCATCCGATGGCTTAGACACTACATCTGCCGATCGCTAGATGACAAAATAGCACTTTCATCATCCGATGGCTTAAACACTCTACATCTGCCGATCGCTAGATGACAAAATAGCACTTTCATCATCCGATGGCTTAGACACTACATCTGCCGATCGCTAGATGACAAAATACCATATACATCATCCGGTGAAGGAATACACTTCATCCCCCGAACGCTAGACGACAAATACCATATACATCTTTCGGTGAAGGAATACACTGCATCCACCGAATGCTAGACGACAAATTACATCCTCATCATCCGGTGACTTATTACACTACATCTGCCGATCACTAGACGACAAAATAACACTCTCATCATCCGATGGCTTAAACACTCTACATCTGCCGATCGCTAGACGACAAAATAGCACTTTCATCATCCGATGGCTTAGACACTACATCTGCCGATCGCTAGATGACAAAATAGCACTTTCATCATCCGAGGGCTTAGACACCGACAATCTGCCGATCGCTAGATGACAAAATAGCACTTTCAATCAGCGATGGCGTTAGACACTTAACATCTGCCAATCGCTAGAACGACAAAAGAACACTCTCATCATCCGATGGCTTAAACACGCTAACATCGCCGATCGCTAGAAATGACAAAATGAAAACGTTCAATCAGCCGATGGGCTTAGACACTACATCTGCCGATCGCTAGACACAAAATAGACGTTCATCATCCGATGGCTTATGACACTACATCTGCCGATCGCTAGACGACAAGATAACACTCTCATCATCCGATGAAAATTACCACAACTCACCCGAATCTTAACTTAGTAATCAGAAACCTCAAAGAGTAAAAATCATAAACTCATCTAAAATACGCATAGCGGAAGACTCAAGAAAAACAAACCATTCATTAATCCTTAAAATCGTATTCAGACTCTAAAGACAAGCCCTTCAAATCCAAATCTCATTGTTATAAGAAATTCTGTTCTATTTAGTCATCTGTTCATCGTAAACTTTTCTGACTTACTATGAGCATAACCAGGGAACTTAATCGCCTATCCAGCCTTCACTATCACACTGAGCATCCTCCGGGAACCAACTTTAAACATCATCTCTGGACTACAAATCCTCACCTTCTAACTCTTCACCTACATCATAAGATTTATGAATGTATAATTTGGGAAAATCACATGCTCATAAGTCTTTTCTTGTTCATATCTTTGCTCGTAATCATCATTCATAGTCATGGATCATATTCATCATTCATAGTCATGGATCATATTCATCGTTCATAGTCATGGATCATATTCATCGTGCATAGTCATTGATCATATCCATCATTCATAGTCTTTAATCATATTCTTCATTTAGGTTGTGTGGATTAAGAGAGGATTTGTGCCGGTAAAGGGGGTTCAACAGTGAGTTTGATCTTGTTCCCTATTGCGGGTCGTATTCATATGTCCCTGTTTGGACTGTGACATACGCCGAACCGCCCCCAACCCTCACTTAGTCCACGTTGCATAAATCTTATATATATACATATATATACACATATCTTGTTCATGGAAAACATGCATTAAAACATTTTCTTATGCTTGAGAAACATTCATGATGCATGAACATGAGAACTTTTAACCCATCAGACTATGACAAGGATTATACCAGAGCAGAAAACTTCACATTCACTAGCAGGTCATCAAATAGTATAACTCACAACATTCATCAATCCTTCAAGTGCAGACAAGCTCATCATCATAAGGTAAACATTAGACATCTAAAACAACCTAGTACTCCCACGATGTAGGGCTCTATTAGCCAGAAATCTTAATACATTCATTTACCTGGTCTCCTTAGCACTTGAGCTCCTTTCTCTTCAAACTTCTTCACCTAAAACATTTACATTACAGTAGTTAAAACAAAATTCTAATAGTTCTAATCTCAAGTTATCCTAAGATTTAATAGCTAAAGTCATTCCCGAATCCTTAGTCTAATACCCTGTGCAGTTTGAAATCCAAATCCCAGAACAGACAGATTCGATTATCGATTACTCAGGGGTGGTTGTTCTAAATGTCCATAATCGATTTGATAAAAGCATTCCCACTCTCAGATTTCAAATGTTCTTATTATTAGTCGGCCATTGGAAAATCCAAAACTCCAATGCCGAGTAGAAAATAGGGCTAACAAACTAACAGATAGCTACGTTGTCTATTGCATACCTCGGGCACAGAGTAGTCGAGTAGTGGCAGAGAAACCGATCGTCGAAGAGAGTGTGCTGAAAGCAGAGAGCAAGAGCTTGGGAGGGAAGAAATCGCTGAAAAGGAAGGTGTCGGCTACAGTGGTTCAAGTGAGGTTTAAAATATTTCCTTTTTCTTTATATATTGGTCATCACCCTCCATTATTACAACTTTGCCACCCAACCTAGTTTAAATCCACATGAAATTAGTTATTCTTGGTATAAAACTCTAAACCGTGAAGATTGAATATTTATGACCGTTAATACAGTTAGGAAGTCACCTGGCTGAAGTTGTCGGGTGTTACACAAGCCCTGAGCCTGGATAAACATCAATAACAATCTCGATCTCTCTATCCGGTGGTAATCCGAGAAGATCGTCAAGAAAGATGTCAGAGAACTCTCTAACCACTGGAAGGTCCTCGGGCTTTACCTCGTTAAGCAATTGAGTATTGACCACTGTAGCCAGATAAACTGAGCATTCGCCTCTAAACTGCTCTCGGACCTTCATGGAATAGGAAATAGGCGACCCACTTGACATGTTTATCGCCTAATATGAAAACTCTTCCTTATCAGGAGGTCGAAAAGTTACCAATCCGGATCGGCAGTCTATGGTAGCGAAATGGCGTGCCAGCCAATCCATTCCTAATATAAGATCGTACCACTCTATGCTCATAACTATCAGGCAAGCATAGAGGGTATTAATCCCTACCGAGACGACGTTGCCTTGAAAGATACGATCAGACTGCATATGCGCTCCCGAAGGCAGCATCACTCTATATTCATACTCTGCTAACTCAGACACTAACCCCAATCTAGCCATGCAAGCAGTTGATATGAATGAGTGCGTAGCTCCCGTGTCTATCAAAGAAAATACTGGTACACCCATGACTAAAATAGTACCTGCTATGACAGATGGCTGAGCCTCGTCGTTGACATCACCAGGCTCAATAAATGCGAAGATCCTCAGCATGACTCTTCGCTGATCTCTGCCCTGTTGATTTCTGTCTGGCTGATTTCGGTCCAATAATGGGCAGTTCATGATATAATGGCCAACCTCTCCACATCGGTAAGAGCTATTGGTACCCATCCGACATTCGCCGAAGTGTTCTTTCTGGCACTTAGGGCAAATAGGCTTTTGAGTAGCCCCTTGAACTTGCTTCCCCTTGTCTAGATCCTTTCCTCCCTCATAAGGCCTCTTTACGCCTCTTTGCTATTGTTGTTGTGGCTGTTGTCCTCTAGGTTGCTAACTCTGATTCCGTACCTGAGGCTGGATCTCACGAAAGAAGCCCTTAGCAGGCTCTCTTGGCTTAACACAGGTCAACTCTGCAGCCTCAAACTCCAAGGCTCTTGCCACGATGTCCTCGTAGGGCACATCTAGAATGCCGGATACTATGAGGTTCTTCCGAATCTCCCAGTTTAGTCCATCCATAAACTGTTGCACCTTGTCTTCATTATCGCTGACCAGGCACTGTGCGAACCAGGATAAAGCTTCAAACTTCCTGATGTACTCCGCAACTGTACTGGTCTGCTTCAGCTGCGTAAACTCGGCTCTCTTTGCCGCCCTCACTGTATGGCTAAAATATTTATCAAAGAATACGGTCTTAAACCGTTCCCATCTCATCAGTGTCACGTCCGTAGTAGCCTTAACAGAATCCCACCAAGATCGGGCATCCAAGGCCAGGTGGAAAGTGACGCACGCGACCTTTTCAGCATTGTCCACTTTGACATACGCCAACATGTCCTCCATTGTTCAAACCCACTCCTCAGCGATAGAGGGGGTCCGTAGATTGTCTGTTGAATACTGGAGGCCGTAGCTTTTGAAACCTCTCCATGCTGTGGTTGTCCAGAATTACTATATCTCGAGCTCTCTGATTTTCTCGGTTCACTAAGTTCTCATTCTGTTGCGCTTGTCGGTCTATATGCTAGGCCAGACGATCGAGTAAATCCGTCAGCCTATCTAAGGCATCGTCTCTGGCGTCTCTACCTCGAACCATTTTCTATAACTCATATAAAGTTAAAACAAATAATTCTAAGAAATCGAAATCAAATAAAGCATTTAAACGTACTTACAGTTGAGGAAGGATGTCCGCGTAGTGGCTGTGCAGTCGAGTAGTCTATAGAACCGTTTTTAAAACGCGGAGGCTCTGATAATACCATATCTGTAATGACCCTTAATCCTAACCCTTAATTTTTCGTAAAAATTTTTCCTTTTTAAACCTCTAATCAACTAAAAACGTCCTCAAAACTATTCAAAGAAAATGCATTACAATAACTGTTGAAATTGCTTTGGAAAGAAAATATAAACATTAAATAAATATATAAAAACATCGGCCAAAAGAATCAGAGGGCATAAAGGGCATTTGCCCAAGAAAATTCATGGCCGATCGATCGGCCAATTCAGCCTATCGATCGGCTATGGTATAAAAATTGGGGGCGATCGATCGCCCCTCATATGGGCGAACGATCGCCCTTTGGCGACCAACCAGCCGATCGATTCGCCCTTAACAGGTGATCGATCGGCACACGCTCTGGAATTTCTTCCAAAGCGCGTCCAAAGAAACTGAAGAGGGCTGATCGATCGCCCTCCCTAGCGATCGATCGGCAAGCTCTCTGGAATCCAATTCTTCCAGAGAGCTGCCTCTTCTTTCTTCTCTCCCCTTCTCTTTCTGTTTTTCTTCCACTCTTCTCACGCCTAAACACACATTCACAACTCCTCTTTCACCCATTTCTTTTCCTTCATCAATTCACCTCTAAACACTTCATAATAACACTATCACAATCGCTCATGCACCAACCCAAAACATATTTAAAACGAAGTAATTTTTCAGAAAAACGAACTGCGTAGGTCCGTTTGAAAACTGAACAAAACCCTATTAAACTTAAAAGTCACCAAATAGTTCCATTATACTTCAATAAATAACTTTCCAAAACATCCAAAACGCGTATATTTTCTATCCAGAACCAAGCATCCTAAAATGTTCAACTATACAATTCTCCTATTCTTTTATCTATCAATTTCCCAAAACATTTACCTACGTCCCCACGGGTCAAAATAAGCACCGACTGCGCCAGCACACTCCCGCGAGCATTCTTCTTCAACCTGCTTAAACTTCGGGCGGAGGAACGTTGTCCTCACCTATATCGAAGTCACCTACACCATAGAATAAAATGTGAGCTAGAGGCTCAGTAAGTCTACGTGAATGCACGTGAATGCTATGCATGTACAGTTTATAAATCATGCAACCTACCTTTCGCTATTCATTTCATTTCATTTATGTCACTAGGGCTTCACTCTCGCTAGATAGGAGCGGCACATCCGACGATTGGATAGACCCTCGTATCTAACTGGGGGGAAAACATGATTCATCCAACAGTCATGTCTGAACCACCGCTACCGACGTGACCATCTTTACATTCATTTACCTTTTCGTTCTTGTAAAACCATGCATAGAAATTTCTTTTTCGTGCTTTTTATAAAACCATGATGCGTGCTCGTGTACAATAACATAATGAAAAACAAAGCGCAATAAACAAGAAACTTACACATTCAAATACACAACTAAACTAACTACCCAACTTATTTACCCAACACAACAAACATCTCCAATTCTTCGATCGACATAGTCTTATGGTGTAGGCCAATCGGCCAAACAAATCACAGAGACTTACCTCGCGTCTGTTGCAATTCAAGCTCCGTCCACGAGCATTGTTCACCTAGGGCAATTCACAACAACCGTAATTAAAACCGAGCCTAGGAAATCAAATTTTGAAGATCGACGAAACTCCTAACTAAAGGAAGTTTCTTAAAACTCTAATTTAACTCATTGAGGCATTTCTTCGAGCAATTTACGCTCACAAATTCTAAGCTTCCATTAATGGAGGTTTCCTTAAGCTCCAAACCCAGTTTTTCAATCAAACGTCAAATACACTCCAATATTTCGCCTAATAACGTTCGATAATCATCAATAAAGCAATAACTAACTGTTCCTAACCTAAACTGGTTGTTTTCAACGAAGTCCAACAAAACCCTAATGGTTTACCAAGCTAGAAGTCGAGAATAACGACCAGAAAACCATAGAGACTTACCTAGATTCACGAGGGGAGAAGAAAACGTGCAAGAACTTTGAAGGTTGGAGGAGAAATCGTTGAAGCAAAGGGGAAGAAGCGCTATGGAGGGAGGAAATCACCAGAGAGGTAGATTTCTTGCTGGAGAAGAAGTCGCGTGAGGGGGAGAGGGAGCCATGCAATTTTTATAAACTTTGGCATGGCAAATTACCATTTTGCCCTTCATTCAATTTCCTTATTAATCCTCCACTTATTTCATTATTTAGTTAATGATTCGATTTCTCCAAATTTTTATATTTCACCATAAATTCCAATTTATTATTATGGCTCCATTAAAATTTTTCGCTCGCAAAACGAGCTTAATTTGATATATTTACAAAAATGCCATTATTTATTCTAATAATAAAATCTCGTAAAACTAGGTGTTACAGGAAGTTTATCGAAGGGTTTTCAAATATCGCAGTCCCTCTGTCCCGATTGACGAGGAAGAACAAAAAATATGTATGGTCGGCTGCATGCGAAAACAGCTTCAATGAGCTGAAACAAAAGCTGACTACAGCACCAGTGTTAACATTTCCCTTTGAAGGCGATAAGTTTAGTATTTATTGCGACGCCTCAAAGATCGGACTTGGGTGTGTATTGATGCAAGAAGGTAGAGTCATTGCTTATGCTTCTCGGCAGTTGAAGCCGTACGAGCAAAATTATCCGACACAATCTTGAGCTTGCAGCGGTAGTCTTTGCATTAAAAATCTGGAGACACTATCTGTATGGGAAGCAGTGTGAGGTGTTATCAGATCACAGGAGCTTAAAGTATCTTTTTACACAGAAAGAGTTGAACATGCGGCAAAGAAGGTGGTTGGAGTTCGTTAAAGATTATGACTTTGAGATTAAATACCACCCAGGGAAGGCAAATAAAGTCGCAGACGCCTTGAGCAGGATGCCTTCTACTGGTCAGCCTTCGCTTGCATCGATGTCGGTAATGCTAAGGTCTGAGATCGAGAGGTTTGATGTGGAGATTGTGGCCGAGTTGTCCACTATGCTCACGAACATTTCTCTTAGGCCGACAATAATTGACAAACTCTGAGAAGCTCAGAAGGAAGACTTAGAGTGTGAGAGATATCGATTGAGCATGACATCTGAGGACCCGTCCGATTTCAGCTTGTTGGATGATGGCATATTGAGATTCAGACATAGGTGGTACGTGCCTAACGATG
Source organism: Begonia masoniana (assembly GCA_022432975.1). Classification (NCBI taxonomy): domain Eukaryota; kingdom Viridiplantae; phylum Streptophyta; class Magnoliopsida; order Cucurbitales; family Begoniaceae; genus Begonia; species Begonia masoniana. Next base: position 27,041,209 of record CM039513.1, on the reverse strand, counting down.
AGGAGCTGAAGAGAGAGATTTTAACCAAGGCACACTCCTTGGCATACTCAGTGCATCCAGGGAGCACAAAAATGTATAGAGACCTGAGACAACACTTCTGGTGGCCGAACATGAAAAGAGAGATTGCCAGGTATGTGGAAACCTGCCTGGTTTGTCAATAGGTTAAGGCGGAACACCAAAGGCCAGCTGGAACCTTATAACCACTGTCGATTTCGGAGTGGAAATGGGAGCAGATCTTCATGGATTTCATAGTTGGACTCCCGAGAACGACGAAAGGGCATGATGGCATCTGGGTGATAGTGGACCGTTTGACAAAGTTGGCCCACTTTCTATCAGTGAAGATGACCTATTCTATGGATCAGCTTACCGAGCTGTATGTACAGGAGATCGTCAGATTACACGGAGTACCCATTTCGATTGTCTCCGATAGGGATGCTAGGTTTACTTAGAAATTCTGGAAGAGTCTACATAAGGCAATGGGAACTCAGCAAAATTTCATCACAGCGTTTCAACCTAAGACTGAAGAACAGACAAAAAGAACAAATCAAATTATTAAGGATATGCTCAGAGCTTGCGTGCTGGAATTTCAGGGCTCGTGGAGCCGATATTTGCCCTTGATTGAGTTCTCGTACAATAACAGCTTTCAGGCTACGATTGGCATGGCTCCGTACGAGGCATTGTATGGTCGAAAATGCAGGTCTCTGCTATATTGGGATGAGGTAGGCGAGACTAGCGTAGTGGGCCCAGATATTTTACAGCAAACAGCGGAGAAGATCGCTGTTATCAGACAACGTATCGAGGTAGCACAGAGCCGCCAAAAGAGCTATGCTGACACTAGACGGAGGGACTTGGAGTTCAATGAGGGTGATGAGGTTTATCTTAAAATTTCTCCGTTTAAGGGCGTTATGCGATTCGGAAGAAGAGGGAAGTTGAACCCTCGTTATATGGGGCCCTTTCCTATTTTGAAGAGGATCGGGACTATGGCGTACAGGTTACGACTTCCAGCATCCATGGAAGGCATTCACGATGTGTTTCACGTGTCCATGCTCAGAAAATGCGTGCGTGATCCATCACACGTCAGTGAGACAAGAGAGATCGAGGTGCAACCAACACTGACCTATGTGGAGAGGCCAGTGCGGATTCTAGAGTCCTCTATCAAGGTGTTGCGCAATAAGGAGTTCCCGCTGGTAAAGGTTCTATGGCGGAATCACGATGTAGAGAAGGCTACTTGGGAGAGGCAGCAGGATATGATGTTTAAGTATCCTGAACTGTTTGTATAATCAAATTTTGAGGACAAAATTTTAATTAAGATGGATGGAATGTAACACCTGGTTTTACGAGATTTTATTATTCCAATAAATAATGACATTTTTGTAAATATGTCAAATTAAGTCTGTTTCGCAAATGGAAAGTTTTAATAGAGCCTTAATAATAAATTAGAATTTATGGTGAAATAAAGAAATTTGGAAAGACCAAATCGTTAACTAAATAACGAGATAAGTAAAGAAACAAAATAGAAAATCAATGGAGGGGCAATTAAGTAATTTTGCAAACCAATATTTAATAAAAATCATAAATTTCCTCCCCTCCCTCAACACTTCACAAATTCTCTCTGCAAATCACCCTCCAATGGCGATTTCTCCCTCCCTCACGCGATTCCTTCTTCCGCCGACCGACGTCCCTCTCCGGCGACTCAACTCTTCACGTTTCTTCTTTGTCTTTGCTTCCTAGGTAAGCTTCCATAGTTTTTGGACGTTAAATTTTTGTTTTCACGAAGTTGAACGGATAGGGTTTCATTTAGGGCTTTGCGAAATAGCTGAGTTTCGTTAAAAACGGTTAGGTTTGCCCTATTTATGACCTTGGTGGACGAATTTGAGAGTGTTGGATGTAGTTGGACAATTTTATGGTATTTATTGCAAAATTTGGTGGTTGGAGATTTTGAAAACTCCATTAATGGAGGTTAAGGATTCACGAGAACCCATTGCTCGATAAAATGTTTCAACGAGTTAAATTAGAGCTTTAGGAAATTTCCTTTAGCTAGGAGTTTTGTAGTTTTCAAAACTCAATGGTTTAGACTCGATTTTAATGACGATTGTTGTGAATTGCCATAGGTGAACAACGATCATAGACGGAGCTTGAATTGCAACGGACGCGAGGTAAGTCTTCGTGACTTATTTGGCCGATCCGGCCTACACCATGGATGAGCTTTGTTGATTGAGGATAATTGGAGAAATTCTTGTTTAGTGTAGGTTGGAAGGGTAGTTAGGATAATTGTATGTTAGAACGTTTTTTCATTAGGTTCTATGTATTGTTTGTGCTTTTCTTTATGTTTATGCTCAAATCCATGTTCATGCATCATGTTTTACGAACCGGCATGAAAAATGAATTTCCGCATATGTTTTCATGAAAAGAAACGCCTAATGAAATGATATGAAATGCATGTAATCCCGGTCACGACGGGGTGGGGTTTAAACATGGCTGTCCTGAGAGGAGGAGCATGTCTTCCCCCTGCAGATGGAAAGGGCTATCTAACCGCGAGATGTGCCCTTTCTATCTGGTGAGTCAACCCCTGGTGACACCTCCCGCTATGTAACTAAATAATGAAAAAAAAATGCATGTTTTTACAAACCCCGCACGCATAGCACTCATCTTCATTTACGAGACTTACTGAGCTCTTTAGCTTATAGTTTATTTTATATGGTGTAGGTGACTTCGATACAGGTGAGAACGACGTTTCTCCACCCGATGTATAAGCAGATTGATGGAGAATGGCCCGTGGTAGTGCACTGGGCAGTCGACGCGTATTTTGACCCGTGGGGACATCACGTAGGTATTTTGGGATTTTGATAGTTAGAAACGTCGATAAATATATAGGGATGTTTAGATGGGCTGACGGGTGAATAGATAGGAGAATTGTATAGTTGAACCATTTTAGGATGCTTGGTTTCTGGATAGTAGACGTACCAATGTTTTGATGTTTTGGGAAAGCTCGTTTTATGAACTATTTACTGGAACTGCTTGGTGGCTTAAGTTTCATAAGGAAATATTTAGTTTTTAAACGGATCCATGCGGTTTGTTTTCACAAAATTTTACTACGTTTTTTATATACATTTTGAGTAGGTTTTAGGTGATCGATAAGATTGAAGAATGTATGAGGGTTGAAGGGTTTTATGTTAAATGGCGTTAGATGTTGATGCATGATAATAGAAGGTGAAGGAGTGGAAAATATTGCTAATTGCGAAGTGTGTGCGAAATGTGCAGAGCATGAAAGAAAGAGGCAACTCTCTGGAAATTTGGATTCCAGAGAGTATGCCGATCGATCGCCAGAAAGGCCGATCGATCGGCATTAATGTGGGCAACTCTCTGGAAGAAACAGAGAGGTAGCCAATCAATCGCCTGTGAGGGCGATCGATCGGCTAAGATTGATCGCCAAAGGGCGATCGATCACTTGGTATAAGGGCGATCGATCGCCCCTAAATTTTTACTACAGCCGATCGATCGGCTACACAAATTTCGGGTTTCTGCCCCTTTTTGCCCCGGAAGAACTTGGCCGATTGTTTTTAATGGTTTTATTCAAATTGTTTTTAAATAGTTTTCAACTCTTCAAATCTTATTTAGATTTTAAAGGTCCAAGGTTAAGTCCAAAAAATAAAAATAAAAATTATGCGGGAATTCGAGGATTAGGATAAGGGTCGTTACAAACTCCTGAAGAGGAAATTATTTGTCTAGGTGAGACGGTTCTTTTGGTCAAAGAATCGACGCTCAAGGCATAAATTTTTCTAGGTCTTGGTGGAATCGATAATTTTGATAAGTAAATCCAACTCGTAGACTAACTAATCTATTTTTTATTTCATGATCTAGATGGAGATAGCATCATTGGTGCTTGGATTAGTTTACATTTGGATAATTGATAAAATTTTGGGTTGAAAATGATAAATTGAAGGTAGTGGTTTGATGGGAAACTATCGAGGAATTAAGTTGTATTAGAGAAAATTCTTGGTAGGTGTTTTGCAAATATTTTGAGTTAAATGAGTATGCGTTTGACTGTGATTGAAGTGATAAACTAGAGGTGATTTTGGTTGGGAGTTCATTAAATTGTATTTTGTTTTGAGTGAGTTGAGTTACTGATATTTGGAATTGTTTAGTTTTAGATACCTTTATGATTTGTGGATAAAATTTATGCAGTGGGCACTAGGAGTTGATGGAGAAGTTTTTTTAAGGATTGTAAGTTCGGTATAGTTTTAGTGGATTAGGCATTGAATAAGCCTTTGAGTTTTTTTTTTTTTTTTTTAATAGATGATTTTTTTTTTTATCAAAATTATATATTTTTTTACGTTGAAATAAATAGGCTAATTGAAATGTGAATACCGCTGGAAGTGTTTGGGTTTTGAATAAAAATATGCTTTATGGTAATATGCTTTAAATTGTGTTTTATACTTACTGAATGGAATTTTTGCATCAAATGGTAATTCTCAATTTGATTTTATGCATAAATAGCATAAGGATTTTAAATGGAATGGTATAAATTTTACATCAATTTTTATAGCATGCATTGACAAAGAAGGAAGTGTTTATTACTTATAAAATGAAATGTGCTTTCCGTTGTGAACAATATGTATAACTATGGGGAAAAGAGTATGAACCTTACGAATTATCGTCCTTCTTGGGTTGAAAGTCCCTAAACCTCGCGAGGGTAGTAAGCTCGGGGTACTACAGTCCGGCCGATGAAAGCTCGAGAAACTGTAGAGATGTTTTATAGTTGTACATGTTAGGTTGATATTGGATTGCATGTTTAACAAATACCAATGAATGTTAAATTATGCAATAGATTTATATTTGACGTGGTGATCTTTTTTAATGCAATGTTTAACCTAAATTGCATTGGATGTTAATTGGAGAAATTGTTTTCAAAATTATCGATTTCAATAAGTATGTTTTTTTGAAATACTGAAGGTTTTTTAAAAGAGTTAAATTTAAATGACTTTGAAAAAAAAATCAAAGTAAAGACCGAGAGAGGATGTTGGGTCCTAGATTATAAAATAGAGACTAAATTAATTATTCTAGATGTTTGTTTTACTTGCTGGGCGTAAAACTCATTTATGAATTATTTCTATTGTTCAGATATCAGAAACGTTCACTATATAGGAAAAACCAAGGTCGAGGTAATGCATACTACGAGGCCTAGGTGAAAAAGATCATGTGTTAATTGTCTTATGGGTTTGAAAAGTCACATGTCATAGCTACTTATATTTTAAATTATTTCCGTTGTCAAACTCTGATTTGATTGTAAAAATATTTTAATAGATATTTAATTTTTTTGGTATTTCGATAGATCCTAATTTAGAATAGTTCTCGGTCTTTTGTTGAATAATTCTCACCTCGAGAATCCTATTCGTCGGGATCTGGTCAGGGGGCGGGTCGGGTCCTGACATGGCAAGCGCAGTTGTTAACGTGATTCAGGTAAGCTGCCTATGCCCGCGCTCCAAAGCTTCTATTTTGAAGATTATTTTATACAACCCCTTCCGATTACACTTGATTGTGGGCGTCAATCTTTCTTTTACACTTACAAGGCTTCACCCTTTCTCTTTCAACAACAAATGGAGATAGAAAAGTTTGGTACAAGAACCTAATTTTCACAAGATTTAATATCTCAAGTGAAGTGAAGATGAAAGTTAGGTTGTGTAACTCGAAATCTTGAATGCTTCAACGTCTCAAATTAAAAGCTCAGAGTTTCAGCCTGGTGGAGTATTTTTCGAAGCTTTTATTTATAGCATCATTTCTTTGAGCCTCAAGTTGACCACAACGACTCTCCGGTCGGCCGCAATGTATTTGTTAGATACAATTTTGTAGTCAGTGGTCAACTTTTGTCAAGTGTCAAGACTACCATATCAGGCTATCGTGTTAGGGATCTGGTCTACAGCAGATGTCCTCAGTTTGAATTTGCCTCAAATTTGAACTGTCGCGCGAGGCTACACTGCACTATCGTCTACTACAAATCAGAGTCTAGGTGACTGCACATTATGTTTCAAAAATACATGCCTCGTCCTTGAGCTACAGTAGGAGTCCCCTGGTACCACTACGGACTACCACATTGAAGGTTTAGTCAACCGCTATTTGATTCTTCATTAATGCCTGTTGGGAGTAGACTACTGCAAACAGTCTTCAGGCTACCGTGAGCAGTTTTGTCAAATACATCTCTTGATACTGGGCGCCCGCATCACCGATATGGTCGACTGCAACACCCAATTTAACACTCCAAACATTTAATGATTTGTGTTATTTATTATATATGAAATTTTATATAAATTATTTTCACCTTGAATATACCCTTGAAAGTAAGTACTTGGACATATAACATGTTTAATGAATCTATGCAGTATAAGTTTTATTTACATTTGAAGATTCAACTCGATAGTATTTCAAAATGTTGAAGTTTAATTAGGTACAGACGTTCTGAAAAGCACAGCGCATGCCCGGTCCTTAACCATGCTTAAAGACTTGTGGACACTCGGTCCCTAGAGCAATTTTGCTCGCGAACACCCGCTGCAGATGCCCAACGAAATCAGCAGAAGCCGAATCCTGAGCCCTAAGAAAAATAGAAGACTTTGCAGATGCCCAGTCCCGCGAAAGTTTTGGCTGCAGATGCACGGTCGAGGAGTGTAGTAGTAGCCCACAACTTAAGTAGAAAGTCCATCGCGTGATCAATATTTCTAACGATAGGTAGCAGACACTTTGTGACAACCAGAGGACGCCCACAACTCAAGATTTTTGAAGAGTACTATAAATAAAAGTTCACTCTGCTCTGCAAACTACCTTGAGCTATTCCTACTGAAGTGCTGTCGATTTTTTCTACGAAAAATAGTCTCTTCTCAAGTGTTTAGCTCTACTTTCAATCATTTCAACTTGAGCTTTCCTATTTATGAGAGTTTAATATTTGTGATTTAACCTACAAAAACTTATGCTTGATTGACGTCGGAAAGTTCAGTCGTTCATAACCAAAATGATTACTATGAAAGAATCTTCAAGAAGGATCCTTGAAGTTCGGACGTAGGCAAAGTTTGTCGAACCACATTAAAAAATTGTTTGCATCATTCTCTCTTATATCTTTACTTTTTGCTCTTGATATTGCTTTTATATAAAATCGAACAAATTTAGTTGAGAGAATTTATAACGTTTGAAGTTACAATTTAATAGAATTTTTAATCAAAAGAAAAAAAAAATAATCTTCAAGTAGTATCCTTAAAGCACGGGCATGGGCAAAATTTGCTGAATCGCATTAAAAAATCGTTTATATCATTCTCTCTTATCTCTTTACCTTTTGCTCTTGATATTACTTGTATGTAAGATCGAACAAATCTAGTCGAGAGCATTTAAAACATTTGAGGTTGCAATTTAATAGAATTTTTAATGACAATAAAAAATTTAAATAATTTAATTCACCCCTCGGTCATACAAAATAAAGATTAAACATGCTACAATGACTTAACAAAATCATTAGTACATTCTAACACCCAACAAAACGGTATTTCGAATGTGAGTAAAAAATATACTTAGAACAAATTTGTCAATTAATAATACTTTAATCATCAAAACCTCAGCCTTATTTATATTAAGTTAACATAATGAGTTTTGATTTTTAAACCATTATCAAAAAAAAAAAAAAAAACCACATCATTATGAATTTCATTAAAATTGTTACGTAAGGATCCCATGTCAATCTAATCAAATTTTACTTCACACGAGACATCCACAGTGAAAGAGATCTATCTCTCGGGTCCTCTCCTTTGAATGACCTTTTCCTCTCTCTCTCTAAAGGAGAGAGGACCAAGTAAGATTGCATTAATGATGTTAAGATGAGCCCAACCAACCCCAAACTTAATGGCTATGTTCCCATATTTCAAATATGTGAGTCATTGGTCAAAGAGGAACGAAATGATGCAATATATGTGTAGCCCCATGTAATTATTGATTTGAACTATGTACTATGCACTCTATTTCAGTTAGTCCCCTATACTAAAAAAATCGGATATCAGTTTTGATTATGTTATCAGTTTTGACCTTCTATCAACAATTTCGTTAAACCCTTATTTAAAAAATACCAAACCTCTCTAAGGAGAGGGCCAAGTAAGAGTTGCTTAATGATGTTAATGACCCAACCACCCCAAACTTAATGGCTATGTTCCCATATTTCAAATATGTGAGTCATTGGTCAAAGAGGAACGAAATGATGCAATATATGTGTAGCCCCATGTCTATGTCTAATCTTCCTCGACTTAAGAGTACACAAATAAATAAAAGGTAATTATTGATTTGAACTATGTACTATGCACTCTATTTCAGTTAGTCCCCTATACTAAAAAAATCGGATATCAGTTTTGATTATGTTATCAGTTTTGACCTTCTATCAACAATTTCGTTAAACCCTTATTTAAAAAATTACCAAACAATATTGGATTCACTTGAAATGTTTACCACATGTTCACTACATAATGAGAAGATAATCTGAAAATTTTCGTTATTTTTTAACACATATACAATTTATTGTAATTTTATTTTAATATTTTATAAAAATATTATAATAAATCATACAAGTTTTAAAAAATTACGAAAACGTTTCTATTATCTACCCATGATGTGGTGAACATGTGGAAAAAGTTTCAATTAAATCAAATATTTTTTAATATTTGTTTAAATTAATCTCAATTTTTTCTTTACTTTATAAATTAATTTTTAAAAAATACCACATGATATTTGATTTATTTGAAAAATTTTCAATATGTTTAACCTATCATGGGTAGATAATAAAAAAAAGTTTCGTGATTTTCTAAAATTTGTATGATTTATTATAATATTTTTATAAAATACTAAAATAAAATTACAATAAATCGTAAATATGTTAAAAAATCACGAAAATTTCCAGATTATCTTCTCATTAAATAGTGAACATGTAGTAAAAATTTCAACTGAATCCAATATCGTTTGATAATTTTTTAAATGAGGATTTAATGAAATTATTGATAGAAGGTCAAAACTGATAACAGAATCAAAAAACAAGATTCGGTTTGCCGATTTTTTTAGTACAAGGAGCTAACTAAAATACAGTACATAGTACAAATTTCAAATCGATAATTACCCATAAATAAATCAACATTAAACCCCTCGAAACAAAGGTTCATCTGTTTGGGATCTACTCATTTCCTTTATTTATTTGCTTACCGGGTCACGACCACAATTAATGACAGATCATCAGTCAACAAGGAATGTCCGATCATATAATATTCAAATCATTAACAGTATGATATAAAGTTATAATAATGAGCCGAATACTTTGATTAAGAATGAGTAGTAGATTGACTAAACGTCACATATTTGAAGATTTCCTACACAATTTTCAAATTGAAGCGTGAAAAAATAAGCAAAAATAGACAACTTCTGAAGAGTATCTCATCAACGTTGAGTTCAAGGGCGCTACATCCACCACCCAACTGCTTATTCCATTAATTCAGACTTATCTTTATTTTTGTACATATCTATTTCTTAAATCACTTTCGTAAGCCTACATTATGTTCTGTGTTTAGGCCTCAACTACACAGTATTTGAATGCATTTCTTCTCCCACTTGAAGCCGCAAATCATCATCTTGCCCCAAGTCGTTATTCGGCTCATACTTCAGCAGTAAACCAAACAAAATCCGCCCCTGCTCCCAAGTAGTCTAAATGCTTAGATTCATGGTTAACAAAGAAAGCATTGTTCAACTAGCGCTGTAAGTAGAAGGTTCCTTACCTTGTCTCTCCTATATGTTGCCAGCGTAGCCAGAGGTTCATTAGACTTCAAAACAAGTCCAGATTCAATGGAAAAATTGATCATCTGACAACGGTTGCATCCACCTACAGACTGGGAGAAAAACCCATTAGCATGTCATTAAATATACAGCCAACGATGGGGTTAATGCCGTCAGATGCTAACATTAATAGATGATATCAGCAGCGGTAAAAGAGCAATCATGTGCTTACAAAGTTTTACGTACACATTTTCACAATATAGCAATGATCAATTCCAACGAAAGAAATACCGGCTAGAGTGGGTAAAGATTGGACCAAATACTCCTATCTGATAATGTAATCTAAAACTACAACCTTATCGGATAGCACCACATGATGAAACATGCAGTGGGCGAAACAGATTATAGCAGCATGTAAGATGTGTCAAATGCACCAAGTTCAACGTTTATTAATGGAAATTTTTTATTGCCAACACTGCATGAAAAACTTTACTTTGTTGATTCGTATAACTTACGCTGAAGTATTTATTTCCAACTTTGATACTTCTCCATCCATCTTCAGCATAGGGTCTGCCTCCAGATATAACAAGGTTGGGCCGGAACCTCATGGGATTGACTTGAATTTGCTCTGTGGGAATACCTTTGCGTCCATCTTTGCAATTATCAATGGTTTGTATTTTTGTTTATAAGAAACAAATAATATTGACAGAGAGGAAATAAAAAGAAGAGAAGGAAAGAACCATTCTGAAAAAAAAAAAAAACTTTCAATCTAAAACAATTTATCTCTAATTAGAAATAATAAGATTAAAAGGATAAATTTTAACAATAATGAAATTAATATTTTCCCACAAGTTTGTAATTGGCTCTTTATCCTCAAAGATAATAGCATTGGGTGTAATCAGCTCGTCTAAAAAATAGCCAACACTTTTAATTTCAATATTAACTTTCGTTTCTTAAATCTTTCATCCTTACTAAAAATTTCATTAAAATAACTCAAATGCACCCCTATAGTTTGTATAAAAGTTGCAAACAAAAAATGAAATCACTCAGAAATAGAATGCAAATAAAATTCAATTTTCTTAGACATACTTGCTCTCAATCTTTTGTTTAGGTCTGCTACACTCTCCTCAGAAATCAATAACATCTGTGCTTCATTGGCAAAATGTAGCAAGTTCTGTGAATCTCTACACTTCCTGGCCTGTCTGCTGTTATCTAAGCAAACATAATCACTGGAACTTAGATAACGCAATAAAGTACACTGTCGACCAATGGCAGTGCTAAACCACGCATTAACTTCATTATCGTAGCCCTGAACTTCATACCTAAACCACACAACGACAGTTGGATAAAAAAAATTGACTTTGAAGACAGTGTTACTCAATAAATAATGCTTTTTCCATTTTAATTTCAAATTTTCACGTAGTGCCTCACATAAGGATAATACATCCATTATTATAGTCAAAATGATGAAAAAATCATCCTCTAAGAGAGCAAATGTTAGTTATAGAGTAGATATCAAATAAACAATTAAATCAAACCTCTTTCCATATAAATTGAGTTCTTCAATCCCACCATTATATGACTTGGAATTGAGGTTTATCTGAAGTCTTTCTTTGCAACAGGGAGACTCTACAAATAATATTCCCTCATTCAGGTCAATAAAAGTACCAACAAGGCCCATTCCAGGAACCTACAGAACCAATTCCAGAAAATACTCAACAACTACATACAACAAGCCCAAAAACAAAAAGTGAATCGCTGTTGTTTAAATCAAATCCTGCATACAAGGGTTCTTAGAGAAAAGGGAAACAGCCAAAAAACTAAGTGGATGACAAATTAATATAATAGCTATCAAACAAAATAATGAAATGTCATTTAGATTCAGTAAAAATGTTTCACCATTGAGTCATCATCTCAAAAGGAGTTAAATATGTCATCCTCTGCATTAGTATGCATGTGGATATGAATGGAATATATGATAATGGTTGAATTTCCTTCAAAGTTGCCATACTTAGATTTATTATGTCATCTAAGGAAATCTAAGTTTCCAACTTTGGTTTCCTAATTTTAGAGTAAATATCTTTTTCTTTATTAGGATTTATTACCTTTTTTATCTTAATAACGAATTGTGTATATAGTGGTGTAATTTTATCATTCGATAATTATCATTTTTCCATTTTTGTCATTTTCTACATAGTATCAAAGCAGGTTTTCACGCTGCTCTTCCGGTTACCCACCGTCGCTGGATCTATCTCTTCTGGCGTTGACAACCGGGTTCGCACCTACACAAGCAAAAACCCTAATAGCTATCTCAGTCGTATCGCCACTCATCCTCGACAAGATTCGCACCTACATCTCCTCTAAGTTGCGCACAGTATGCAATCCGAAACCCTAGCTTCATCAAGAATCGTCTCTCGTCTAGAGGAAAATTCGAGGAACTCTGGAACTTCTGAGAATGTCACTTTTCTCATCACAAATCACAAACTCAACGGTTAAAATTTTCTCCAATGGCCTCAGTCTGTCAAAATGTTTATTTGTGGCAGAGGCAAAGAAAACTATCTAACTGGAGAAATTTCAATGCCAACAAAGGATAATCCAAACTATAAGAAGTGGAAAGCTGAAAATCATCTAATTATGTCAGGGCTTATCAAGTTAATGAATGCAAATATTGGAGAAAACTTTCTTCTATACGAGATAGTACAAGAAATTTGGGAAGCTGTTAGAGAAACCTACTCTAATTCTTAAAATACATCATCACTATTTGCAATAGAGTCAATTCTTCATGATCTACAACGGGATGATTTCTCGGTGACACAATATTTTAGCATACTCACTCGTCATTGGCAGCAACCGGACATATTCGAAAAACATGATTGGAAGTGTTTTGAAGATGTTGCTCTGTATAGAAAGATTGTGGAGAAAAAGAGGACATTTAAATTCCTCTTAGGATTAAACAAAAATCTGGATGATGTTTGAGGTAGAGTGATGAGAACTCGGGAACCTTTTTCTGAGGTTCGTCGGGAGGAAACTAGGAAACAGTTGATGATGGGTATGCAAAACTCTCCTTAAATTGTAGAAGGATATGCTCTTGTAGTCCGTAACTCACGACCTCAACATCAAGATAGAAGTCAAAAAAAAGGAAGACCATGGTGTGATCACTGTGCTAAACCAGGTCACACAAAGGATACATGTTGGAAGCTACACAGAAAACCAACAAATTGGAAACCTTCAAAGCCCAATTTTGAGAGAGAAAACAATACAAATTCAGTAAAAACAATGGAGAAACAATCATTCCCTCAAAGTGAATAAAGCCCTTTCACCAAGGAACAACTTGAAGTACTTCAAAAGTTACTAAACAACAATCTCCACGTCTCCTCAACCATCTACGGCTATGCATGCACAAGCAGGTAATACATCTCATGCACTCTCTGTTAAAACCAAAAACTCAAAACAATGGATCATTAACTTGGGAGCATCGGACCATATGACCGGAGATAAGTCTCTGTTTTATTATTATCAACCATGCAAATCCAACCTCACAGTACGCATTGCGGACGGCTCTATGTCTGAAGTTGCTGGAACTGTTTTTGTTAAAATTTCTCCTAAAATTAGTCTCAAATCTATACTTCATTACCTAAACTTGACTGCAATTTGATATCTATTAGCAAGTTGACACGTGATAATCAATGATTTACTAAATTTTTTCAAAATGTGTGCATCTTTCAAGAATTGGGTTCGAAGAGAAAGATTGGCAATGTTAAGATGTCTCGGGACTTTATTGTTAGCTTAAATGTGTTTAAATAACTATATTTATTTTTGATGATTTTGTTTTATATGGATGATTATGATTAACATGAAATTGGTGAACCGATGATTAATTTAGAATACATGGACTGCACAATTGGATTATGATATAAATTGTATTTATCTGGAAATGCCCTTTGAAAGAGGGGCATTAGTTTTTCTGACGATTTTTGTCTAAGTGTTAATAGTCCGAAGTCAATCGTCCACGTGAAAAGAAAACAGAGAAAGACGTAAACGTCCAAGGTCTCAGTTGTCCACGCGAAAGACTGACGTAGTCGTCCACAGTTAAGAGACTGTCGAAGTCGTCCACGCTTAAAAGAAAAACGCTGTCGTCCAGAGTTAAAAGAAAGACGCAGTCGTCCACGCTCAAAAGAAAGACGCAGTCGTCCACGCTCATAACAGACACAGTCGTCCACGCTAATAGCAGACGCAGTCGTCCACGCCAATGAAAGACGCAGTCGTCCAAAGTCAAAACAGACTCAATCGTCCAGACTTTAAAGACCACAAGCGATAGCGACTCCAGAATTCAAACGGCTATTTTTCTGTGAACGAAAGCTCTCCAACAGTCATATTTTCGTACGGAGACAAGGACCTATTTGGATGAAAGGCAGATTACAAACAGAGTATAAAAGAAAGAATGAAGCTCAGGAGAACAATTTTTTGCCAATCGATTGAACAGTAATAACATTCTCCTACGAGCCTTTTAGCAAAAAGTCTGTATACCTCTCTCTCTGCCCTAGAACTTGAGATTTATCTCTTTGAGAGTGTGTAGCATTTGTGCTAAATGCTTTTAACTTGTAAAAGTTGTAAGGCTGTGATTGATGCCCGTGAAGATCAATCAAAGTGTAAAAGGCAGTAGATCGACGCCCGTGAAGTTCGATCTAGTTTTCTCGAGAGGAGAAGAAAGGAATCTTCAAGGGGGAGCCTTGGAGCGTGGACGTAGGCAAGATTGGCCGAACCACGTTAAAAACTACTATGTCAATTTCTCTCTAACTCTTACTTTACCTTGTTTGTTTGCTTACTGCGATAATTTTAGTAATTGCATACAAAGAGAGAAAACATTTAGGTTAAGAAATTTAAAAATCTAATTCATCCCCCCCTTCTTAGACAATTACGTTCCTACATTTATTTCTTTCCAACTTGAAACAACTCTTATCTCAAGTCGTGTCCTCTCCAAAAATCAATGTTATCATCATTTCAGCTTCAAGTATGCGTTGATTCAAATGTCAATAAAAATAGTGAAATCATGTTATATCACTATCGGTTAGGTCATCCAAACTTTGTCTATCTTGAAAGATTGTTGTCTCATTTGTTCATCAATAAATGCCCAAATTCTTTTTATTGTGAGATTTGTCAACTTGCTAAACACACACAATCTGTTTATCCAATTATACCTTACAAGCCATCAAAATCATTTACATTATAATTCACAATAATATTTGGAGATTCTCCCGAGTGAAAAATATTCATGAAGCACGATAGTTTGTCTCCTTTGTAGATGATCATACCTGACTCACATAGGTATATCTTATGAAAGAGAAATTTGAAGTTTATAGAATATTCCAAACTTTTTATGTCATGATCCATACCCAAGTTAATGCAAAAATCGATTTTAAATCATACAATGCTCGAGAATATTTCTCTTTCCCTCTTAGTGAATACTTGTCAAAACAAGATATTATACAAGTTCTTGTGTCAACACACCCCAACAAAACGGAGTGGCTGAAAGAAAGAATTGGTGGCGTTCTTAACCAGGAACGACACCTCATCGCTTATTTAGGTGAAAAGTTGAATAATGTCAAACAACGATATTCAATGTATGATAGAGAATTGTATGCAGTTGTGCAAGCTCTACGCTATTGGCGTCACTACTTGTTATCTCAATAATTTGTGCTTTATTCGAACCATGAAGCTTTACGATATCTCAATTCTAAAAAACAATTGACCTTTCAACATGGTCGTTGGATTGAGTATTTGCAAGCATACTCATTTGTACTGAAATACAGAAAGAGTGTGGAAAATCAAACAACTGATGCATTAAGTCGTCGTATAACTCTTCTAAGTGTCATGAGTACTAAAATCATCGGTTTCAAAAGACTCAAAGAGGATTATGAGTCATGCCCTAATTTTAAAGATATTGTCCTCACCTTGAAAAATGGGCAATTCGACGGCAAGAGTGGCTTTCATCTAGAGGACGGTTATCCTTTTAAGACTAACAAGTTATGTTTTCCTCAAACCTCAGTTAGAGAGTTCATCATTTTGGAAATTCATACAGGAGGATTAGCTGGTCATTTTGGGCGGATAAAACGATTGAAGAAGTTTAGCGTCAATTCTATTTGCCTAACTTGAAGAAAGGTGTAGGCAAAATAGTGAGCACTTGCAGAATTTGTCAATTGGCCAAACAAAGACGACAAAACACTAGTCTTCACACACCTCTCCCTGTCCCTAATCGTCCTTGGGAGGATGTTAGTATGGATTTCGTGCTAAGACTTCCACGCACCTCAAAAAAACATGATTCTATTTTGGTCGTTGTTGATCGTTTCTCAAAAATGGCCCACTTTATTTCATGTAATAAAACGTCTGACGCATCTAAAGTAGCTCACTTGTATTTCAATGAGATTGTCAAACTATATGGTCTCCCTAAGACCATTGTTTTAAATAGGAATGTGCATTTTACAGATCATTTTTGGAGAACTCTATGGCACATGGTAGGCACAACACGAAAATTTTTTATTGCTTATCATCCTCAAACTGATAGTCAAACTGAAGTTATTAATCGAAGTCTTGGTAACTTGTTACGGTGTCTGGTCAAAGAAAATCTCAGGAATTGAGATTTGATTCCTCCCACTGTCCAGATTGCATGTAATAGCTCCGTGAACCGATCTACAGGTATGAGTCCTTTTGAAGTTGTTCATGGCTTTAAACCTAAGAAGCCTTTAGACCTCCTTCTTATGTCACTGCATGTTAGTGTGTCTATGTCGGCAGAAAATTTTGCACAGCATCTTCATGATTTGCACGTGGAGATCAATAAACAAATAGAGGTCAGTTATGCATCATATAAACTACAAACTGATTCACACAAACGACATGTTGAATTTAATATTGGAGATTATGTTATGGTTTGAATTCGCCCTGAGCGGCGTTCATCCGGATCAGGTTCTAAATTGCAAGCTCGTAGTGTTGGTCATTTAAAAATTTTAAAGCGAATTGGCCCAAATGCATATGTCGTTGAGATCCACCTCATTTTGGTTATCATTTTATTTTTAACGTTGAGGACTTGGTAGCTTATCATCATATGTCGTTGATCCTTTTCTTCCTACATCTACTAACTCTACCTCCCCAACATCTCGTCACAATACATAAGCATAAAATTAATGTTATTTTAGATGAACAGATTGTATTTACTAATGAATGTGAGGTTCAACACTTTCTAGTCTATTTGGTGGATTAACCAGATAGTGATTGTACGTGGATTTCTAGAGAGACACTTCAACATTTGGATCCAGACCTATTAGAGTTCTTTCGGAGTCATCAGAATCTTTCTTTGCTGGATTCCAGTACAATTCGGTAAGATTCTTGATACAGGCCTCCGGTCACACAAGTTTATGGACGTCGAACGAAGGTTGCTCATCCGCTTAACTTATGGTTGGAAGATTGATCAACTTGCTGCCTTGTGGTTCCATCACCTTGACTGGGTTGATTCTCCTACCCCGAGAGAGTTGATGAGGACATCATTTGATATTTTAGTTTTGTTATTTACTATATGTTTCATTTATTTTGATTTAAATCAAACTTAAGTTTTTCACCTTCCAAGATTAGCTTTGATATTCCAAATTGACTCTTTCAACTTCTTGAGTGATGTTAAGTTTGCTATTTAAAGTCTAACATTGTAACTTGGAATGAGAAATTAATGACGAATA
The DNA here is from genome assembly GCA_022432975.1 of Begonia masoniana. Classification (NCBI taxonomy): domain Eukaryota; kingdom Viridiplantae; phylum Streptophyta; class Magnoliopsida; order Cucurbitales; family Begoniaceae; genus Begonia; species Begonia masoniana. Next base: position 27,023,705 of record CM039513.1, on the reverse strand, counting down.
TTTGATGGAATGAAAACCGCCTCTATTTTCCAACCACTCTTCTCTTTAAAACTCTTCCTTCTCCTTTCTACAACTAATTTTCTTTCTTCCATTCCCACTGTCTACATAAAAAAGAATGGAACATGGATTATTACCAGACTTCCACCAGAAAAAAGGGCAGTGGGCTAGAAATGGTTATTCACGGTCAAACACAAAGCTGATGGAAGTATTAAAAAGCTTAAAGCTCAATTGGTAGTAAGAGGTTTTACTCAATCTATCAGAATTGACTACCAGGAGACTTTCGCTCCTGTGGCAAAACTCAATACCATCTGAATACTCCTTTCATTACCAGCTAACATGGACTGCTTACTTCATCAATTTGATATAAAAAATGTTTTCATGAGTAGAAAACTTGAAGAGGAAGTCTACATGGAAATTCCTTTAGGAAATAGTCAATAATGATAATAAGGTATGCAAATTATTGAAATTATTGAAATTACTGTATGGATTAAAGCAATCTCCTGGAGCATGGTTTAGTCATTTTTCACAGTCAGTAAAAGAACAGGGATTTAAGCAGTGTCAAGCTGAACACACACTGTTCGTGAAGTACTCTCCTGATAAGAAGGTAGCTATTCTCATCGTGTACATAGATGACATTATTTTGACTGGAGATTATAAGAAACAATTATCAAGAATTAAACAGACTTTACCAGAAACAGTTGAAGTAAAAGACCTTAGCTCTCTTCTCTATTTCCTAAGAATGGAAGTGGCTAGGTCAAAGAATGGAATATTTGTCACTCAACGCAAGTATATCATAGATCTACTCAAAGAAACAGGAATGTTAGGATGCAAACCTACAAACACACTGATGGATCCTAACAAGAAAATAAAAATGTGAAAAAGAAGGGACACTAGTAGATAAAGGGAGATATCAACGCCTTGTAGGATAACTCATTTATCTTGCCCATACTCGACCTGATATTAGTTTTGCGTTAAGTGTAGTAAGTCAGTTTATGAATCAACCCGTGAAAGAACATATGGAAGCCCTGTACCGTATTCTCAGGTATCTTAAAATGCCTCCGGGTCGAGGACTATTATTCAAGAAAAACGAAAGTAGGGATATAACTCTCTATTCAAATGCAGATTGGCCAGGAAGTCATATAGTAGAAAGTCAACAACAGGGTATTGCTCAGAAGTTTAGGGAAACATTGCAACATGGAGCAGTAAAAAGCAAGACACAGTTTCCAGAAGTAGTGTCGAAACAGAACCAAGGGCCTTTGTTGTAGTTATGTGAGAAGGAATTTGGATAAGGCGAGTCATGACCGAATTGGAATTAGAATTCGAGAAAACAACAAAGCTCAGATGCGATAATCAAGCTGCAATTAGCATTGCAAATGATCACGTTCACCATGACAGAACTAAACATATGGAAATTGATAGACATTTCATAGCACAGAAAATTGAAATATTAGAAGTGAAATTGATTTATACTCCATCTCAAGAACAAGTTGCTGACATCTTGACAAAAACACTACCAGGTCCTAACTTTAAAGAATTATGTAACAAGTTTAGTATGTACAACATATATAACCAGACTTGAGGGGAAGTGTTGAATTTCCTTCAAAGTTACCATACTTAGATTTATTGTCGAATATAAGAAAATCTAAATTTCCAACTTGGATTCCCTAATTTAGAGGTAAATATCTTTTGCTTTAGGAGGATTTATTACATTTTTTATCTTAATAAGGAATTGTATATATGGTGATGTAATTTTAACATTCGATATATAGAAAATAAAATTATCATTTTTCCACTTCTGTCATTTTCTACAATAATGGTAGCTCGATTGAGGATTTACAAGACTGGACATTGAACATAGTCAGTAGTGAACTCCCTATAAACTAGAAGACTAGAAAAAGATCATTCAATTTAAAAAAATAGTCGTAGTGATTAGAATCAGAGTACATAATTTGTAAAGGTTACATATTTTTTATCGGAAAAAATGAAAATATCATTGAAGTTTCTTATGTCAAAATCTTAGGAAAATAAAATTTAAAACAATAATGCGGATGAGTTCATCCTCCACACTTTCTGGAAGTGCACAGTTTTACAAAATATGGACGTTTTGTAGAGGAGAACATAATAAATCACCTTCTTTTGAGTAAGTATTTCACCATTTAGGCTTTGAAGAACCCACTCTCGATCATATCGGAGTCCTGCATAAAACCAAATCAAATGATAGCGGATCATAAAAGTTTGACACCTTTCATTAATAGTTTTCAGAAATTAATATAGAAAAACTATCATTCAATAGTGTAACATCAAATTTAAAAATAAATAAATTTAAAATTTGAATTGGATAAAATCTCAATATTTAAGTTAGTTAAAAATTCAAATCTCCTAAAATATCATAAAATCTTAACTAAATCAAATGGTTAGATGAATCTTTGAAATTCATTAAAATCTCATTAAATCTTACTTAATATAAGATTTAGAATTTTACCAAATTCAATCTCTTTAAAATTTTGTGAATCAAAATTTTTAACTCGAAAGAAATATAATTCATCCAATAAAATCCTGAAAATCAAGATTGAAGATGGGAATCAGATCCTAATTTTAAAATCAAAATCTTTGACCTTTGCAAATCTACGATAGGTAAAATAAAATTTGTTATCTTTCAAAAGTCAAACTTAAAGATTTCATTGAGTTAATCAAATCAAATTAAAAAGATAATTTCTTGAGATTAAGCTCAATTTGTTGAAAACCCTACCCACTAAAACAAACAAAATTAAAACAAAATATCTTAGGAAAAGAAAAATGAATTTTACTACAACAAATCCATTAAAAAAGGCTTTAAATAAAACCATTATTCTTCTCCGCCAAAGACCCATTTTTCCTTCATCAATTTCAACAAAGACCTCCATGTAAAAAGATTCAATTTTTTTAAGAATGATCAATTCGAGAAGGAGATGCCCAGATGTAGCACTAGCCCATAGAAGAAATCGTAAACCTAGTGAAGAGAAAAAGTTGATATAGAGAAGAAAGAATAATTTTAGGACGAATTATTATGTCAAGCCCACGAGACCGATCTAGCTGGAGCCAACCCAGTATATAGAGAAGATCATATGAACATTGAGAAAACTCATAACTTTGAACTCTTGGATTTCAAGTAAGTAAAACATTAAATTTTTAAACGTTTTGGTCATAGATCCTACATCACAGTATGCAAAGTATTTTTTTTTATATTAATTTATTATTTATTCTGATATTTTAACTGTACACGTATAGTTAGGCATTGACATAAGTATGTAGCAAGATAAAATTTGTAAGACATATTATATGCATGAATGTATGACTCTAATGGAATTGACGGAATGTGATAGCTAATGAAAGACTGAACACAATGAGATGGTTAATGAAAGCCTGAACATATAAGATGGCTAATGAGAGCCTGAACGTAAATGAGTTAGCTAATGAGAGCCTGAACATAAATATGATGGCTAATGAAAGCCTGAACGAAAATTAGAAAATGAGTTCCAACCAGTATGTTATTATTAAGCTAGAATTAATGGAAAATACGTGCTGGCTAATAAAAGCCTGAACGAAGGTTGGAAAATGAGTTCCAACCATCATGTAACTCTTAAATATGAATTCAGTAACGTATGAAATTAAATTTGCATATGCACATGTTTTACTTGCTAAAATTATTTTAGTTGCAGGCGAGCATACAAACGAGGTGATAAAAAGATTAATAAGTGTAAAATCAAATAATCAATGTAAATATGTATTTTTTTTAATATTATGATTTTAGTACGACGAGATAATGAAATATGATTTGTTATACATTTAAGGATTTAATTATTATTTTAGGATGATTAGTTAATTGATTTCATTAGCTTATAATTAAAGATTAAGTCATGATTACTAACTTGTAAGTTATTAAATATTGAATTTAGGATATAGTTGGATTTGATATTTTATTCAAAATATTCGAGGATTTATGCAGTTGATTGTTTAATACTTATATTATTAATTATCTTAGCCTAAGAGGTAAAATAGATAAGTTAAATCATAATAAATGTAATTATATTGAATAGATTTTGAACATTTAAATATATAGATGAAAATTTATTGATCTTAATATTGTGATTTAATAATAATTAATGTGATTAGAATTTTAAGAGTTTCCGCATAATTAATTATACATTATTTTTTTAGGATTCACGTAATTAGTAATTTAGGGTTTACAACGTCAAATTTGATTCAAGGATTAAATTGGGGAAAAAAAAAACTTTTTAGGATTTGAAATTTAGAGAATTTAGATTTTAAGATTGTTACAAATAGCTGAATGAGTAGATCAGACTACAGTTGCTTATTTCATGTAATGCTACATAAAATGTTTTAGATTGCCTAACTTTGACCTCATGGTGTCAAATACAATAAACAAGTACTTGGATTTCTTTTCAAGAAGAAAGTAAAATTTATAAGAAAATGAAATGGAAAATATTTATAATCAAGTGATAATTGTCTTCTTCGAATAGCAAGAGATCCAAAAGGAAAAGGTTAACCTCCAACTACCACGATGTAAATGTCCAATTTAATATAATCAACATTACTGTATCCCTAAAGATGTACTATACATGTAAGGACCCATTGTCTTGTCTCTCCATGCTAGGGAGAAGATGTCAAACTCAGATGACTCATGATTCTCTCCCCCTCAGGTTCACATCTCCCATCACTACACTCAAAACACTATTGCCCATGAATTTGATAGCTAGTTGGCATACCATTTTTTCTTATAACTACATACCAAGTTGCCCTAGTTAAGTGTTTCATCCTTAATTTAGAAATATAAAACACCACAAGAGTTGATATTCACCATAGACTTGGCGTGCTTTATCATATTAATCATATTAATGATTTGGTCTCTCCCTCTGTCTAAATCATTAATCTAGAACACATTAAATTTCTTATTAAAAGAACAAATAAAATGAACGTTAGGGGAATTGTTCCTCAAGTATATATTTGAGATACTTTGAAGAGTCGCAAGGGCATGCACCAAGAAAGTTGACACTAGATCAAATAAATGTAAATACAGCATTAAACCAATTGTTACCTTTGCTGCTCAAGGGCCATTTATCTATACTGAATCCTGCACATGATTTAACTGGATAGATGGTAATAGATTTGAGATAACCAGAAGGAAGTCTTCTGTCAAGATCTGCATTATAGTAACATTCAAATTGATACAGGATGACAAAAAGAAAATAAGAATTATATGTTGCTCTCCCATTAAAATTGAAGCTAGACTACAACAGTTTTATATGTTGATATTTAAGAGGTTTGTTTTCGGAAAATTTATGCCTGGATTGAAGTCTATTATATGAAAGTGTCGGTCTAATAGGAATCATTGATACTGTACCAAACATTAATTACAAAATCCAATCTGGTGTTTTTAAAGAAAACGATAAAAACCAAATAGCGTTTTAAGTGTAATTAGGACTCAATGCCATTTAAGCTAACCTTAGTGCCTCTTCTTCGGTTCCTGGAGAGGCGTTCACGGGAGAGAAACAGGAAACCGTGAAATAGAAGAAATAGAAAGATTTCGGATAATGAGCATTTAACTTTTAATTCTGTTATACTTAGTTTTGGTTGTACTAAGATTTTGTATAGTGGTGAGAGAACCAGAGCATGTAGCTTTTTGGCGTTTCTTTTTCTTTTCTGCGTAGGTTTAGTGTTTTTTTGTTAGCCCTCTCCTTTGTGGACATCATTATAATAATACCTACCAAATAAAAAAGTTTGAGGACGCAATGTACATAACAATTATGTTTAAAAATTTGTGACCCGCCAATAGAGAATATTGTGACAGAAAATATATTATACAAAAAATAACGCTGACAAAAAACTAGACCAATTCAATACAAGCTTAAGATGCATCCATACAATCTAATTCATGTACATGATTTACTCATATTAAAATAATGATGAAATTGAACTATTTAGGGAAAGAAGTGCATATAACCAATTCGATTTCAACTGTTTCAGACCTAAACATGACAAATAATAAAACCAACCTTCATCAGGATGGGGAACAGACATTGCTCTGACTTGACACTCGTGTCCACTCTGATTTGGCCGACACACAAAAGATTTTGCCACAAAATCAATGAATTTCTGCAAACCAAAACAGAAAGTATAAATCAACCCAGAAAAGAGCAAATATATTTATTTGTTTAAACCCTCATTTTCAAATGAAGAAATCTGTTTATCCAATTTATAGAGTTGATCACTCTTGAATGTCAGAGAAACTGGAAAAGGAAAAAAAAAAGTTCTACATCTAGCAAAAAACCAAAATGACAACATATAATATTTACCTTGGCGTCTTCATAAGTAGACATGTAGCCAAAGGATACTCTGACAGCACCAGTTGGTTTTCCATGAATTACATCACAATCATCCCAGCAAACATGGCCAGCCTGAACCAAATAATCCAAGTTGTCAAGATAATGACAATGAGTGGAAAATTAGAAAACAAGAAAACTATTATGTTCTCCATAAGATGTATACAGATGGACAGGCATCAGGAAAAGATAAAAAGTACCTCTATATTTGAAAGAAGATCAGAATGGGATAAACCAAGATATTTTGCACATGCACCAGGATTACAAAAGCATCCTGTCTAGTAGAAAAAGTAGAAGATAGAAGTTACAATTATTAGTAAAATCTAAGTCAATATTTACAGTTTCTCACCCTAAATAAACATAAAAGCACTCCATAAAGCAGAGATCATGTAAATATAACAAAACCTTGAGTTCTAGGCATGCATAAACTATAATGATAGTGCAGTCTGCGTAAGAAGTTTAATGCATAAATGCTAACGGAAACAGATACCTAAAACTAATAGTATTGAATTTTTAGAGGTATACTCTCTTAAGAAAAATATGAGCTCAGCAGCGAGAGAATCTTAATTGAAGCATAATATACCAAGTTGTCAACTGTTTCCATCATTGATCCATATTCAGGTTATCTTAATAGAGAAAAAGAAATAATCTTAAATAAAACTTAAATATGATATTTAAACAACAATGTTCCAAAATTTACCCGTAACTGAATTGCTGACAGAGAAGCCAGTTTTTCCACTTCCCGGTGTCCAAACCAAGAGCCATCAGGTCGTTTCAAATTGAATGAGACAATAGGACCTAATTCATTACAAAATACCTAACAGAAAAAGGACACTCATTAAATTACTTGCTGAAGATCAAAGGGAAAAAATATAGCAGACAAGAAAACATTAGAGTTTTACTAAGATATTGAAGTTTTTAAACAATAATAAATTATTTCCTAAGTGCTTTGTTTTGTCCTTGAATTCCTCAAGCAAGCTTTACAGAATAGGGTTTTGTCCCTTAATGTCTATGGGAAGTTATTCTCATAGGAACAGGTTTGATTTATACAAATTTAAGAGCCATGAGTATACATTCTACTTGCCAATCAGCATAGCCTTCTAAAAAATCAGACCAACGAAATTTGTAATAAAACTAACCTCTGGAATACTACTTCCATAAAGAACACACACTCTGCTTCCATGTTCATGCCTCATGGCCAAGAGTGATTTTCTTACAAACCTGGTGAGTGATGTTGTGTGCCTTCAACACATTTGTCAAAAGAACATTATTTGTTCGTCAGACCATGTCAAGCATCACAGAAAGAAAAAGGATTTAAGGGTGGAAAAAAAGATGAAAATTTACTAGATTGGAAAAAATAACACAAAATTGAAAGGAAAAATCACTAAACAAGAACTGTGTCTAAACAGAATTGACAAACATGCAAAACATATGAAGTCCTAAAATGTGATGTTGGTTTTTGGGTTGTTCATTGGAGAATCCCTTATCTTCCTCCTCTTTTGTTCATTTACACATTATAATAACACACATTTCTTATGATAAAAGGCACATATTTAACAAAAGGTGCAGCAAAAAATTTCATATGAGGTGAGAATTAAGTTCTAATCTTTACTACTATTCATTTAGTCAAGAAATGGCCGAGTCACAATTGAAATCTTAATATGCAAAACCAGATAAGAATGCTTCATTTTCAGCAAATTCAAGTTATAAGTACTATAGTTAATTGACACGCATTGGTGATATACATGAAAGCATGATCGATAGATTCTCTTGGTGGTAATCCTTTTTCCTGCTGTTTTTGGCAATCAGTTTTACAGAAAATTCAAAACCACTTGGATGGAAAAAATACTGTTTTTCTAGTGGTAGATTTACTTTGATTCATGCGGTGCTTGATAGCATCCCAGCTTACTATATTTTTCACTTCAAACTCCTGAATAAAGTTGCTAAGATGCTGAATAAAATGGATATAGATTTTTTTTTGGAAGGAAATTGATGAGGACATCATCGACGTTTTTATTATTTATGTGATTTTATTATTTATTCCAGTTATTGTTATTTTTCGTGTTTTAGGGTTATTATGGGCCCGTTAGGGTTAGCTCAAATTTAATCTATTTAAACACTTTTATTATAGTGTGTTAGGTAGTTGATGATTATTGAATGAAATGATTTTCTGAAACCCTATTTTTCAATCCCCTATTCTCTCTCGAGCTTCTCCTCCCCTTTTCTCTTCTTCTTGGCTATACATTTTCTCCTCTATTTTCCTCTTCTTCTCCCTTCTGAAGCTATATTTCTTTCTCTGACCTGGTAGCTTATAAATGCCATTTTACACCATATGTTGATCCTTTTCTTCCTCCATCTATTGATTTTGCTCCTACTAACACTGTTTGCCTAACATGTCCTATCACAACACATGAGGATAAAATTGAGGCTATTTAGGTGAACAGATAGTATTTACTCATGAAGGTAACGCCAGCACTTTCTTGTCTGTTGGATGGATCGACAAAACAGTGATTGTATGTGGATTTACAAAGAGACACTTCAGCATTTGGATCCAGACCTATTTGAGTTCTCTCATAGTCATATGGATATTTCTTTACCGGATTCAAGGCCAGTTAGAAAGATTTTTGACCCAGGCATCTGGTCGCACAAGTTGATGGACATCAAAGAAGGTTACTCAGCCACTTAACTCGTGGTTGAGTGAATGATCAACTTGCTGCCTGGCGGTTCTGTCAACTTGACTGGATGATTCTTCTACCCCGGGAGAGTTGATGAGGACATCATCGACGTTTTTATTATTTTGACTTTGGATTTGTTCTATTTTGGTTCTCCAATGCGAAGGAGTAATATTGATCCAAATTATTATCCAAGCTCCGATCTTTGTGATGAATTAGTCACTGTTATTTTGTGCAATTTATTTGGTCGATATGAGGATAAGGAGTGATGCTCAAAATAATCAATATCCAGAGGATAAGTGGCATAAAACTTCAATTGACCATTTTGATAAGGTAAAACCTTATACTATTCCGTTGCCTATTTTTAGTGGTCATTCATATGGTGTTGAAATCTTTGATTGGTTAGAAAGGGTAGAGGTATTATTTGAATGTGATAATTATTCAGAGAGAAGAAAAATCCTACTAGCTTCTTGGAGTTTCGACGGGTATGCTAAATCATGGTGGGACAAACTTACAAGAAAAAGAAAATTAGATGGCAAGGGCGAAATTCGTACATGGGAGTTAATGAAGTGTCTAATACAAAAGGAGTTTTCCTCAAGACACTACAAACGGAGGCATGACTCTCGACAAGTTTCAGGGTCACAAAACACATGGAAGTCACCATCCTCTTTAGCACATGCACGTAATGAATTTGTTGAAGAGTCTGAAAAGAAAGATAAACTTGAGCGATTGGGTCTTAAGATTCAACAAGATCTTGAAAGGATTATCGAAACATGGAGGGAGTTCACTGATCAGCAATTGCGAAAGGAAGCAGCAGCTTTAAGAATTCAGAAGCATTTCAGACAATATCGAGCAAGAAAATCTTACTTAAGTCTACGGTCATTTGCAATCACTTTGCAAACAAGATTAAGCGCAATGATGGCTCGTGATTTTAATGTCGATGACCTGGTAGCTTATAAATGCCATTTTACACCATATGTTGATCCTTTTCTTCCTCCATCTATTGATTTTGCTCCTACTAACACTGTTTGCCTAACATGTCCTATCACAACACATGAGGATAAAATTGAGGCTATTTTAGGTGAACAGATAGTATTTACTCATGAAGGTAACGCCAGCACTTTCTTGTCTGTTGGATGGATCGACAAAACAGTGATTGTATGTGGATTTACAAAGAGACACTTCAGCATTTGGATCCAGACCTATTTGAGTTCTCTCATAGTCATATGGATATTTCTTTACCGGATTCAAGGCCAGTTAGAAAGATTTTTGACCCAGGCATCTGGTCGCACAAGTTGATGGACATCAAAGAAGGTTACTCAGCCACTTAACTCGTGGTTGAGTGAATGATCAACTTGCTGCCTGGCGGTTCTGTCAACTTGACTGGATGATTCTTCTACCCCGGGAGAGTTGATGAGGACATCATCGACGTTTTTATTATTTATGTGATTTTATTATTTATTCCAGTTATTGTTATTTTTCGTGTTTTAGGGTTATTATGAGCCTGTTAGGGTCAGCCCAAATTTAGTCTATTTAAACACTTTTATTGTAGTGTGTTAGGTAGTTGATGATTATTGAATGAAATGATTTTCTGAAACCCTATTTTCCAATCCCCTATTCTCTCTCGAGCTTCTCCTCCCCTTTTCTCTTCTTCTTGGCTATACATTTTCTCCCCTATTTTCCTCTTCTTCTCCCTTCTGAAGCTATATTTCTTTCTTAATATTTTTCGCTGCATCAAAAATCTTACTAGCTTCTTGGAGTTTCGACGGGCATGCTAAATCGTGGTGGGACAAACTTACAAGAAAAAGAAAATTAGATGGCAAGGGCGAAATTCGTACATGGGAGTTAATGAAGTGTCTAATACAAAAGGAGTTTTCCTCAAGACACTACAAACGGAGGCATGACTCTCGACAAGTTTCAGGGTCACAAAACACATGGAAGTCACCACCCTCTTTAGCACATGCACGTAATGAATTTGTTGAAGAGTCTGAAAAGAAAGATAAACTTGAGCGATTGGGTCTTAAGATTCAACAAGATCTTGAAAGGATTATCGAAACATGGAGGGAGTTCACTGATCAGCAATTGCGAAAGGAAGCAGCAGCTTTAAGAATTCAGAAGCATTTCAGACAATATCGAGCAAGAAAATCTTACTTAAGTCTACGGTCATTGCAATCACTTTGCAAACAAGATTAAGCGCAATGATGGCTCGTGATTTTAATGTCGATGACCTGGTAGCTTATAAATGCCATTTTACACCATATGTTGATCCTTTTCTTCCTCCATCTATTGATTTTGCTCCTACTAACACTGTTTGCCTAACATGTCCTATCACAACACATGAGGATAAAATTGAGGCTATTTTAGGTGAACAGATAGTATTTACTCATGAAGGTAACGCCAGCACTTTCTTGTCTGTTGGATGGATCGACAAAACAGTGATTGTATGTGGATTTACAAAGAGACACTTCAGCATTTGGATCCAGACCTATTTGAGTTCTCTCATAGTCATATGGATATTTCTTTACCGGATTCAAGGCCAGTTAGAAAGATTTTTGACCCAGGCATCTGGTCGCACAAGTTGATGGACATCAAAGAGGTTACTCAGCCACTTAACTCGTGGTTGAGTGAATGATCAACTTGCTGCCTGGCGGTTCTGTCAACTTGACTGGATGATTCTTCTACCCCGGGAGAGTTGATGAGGACATCATCGACGTTTTTATTATTTATGTGATTTTATTATTTATTCCAGTTATTGTTATTTTTCGTGTTTTAGGGTTATTATGAGCCTGTTAGGGTCAGCCCAAATTTAGTCTATTTAAACACTTTTATTGTAGTGTGTTAGGTAGTTGATGATTATTGAATGAAATGATTTTCTGAAACCCTATTTTCCAATCCCCTATTCTCTCTCGAGCTTCTCCTCCCCTTTTCTCTTCTTCTTGGCTATACATTTTCTCCCCTATTTTCCTCTTCTTCTCCCTTCTGAAGCTATATTTCTTTCTTAATATTTTTCGCTGCATCAAAAATCTTACTAGCTTCTTGGAGTTTCGACGGGCATGCTAAATCGTGGTGGGACAAACTTACAAGAAAAAGAAAATTAGATGGCAAGGGCGAAATTCGTACATGGGAGTTAATGAAGTGTCTAATACAAAAGGAGTTTTCCTCAAGACACTACAAACGGAGGCATGACTCTCGACAAGTTTCAGGGTCACAAAACACATGGAAGTCACCACCCTCTTTAGCACATGCACGTAATGAATTTGTTGAAGAGTCTGAAAAAAAAGATAAACTTGAGCAATTGGGTCTTAAGATTCAACAAGATCTTGAAAGGATTATCGAAACATGGAGGGAGTTCACTGATGAGCAATTGCGAAAGGAAGCAGCAGCTTTAAGAATTCAGAAGCATTTCAGACAATATCCAGCAAGAAAATCTTACCTAACTCTACGGTGATCTGCAATCACTTTGCAAACAATATTAAGAGCAATGATGGCTCGCAAAAATTTCAGATTCAGAAAAAGCACGAAGGTTGCAACATTTATCCAAGCTCATCTCCGTCGCCATATGGTATATTCTTATTTTAAAAGTCTCCAAAAAGCTGTGTTATATACCCAGTGTAAATGGAGAGGAAGAATTGCACGAAGAGAGCTTATACTGCTTAAGATGGCTATTCGAGAACCTGGAGCGCTTCAAGAAGCAAACAGGGAGGATGGGAAGCACATTGATCAGTCAAGGAAATTCGATTGTGTTTTTAATGTCGACGACTTGGTAGCTTATAAATGCCATTTTAAACCATATATTGATCCATTTTTTCCTCTATCTATTGATTTTGATCCTACTGACTCTATTTTTCTAACACGTCCTATCACAAAACGTGAGGATAAAATTGAAGATATTTTAGATGAACATATTGTACTTATCAATGAAGGTGAGATCTAGCACTTCCTTGTCTATTGGATGGATCGACCAAACAGTGATTGTATGTGGATTTGCAAAGAGACACTTCAACATTTGGATTCAGACCTATTTGAGTTCTCTCATAGTCATATGGATATTTCTTTACCGGATTCGAGGCCAGTTAGAAAGATTTTTGACCCAGGCATCTGGTCGCACAAGTTGATGGACGTCAACGAAGGTTACTCAGCCACTTAACACGTGGTTGAGTGAATGATCAACTTGCTGCCTGGTGGTTCCGTCAACTTGACTGGATGATTCTTCTACCCCGGGAGAGTTGATGAGGACATCCTCGTCATTTTAGTTTTATTATTTATATGTTTTATTTATCTATTTCAATTAAAATCTATTTATCTTCTTTTAGGGTTATTTCGCATCTGTTAAGGTTAACCCTAATTGTTTTCTATTTAAGTGCTAGTATTGTAACCTAGAAGGATAGTTGATGATTATTGAATGAAATGGTTTTCTGAAACCCTATTTTCCAATCCCCTATTCTTTCTCGAGCTTTTCCTCCCCTTTTCTCTTCTTCTTGGCTATACATTTTCTTCCTTATTTTCCTCTTCTTCTCCCTTCTGAAACTATATTTCTTTCTTAATATTTTCCGCTGCATCAGAAATGATGCAAGGTCCTAACCTCATTTGATTCATTGAGAGGTTATTGTCAATCCTAAAATGCAAGGGGTCATGGGATTGGTAATTAGATTAGAAACAAAGCTTTGTTGGGTAATTTGCTGTGGCGATTACTGTTGGAGGTGATGATTCCCATAAGAGGCTAGCAGGAAATGATGGAGGGTCTAAACCTCAATTGATTCGTTAGGAGGTTACTGTCAATCCTAAAATGCAAAGAGGTCTTGGGATTGGTAACTTTTTTATTAGAATCAAAGCTTTGTTGGGTAATTGGCTTTAGCGATTCTTTTTGGAGGCTGTCTCCTTGTGACATGCACTGATTAAGAGTAAATATAGTCCCACTACTTTTGGGTGGCGGCTAATGTCGTTTTACGTGTCTCATTTCGCAATCCTTGTAAGCATATTTCTCTCTGTTTTTCATCTTTTCAAGACTGCATATTTCTCTCTGTTTTTCATCTTTTCAAGACTGTGTTGTTTTTAAGATAGGGAACGAAGTTCTGGTTCGATCATGAGAAGATAGGAAGATTGGAGACGCTCTTTTATGTGCTATTTTCCTGGGCATCTATTGTCTATCTTGCAATAAAGATTACTTTATCGCCTCTATTTTCAATGAGGATGAAGCTCGCACCAATTTTCGAAAGGTGAATATCTCAAAGTTAGCTAAGTTTTTTAATCTTCATGCGGTTATCTATTATTTCTTTCAAAGAACAAGTATAGTTGACACAAGAAGATGATTATACGACCCTTCTTCAAACTTTAATTCTAGATCTTTCTTCTCTCGGCTCACTTTTACTTCTTACAGGAATATCTCTTTTATTAACTTTGTTTGGAATGAGTGAGTCTCAACGAAAATCTAAGTTCACCTAGATCCTTATCAAGGAAAAGTTATATACTTACGATCAAATGCAAAAGAGAAACTCTTTCCTAATTCTATATTCACATTGTTGTCCCTTGTGCAAAGTGCATGAAAAAATTAACACTCATAATATAATTAGTTGTGAGCTTATTAAAGGTATTTAAGTGCATTTTATATCTCTCTTCAAGCAGACTATGGGGTATCTTCTTACATTCAGAGTTTTCTTAACGATATTTTTAAAAGAAGAAAAATCTAAGAAGCGGAAGCTAATATTGAGATTAAGTGTTTTGGCTATTTTTTCAAATATCAGACTCCACCGAATGCTATTTTATTCAAGCACAATAAGTCAATTGCCGATTGTTGGGATAATATTAATTTCACTATTGCTAAATGAGTTTATTTTTTTAAATTATTTAAAATTTATTCTTTTAGTGTTTTTCTCTATATTTAGAGAGAAATTGTTTTAAATTAATTATTTATCTTTATTTTTTCTTGGGATGGGTTCTTCTATTTTCATTTTATTTTTTCTTCAATGTATTTCGGTTCTTATTGAAAAGAAACATTTTAAATAGTGAAAAATACTTTAATACCCCAAAAGAATTACGTGAAAGTGTGAGAATAAATAATCTGAACATGGTTATCTTAAAACTTGGTAAGAAAAAGATATTCTTTCCACTTTTGCAATAGACATAACACGTAAAATGAAAGAGAAAGGCGTTTAATATACCGAAATATTGCACATGTAGTAAGGGTATTCAGAACTTTAAACCCATAGCGAATAGATGCTATGCTCAAAAAAGAGGTGGTACCATCTTCAAAAAGCTCTTCAATGCCTTCTCTTCTTTTAACATAGTCAATGTCAGAAATTGAAGCAGCAACAGTTCCTTCAGTATTGAAATAAGTACAATAAGAGTAGCTGTCATGCTCTTTTTCTTTTTCACGTTTTAATTTTTAATCATGCCACTTAAGTAAGTGGTAGAAATATGCTACCACCTAAAATCTTATAGTAAAGAAATGACATTGACAAACCTCCACTAAAGTAGGTCTTTTTCAGCAACCTTGCAGCATCTGCACAGTTACAATATACAAATAAATGAATTACAACCATCATTGTCGAAATGTCGAGGTACCACCAATACGTTACATCATAATACAAGGTGAAGATAGACGATACTATGATATACAACTTTGTCAGCAAAAGAAATCATTATAGTTATGAATCATTAAATTTTGGAGCTAATAGAGATGTAAATTTGAAGAGACTACCAATATCAATAAAATTTCAATACAATGACTAGAAGATAAAACTTCAGGGAATATAAGTATTATTAGAGTAGAGCATACCCTTGTGAACAATGAGAGCTCCGAGTCCAGTTGGATATCCAAATAGCTTAACCAACGAACAGCACAAAAACACACACGTGAAGAGATATAATAATGACAACACAACTCAAACGTACCTTCAAAAGTTCATCATAAGTCTGTATATATGAATTACCTTATAGAATGAAACAACAACAAAATCTGCAGGATACTCTGATAAATCCGGTGGTTTTGTGGCACAACCTTTTGCAGCATCGACCAAGACCATCCAATGACCACTGCCAATACATCATTTATGAGGAATTATATTTGGGTATGCATTTCATTCCATCGTTCTCGGTGGCAATGGGGAAGAGAACAAAAGGAAATGGCGGATAGAAACAGAGTTCTTAGTGCCATTTAGGATGGAAGAAGCGAAGCATCATGAAATAAGAATGGAAGTATTTTCCGGTGCTTGCTTTAGATTGGCATAAATTAAAAATGACCGGCTTTAGAACTTCAAATCCAAAACAAGTATTCTCAAGTAGCATAGGAAATTTTCTGGAACAAATGCAGGGATGAGGCAAAAAAATACACAACACGAGAGTGAAGATTAAGAAGTAAAAACAGAGCAATGATTGAGGAGAATAAGTAAGGGAAAGTTGGAACGCAAAAGAAAAGGTAACACCTGAGAAAAAAGAGTGACAAGTTTTTTTCCATAGAGAGGCATCTGAGGTACTTTTTTCTTGCATTTACCAAATAGTGACGTTTCATAATATTCAAACATATCAAAATTATGATTGCAAATACTATTTCAAATCTTTTCAGTAGAATGGACAATAAATCAGACAGAATTGAAAGTAGCACTTACTTGCAAAATGGAGGATCATCAAACCTTCTCCCAGAATATCCCTTTACTACCTTCACTAATTCAAGGCTGAATTTTAAACCTGAAAAATTGCATTCTGAGGGGAAGGCAAATAGGTTGTATGTATCCCCTGCATATGTAAAGTTTGTGATTAACTTATAGCATGAACTTCCAAGTCCCAGATAATTAACCATTTTTTTTCATAAGAAACAAAATATATTGAAGGGTGAAAGATACAAAAAGAAGAGAAAAGAAGAACTCTTATCAATAAAAAACAAACACTTAATTGAACGCAATTTCTCTCCAATAGAGAAAACTAAAGTAAAATGATAAATCTTCAAAATTTTTATCAATATGTTCATTTGGCAATAGTGAAATTAATATTATCACAAATATCAATAATAAGCTCTTTATCGTTTAAGATAGCAGCATTGCTATCAAGCCAGATAGCCCAAAAGATTGTCAAAACGCCTAATCTCAAGATAAGTTTATGTTTTTTAAATCTTTCTTTCATGTTAAAAATCTCAATATGTCAGAATACTCCACCATATTCTGATTAAATATATATATATATATATATATATATATATATATAGAAACTGCTTCCAAATGCCCTCAATTAGCTCGCAATTAATCATAATGTGAGTTTTAATTTCTTCATTCTCCTTGTAAAAAGGACAACAATGCGGGAAAAGATCTAAGAAGAGGTTTTTCTTTTGAATTTGAACACAAATATATAACTTTTCATGAATAACAGTCCAAGTGAACACTTTGATTTTGAATGGACTTTCTTTCTTCTAAACAAAGTTAAAAAAGCAAAAATTTCATGAAGAATCAGAAATGAGCGGAGAGAAAAATGATTTGGAAGAAAAATTTGTTGAAAGATCATAAAGTTGTCTTCTAGTGTCGGGAATACACCTAGAAGAGAAAGTCGCCTAAAGAATAGAAAGCTGGAGGAAAAAAGTCGGATTTAGACATCATCTGTATTGAAAAGAGAGGCAATAGAATAATTTTATCACAAGATAGGCGATAAATGTCCAGAAAATTAGCGCAAAGGAGAGCATCTCCAATCCACCTATCTTACCAAATGAGAAAAAACTTAGTGACTACACTCACAAAAGATCAAAATTTACCAAAATTTAAAAACACTATTAATCTAATTTCCTAATGAGAATATACGAAAGATCAAAATGAACTCTATAGTGACTACACTCACAAAAACTATGAAGTCCTGAGACAGAGGCAAGAGATGGGATGAAATAAAGAACTACACAAAGAGATCGTACATAAATCATGGCTGATCAGTTTGACTAATTAGAAATTGATTTTATCATTGCTGAGACAAGGGCAAGAGATGGGATTAAAGAAAAAACTAAGTAAACAGATCATATATAAATCGCAACGGATAAGTTTTAGAAATTGGAAATTTGAGTTTTCCTGCCTCTATATAAAAACAAATAGACCTCAAACTTCTCATGTCAAAAGCCGTAGTCTGTTTCTAAATTATAATACAAAAATATAGGCACAACTTGAGGATGAAAGTTTAATTGAGTCTCAAGTACTTGAACCAGTTCATTGATGCTTATAGACAGTCTGGTAGTATGATTTGGCAGCAACTGCTCAAAAATTCTAGACCAAAAGTTTCAGTGCCATCAGAAACTCAACAATTTTTTCAGCAGAGGCAAAGAAAGCATATGTAAACTTGTAATAATAATCAAATAATAAGAATTAGAAGAAGAAACGCAAAGCACCACTCAATTCAAGAATAGATATATTTCCCATATGATACAACAGAATCTGATTTTTTTTTTTTTTTGTTAAGATGAAAGGGAGAAAGCAAAATTCCTAAAGAAATAAAAATCTCATTTTTTATAATTTGGTGGTTACAAATCCTGGAATATCAAAATATTTGTTAAGGCAGGATAAACATCTTTTGCCTAGAAAACTTGGACTCGTCTAATACTAACCTCACATTACCTGGAGGCTTTTTCTGTCCGAATTTGGCTTCATTTCTCTTTTGTATTTGGAGCCTTGATATACATAATGGCGCAAATGGTCCTTTAGATGCTCCAAGATCCAAATCTTCAATATCTACAGCAAAGGCTTGAGCCCCTTGATTAAGAGCATATCTTGAAGTTATCATTCAAGGTAACAATGTAAATATTTAATTTTTCTATACAGAGTTAATGATAAAAAAAGTAGCAAAACATATGGGCAACTACATTTGAGATAAAAATATCAGTGTAACCAAAAAAATTACTCTTGAAATAAAACATTCGGGTCTAGCTGAAGGATTCAAAAGATGAACATTATTCAAGGTCAATCATAGAGTCTACTAATCGGATGCGATGACTAAACAACAACATCTATAATAAATATTCACCTGCGTAGATTTTAAAAAATAGATAACATGTGTAAAAAAAATTTACAAGATTTTTAACTACTGCTCACACATTAATCAATGGCTCCCTCATCTTAATTATAGCATTAGAAGATAACAGAATCTGGTTTTGTTGCTCTTTAAATAGATGCATAAAAAGCAAGATGATAAATGGTTATAACTTGAACCAATTGAAGATAGCTATAGCGATAAGGAAGTATCTATCATATTGCTAAAAGTAGCAAAACACTTCAGGCATTCATAATTACAATACTTTAACCTTGTAAATATAATTATCTAAATATTCTCATGGTAATACAACTGTAGCTAATTGAATGGGGGGAACCATTAAAACAAAAGAAAACTCTCTCTCAAAGATGGATAATTCAGCATTTAGTATGCAATAAATTCTTGCCAAGCATCTAAGAAAAAAAGTCATATGCAATCATGATAGTAATAATAAAAAAAAAATTATAAACTAAATATTTACAGGTGAAACAGAACGACACATAGAAGTTCACAATTTGACAACATATATGGAACTTTGATGCACAAAAGAATGTATAATATACATTATATGGTGCAATAACTCCATCCTGCATTGATAGTTAAAATTAAGTTGTTAACTAGGATACTCTCTGATCCCAAGGACACTGTTGTGATTTTCCGTTGTGTACATAAAGCTGCTTTGACAACTCCATGGGAAGGCCTCCCCTACCAGCTTCAGTGCTGCTGTTGCACCGGAGGTAAAAATGCATTTGTAATCTTTGGGAGATGCTTTGCAATAGTCAAGAACCTATGCGTTAACAAGTGATCAAGATTGATAAGAAAATAGGTCACTAGTTTATAGATAAATAACTATATGGAAAATTATTCAAGTATTTCATGACTTACTGTGTATATCCGCTTAAGAATAATTAAACTTCAACCACAGGAACTTTATTAGAAATCATTTCACTACAAGGTTTATGAAGCCATATAGGCTGATGTGTTCATGATAGAAAAAGAAGTAGAAACTCAAAACATCATATTACCTGCTGCCGGGCTTCTTTTACAATGTCAGAAGTAGCAGTGCTTGAGTCACTTTGGCTATCTAACTATAGTTTAAGGATTTTTCACAGGAAAACAAATTAGCGGAGTCAATTCAAGTCAAATTCGACTGCTTACTGAACAAAGTCCACTTTTTTATTCAACCATCATTCCAAGAGAAGTAACATACCATATTGGAATTAATATTTAGCATCTTGGTTCCGAGAAATTGGTCTCAGAACATGCTCACGCAAGAAATTCAATCCCAACATGTTGACCATCAAAACCACTCATCTCTCTTTCTTTAAAAAAAATAAAACAAATATTGAATCGTTCTTCGAAAGTAATAAGCAGCAGAATGAGAAGACTGAATCATGCTTCGTTTAAAAAAACTATTTTCCTTTCCTTTCAATTTGAACCGAGTAAATAATAAATAAATAGAGGAAAAAATGCAGGGCGGGATACGAGGATTTCCATAAACATTAGCTGTAAGGTCTTTAAAGATTGAATCCATTTGTAACTCGGAATACAAAGTGGCTCCTGCGTGATCCAAGTATACAAGACCTACCATTTTCCCATTGCAAACCAAAACACTTAATCAAACTGTTTATTCCACGATCAAACAGAAGCTAAATCAGAGAGAGTGAAAAAACCCAGATATTCTAATTTAACAAGGTAATTTAGCAAGCCAAATTTCGGTTGTCGAACCAATTACAAAATTCAATAAAATTTATTTCCTTAATCTTCTCATAACAGCGACGAGTACTGAGAGAATTCTAACCATCAAGGCGTTTAAATTCAGTAGCTCGAATCTCATCAACGGACTTTGGGCCATGAGGGTAGCCATAGTCAGCACCGAACTCCTTGAGAAACTCGTCCTTGGCGGTGCCCATGGCGAAAGAGATGTTGTCGGAAGGTAACTTGGCTAGCGAGCGAGCTATCACCTTCACCCCTGGCCTCGCTTATGGCTTTGAGAGTTCTCGATCAACTGAAATTATTCTCGTTAGAAAATTCTACCCTATTGAAGATCCAACTATTTTTGAAGATTATATGCAAGATTAGCTAACATATTTTATAAAGCATCTCAAATATGGTTCATTTTTATCTTTGTGGTAAACATTCAAATCTTTTATGCTTAGATCAGCTCGAAAAGTTCTCGCTTGCCAAACCCAAATACCCAATGAATCGAACCTAATGAGTCGAGAAAAAAATAAGTAAAACCAAGTCGATTCTCGAATCACGAGTTAAAAGTATCAGTCAAAACAAGTCGACCAAAACGAGTTCTAATTGCATCCAAATTTATAACATTTTACCACTTAGACAAGGATTCTCTCCTTATTATTCACTTGGGCAAATTCTTGGCTTCTAATTTTCACCGCCCATTCAATTCCTTTTTAAAGTTTGTGGTCTCTAATCAGTTATTTTCTCTATCTTTAAAAAAAAAAAATTTCTAAAGGGTCTTAATTGGAAACCAAAAGTAGGAGTGAGACTTGTATGGTTCGGTTTGGTTTCAAAATTTTTGAAGTCGAAACTATGCTGATTGAGTTTTGGAATCGAACAAATTTTTTTTGGTTTTGTTCGGTTAAGTTTAAGTTCGATTTTTGTTTAAGACTTGGTATGAGCTTGGTTTTGGATCAGTTTTAACCGGTTTGTGATTGGTTTGAGTTGGTTTTGTATGTTTCCTCTATTTTCTTTGTGTAATTTTTTAATTAATATAGAAAAATATGTAGAAATATTTAGTATAGGATCGTGTTTGAAAAAAGAAACTGATAACCAAACTAAATATTTTAATTTTACTTGATTTAGTTTCAACATCAATTTTCCAAAAATTAAAATCGAACCAAATCATACTTAAATAATCAGCTTTGTACGGTTTACCCGGTTTAACCTGAATGGTCCTACCCCTAACCAAAAGTATCTTCTCCGGGTGAACGTGAACTACAAAACAAATTGTTTTTTAAAAGAGTAATGCTAGAGTTTAGCAATACTCTTTTGGAAAAGTTCCCAACTACTATGACCAACTTCCCACTGCAAGACAAACTTTCCACTATGTACTAATCCTCCCACTACTTTATTAACTATTAATCACAACTCATCACCAATCACCATTATAATAAAAACCCACTTACAGAAATAGTTATGTAGTACATAAATAATGAATTAGTTACGTGACATTTACAGCCATGAAATACATTATATTTTTAACAACTCAATATTAGTACTAATCTGTACCTATAATAAAAGACATCCTGTTCTCAAAGTGATTTTACTTAAATTGTCATTTCAGTCCATTTTTCTCACAATTATGTTATTGGAGCATTCCAGATCTCAAATGCAAATTTAATGTGACCCAAATTCTATATAGGTCAGACCAATTAGGTCTATGTTCAGAATCTTATTAGAGTTTTATTTTATCTATAAATTCATATGAGATAAAGTCGCAAAACTCGAGGTTATATTTCGATTTTCATAGTAGATTTGTTCATCTGCCTGTAGTTTTTTCTTGAAAATATTTTTCTAAGTAAATCTGGTGTTCCACGTCGTATTTTCTTTGTCGATATCTCGTTCGATTTTTCAACAATTGGTATCAGAGCAAGGTTGAAGGTTTCTAAAAATTAATGTTTGATTTATCGAAAGTATCGAATGATTTTACAGGTTTACAATTTCGGTGCGTGAAATTCGCAATTTTTTGGAGAAAAGAAAATAAGGAAATAAAAAATAATAATAATTTCTTTTGTTGATGTTCTTGCTGTGAAGAACAGAGAACGGAAAGCTGCAACCCTACAAGAGGAAAGCTGTCGTCGCCGATCAGGAGAGAGAATTGCTGTGCAGCAGATTGAAGCGCGACTGCCATTCGAGTAGAAGAAGCTGCCGATTTGCTCCGCCGCACATCGTCGTCACCGTCGAACAGAGAAAGCACCGCCCTCCGCAAAGAAAAACAAAAATCGCCACCGACCGTGAAGAACCAACCTTTTTCGGTTGTTCTCTATTGCGTTTCTGCTCATTCAAAAAGGGTGTAGAGAAACCAAAAAAATAAATTTCAAGGAACTGAATTTTGATTGGGATATCGTTTTTTGAGCTTCAAATATTTGGAATTGAATATTAGGGAATTGAATATCCTTTTGAAGCTCAGAGAAACTGAGTTGATGGTTATCTGACCCAAGGCCCGATTTGTGAAGAGAGAGATTATTAGGTGACATGCCTAGGGGCCCAATCACTTGAAAATCTGATAAAATCCCAAACTTTATTTATTCTCTCTACACATTATGTGTGCTCTTTTGCAAATATGAATCTATGGGAGGAATGCACATGGAAAGCTTACTTGATGAACATGGATCAACCTCTTTACACCTTGACTTGGGATGCACAGATGGATTCAACTCAAGGCCCAAAGGGAATTTGTCTTCCTGGCTTCAATACCGTGTAACTATTTATTGGTTTTTCTTTTGCCAAATATGAGTTTTTTTTTGTGTTGGTAAATAATTAGTCATTTGAGTCACATGCATGCATTTAGATTGTGTGGTTAGGATTAGATTGAATGGTTAAGATTAGATGTATGGATGGTGGCTAATTTGGGTTAAGTTCATGAGATGATGCTTGGCCATGAAGGAAGATTGCATGCAAGGTTCCATCAATTGCACCAATGAAGATTTAGCTTAAAGAAAGCATGAATTTATGACTTGGCAGCAAGGACAAGAGGTAGTGCTCACAAAGATTGATGATGTGGCACAAAGAGGGCACTTGATGACTTTTTCAAGGGAGGAAGATTCACCATTGGATGAAGCACAAGCACAAATGATCTCTGTCATTAGGGTTGATCATACATAGGTTGAACTCTAAAGTGAAAGGGTTAGCCACTGTCGTCGTTTCCAAACAGTGAAGAGGAGAAAACCCTAGGGTTAGCCACTGTCGTCGTTTCCAAACAGTGAAGAGGAGAAAACCCTAGGGTTAGCCACTGTCGTCGGTGCCGAACAGTGAAGAGAGGAGAAAACTCTAAAGTGAAAGGGTTAGCCACTGTCGTCGGTGCCGAACAGTGAAGAGAGGAGAAAACTCTAAAGTGAAAGGGTTAGCCACTGTCATCGTTGCTGAACATTGAAGAGAGGAGAAAACTCTAAAGTGAAAGGGTTAGCCACTGTCGTCGTTTCCAAACAGTGAAGAGGAGAAAACCCTAGGGTTAGCCACTGTCATCGTTGCTGAACATTGAAGAGAGGAGAAAACTCTAAGGTGAAAGGGTTAGCCACTGTCGTCGTTTCCAAACAGTGAAGAGGAGAAAACCCTAGGGTTAGCCACTGTCGTCGTTTCCAAACAGTGAAGAGGAGAAAACTCTAAAGTGAAAGGGTTAGCCACTGTCATCGTTGCTGAACATTGAAGAGAGGAGAAAACTCTAAAGTGAAAGGGTTAGCCACTGTCATCGTTGCTGAACATTGAAGAGAGGAGAAAACTCTAAAGTGAAAGGGTTAGCCACTGTCGTCGTTTCCAAACAGTGAAGAGAGGAGAAAACTCTAAAGTGAAAGGGTTAGCCACTGTCGTCGTTTCCAAACAGTGAAGAGAGGAGAAAACTCTAAAGTGAAAGGGTTAGCCACTGTCGTCGTTTCCAAACAGTGAAGAGAGGAGAAAACTCTAAAGTGAAAGGGTTAGCCACTGTCGTCGTTTCCAAACAGTGAAGAGAGGAGAAAACTCTAAAGTGAAAGGGTTAGCCACTGTCATCGTTGCTGAACATTGAAGAGAGGAGAAAACTCTAAAGTGAAAGGGTTAGCCACTGTCGTCGTTTCCAAACAGTGAAGAGAGGAGAAAACTCTAAAGTGAAAGGGTTAGCCACTGTCGTCGTTTCCTGTCAGCGTTGCTGAACATTGAAGAGAGGAGAAAACTCTAAGGTGAAATGGTTAGCCACTGTCGTCGGTGCCGAACAGTGAAGAGAGGAGAAAACTCTAAAGTGAAAGGGTTAGCCGCTGTCGTCATTGCCGAACAGTGAAGAGACGAGAGCCACCGAGGATACTCCGATCATTGAAATTTCCTTGAAGATTTGGATGACGTTTTTTGGGATTTGAAGATGTCATCATCGTGGTTTAAATGTTTTTAAACTTGATCAGCATTAGTTGTTAAGATGACCAATCAGGGACGTGTGGAAGATGAAGATTTGAAAATTTGTTTCCTTGTACCATAATTTCTTTGAAGATGAAGATTGTTAGAGTTTAGTGTTTTGGATTCGCTTTGAGTTAGGGCCGAGTAGCCCATTGGATCTCACATGTGGAATTCGTGTCAAGGTGGAGATTGTTAGAATTTGGTGTGATCCGAATTTTATACGAGCCAAACTAGTTAGGCCCATTGTTCGGAATCTCGTTAGGGTTTTGTTTTCTCTATAAATTCATGTAAGTTAGAATCGTAAAACTCGCAGTTGTATTTGTGACGACCCCGACCCCATGTCGGTGCCGCCACGACCTGTGTCGTGCGTGCATACCTGCTACCCTCGCCCGTTCTCACTGAAAATTTTTCTTTTCATTCACTTATCATTTTCGTTCTTTATTTCATTTCATTTACGTTCATTCATTCGTTGGAGAACGGACTCGGGTACTCAATCCATATCTATCGACGTTTAGGCTCTAACTTAAAACGTACCCATAATGACTCGTCTAAGGTCGGGAAAAAGCAAGAGGCTTAGGACCTTAAAACTCTAAATTTTTAAGTCTTAATTACGTTAACGAATTCGTTTCTTAAAATCACCTACACCATAGAAACGAACTGTGAGCTAAAGGCTCAGTAAGTCTACGTGAATGTAAGCGAATGCTATGCATATGCGGTTCGTAAAACATGCTTCATACCTTTTCACTATTCATTTCATTTCATATACGTCATTGGGGATTCACTCTCGGTAGATAAAAGCGGCACATCCGGTGATTGGATAGCCTCTTTCATCTACCCGGGGGGAAAACATGCTTCACCTGTAGGACAACCATGTTTGAACCACCATCCCCGACGTGATCATCATTACATACATTTTACCCTTTCATTATCTTTTTTCCTTTTCATGAAAACGTGCATGGAAATTTCTGTTTCATGCTTTTTAGAAACAATGATGCATGAATATGTACAATACCGTAAATACAACCAAAACATAAACAACGATGAACATAAACATTGAACGACTTAAACTAAGCTAACTACCCGACCTATTACCCAACACATCAAACATCTCGAAATTCCTCAATCAACATAATCTTATGGTGTAGGCCAAGTCGGCCAAAGTAAGTCACGAGAACTTACTTCGGGTCTTTAGCACACCGAGCACTGTCCATGAGTCTGGTTCACCTAAGTCAATCCACTATGTTCTTTGTCAAAACCGAGTCCAAACAATCAAACTTCGAAAATTTACGAAACTCCTAACTAAAAGAAATTTCCTAAAATTCTAATAAACCTCTCTCGGGCATTTTGTCGAGCAATTTACACTCACAAATTACAAACCTCCATTAATGGAGGTTTCCATAGCTCCAAATACCCGGTTTTTAACCTAAACGACAAATACGTCCATTATTTCACCCAATAACGCTCAATAATCGTAAATACAATGATACCTAACCTTTTCTAACATAACCCTGTTATTTTCAACAAAATCTAACAGTTTACCAAGCTAGAAATCGAGAATGAACCGTGCAAAACTATAGATTCATACCTAGGACGTTGTTCGGAGAAGGAAACGTGAAGGGAACTAACGATCGGAGGAGAGAACCGTTGACGAAGGAGGGAGAATCGCAGTGGAGGAGAAGCGTCGCCAGAGAGAAGGAGGGAGCTCTGGAGAAAAATCGTTGAAGTGTGGGAAAAAAGAGGGTTTTTGGCATTTTAATTAACTTGACTTGTCAAATGACAAGTTTGCCCCTCCATTCAACTTTCCGTCTATCTCATTGTTCGTCTATCGGTTCGGTTTCTCCAAAATTTTCTTATTTCTCCAATAATTCTGATTTATTATTAGGGCTCTAATAAAGCTTTTCGTTCGTCAAACGGATTTAATTTACTATTTTTAACTAATTAAGTTGCTATAGGGCTAGAAACGAAAACTTGAGCGTTATATTTTCAATTTAGATTTCCAAGTTCCCATATTTCTCCAAAAATTCACATAAATCACAAGGATTCCATTAAAACTCTCGATTCGCAAAACAGACTTATTTCAATTATTTACGAAAATGTCATTGTGTGCAAAATTAGAAAACCCGTAAAACCAGGTGTTACAGTATTTCAATCTTCATAGTAGATTTGTTCATCTGTCGTGATTTTTTTTCGAAAGAGTTTTTCCACGTAAATCTAGTGTTCCATGTCGTATTTTTTTTTAATTTCTTGTTCAATTTTTCAACACAAACCTTTGTCGTGATTTTACCTATTGAAACCAATTTAATATGTCACTTTTAAGACTTTTTGTCGTTATAAAAAAAATCATCACGAAGGTTGTAGACTTTAAAGTAGTGTTCTACTCAGATGATCTATCCATCTAGCTTTTAACAGTTGAAGATAGGTATTTCCAATTGTTGATCTCCGTACCATCCTTAGAAGTTTGCTTCAATTCCATGGTATGTTGCTCCATCCATGAATGAGTTCCTCCAACCCATTTTCCATGATGATGAACGTGACACTCGTAGAAATCATGGGTTTTTCTCCTGTGTTTTGTGTCAAGCCAACAAGGAAACTCCCTAATTAATTTTTTAAAAATAGTTAAACGATACAAAACTACAATCAAAATTTAAAGTCAAAGTCAATGATCATAGTCAACTATTAAAGTCAAAGTTAAATTACATGCCATATCACCCATTGTAACGACCATTTTTCCCAGCAAGATATTGTCCGCTCTGGGGATTGGGCCGTAACCCAATATCCTCCCCTCACGGCTTTGTTTGGCGAGGACTTCCCAGTCGGTCACCCAACCTGGTACTACTCTCGCCGAACCATTTTTAACTTCGGAGTTCTTATGGGATCCGTTGTCAATTGTGCTCCAAAATGCGTCTTACTATTTTGGGAGGGTCTCTTTACATATGTTTCATTTCCACATACTTCCTCAAGCGATGTAGGATTGTGACGACCCCCACATTACGACCTACCCCCTTCACCGGCCTTTTTCTCGTGCAGACGCACCTCCATCCGGGTCCGGATCCAGTATACGGGCCAGTCGTGCACATATGGGTCATCACACCCATCACCCCCCAATCAATAAAGTCAATTTAATGTCATGCCTACGTTAGCACCTTTGGCTCTGGCGAGGGCAAATAACGGCAGATTGAAACCACCGAGTGCAATCGACAGAATAATCAACACACTGTTAACCAAATTTTAATTAGAAAAGCAGTCAACAAGACAAAGAGGGACTATCATCTTGATAAAGAGGGACAGTCGGTGTAGCGACCCGACTCACGGAGGGCCGCCACGGGACTTGACTTAATATTGACTTTTTGGACGTGAGATTTTTCGTTTATGTACAGCTTAAAACGGAGGATAAAATCATTTTTTGTAAAATGTCGACTCGGTTTTTGGGTCGTTTAAATTGTTTAAAATGCGTGGAAAAACGTTCAGAAAATATGTTTTGAAAGTATCGTAAAACGTCGGGTTAAAACGTGGTTGAAAATTGAAACTTGAAAAAAAATCAACTTGATGCACTTGACATGCAGTGCGCGCGTCGCTCGGCCATTTGGCCGCACAGCCGTCGCGCGCGCAGTGAGCTGCCGGCATGCACGCGGCACATGTCCAGCTCGCGCTGCCCACTCGGTGTGCGCAGCACCCGGGTGGCGCGCATGGCGCGGAGGGCCGCCACCGGTCGGTCATCTATAGAGATGTAAAACGAGCTGAGTCGAGCCTGGAAAGGCTCGGCTCATCGAGCCTAACGAACTGACTCCAAAAAATTTTCAACCCGAGCAGGCTCGCGAGCCACGAGTCTAGTCGAGCCGACCCGACCCAACGAGCCTAACGGGACGAGCTTAACGAGCCAAGCTTACATAAATAAAATTAATTTATATAAATATATTATATATTTCATTAAATTTTTATTTATTAAAACTATAATAAATATTTATTATGGTAATGATATAATGTGATAGATACTTAGTTGTGTAAATAATATAAATATTTAATTAATACAAAAAATGTCATTTAATTATAAAAAAACTAGAAGAAAACAAATATATAAAAAATATAACATTCATTATAAATTTGACATTTGCATCATTACAAATTAGACACATCCCAACTAAGTTGGTACTCATCTAATTGTCAATCATGTGCAAAATGTCAAAAAAAATTACAAGTTGAAAAAATACTCTAAAATTTAAATTACAATATTAATCTTCAACATCAAAATTTTTAAAGTT
The DNA here is from genome assembly GCA_022432975.1 of Begonia masoniana. Classification (NCBI taxonomy): domain Eukaryota; kingdom Viridiplantae; phylum Streptophyta; class Magnoliopsida; order Cucurbitales; family Begoniaceae; genus Begonia; species Begonia masoniana. The sequence continues at coordinate 26,994,302 of CM039513.1, read as the reverse complement.
TTCAAGTATTTCGTCTGTAACGCCCCGAGTTTTCTGAGCCCGGTTCATTACTCATAAACCCGAACATAACTAAGGAATTTTGACCAATTTAAAACTTCGCTCAAAAATCCAAATTTGACGTTCACTGGAAACTCAATCAATTAAAACTTGCAGCGAAAATTATTTGGGGAAAAATAGAGTTAAACAAAACTATAAAACAATGTTGAATAATTAATTCAAATGTTAAGAAAATAGTCGGTCAAGAAATGAAGGCATGGAGTGTGAAATACTTAGAACTTTGCAAAAAATCAAACGCATCTACCGATGAACAAAGTCAACGGAAGAGGCGAAGACAAGTTGTTCCAGCAGCGGATAAAAAGACTACATCTTCCACTCACAAGACGACAAAACTTCACAACTTGTACCGATGACATCAGCCAGATGAATCCTTTCATCCTGCTGTTGACTTAAATGATGTTTAAGTCTAAATATGTTTTTGATGATGTATTTGAATGGTTAATATTGTAATTTGAATATGTTAAGCGAATGAGAATAACGAATATGCATTAGTATTTTAATCTGTTGAAAATGCCCTTGGAAAGGGTATTTTAGTTGTTTAACAATCGTGACTAAGTGTACAGGGCTGAAAACTCATCTGCCGATGAGTTGTTAAAAATAGACATATACCGATCGCTAAACGACAAAGTAAAGAAGGCTTCTGCCGATGGCCTTCATCTACCGATCGATAAAACGACAAAAGAAGAAGTCGTTCAAAGCCTACTTCAATCGATCGCTAGACGACATATACCGATGGAGTTTAATGGTGCTTCTGCCGATGGTTTTATCAAAATACTCATACCGATGGCGTTTGAGATTGCACATGCCGATGGCGGTTCAACGCATATATTTTTACTCATACCGATGGCATTTCAAGCTGCTCCTGCCGATGAACTTTCCAAGATGCATCTGCCGATGGCTTTCCAGAATGCATCTGCCGATGGCTATTCAGAATACATATGCCGATGGAGTTCAAAGCTTGCTCATGCCGATAGCTTATTCGTCTTGCATCTGCCGATGGCGTTGAAGATACATCTGCCGATGGCGTTGAAGATACATCTGTCGATGGCATTGAAGACACACCTGCCGATGGCGCTGTTAAGCTTGCACCTGCCGATGGACTTCAAAGCGTGTACCTGCCGATGAGGTTCAAGGTACACATGCCGATGGTTCTTCAAGCTTCATCTGCCGATGACTTTCAAGTTGCATATACCGATGGACTCTTAGAGTAACTCATACCGATGACGTGGCGATTGAATTAAAGCTGCTTCCACCGATGATCTTCTGCCAGAAATTCAAAATAGCCGCGAAGCTACAGTGACGTCGTTTTCAGCATTAACTCCAGAACTTTAATGGTGACGACGACTTGCAACTACAGACGGCAACGGCTACCTGATCTAGTACGGATGCTTCCCAACGGTAACATTTTCCATTTGAAGAAAGAAGCATTCAATTCAGAGCTAAAAAGAAGACAGAGTATTTAAGCCGAGGTTAAAGCACGAAGATAAAACTTTTGCAAATTGAATTCCTGAGCCCTAACTTGTGAATCATACTCTGTATTCTCTATCTACATCTCTCTATCCCAAAACTTGAGATTCTGTTTTGAGAGTTTGTAGATTAGTATAATTTGTCATTCAAATCTGAAAATCCTGTAAGGCAGTATGTAATACCCGGCTTGTACGGATTTGTATATTATATTATATATGTGGCATTTTGGTAAATATGTCAAATCAGGTCCGTTTCACGAAAAAAAAGCGTCATCAGGATCCTATCGATTAATTGGAATTTTAAGAAATTTATAGGATTTTTCGGAATAATGACGCTATATTTCGAGTAATTAGATTTCTAGGAATATAAAAAACGTTTTAGTAAAAATAGTAAACGATGTCCGAATTGCGAATGGACAGTTTTAATAAATCCCAAATATTAAGTTGGACTTATTGGTGAAATAAGAAGATTTGGTGAAACCGAATAGCTAGTCAATTAACGAAACGAAGGACGAAACGAATATAAAAACTATAGATGGGCAAAATGGTAATTTGTCAAATCAAATTATAAAATAACAAATCATTTCTCTTCTCCTCACTTCTTCTCTGCTTCCCGCGAACACCAGAGACCATTTCTCTCTTCCTCCCTCGCGCGATCTCCAATTCGACTCCGATCCGACCTCCGTTCGTTCCGTTTTCTTCATGATTTCTCCTCCTCTCGTTTATTTTGTTGATTGATGACATGAAAAACAAGATAAGTTTTGTAGAGAGTGTTGAGTATATGTAAGAAAGAATGAATGTTGTTTGCTCTCTGGAATTTGAGATTCCAGAGAGCAAAATACTGGGGTCACCGCGCTCTGGAATATCTAGAGCGTGCAGCGATCACTGCCAGCGATCAGTCGCTGGGCAGCGATCGCTGTCAGCGATCGGTCGCTAGGCAACCAACGATCGATCGCCCCCTCTCTGTGTTGCGGCTTTGACCCTTCTGCCCTTCCTGTTCTGTTTTGAATTTTAATTGTTTAAGTTTTAAATTGTTTTAATTTAAATAGCTTTGAGTTTATTAAATGGTGAAAACATGGTTTTCGATTTCAATTCCGATTTGATTTCCGCTTAAGTTTAATTAAGTATAAGGATAAAAAAAATAGTACGGGTAAATTGGGTACAGTATTAGGGATGTTACACAGTGGGTTGACGCCCGTAAAGTTCAATCCAGGATTGTGTAAGGCTGTGGATCGAAGCCCGTAAGTTCGATCAGCATTTCTCGTTGAGAAGAAGTAAGGAATCTTCAAGGGGGAGCCTTGGAGCGTGGACGTAGGCAGTTTGGCCGAACCACGTTAAAAACTGTGGTGTCGAATTTCTCTCTCTCTCTCTCTCTTTACTTTATTTGTGTGTCTGCTATTAATTTATAAGTATTTTATTCAAGAGAGAAATTTAGTTAGACTTGAGATTAAAATTTAAAAAGGTCTAATTCACCCCCCTCTTAGACAATATCGTTCCTACAATTGGTATCAGAGTAAGGTTGTCTTTGTCTAAGCTGTAATTAATCAATCTGTGTTATACATTTTTATAATGGCATTCAACACTAACACCACACAAGTAGAAGGTCAAGCAACAAATAGACCTCCCTTTTTCGATGGGAGTGATTATGTCTACTGGAAGTCTAGAATGAGAATATTCATTCAAGCTTTTGACTATGAACTATGGAATAACATAGAAAATGGCCCTTACATTGCTGTAACGCCCGACATTTCGGCCAGGTGATTTTCTGACCATTCTCATTGTTACCCTTTATTTAACCTTTATGATTAAATTTAATGTTGAGGCAAATTCATTACAAGTTGAGTAAAACTAGGTTGAGTGGCAATTTTGTAATAAAGACTGAAGGATTAGGTATAAATAGAAAATGGAAACCTTAAATCTCATTTAAACCTCACTGCAGCCGACATTTCCTCTCGGCGACTCCCTTCTTCTCTGGAACTTTCTTCCTCCCCAGCAACTGGTTTTTCAGCCTCTACTCCGGTAACCCGCATTCTAGGTAAGATTTTGACAATGTAGATGCCGGGTAGTCATTTAGAACTCTGTTTTCAGTTGAACTTGTACTTTCGAGTTCTTCAATGGCTAAGTCAGTTGGTTATCGTTCCTTATCTTCATTTGGTAATGCCACCTTTAAATCGATTCTGGACCTTTTATATAACCGACCCCATTTAATCGATAGCTATATCTAGCTATTTCGGTTTTGGATTTCAGACTGCACAGAGAACCTTAGCTGCTAGATTCTAGGATGACTTTCGATTAGAACTTTTAGGACTTGATTTTAACTACTATAATGTGGAATGTTTTAGGTGAAGAAGTTGAAGAGAAAGTGATTCAAGTTGCTAAGGATCCAGGTAAGTGAATGTACTAAGTTTCCGGCCAATAGGGCCCTACATCAAAGGACTATGTTAGATTTAGTGAACGTTGTCTTCTATATGTTTGATGAAATGTCGATGGATATGGTTATGTTATTCTGATGTTCTCCCCTGCCTTAGTTCGATGATTAAGTGCATTTATGTTATGCATCATGTTTTACTTCTCAAGCATATGAAAATGTTTTGAAATATGTTTTCTCATGAATAAAATAAGAAGATAAAACTTATGCAACGTGGTTAAGTGAGGGTTGGGGGTGGTTCGGCGTATGTCACAGTCCGCAGTAGGACATATGAATACGACCCGCAGTAGGGACCATGATCAAACTCACTGTCGAACCCCCTTTACCGGCACAAATCCTCCCTTAAACCACATAATGTAATGAAGAATATGAATGATGAAAGGAATGATGAATATGAGCATGTCTACGAATGATGATTATGAACAATGAATACGAGATACGATTATGAATGATGATTAAGAACAAGTACGTGAAAAGAAAAGACTTATGAGCATGTTTTTCTCCAAGTTATGCATTCATGAACTCATAATAGTTTGCATTCCTTACTAAGCCTTAGGCTTACAGTTACACCTTACGATGTAGGTGAAGAAATATCAGGTGAGGAATACAAAGTTGAGGATGAAGTTTAAGCTGGTTGCTGGAAGGTGCTCAGGGTGGAAAGTCTGTGGCTGGATGGCGATTATGACCCTCTGGTTTTACTCTTAAGGTTTTAATGATAACTATGAACATAAAAGTTTAAGTAGGATGATGTTACTTATGATTATGGAGCTTGAACTTGTCTAGCTTGAATACTGATTATGAGTATATTATAAGAATATAGAATGAGTGATTTTAACTAAGTCTTCCGTTGTATGAGTTTTAATGAATCTGTGGTTTATTCTGTTGGTGTCCCGGTATTAAGTTTGAAGTTATGATGTTTGTGCTGCCGGTAGACGAAATGTATTTGTCTATCGGAAGGTGTGAGTGTTATTATGGAGTTTAGAAATCGGTAGATGGAGTTTGCTTGTCTACCGGAAGAAGAAGATGTTAGGTTAATGTTTAGTAGTCGGTAGATGAAAGTACTTGTCTATCGGCAGGAGATGTGTTATTTTGAAGTGTAGAAATCGACAGGAGGATTGTGATGGGAGTCGGGTAAGTCTGTCTTCCGGAGGACGTCATCGGAAGAGGAAAAGTATTTGTCTTCCGGCTGACGTCATCAGCAGACGATATGCCTAGAGATCGGCATGTGTAGTAGGTCAAGATACCGGAAGATGGAAATGTCATTCCGCCTTACCAGAAGATGTAGTGCCACGTCATCGGCAGATGATGTGAGTTAATCTACCAGAAGATGTAGTGCCACGTCATCGGCAGATGATGTGAGTTAATCTATCGGAAGATGTAGTATAAATGCCATCGGCAGATGTTGTGTGTTGCCATCGGCAGATGGAGTGCCTTGTCATCGGTAGATAAGTCAGTCTTTTGTCGTTGTAATTGAGTGATGATTTAATTGGTCACGCGTGATGCACGTGACCGTCGGCAGATGCAAATATGTGTGCCTGCCGATAGATGTCTAATGAATCATGTGAGATGCACGTGCAGGCCGGTAGAACAACTGGATGTTTGTCGTTTAGCGACCGGCAGGAGTGAAAGCTAAATGTGGTTGTTCAGCGAACTTAAGTTAAGTTAGAATGAGATTTGATATATATATAAAAAAAAAAATATATACGCCGATTACAGAGGTATAAAAGTACGGATAAGTTTAAAGGAAAGTCATGACACGTGATGATCCTCCTCGGGTCGTTACAATTATGGTATCACAGCTAAACCAGGTTCTAAAATCGGTTCTGTAGACTGCCTTCCAGCACAGATTGCCACCTGAGTACTCTCCAACAACTGTAAGTGTTTACGATTCTAGTGATGTCATTATGTTAAGATGTGTTTCTATTATTGTTTAGGAATCTCAAGATGGTAAGAGGTCAACAGAGGGAAGACAACGTGGATAGTACCACCGTTGCTCAGCTAATAGAATTAGTTAATCGCCAATCACGACAAATAGAGCAACTAGTGATTACTAGAGAAGAGCTTGGGAACTCCAGCTCTAATGTAACTCATGATCATGGGGGTGAACGCTTCCACAGGCTCAGACCCCCGACATTCAATGGCCAAGTTTCTGACCCTATTTATGCTGAGGAATGGATCCGAAAAGTAGAGGACATGTTTAAGTATGCGAAAGTTGATGAAGGAGATAGAGTCACCTATGCTGTCTATCATTTGGAGCTGAATGCAAGGCATTGGTGGGATTCTCTTCAGAGCACTGTTAATGCAGAGACTATGACTTGGGATATGTTTAAGACTGCCTTCTTTGACAAGTACTTCAATAGGACCGTTCAGGCCAGCAAGAAGAAAGAATTCATGAACCTGCGGCAAACTGGCTCTGTAACGGATTATATATGCAAATTCGATGCTTTGTCACGGTTTGCTCCCCGACTGGTTGAGAATGATGAAGACAAGATTTACCAATTTGTTCAAGGACTGAAGCCGAGTTTGTATGTGAAGGTAAAGACTTCTGGGATACACAATATACCTTATGGCGAAGTGACGGCTAAGGCCCTGGAATTGGAGGAGGCTGAGATGACAGCTTATGCACAGCGTGAACAGCCAAGGAAGTTCACTAAGGAGACTCAACCACCACCACGGCAGAACAAGGGATGGCAACCCCTGCAGAACAGAAACCAGCAACAACAACAGCAAGGTGTTAAGAGATCCTTCAATCCAAGTGATGACCAAGGAAGAGGAAAGCGACCTTCGGCTCCCCTATGTTCCAACTGTCAGAAGAATCACCATGGGGAGTGCAAGCTGCACTCTGGCCGTTGCTATAGATGCGACAAGGTTGGACACATAGCCAGAGACTGCCCGATGCCATCAGACCCGAATCGAATTAGAGTTGCACCAAGAGTCCATGTTAGAGATCCTTCAATCCAAGTGATGACCAAGGAAGAGGAAAGCGACCTTCGGCTCCCCTATGTTCCAACTGTCAGAAGAATCACCATGGGGAGTGCAAGCTGCACTCTGGCCGTTGCTATAGATGCGACAAGGTTGGACACATAGCCAGAGACTGCCCGATGCCATCAGACCCGAATCGAATTAGAGTTGCCAAGAGTCTATGCTATGATGGAGGATGAAGATGTTGAACCACACACGGTCATATCAGGTACCATTATGGTTTGTGGTTTTTCTGCTTATACACTTATTGATACGGGAGCCACACACTCATTCATAGCAACCCTGTTTGTGTGTAAACATAAGTTAGAACTTTCGCCAGTTGATAAACCGTATAGAGTTATGTTACCATCAGGGAAGTCTTTACATTCTGAGCAAATGTTGAAGGGTGATGTTTTGTCCTTAGGAGATAAGGAGCTATATGTAGAACTGATTATGATTGACATGAAAGGATATGAGATTATTTTAGGAATGGATTGGTTATTTAGGCATTATGCCACGATTAGTTGTAGGTCTGGCCTAGTTGATTTCCGACCCCCAAATGGAGATCGGTATACCTTCCAAGCTATTCCAAAGATGAGTAAGATACCAATCATATCCTCACTAGTGACTCAACGGTTACTGAAGAGTGGTTGCTTGAGTTACCTAGCTAACATAATGGATGTCCGAGTAAAGAATAAAGTGGAATTACAAGGTATTCCTACCGTACGAGAGTTTCCTGAAGCATTCTTGGACGACTTACCGGGACTACCACCCGATAGAGAGATAGAATTTGTGATTGATACATACCCCGAGGCATTACCTGTGTCTAAGAACCCTTATCGAATGGCACCTGTTGAGTTGAAAGAATTAAAGGTCCAACTACAGGAATTAGTTGACAAGGGATTTATACGTTCTAGTAGTTCTCCCTGGGGCGCACCTGTCCTTTTTATTAAGAAGAAAGATGGTTCTCTTAGAATGTGTATAGACTACAGAGAACTAAATAAGCTGACAGTCAAGAATAAATATCCTTTACCCCGGATTGATGACCTGTTTGACCAACTACAAGGAGCTAAGGTATTCTCAAAGATTGACTTACGTTCGGGTTATTACCAACTGAAAGTTAAGGAAGGAGATATACCAAAGACAGCCTTCAGAACCCGCTACGGACACTATGAATTTCTTGTAATGTCATTTGGACTGACTAACGCGCCTGCAGCTTTCATGGACTTGATGAACCGAGTGTTTCGTGAGTACCTGGATAAGTTTGTAATTGTGTTTATAGATGACATTTTAATATACTCACAGACTGAAACCGACCATGCAGAACATTTGAGAATAGTATTATCAACCTTAAAACAGCAGCAGCTTTATGCCAAATTGTCCAAATGTGAATTTTGGCTGGATAAGGTCAACTTTTTAGGTCATGTCATTTCTGCTGAGGGCATATCAGTAGATCCAACTAAGGTTCAGGCCGTTAAGGATTGGCCACAGCCAAAGAATGTCAGTGAAGTTCGAAGTTTCCTTGGTCTGGCTGGCTACTATAGAAAGTTCATTAAAGGATTCTCTGTGATAGCTAAACCTTTGACCAATTTAACCAAGAAGGACCTCAAGTACTTTTGGACCGAAGCTTGTGAAGATAGCTTCCAATCATTGAAACAGAAGTTAACGACAGCCCCGCTATTAACTCTCCCAACTGAAGAAGGAAAATTTAGTGTTTATTGTGACGCATCCAAGATTGGTTTGGGATGTGTTTTGATGCAAGAAGGTAAAGTTGTGGCGTATGCCTCTAGGCAGCTAAAAGGTTATGAACAGAATTACCCCACTCATGATTTAGAGCTAGCTGCAGTTGTTTTTGCTTTAAAAATTTGGAGGCATTACTTGTATGGACAACAGTGCGATGTATTTTCTGACCACAGGAGTTTAAAGTATCTTTTCACCCAAAAGGAATTAAACATGAGACAAAGACGTTGGTTAGAATTTGTTAAGGACTATGACTTTGAAATCAAGTACCACCCGGGTAAGGCTAATGCTGTAGCCGATGCCTTGAGCAGGATGTCAAAGACAATGCAACCCGCAGTGTCAGTTTTGTCCGCACCCTTGAGGACTGAAGTTCAGAAGTTTGAATTGGAACTAGTTCCAGAGTTGTCAGCCTTACTAGCCGATGTTACTATTAGACCAACTATCATAGAAAGAATTAAGGAGGCACAACAGAAAGATTCAAAGGAAAATAGTAGTATGGTGTGTAAGCAGAAGGATGTCTCCTCGGAGTTCAGTCTTACCAAGGATGGTATTCTGATGTTTAGGAATAGGTGGTATATTCCGGATGATAAGGAATTACGTAAGTCGATTTTGGCCGAGGCTCACTCGTCTTCCTTTTCTGTACATCCTGGTAGTACTAAGATGTATCGAGATTTAAGATTACATTATTGGTGGCCGAATATGAAGAGGGATGTTGCCATGTGTGTAGAGTCATGCTTAGTATGTCAGCAAGTTAAAGCAGAGCACCAACGACCAGGAGGTACCCTTCAACCTCTACCTATTCCCGAATGGAAATGGGAACACATAGCTATGGATTTCATTGTAGGATTACCTAAGTCAACTAAGGGACATGATAGTATTTGGGTAGTGATTGATAGACTGTCGAAATCGGCTCATTTCTTACCTGTCAAGACAACCTACACGATGGATCAACTTGCTAACCTTTATGTCCAAGAAATTATCAGGTTGCATGGGATTCCCGTATCCATAGTCTCTGATCGTGACCCTAGATTCACCTCCCGATTCTGGAAAAGTTTACAAGGTACCTTAGGCACAAAGTTATCCTTCAGCACCGCTTTTCACCCGCAGACAGATGGACAATCCGAGAGAACCATTCAGATACTCGAGGATATGTTAAGGGCATGTGTTCTAGACTTTCAGGCATCTTGGAGTAGACACCTACCTCTGATTGAGTTTTCTTACAACAACAGTTATCAGTCCACAATTGGTATGGCACCCTATGAAGCTTTGTATGGTAGGAAATGCAGGTCACCCTTGTACTGGGATGAAGTTGGTGAAGCGAAGCTATTGGGCCCTGAGATTCTACAACAGATGTCAGATAAGATTACGGTCATTAGGAAAAGGATGTTAACTGCACAAAGTCGACAGAAGAGTTATGCGGACCAAAGAAGAAGAGATCTTGAGTTTTCTGTTGGTGATGAAGTTTTCCTGAAGATTTCACCATTTAGAGGAGTCTTAAGATTTGGTAAGAAGGGAAAGCTTAATCCACGATTCGTTGGACCATTCCCTGTCTTAGCAAGAATTGGCAGTACAGCCTATAGGTTACTTTTGCCTCCATCTTTGGAAAAGGTTCACAATGTCTTTCATGTGTCTATGCTAAGGAAATGCATACGTGATCCGACTCAAGTTGTTAAACCAATGGAAATTGAAGTTGAGCCTAATTTGGTGTATGAAGAGAAACCAGTACAAATTTTGGATTCTGCAGTGAAGACTCTAAGGAATAAGGAAATCTTGTTGGTTAAGGTTTTGTGGAAGAATCATGGTATTGAAGAAGCTACATGGGAACTGCAGCAGGATATGTTGGACAAGTATCCAGAACTCTTTGCTTGACCAATTTTCGGGGACGAAAATTTTGTTTAAGGAGGGGTGGATGTAACGCCCGACATTTCGGCCAGGTGATTTTCTGACCATTCTCATTGTTACCCTTTATTTAACCTTTATGATTAAATTTAATGTTGAGGCAAATTCATTACAAGTTGAGTAAAACTAGGTTGAGTGGCAATTTTGTAATAAAGACTGAAGGATTAGGTATAAATAGAAAATGGAAACCTTAAATCTCATTTAAACCTCACTGCAGCCGACATTTCCTCTCGGCGACTCCCTTCTTCTCTGGAACTTTCTTCCTCCCCAGCAACTGGTTTTTCAGCCTCTACTCCGGTAACCCGCATTCTAGGTAAGATTTTGACAATGTAGATGCCGGGTAGTCATTTAGAACTCTGTTTTCAGTTGAACTTGTACTTTCGAGTTCTTCAATGGCTAAGTCAGTTGGTTATCGTTCCTTATCTTCATTTGGTAATGCCACCTTTAAATCGATTCTGGACCTTTTATATAACCGACCCCGTTTAATCGATAGCTATATCTAGCTGTTTCGGTTTTGGATTTCAGACTGCACAGAGAACCTTAGCTGCTAGATTCTAGGATGACTTTCGATTAGAACTTTTAGGACTTGATTTTAACTACTATAATGTGGAATGTTTTAGGTGAAGAAGTTGAAGAGAAAGTGATTCAAGTTGCTAAGGATCCAGGTAAGTGAATGTACTAAGTTTCCGGCCAATAGGGCCCTACATCAAAGGACTATGTTAGATTTAGTGAACGTTGTCTTCTATATGTTTGATGAAATGTCGATGGATATGGTTATGTTATTCTGATGTTCTCCCCTGTCCTTAGTTCGATGATTAAGTGCATTTATGTTATGCATCATGTTTTACTTCTCAAGCATATGAAAATGTTTTGAAATATGTTTTCTCATGAATAAAATAAGAAGATAAAACTTATGCAACGTGGTTAAGTGAGGGTTGGGGGTGGTTCGGCGTATGTCACAGTCCGCAGTAGGACATATGAATACGACCCGCAGTAGGGACCATGATCAAACTCACTGTCGAACCCCCTTTACCGGCACAAATCCTCCCTTAAACCACATAATGTAATGAAGAATATGAATGATGAAAGGAATGATGAATATGAGCATGTCTACGAATGATGATTATGAACAATGAATACGAGATACGATTATGAATGATGATTAAGAACAAGTACGTGAAAAGAAAAGACTTATGAGCATGTTTTTCTCCAAGTTATGCATTCATGAACTCATAATAGTTTGCATTCCTTACTAAGCCTTAGGCTTACAGTTACACCTTACGATGTAGGTGAAGAAATATCAGGTGAGGAATACAAAGTTGAGGATGAAGTTTAAGCTGGTTGCTGGAAGGTGCTCAGGGTGGAAAGTCTGTGGCTGGATGGCGATTATGACCCTCTGGTTTTACTCTTAAGGTTTTAATGATAACTATGAACATAAAAGTTTAAGTAGGATGATGTTACTTATGATTATGGAGCTTGAACTTGTCTAGCTTGAATACTGATTATGAGTATATTATAAGAATATAGAATGAGTGATTTTAACTAAGTCTTCCGCTGTATGAGTTTTAATGAATCTGTGGTTTATTCTGTTGGTGTCCCGGTATTAAGTTTGAAGTTATGATGTTTGTGCTGCCGGTAGACGAAATGTATTTGTCTATCGGAAGGTGTGAGTGTTATTATGGAGTTTAGAAATCGGTAGATGAAGTTTGCTTGTCTACCGGAAGAAGAAGATGTTAGGTTAATGTTTAGTAGTCGGTAGATGAAAGTACTTGTCTATCGGCAGGAGATGTGTTATTTTGAAGTGTAGAAATCGACAGGAGGATTGTGATGGGAGTCGGGTAAGTCTGTCTTCCGGAGGACGTCATCGGAAGAGGAAAAGTATTTGTCTTCCGGCTGACGTCATCAGCAGACGATATGCCTAGAGATCGGCATGTGTAGTAGGTCAAGATACCGGAAGATGGAAATGTCATTCCGCCTTACCAGAAGATGTAGTGCCACGTCATCGGCAGATGATGTGAGTTAATCTACCAGAAGATGTAGTGCCACGTCATCGGCAGATGATGTGAGTTAATCTATCGGAAGATGTAGTATAAATGCCATCGGCAGATGTTGTGTGTTGCCATCGGCAGATGGAGTGCCTTGTCATCGGTAGATAAGTCAGTCTTTTGTCGTTGTAATTGAGTGATGATTTAATTGGTCACGCGTGATGCACGTGACCGTCGGCAGATGCAAATATGTGTGCCTGCCGATAGATGTCTAATGAATCATGTGAGATGCACGTGCAGGCCGGTAGAACAACTGGATGTTTGTCGTTTAGCGACCGGCAGGAGTGAAAGCTAAATGTGGTTGTTCAGCGAACTTAAGTTAAGTTAGAATGAGATTTGATATATATATAAAAAAAAAATATATACGCCGATTACAGAGGTATAAAAGTACGGATAAGTTTAAAGGAAAGTCATGACACGTGATGATCCTCCTCGGGTCGTTACAATTGCTGTCAAAACAGAGGATGGTGTGAAGATTCCCAAGGCTTCACACGAACTAAATGATACAGATAAAAAGAACTTGAGCTTAAATGCCAAGGCTATAAATACCCTGTACTGTGCTCTGAATAGAGACGAATTTAATAGAGTACAAGGGTGTGAGAGTGCCCAAGAGATTTGGCACTTATTAGAGGTCACACACGAGGGCACAAATCAGGTTAAAGAGAGCAAGTTAAATATGCTCATACACGAGTATGAACTATTCTCTATGCTTAAGGATGAGTCTGATTCTTCCATGTTTACAAGATTTACTAACATTACTAATGGTTTGAAAGCTCTTGGTAAATCTTATTCTAGTGAAGAACAGGTCAGGAAGATCCTCAGATGTCTTCCAAGAAGCTGGCAGCCAAAGGTGACTGCCATACAGGAAGCAAAGGATCTCAAGACTCTGAAACTTGCGGAACTCATTGGATCTCTCATGACACATGAGATCACAAAGAGGGCAAACGAAAAGGAGGACCTCAAAGAAAAAGAGGTCACAAAGAGAAAGGACATTGCTCTGAAAGCCTCCTCTAGCAAAAATGAAGTATCTGAGGATGAAGAAGAGGAAGATGATGAGGATATAGCTCTCATCACAAGGAGATTTAGTAAATTCCTACAAAGAAAGAGGATGTAGGGAAAAAGATTCACAAAGGGAGAGAAGTTGTAAAAAAACAAGGAGATCACATGCTTTGGGTGTGGAAAGCCTGGTCATATGAAGGCAGACTGTCCACAAGCAAAGAAGTATCCCAAGAAGTTTAACAAGAAGGCCATGAAGGCTATTTGGGATGAAAGTGAAGATGACACCTCCTCTTCAGAAGATGAGGAAGTAGCCAACCTCTGTTTTATGGCACATGAGAATGAGGTTAGCATATCCTTAAGTGATAGTGAATCTGATGAAGATGGTGATATGATTGATGCATTTAATGATTTGGTAAAACAATTTAGCATGCTAAAGGTCAAATATAATTTGCTGAAAAAGGAAGATGCAAGCTTAATTGAGAAGCATAAAAATGAACACAATCAGCGTGAAAAAGAAGTTTCTGAACTGAAAAAGAAAAATGAGACCTTAAATAGTTTTGTTCAGAAATACACTTATAGTAGTAATCAACTGAGCATGCTGTTAAGTGACCAGAGAATGCAATTAGATAAAGCTGGTTTAGGGTATGACAGGTTGAGCAAAAAGAAATCTTATAAGAATTACTTTGTTAAATCTACTGTTTGCCATATGTGTAATGAAGTAGGACATAAGTCTTTTGTATGTCCTTTAAAAACAAACAGTATGAAACCAGGTAGCAAATTACAGTGGGTTCCTAAAGGAATCAAGACTAACATTAGGACCCAAAAGATTTGGGTACCTAAGAAGACTACTTGATCACTGTTTTGGAGGTTGACAGCTCTCCCGGAAGGAATCAGTGGTACCTTGACAGTGGTTGTTCAAGGCATATGACGGGAGACTCAACCAAGTTTGCTGTTGTCAACAAGAAAAATGGCAGTGTTACTTTTGGTGGAAACCAAAAGGGCAGGATTGTTGGCATCAGCAATATAGGTAATCCTTCCAAACCAATCATTGAAAATGTATTATTAGTAGAAGGATTAAAGCATAATCTGCTAAGCATAAGTCAGTTGTGTGACAAGGGCTATAAAGTAACATTCAAATCAAATGCTTGTGTGATCAAAGACATTTCAACTAACAATGTTTTGTTTAAAGGATTTAGAAAAGAAAATGTCTATATTGTTGATCTGAATGACTTTGAGCATGTTGATGATAAATGTTTTGTTGTTAATTCACTTAATGACTGCTGGACTTGGCATAGGAGATTATGACATGTAGAGATGGATACTTTAGCTAAGATTACTAGGGAGAATTTAGTTAGAGGAATCCCTAAGATATCCTTTGAAAAGGATAAAGTCTGTGAAGCTTGTCAAATGGGCAAGCAGATCAAAAGTTCTTTTGCTTCTAAGAATTCAATTTCTACTTCTAAGCCTCTTCAACTCCTTCACATGGATCTCTTCGGTCCTTCAAATATAGCTAGCTTAAGAGGAAAATTCTACGCATTTGTCATTGTTGATGATTTTTCTAGATTTACTTGGGTTCACTTTTTGAAGTCTAAGGATGAGACTTTTGACACCTTTTCTAGTTTTAGGAAAAGAGTTCAAAATGAAAAGGAGCTCACCATAGTTGTTATTCGTAGTGATCATGGTGGAGAATTTGAAAATGAGAAATTTGAACTCTTGTGTCTCAAGTATGGAATTGAACACAATTTCTCTTCTTCTAGGACCACTCAGCAAAATGGTGTTGTTGAGAGGAAAAATAGGTCTCTCCAAGAGCTAGCTCGGACTATGCTTAATGAGAATTCCCTTCCAAAATATTTCTGGGCAGAAGCTGTGTCAACAGCTTGTTATGTGCTTAATCGGGTCTCCATAAGACCTATTCTTGAGAAAACTCCCTATGAGCTTTGGAATGGTAAAACACCTTCTGTTAAGTATTTTAGAGCTTTTGGAAGCAAATGTTTCATTCTAAACACTAAGGATAACTGAGGAAAATTAGATTCCAAATCTGATCTTGGAATTTTTCTGGGCTATTCCCTTTCCAGCAAAGCTTATAGAGTATTCAATAGGAGAACTCTAGTTGTAGAGGAATCTGTTCATGTTAACTTTGATGAGTCTCCTCAACCCACAATCAATGTGGATGAGGATGATATTTTGGATAAACAACTGGATTCTCTTTCCTTAGAAAAGCCAAGTGATTCTCCTCAAGTAGAAAAATCAATAGAACCTTCTTCCACATCTCTAGATATTGTTCCTGTCAAGGATGAAAATCCTGCTCTTCCTAAAGATTTGAAATATGTCAAAAATCATCCAATAGATGAAGTTTTAGGTGATCCTTCTTTAGGAGTTAAGACTAGAGCTTCTCTTATGAATCTTTGTGCCAATGTGGCATTCATTTCACAAGTAGAGCCTAAGAAATTTGAAGAAGCCGAATGTGATGAAAATTGGATTCTGGCCATGCAAGAAGAGTTAAATCAATTTGAAAGGAGCAAGGTATGGGAACTTGCTCCACGACCTAAGGATCATCCCATTATTGGAACTAAATGGGTTTACAAAAACAAATTAGATGAAAATGGGATTGTGGTTAGAAATAAAGCTAGACTGGTTGCTAAAGGTTACAATCAAGAAGAAGGAATAGATTTTGAGGAAACCTTTGCACCTGTTGCTAGATTAGAGTCAATCAGGATGCTCTTAGCTTATGCTTGCTACAAAAACTTCACACTCTTCCAAATGGATGTGAAGAGTGTTTTCTTAAATGGTTATATTCAGGAAGAAGTTTATGTAGAGCATCCATTAGGATTTGAAGATTTTGCAAAACCTGATTATGTGTATAGGCTTAAGAAGGCTCTTTATGGACTTAAGCAGGCTCCTAGAGCTTGGTATGATAGGTTGAGGAACTTCCTTGAGGAAAGGAATTTCAAAAAGGATAACACCGACTCAACTCTGTTTACCATGTAAAAGGATAATGACATTCTGTTAGTTCAAATTTATGTTGATGACATTGTTTTTGGATCTACTGATGTCAATATGTGTAATGAGTTTTCCTCCCTCATGCAAAGTGAATTTGAAATGAGTATGATGGGGGAGTTAAAATTTTTCTTAGGATTCCAGATTAGTCAATCTCCTGATGAAATTTTCTTCTGTCAAGAAAAATACATTAAGGAACTTCTTAAGAAATTTGGATTAGAATCTGCTAAGTCTTCTAAAACTCCCATGAGTACCACAACAAAATTGGACAAAGATGAACATGGAATAAATGTGGATATTAAGAAATATCGTGGTATGATTGGTTCTTTGTTATATCTGACTGCAAGTAGGCCAGATATTCTGTTTAGTGTTTGTTTATGTGCTAGATTCCAAGCTGCCCCTAAGGAGTCTCATTTATCTGCAGTAAAAAGGATTTTCAAATATTTGAGTGGGACTCATGATCTTGGTTTATGGTATCCTAAAGGCACTTCCTTTGATCTGATAGGATATTCAGATTCTGATTATGCAAGAAGTTTAGTTGATAAGAAAAGCACTAGTGGAACATGTCAATTCCTTGGTGAATCTTTAGTTTCCTGGTACTCAAAGAAACAGAATTCTGTTGCATTGTCAACTACTGAGAGTGAATATATTGCTGCAGGCAGTTGCTGTGCATAAATGCTTTGGATTAAACACACTTTGGAAGACTATAATCTGTTCTATGATAGGATTCCTATTCGGTGTGACAACACCAGTGCAATTAACATCTCTAAAAATCCTATTCAGCATTCTAGAACCAAGCATATTGATGTAAGATATCACTTCATCCGTGATCATGTTCAAAGAGGTGATATATCCTTAGAATTTGTTAATTCAGTAGACCAACTAGCTGACATCTTTACCAAGCCTTTGGATGAAAAGACATTCAACAATATTAGAATAAGGCTAGGCCTCATTCGGGTTGAGAAAAACTAAGTTTATTCCTCTGTTGGAAATTTCTGAGTGTTAGAGCATTTTATTCTGTGATGGCATCGGTGGATGCTGAGTTTTCAATAGGCATCGGAAGATGCATGTCTATCGGAAGGCATCGGTAGATACTGTGTTTTCTCTAGGCATCGGAAGATGCATTTACATTTCTTTAATCTACTGACACGTGTGACCCATCGGGTTAATCTGTCGTACACGTGTGACTCCATCTCGTCGGGCGATGCCCCTTTTTCATTTAAACTCTGCCTCTTCTCAAAGACGCTTCACATTTTTGCGCTCTTTCAGAAAAACCCCTTCCCTTCCAATCGTCTCTCTCGAGTTCTATTCCTCCCATGGATTATCAGGGTTCATCTTCCCGCGCAGTTTCCAAACCGGTCCAGAAGAAGGCCAAAACTTCAGCACGTCCTCCACGAGTGATCTCTCGTGCAAAAGCTTGGTCATCACTCTTCTTTCTCTCTGAAGCTGCTTAGTCAAGATACCATGACGACTTTCAGTTCAAGTCATTAATTTCCAGTCGAGGTATCTTCTTTGATGACTTAGCTGGTATGAATATTATCGAACCCTTGAAGGATCTCGGGTTATTAGGTCTTTTTGATGTAGAGTCATTCTATTTTCCCTCTGATTTCTCTTCTATCAAAAGCTATGTGTATAACAAGCACATAGAAATTACCCCTCAATTCATTAATAGCATTTTGGAGTGCCCTCACCTAGATAGCTGCCCCTACAAATATGTATCCGGCACTGAACCTCCGTTCTTTAGTACCGATGATGGTCTCGGTTTTCTCAAGACTATTGCCTTGAACCCAAACCATATTCCTGATCATTTAAAGGGCAAACATCTGACCGCAAGGGCCAGGTTATTTCATCAAATGATTGGGTACAACATTGTGCCTAAGGGTGGTCACCACGACGAAGTAAGTGCCATGGAACTTTTTGTTCTGTTTGCACTCTACTACAAGACCCCCTTCAATATTGGATATGTAATTGTTCGAAGGATGATTCTGGCAGTGTCATCCAAGGCTACCTCTTTACCCTACAACCTGCTGTTAATGAAAATTCTAGCTAAGCTTGAGGTTGTATTTCCTGAGGATGAGGATCCTGTCACTCTTAAACCCTCCAGTTACTATTCCAGAACCACCTTGAGCAAAATGGGAATTAAGAGAACCAGAACTGGGGAGCTTGTGCTGAATGTTCCTAAGCGACTAACTGCTAAGGCTGCAGTTGCTAAGAAGAGAAAGAGAAAACTTGACCTACTAGAGGAGTCCACTGCCGAAGGAGGGGATGACTCTGAGATTCCTGCTTTTGTTAGTTCCCCCTCTCCATCTCAGGCTTCAAGCTTTGAACCTCCTCCTTTAGTGCGTAGGAGTCGTGTCCCTTCCTCAAGGATAATTCTTTTAGAGGACACGCCTACTCCATCCTCTGTGCCTCTACCCCTTCCAGAGAATCCTCCATCTCCTCCACCTGCCCTTCGCTTACCAGCTCTGCCTCCTATACCTCCTCCTTCTCCAGTCCACCTAGATACAGCTCCTCCATCCCCAGTCCAACCACCTCCTACAGTCCACTTACATCCACCAAGTCCAATTGCTCCTTCAAGTCCACCTGTTCCCCAAGTCTAACATTCCTTACCACCTTTACAAACTGCTCCTGCCACAGGATCTCCCATCATTTATCAGAGGAGATTTTCTCTCAGTGAGACACAGTATAATGAGTTGAAGTCCAGCATTGACAATCTTGGAACAACCATTGATACAAAAATCACTCAACTCAAAAAGGATTTGAGCATTGAAGCTGTTGTGGCTCAGGGTCTACTAGATTGAAAATTGGATAAATAATGAGATCTTCACCCGTAACCTTCGGGCTCTCAAATCTCAAGTTGAGGCTCTTTGCCCTGCACCACATGTTCCTCTCTGTCCCACTGAGCCTACCTATGAAAATCTCGAACTTCCATTTACCCGGCCTGAAGTTTATGAAGATGTGCGTTTCACGACATTGGATCTTCAGGAGACTGAATTTGCATTCTCTCCTCCTGATGCGTCTACTGCTGCTCCTTCTGTCGAAACTCCTCCATGTATGGACATGGTGGTGTATCAAGGCCCTTCTCCCTCTGTGGCTCCTCCGCCAGAGACTCCTCCATGCCGGCACTCGTGCCTTATCAACCACCCATCTCTCTTGGGATTCACTCACTTCCAGCACTTGTAGATGCCTATCTCAATTCGAACTGTGAAGTGCCCGCTTGGATTAACCAAGCTTTTTGGACCCATTTTGTAGCTTTCTTTAAATAACTGCTTTTCTTTGTGAACAATTTTTTTTTAATTCTACTTACATTTTTCTCTGCTGTTTCTCTTCTTTGTGATGAATGCATTGGTTCTGCATGTCTCTCTGATTATTTATCTTTTTGTTTTTGATAATGTCAATGGGGGAGAATATATTTGATTGATAAGTGATATGCATGTGTACTGATAAGTGATATGCATGTGTACTTAGTTATTGTTACTATGATTTGGATATACATACATTGGAAAACTGTAATCTGGATATCTGTATGTTTTTGAAAATCTGGATTATATGCTTTTTGCTATGGGGGAGCTAGGATTATGGGGGAGAGTTATACTTAATCAAATTTATAGGTTGTCATCATCAAGAAGGGGGAGATTGTTGACTTAAATGATGTTCAAGTCTAAATATGTTTTTGATGATATATTTGAATGGTTAATATTGTAATTTGATTATGTTAAGCGAATGAGAATAACGAATATGCATTAGTATTTTAATCTGTTGAAAATGCCCTTGGAAAGGGTATTTTAGTTGTTTAACAATCGTGACTAAGTGTACAGGGCTAAAAACTCATCTGCCGATAAGTTGTTAAAAATAGACATATACCGATCGCTAAACGACAAAGTAAAGAAGGCTTCTGCCGATGGCCTTCATCTACCGATCGATAAAACGACAAAAGAAGAAGTCGTTCAAAGCCTACTTCAACCGATCGCTAGACGACATATACCGATGGAGTTTAATGGTGCTTCTGCCGATGGTTTTATCAAAATACTCATACCGATGGCGTTTGAGATTGCACATGTCGATGGTGGTTCAACGCATATATTTTTACTCATACCGATGGCATTTCAAGCTGCTCCTGCCGTTGAACTTTCCAAGATGCATCTGCCGATGGCTTTCCAGAATGCATCTGCCGATGGCTATTCAGAATACATATGCCGATGGAGTTCAAAGCTTGCTCGTGCCGATAGCTTATTCGTCTTGCATCTGCCGATGCCGTTGAAGATACATCTGCCGATGGCGTTGAAGATACATCTGCCGATGGCGTTGAAGACACACCTGCCGATGGCGCTGTTAAGCTTGCACCTGCCGATGGACTTCAAAGCGTGTACCTGCCGATGAGGTTCAAGGTACACATGCCGATGGTTCTTCAAGCTTCATCTGCCGATGACTTTCAAGTTGCATATACCGATGGACTCTTAGAGCAACTCATACCGATGACGTGGCGATTGAATTAAAGCTGCTTCCACCGATGATCTTCTGCTAGAAATTCAAAATAGCCGCGAAGCTACAGTGACGTCGTTTTCAGCATTAACTCCAGAACTTTAATGGCGACGACGACTTGCAACTATAGACGGCAACGGCTACCTGATCTAGTACGGATGCTTCCCAACGGTAACATTTTCCATTTGAAGAAAGAAGCATTCAATTCAGAGCTAAAAAGAAGACAGAGTATTTAAGCCGAGGTTAGAGCACGAAGATAAAACTTTTGCAAATTGAATTCCTGAGCCCTAACTTATGAATCATACTCTGTATTCTCTATCTACATCTCTCTATCCCAAAACTTGAGATTCTGTTTTGAGAGTTTGTAGATTAGTATAATCTGTCATTCAAATTTGAAAATCCTGTAAGGCAGTGGATTGACGCCCGTAAAGTTCAATCCAGGATTGAGTAAGGCTGTGGATCGAAGCCCGTAAGTTCGATCAGTATTTCTTGTTGAGGAGAAGTATGGAATCTTCAAGGGAGAGCCTTGGAGCGTGGACGTCGGCAGTTTGGTCGAACCACGTTAAAAACTGTGGTGTCGAATTTCTCTCTCTCTCTCTTTACTTTATTTGTTTGTCTGCTATTAATTTATAAGTATTTTATTCAAGAGAGAAATTTAGTTAGACTTGAGATTAAAATTTAAAAAGGTCTAATTCACCCCCCTCTTAGACAATATCGTTCCTACACTTGCTTCCACCGATAGCTAAACGACAAAACTCTTTAACACTTCTACCGACGACGTCAGCCGGATGAATCCCTTTCATCCAACTTCTGCCGATAAAATAAACTACGCCATCCGATAGATTTAACATGTTATTCCTACCGGTAGAAAACATTCATCTTCTACCGATAGAAGAACAATGTCTTCTACTGATAGACTACAACTGCCGATAGAAAACAGAGCAACTTTTCCACAATTCATGTTCCATATAAAAAAACAACTCTACTACGAAAGGACTTATTCGCTTCAATGAAACCATTTAGAAACAACTCCAATCCCTACATTACTCGAAATCCAGTAAAAACCAACGCTAAATCAGAAGAGTACTATCATCAGAAAATCTAAAAGTAATATGTTCAAAACATTGAAAACTATTACTGTTATAAGACTCAACATACTTAAGTGAAAACATTGTCGACTGAACTAGAGAGTTTTCAAACCTAAGATCAAAACATTAAGAGTTGGTTCTGTCAACGAAACTCAAACATAACTCAGCTATCCACTTGTTTACTACAATGCACATACACAAAACACTGGTTAAACTGCCTCATCAGTTTACCAAGTCGTGGCCTGGATGCGCTCCGCCAACATCATCTATTCATTTGTGAACTCAGGGAAATCACCTGCAGTAACCTCAGCACCTACATCACAAAACTCATCTATTAGCCTAATGCTAAGCAAGCAAAGCAATAATGAAATGATATGCTGAAACATAAAACCTAAACATGCAGTTTCTACTTTCTCATCTCAGTTGTGCATTCGTTCGCTTACTGATCTGATCTCTCGGTTCCCTTGGGAGTGGGATCAGTTCTCCCAATGTTATACATCCTCTACTCGATTAAGAGGCGGATGAATTCCCTTAATAGCTATTCTAATCCCTCAGTTCCCTTGGGAGTGAGATCAATTCTCCCAATGTTCTACATCCTCTACTCGATTAAGGGGCGGATGACTTCCCTTAATAGTTATTCTGTCACATTCGGTTCATGTCTTACCATTCTTTACATGAAAATTCATTTTTCGTAATCTTTCATAAAAACATGATGCATGTCATACAAACTCATTCGCACAATGCATAATCTTAATGTTTTGTGATGTAGGCCCGAAGGCACATGCATACTTTACTTACCTAGATTCCTGGGAAAATGTTTGGTTGCTAACCACTTCGGGTTCTGCTCAAACCTAAAATCGCAGACAGTGTAGTAGTTAGACTTCATTCTAAACTACCCAGGAGTCTAAGGAAATTAGTTTGGAAGCTCAGATCTTCGTGCATTCCCGATTCTGCACTAAACCCGAAACTACACACATTCACAACACTCCCAAAAACACATACATTGCACTCCCTCTGTTATCTAACTGTCAAGTCATAAGGAAAAATGAAGGAACTCACCTAAATCGGAGAAATCACTGGAGAAGTCGGAGGGAAAATCGCCTGGAGCTCTGATGAGCTTGAGCTGAATACCGAGAAAGGAAAAAAATAAAGGGACAGTGGCGGCTAAACCTCATTAAACCCTCCCTTAAATACGTTATCCACAAAAAATTGCAATTTACCATCTTGTCCTTACTCATTCACTTATTAACCTAATCACTAAATCACCCAAATTTAAATTTTAAAGCATTCTCAAAAAAGGTAAATCGGTTAATAGAAACCGGGTATTACATCGTCCTCTCGTTGTTGATTTATCGTAATTGCGTCGTTCCAATCCTTCATGCAAATGAGTGCCTCCGCGAGATCGGGCGCAAGTCGTCCTCGATGTTTGTTGTACACACGTCCACCTGCACTAAAAGCAGACTCTGATACTACAGTAGAGACCAGAGGTGTTAGTAGATCACATGCACTTATAAAAAGAATAGAATATGTGGTGAAAAATATTTTCCACCTGTAACATACCAAAATTTTATCCCCAAATTTAGTATTCGATTTCTAAAATCCAGCCCTAATTGACAATCAAATAAATTAATTCCCTAAATTCAGCTCAATCCAAACCCTAATTTATAGTTGATTATTCAGCAACGTTAGGAAGTTATTAGCCTTAATTGGAATTGATTTCCAATCTGTAACAAAAAAAAAAAAAAGGAAAGAATTTATTTTGTTCGTTAACTGAATCTGCCCAATTTTGAAGGCCAGATTCGTATCAATTATCTAAGGAAAGAATTGAAAACGCTCTCTCTTACAAATCAAGTCGTTATGTGAAAGGAAAATCACACCAAAATTTCATCCCATTCTGAAAACTATAGAAGTGTAACACCCGGTTCTATCGAACCAGCTCTTTTATTATTAATGGTATACACCTGATTAATCAATAATTTAAATAGGGTTATTAAAAGACTAGGCAAGGGCACTAGAGTAAATTTACAATTTTCAAAAGTGGATAACGTATTTAAGGAAAGAGGGTTGGGTTTAATGCACTGTAGCCGCCACCAATTTCATACTTTTCCTCTTCGGATTTTCAGCTCAAGCAGCCGAGCTCTCTAGGCGATTTTCCTCGCCCGATTCTCCTTCAACTTAAATAAGTTTTCCTCATTTCTCTTAAGATATAGTGGTTAGTTACCTGAGGGAGTACAATGTGAGGATTTTGAAGGTGCTGAGATTGAGCGTAGGTTCGGGTTCTTAGAGATAAATGGGATTACACGGGTAGTAGAGTTTCAAATCGGTTTCCTCAATCCTATTATTGATTTTTGGTAAGGTCTAGAGAGATTTGGATTAATGTATTGCCATAAACTTAGGTAAGCGAGCTTTCGGAGTAGTTGAAACCGAGCATCACCAGGAGAGCCAGGTAAGTAAAGTTTGCTTGTGCCTTCAGGCCTACATCACAAAACGTTAGGGTTTGTTTGCTAGAATGTGTTGGTATGTCATGCATCATGTTTTAAAAATAAACGAAAATGAATTTGAATGCATGTCAGCACGGTGAGGATTGAACATATTGAAACAGTTATGTGAATCAGTTTTACTGTTAAAGGAACTAATCCGCCCCTTAATGAGACAGTGGATATTTATACTTTGGGAGAATTGATCCAACTTCCAATTTCAAAGGGGGATCTGAACATGTGAATCAGATTTACTGTTAACGGAACTAATTCACCCCTTAATGAGACAGTGGATATTTATACTTTAGGAGGGTTGATCCGACTCCCAACTTCACAGGGGGATTTGAACAGAAACGAAGTATGAACAACTGAGTTGAGAAAGTAGAAATTGCATGTTTAGGAATTTATATTTCAGTGTTTTATTTCATTACTGCTTTATTTACTTAGCATTAGGCTAACAGATGAGTTTTGTGATGTAGGTGAAGAAGTGATAGCAGGTGTGTTTACTGAGTCTGCTGAGGACTAGATTGGTTTTAGAGTGCATCTTTGCAACAATCTGGCAGCTGATGGGGCGGTTTAACTGATGTCAGTTGGTGTGAAGGTTCAGTTTACAGTGTTTCAATTTTAGTGTGTTGAGTTTTCATGACAGTAGTGGTTTTCAATATTTTGAATATGTTCTTTTTGAGCTTTCTGATAATAGTATTTGGTTAGGCTTAAATGCGATTTTACTGAATTCAAGTAATGTAAGGGTTTTGAACTGTTCTAATGGTTTTGAATGTCTTGAGTGAGTTTGCAAGTTCAACCATCAGCGAATGGGTTCGCTGGTGGATGTTGGGTGTTTGTTCGCTGATAGATATTGGCAGATCGAATCATCCGGCTGACGTCACCGGATGATGTCAAGTATTCTACTCACCGGTGGATGTCGTGTGAAAACCCGTCGGATGATGTAGAGAGTCTCTTGTCGTTTAGTGACCGGTGGATGTCGTGTGTTAATCCACCAGAAGGTGTAGGAAGTGTTTTGTCGTTTAGTAACCGGTGGATGTCGTGTGATAATCCACCGGAAGATGTAGGAAGTGTTTTGTCGTTTAGTGACCGGTGGATGTCGTGTGATAATCCACCGGAAGATGTAAGAAGTGTTTTGTCGTCTAGTCACCGGTGGATGCAGTATATCGTCGATCATCCGGCTGACGTCACCGGAAGGTGTAGAGAATATTTTATCGTTTTGTCACTGAATGATGTCTTCTATTTTCTGCTTCAGCCCCTTTTTGTTGACTTTGTTCAGCGGACGACGCGTTTGACTTTTTGAGACTTATGGAGTATTTTGCAATTTAAACCTTTATTCTTTTGCTGATTATTCCTTAACATTTCAACTGATTAATCAAGCATCGTACAATAGCTTTGTTTAACTTTTTTTTTAAAACGATTTCCGCTGTGAGTTCTTAAATGTTTGAAGTTTTAGAAAACATCAAATTTTGACTTCCGAGTAGACCTTTAGGTTTGGTTCAAAGTTTTTTCGAGTTTCGTGCAAGATTGTGTAACAAACCGGGTCCAGAAAACTCGGGTCGTTACAGTATGGTATCAGAGACATTCAGTTAAACCGTTCAAAAGATTACTCATCAGTGCCAATCGCTGCATGGAAGTACTTCAACAACTGTAAGTGTTTATGTTAACCTTAGTTAATAGATATTTAAGAGTGTAATTAACCATGTACAGGAATTTAGTACAATGGCCAGACGCCCAGGAAGACCTAGAGTGCCAAGAGAAATGCCAAATGTGAGGGGTGAAGAGGAGCCTAGTGTGATTAGGCAGCTGACAGATTTAGTGCGTCAGCCAACTGATTTAGTGCGCTAACAGTCTGACCAACTAGGAGTACTGTTGAACCGAGAGGTGCAAGGAAGTGCCAACTCGGGTTCTAGTAATGAACATTCTGGAGATAGATTCCGGAGACTAAGGCCACCCACGTTCGATGGACAGTCATCTGATCCAGTAATTGCTGATGGATGGCTTAGGGAGATTGAAAGTATGTTTAGGTGTGCCAACATTGGAGAAGGAGACAAGGTCACATTGGCAACCTTTCGTTTAGCTGGTGAAGCTCAACTCTGGTGGGAAACAATAGAGACCACCACTGATGTTTTGGCAATGTCCTGGTCACAATTCAAGGACATTTTCTATGAGAAGTATTTCAGCAGCATAGTCCAGACTGCGAAGAAGTTGGAGTTTCTGAACTTGAACCAGATAGGGTCTGTGGCCGAATACAGTAGACAATTTGAGTCCTTGTCCAGGTTTGCTGGGCATTTTGCTCACAAGGAAGAGGATAAAGTGTTTAAATTTGTGCATGGACTGAAGCCAGAAATCTACCGTTGAGTTAAATTCTGTGGCATTAAAGGTTTAACATTCAATGAAGTTGTGTCCACTGCTCTGGAAGTAGAAGAAGCTGAAGGGAAGTGTGCTAGACCAAGGGAGGTCACACAAAGGTTTAACCAGCCACACCAGCATAGGGGAACGAAGAGGCCAAGTGAAGGCAAAAATAGCCAAGGAGCGGATGGGAAGATGCAAAATGTCAGGAATTTTCCCAGTGTCCCAAGTGTTTGAAGAACCACCCCGGGGAGTGCAGACTGGGCTTTGGGAAGTGTTTCAACTGTGAGGAAGTTGGTCACACATACAAAGAGTGCTCGAAGCCTAGAGTCACCAAATGCTACAACTGTAACAAGGTCGGTTACATTAGTAGAGACTGTCCAGTTCCTAAGAGCGGCCCTGCTTTGATTAAACCAAGAATTTTCTCCATGATGGAGTCGGGAAATGAAGAACAGCCTGCTGTGGTGTCAGGTACTATATTGATCAACTCTGTGCCTTCTTTTACTTTAATAGATTCTGGCGCAACACATTCATTTATAGCATCTGCTTTTGCTGTTAAGTTAGATGTACAGTTTACCCCTTCCATGCATGAGTTTAACATTGCATTGCCTTCTGGTGGACGCATGCACTCTAACCAAGTGATGCTTGACAGCGAGGTGTTAGTAGGGAATGTAAGTCTACCTGCTGATCTTATAATTATGGATATAATAGGATTTGATGTAATCCTAGGAATGGACTGGTTGTTTAAACATCATGCCACAATAGATTGTAGGACTGGAATAGTTAGCTTCCAACCCCCTGGCAGTTCGAAACACACCTTTCAAGCTTAAAGGAAGAGTAAGGAAATGTCTGTGATGACTTCTATTAACACAAGACCTTCCCTATGTGGAGAGTATTTGTGCTTCTTAGCTAGCGTTTTAAACACACAGCTTGTAGGAAAAGCAAATCCTCAGAATGTCCTAATTGTCCAAGACTTCCCCGAAGTATTCTTAGATGACCTTCCTGGTTTGCCGCTAGATAGGGAAATTGAATTTGTTGTTGATGTTTACCCTGGAGCCGAGCCTGTGTCTAAGAATCCATATAGACTAGCACCAACAGAACTTAAGGAACTGAAGAAGCAGTTAAAGGATCTGCTGGAGAAAGGATTCATACGCCCTAGTTTTTCACCATAGGGCGCACCTGTCCTTTTTGTCAAAAAGAAAGATGGATCAATGCGTATGTGCATTGATTATAGAGAATTGAACAAGTTAACTGTCAAGAATAAGTATCCATTGCCGAGGATTGACGATTTATTTGACCAACTTAATGGTGCAAGAGTTTTCTCTAAGATTGACCTTAGGTCTGGTTATTACCAGTTAAAAGTCAAATCTGAAGATATTCCTAAGACAGCTTTTCGCACAAGGTATGGACATTATGAGTTTTTGGTTATGTCCTTTGGATTGACTAATGCGCCAGCAGCATTCATGGATCTCATGAATAGGGTGTTTCATGAATACTTAGATAAATTTGTCATAGTGTTCATTGATGATATTTTAATTTATTCCCGTTCTAAGGACGAGCATGATAGACACCTGACCTTGGTGTTGGAAGTATTAAAACAGCACCAACTTTACGCCAAGTTTTCTAAATGTGAGTTTTGGTTGGACCAAGTTCACTTCTTAGGACATGTTATCTCTGGAGATGGGATATCCGTTGATCCAGCTAAGGTTCAAGCAGTTAAGGAATGGCCCCAACCAAGGAATGCTACTGATATTCGAAGTTTCCTTGGATTAGCAGGATATTATAGAAAATTTATTGAGGGATTTTCAAAGATTGCTACACCTCTTACTAAGTTAACAAGGAAAAATGTGATGTATAGATGGACTGAGGAATGTGAGCATAGCTTTTAGACCTTGAAACAGAAACTGACAAATGCTCCAATTCTGACCCTTCCTGTCGATAATGGTAAGTTTAGCATTTACTGTGATGCTTCCAAGATTGGTCTTGGATGTGTGTTAATGCAAGATGGTAAAGTAATAGCTTATGCCTCTAGACAGTTGAAAACTCATGAGAAGAATTACCCTACCCATGACTTAGAACTAGCTGCTGTTGTATTTGCACTTAAGATTTGGAGGCATTACTTGTATGGACAGTCTTGCGAGATATTTTCAGACCATAAAAGTCTAAAGTATATTTTCACACAGAAAGAATTGAATATGAAGCAACGTCGGTGGTTAGAATTTGTCAAGGACTATGACTTTGAAATAAAATATCATCCTGGCAAGGCAAATGTGGTGGCAGATGCCTTGAGTAGAGTAACAACATCAACCCCAACTATGGTTTTCAGTATGCCATTAGCTTTAGAGTCAGAATTCCTAAAGTTTAATCTAGAAGCAGTATCCAGTGTATCAGCTATACTTTCAGCCATAACCTTAAAGCCTACCATTCTGGAGAAAATAAAGGAAGCCCAGACAAATGATGATGAGTGTAATAAGCACAAGTCAAGCATGGATTCTACGGACAAGTCAGATTTTAACCACTCCACCGATGGAATCCTTAAGTTTAGAAATAGATGGTTTGTTCCTGCCATTAAGGAACTTCGTGATGAGATCCTTTCTGAGGCACACTCTTCCAGGTTCTCTGTTCACCCTGGGAGCACCAAGATGTACAAGGATCTTAAACAGCATTATTGGTGGCCAAGCATGAAGAGAAGTGTGGCAAAATATGTAGGATCGTGTTTGTGCTGTCGGCGGATTAAGGCCGAGCATCAGAGACCCTCTGGAGCATTGCAACCCTTACTAGTTCCTGAATGGAAATGGAAACAGATAACGATGGATTTTGTTGTTGGATTACCTAGGACAGCAAGGGGATATGATGCAATTTGGGTTATAGTTGACCGTCTAACTAAATCTGCTCATTTTCTGTGAATTAAGATAACTTGCTCGATGGATCAGCTTGCCGAATTGTACATGCAAGAGATTGTTAGATTGCATGGGGTTCCTTGTACCATAGTTTCAGATCGAGATTCCAGATTCACATCTAAGTTTTGGAAGAGTTTACACAAAGCTATAGGAACACAGCTTTGTTTTAGCACAGCTTTTCACCCTCAAACTGATGGACAGTCCGAAAGAACCATCCAAACATTAGAGGATATGCTTCGTGCATGTGTGCTAAACTTTCAATGTTCCTGGAGCAAGTACCTACCCTTAGTAGAATTTTCTTATAATAACAGTTTTTAGACAACAATAGGAATGGCACCGTATGAAGCATTGTATGGGCGAAAATGCAGATCACCTTTGTACTGGGATGAAGTTGGAGAAGTGCAGTTGCTTGGTCTTGACTTTGTGCAACAAACTATTGAGAAGGTTGCCCTCATCCGTCAGAGAATTTTGACAGCTCAGAGTCGAAAGAAGAGTTATGCAGATTGCAGGCGTAGAGAGTTAGAATTTGTGATTGGTAATGAAATTTTTCTCAAGGTGTCACCATTGAAAGGAGTTGTGAGATTTGGGAAGAGAGAAAAGTTGAACCCCAAATTCATTGGACCATTCTCGATCTTAAAAAGGGTTGGGAAGACAGCCTACCAGTTACAGCTACCAACCTCTATGGAAGGAATCCATGATGTGTTTCATATCTCCATGCTTAAGAAGTGTGTACGAGATCCTTCTCAGATTGTGGAACAGCAGAGTATTGAAGTTCACCCTACTCTTACATATGAGGAGAAACCTGTAAGGATCTTAGACTATGCAGTGAAGGTTTTGCGCAACAAAGAGGTTCCATTAGTGAAAGTCTTATGGCACAATCAGAACGTAGAGGAGACAACTTGGGAGCGCCAGCAAGACATGTTGGACCAATACCCAGAATTATTCAGGTACTGAATTTTGAGGACAAAATTCTTTTAAGGAGGGTAGATTGTAACACCCGGTTCTATCGAACCAGCTCTTTTATTATTAATGGTATACACCTGATTAATCAATAATTTAAGTAGGGTTATTAAAAGACTAGGCAAGGGCACTAGAGTAAATTTACAATTTTCAAAAGTGGATAACGTATTTAAGGAAAGAGGGTTGGGTTTAATGCACTGTAGCCGCCACCAATTTCATACTTTTCCTCTTCGGGTTTTCAGCTCAAGCAGCCGAGCTCTCTAGGTGATTTTCCTCGCCCGATTCTCCTTTAACTTAGGTAAGTTTTCCTCATTTCTCTTAAGATATAGTGGTTAGTTACCTGAGGGAGTACAATGTGAGGATTTTGAAGGTGCTGAGATTGAGCGTAGGTTCGGGTTCTTAGAGATAAATGGGATTACACGGGTAGCAGAGTTTCAAATCGGTTTCTTCAATCTTATTATTGATTTTTGGTAAGGTCTAATGAGAGTTGGATTAATGTATTGCCATAAACTTAGGTAAGCAAACTTTCGGAGTAGTTGAAACCGAGAATCACTAGGAGAGCCAGGTAAGTAAAGTTTGCTTGTGCCTTCAGGCCTACATCACAAAACGTTAGGGTTTGTTTGCTAGAATGTGTTGGTATGTCATGCATCATGTTTTAAATATAAACGAAAATGAATTTGAATGCATGTCAGCACGGAGAGGATTGAACATATTGAAACAGTTATGTGAATCAGTTTTACTGTTAAGGGAACTAATTTGCCCCTTAATGAGACAGTGGATATTTATACTTTGGGAGAATTGATCCAACTTCCAATTTCACAGGGGGATCTGAACATGTGAATCAGATTTACTATTAAGGGAACTAATCCACCCCTTGATGAGACAGTGGATATTTATACTTTGGGAGGGTTGATCCGACTCCCAACTTCACAGGGGGATCTGAACAGAAACGAAGCATGAACAACTGAGTTAAGAAAGTAGAAATTGCATGTTTAGGAATTTATATTTCAGTGTTTCATTTCATTACTGCTTTACTTACTTAGCATTAGGCTAATAGATGAGTTTTGTGATGTAGGTGAAGAAGTGATAGCAGGTGTATTTACTGAGTTTGCTGAGGACTAGATTGGTTTTGGAGTGCATCTTTGCAACAATCTGGCAGCTGATGGGGCGGTTTAACTGATGTCAGTTGGTGTGAAGGTTCAGTTTACAGTGTTTCAATTTTAGTGTGTTGAGTTTTCATGACAGTAGTGGTTTTCAATATTTCGAATATGTTCTTTTTGAGTTTTCTGATAATAGTATTTGGTTAGGCTTAAATGCGATTTTACTGAATTCGAGTAATGTAAGGGTTTTGAACTGTTCTAATGGTTTTGAATGTCTTGAGTGAGTTTGCAAGTTCAACCATCAGCGAATGGGTTCGCTGGTGGATGTTGGGTGTTTGTTCGCTGATAGATATTGGCAGATCGAATCATCCGGCTGACGTCACCGGATGATGTCGAGTATTCTACTCACCGGTGGATGTCGTGTGAAAACCCGTCGGATGATGTAGAGAGTCTCTTGTCGTTTAGTGACCGGTGGATGTCGTGTGTTAATCCACCAGAAGATGTAGGAAGTGTTTTGTCGTTTAGTGACCGGTGGATGTCGTGTGATAATCCACCGGAAGATGTAGGAAGTGTTTTGTCGTTTAGTGACCGGTGGATGTCGTGTGATAATCCATCGGAAGATGTAAGAAGTGTTTTGTCGTCTAGTCACCGGTGGATGCAGTATATCGTCGATCATCCGGCTGACGTCACCGGAAGGTGTAGAGAATATTTTGTCGTTTTGTCACTGAATGATGTCTTCTATTTTCTGCTTCAGCCCCTTTTTGTTGACTTTGTTCAGCGGGCGACGCGTTTGACTTTTTGAGACTTATGGAGTATTTTGCAATTTAAACCTTTATTCTTTTGCTGATTATTCTTTAACATTTCAACTGATTAATCAAGCATCGTACAATAGCTTTGTTTAACTTTTTTTTTAAAAAACGATTTTCGCTGTGAGTTCTTAAATGTTTGAAGTTTTAGAAAACATCAAATTTTGACTTCCGAGTAGACCTTTAGGTTTGGTTCAAAGTTTTTACGAGTTTCGTGCAAGATTGTGTAACAAACCGGGTTCAGAAAACTCGGGTCGTTACAAGAAGAACCAGAGAGTTACCTTGCCTTGCTAGAACTCTAATCACCGTGTGTTTCTCAGACTTGGCCGAAATCCTCTGAGGAAGCTGCCTTGCTTTTGAACGCCGAACGTTCCTCCAACGATAGTATCTTCCTCAGCCGAACCCATCTCTGTGTAGGGGTGATCGTGGTCCGGTTTGGTCCGGTTTTTGGAGAGATTAGGACTGGACCACTAAATTTAGTTTTTAAATTTTTGCATCCATAAGCATAAATTTTTTCCCAGAACCGAGACCCGAATTTTGGTCTGGTTCTTGTCCTCCCAAGTCTTTTTTTTTTTCAACAAATTGGTGGAGATAATTAAATTACCTTGAATAATAGTAAGATCCATGTTAAGTAAGTTGGTAACCAGGTAGTTGCTCCGACACCAATATGATGGGGTTTAAACTGAAGCCAGAGTGGGCTCTTAAGCCTAGAATATGCAACATTTGTGAACTTCTGTGCCAACAAAAAAGCAGCAGCATAGGAAGAAAGATATCCAAGAACTTTTGTAGTAGTGCTGATAGAGTACCAATACTAAACCAACCACATAGTTTAAACAGAACACATCAGACTCCAAGGACAATTTTGCTGCAGGACTTTGACTCCAGAAACAAATGCAATTTCAACATAGAAACTAACAGGACATTGCAAACAATCAAACCACCCATCATCTTTGCCTCAAATTTGACCTGGACTTGATTCTCAATAAGCGATGAAAAAGAAGTGTCATTTTAACCTGTAATCGAAGAAAAAAGAACTGTGCGACAGAGGGTGAGCGACGGCGAGGGCGAGCAGTGAGCACTGGCCACTGAGCGACGGCGAGGGTGAGACGCGAGAACGACGGCGAGGGCGAGACGCGAGGGCGATGGCGAGGGCGAGACTGCGAGGGCGAGGGCAGCGACTGCAAAGTGCGCCTTCAACTCGATTAGCCGTAGGGTTACTCTTACTGCCCTGTCATTGGTCCGGTTCTGGTTTCTCAGGTTTTAGTCATCAAAATCGAGAACCAAACCGGGTATTCGGTTCTGCAAAGGACAGAACCGAATACTCTTTGATTTTTACTCAAAACCGACCAAAATCGGACCAACTAGGTCGGTTCTGGTCCGATTCTTTGATCCGGGTCGGTTCTGCTCACCCCTATCTCTGTGTGGCCGATTTCTCTCGGTCTCCTTCAACAACCACCCTCGACGTAAGATAGATCTCTCTCTTTCTTGTTCTGTCTCTCTGCTTCTCACTCTCACTCTCTCTCTCTCTCTCGGCAGAACACCACGACAAGGAAGAAGAAAGACAGTTCAAAATTTTTATTCTGAACTGAACCAGGCAACAATGAACCAAACCGGTTCTGACGACCCGAACCGACCTGATCAACCCAAAAATTCGTACATATAAAAATAGATACTTTTCGATTGTTGAGGACGTCCAATCGATCTAAAAATTCAACGCTAGGATTATAGTAGTAAGGAATTTTTACCCATATGAAATTCAATGATTATTTTAGGGATGAACGAAGAAGTTTAAATATCTCTAATTTTTAGGCAAAGAAGATTTATTCAATGCTCGAGAAAAACAATGAAAATCTTATTCTCTAATCGCTCGGAATCCAAGTAAGTGAAAATATCACGTTTTTCAACGTTTTGGCTATGACCCTACATCACAAAATCTATATTATTTTATTACAGTTTTATTTTATATTTATGATATTTGAGCATGCATGTTTAGACATTGACATATAATTGTGTAAAAGATAAAATTGATAGGACATTCGTATATGTATGAAAATGATGGAATTGATGAAAAATATGTGATAGCAAAAGCTTGAACGACAATGAGATGGTGAGCTTAATCGAAGGTTGGAACAAGTTCTAACCAGTATGTGACATCTGAACGAAGGTTGGAACAAATTCTAACTAGATGTGATTTTGATCATAAGTTGGAACAAATTCTAACTAGAAGTGATGTTTGACTGAAAGTTGGAACAAGTTCTAACTAGAGATGATGTTTGACCGAAGGTTGGAACAAGTTCTAACTAAATGTGATGTTTGACCGAAGGTTGGAATAAGTTCTTACTAGATGTGATATTTGACTAAGGGTTGGAACAAATTCTAACCAGAATATAATTGATAAGACAGGATTCGGGAAAAAGTAAGTTTACACTTGCACATATTTTTGCTTACTGAGTTTTTCTCATAGTTTTTAATTTTGTGATGTAGGTGAGTTTTTATCTGAGGAAGAACTAGCTATGATCGAGAATTCTCCAGGCAGACGAGCATACAGAGGAGGATGTGGTCATCGGTTTTGAATAAAATTTAAAGTTATGATTTTATATTATTTAAAAAAAAGATATTTTTATATTTAGTTGCATTTAAATTTAATTTGTTTTAAGTTGGAATAATTTATTGTATCAACTATTGGATTTTTATTAAGTACGCTATTGTTTTTAAAAAATTTATGAATGAAATTATATTTAATGTTTGATAACATTTAATGTTCTAAATATTTATTGATATTAATTTCAAAGTTTCCGCTTATTAAATGGTTTTTATTATTTTCAATTATTTTGAATTAAGAAAATTAGGGTTTTATAACGATCCAATTTAACCTAATTTGTAAATCAATTTAAGAAAATTTTTTAGGGTTTTTAAATTGGGGAAAAATCCAAATTAAATTTTGGGGTCGTTACATCACCAATCTAAAATATCAAAGTTTTGTTCGCGAGAAAATTGATATCGAGTATCAAAATAAATATCTAGTTTATTGTGCATAGGACCAGAGTAAACATTGTATCTAATTGACTCCAAATATAATGAATACCAAATTATGAACCTACAATATTTCCACCGCCAATACTTGAACTAGCATGTGAATAAACACGTGAACGACTAATATTAAAATATTTAGATTCATAAAAAGAATATAAACTAGCAATTTCATTAGTTATTTGATCTGGAGAAAGTAAAGAAGTAGTATGTAAATTATTAGAAACTTTATTAAGCATGAGACACACTCCTCTTAATTTGTACCTAGGATCCATTATATATGCATAACAAAAAATAGGAGGAATGTCAAGCCAATATTTTTTAAATTTTGTTTATATTTTATTAAGTATATCTCTAAATTCATCTATTTGTTGATATTGTGTAAAATTACCCGTTAAGTTTATAAAAATTGGGAGAACAAGATGAGAAATGAGATAATAAATTCCCGAACATTCATTTATAGCATCATAAAATGGTTTTAAAAAATCAAGAAATATATTAGCTACATCGCAACTAGATTTATTAAGATTAATACTTGATATTTTCTCATTAATAAAAGCACAAATAACTTGACAATATGACCTAGCATTTTCTAACATTAAATAAGTAGAATTCAACCTATTATCTACATCGGTTTTTAATTTTCGTGGTTTAAGTTTGATAGCTTTACAAAAATCTTTATATTCTTGTTGCCTCGAATTAGATCCAATTATATAAGAAATTACGGATCTAATTAATTCAATGTGAAGCGAAATATATGTCATATCATCTTTAACAACTAAATTTAAAATATGATAAACACATCTTATATGGAAAAGAGAATCGTGAGTAGTATCTAATTGAAAATAATTTTTAAAATAAGAAATAACAACATCGTTAGCACTAGCATTATCAAGTGTTATCTTAAATATTCTATCTCGAATAGAATATTCTTGCATTATCGTTACAATATATCTATAAATAGTAATACAGGTGTGATGATATTCACAATTACAAAATTCTAAAATTATTTTATGTAATTGCCAAGAGTCATCAATAAAATGAGAAATTACAACGACATAGCCTATAAATTACATGCACTCTATAAATCAGAGGTGATACAAATGGACATTGAAGAGATGCTTGAACAAAGTAAAATTAATTCATTTTTCATATTATTCAACATTTTAATAATATCATTTCTAGTTGTACTTCTAGGAACACGTTTAAAATTAGGAGTAACATATTCCTTCTTTCATTCTACTTTGTGAATATGTAAAAATGCCACCATCACTAAAATTTAATTGAGATTGTGTTGAATTTCGTGTTTCTTCATTTAAGAGCTACAAGAAGTATAAGCATAATTTTTATCACAATACTTACATTGAGCTCTAATTTCTATTTTATCCACAATTTTAACATCTTTTAAATCAAAATGTTTCCATACATTCGAAATTTTATTTCTTTTTTTTTTTTAGGTGAAGATTGTGAAGTGGATACTTGTGCAGATAATTGTCCCACATAAAATGTAGTAATTAATTCCTTAATTTTCTCTATGTCATTATTATCATCAATAATATAATTGTGATGATCAATAATAAATAAAACACAATATAAAATTAAATTTTAATAATAAATTGATACCACAACGCAACATCAATGTCCAACAAAAGCTTGTAGGTTGTGTGAATTGATCAACTCCACATATACGAAACCTATAAAAAATTAATGCAATAAAATTTAGTTAGTATAATTACAATTAAAAATTATGTAAATATATGCAAAAAAAAACTAAAATATACCTTATTGAACAGAGAAAATAGTGAATTGTAAGAAAAGAGAAATTGATTGAGACTCAAAACAACAAATTGATTGAAAGCACAGAGCACTAGAAATGATTGAATAAAAGAGATTGAGAAATATTTGGTGAAAATAAACGAATGGAGGGGGAGAATTTATAGGAGAGGAGGGCCTAAGGGGGAAGAGGCAAAGAGAGCAGCCAACACTCAACAGGCGCCAGACAGCAATAGACATCTCCCTTGCAAGGCTGCAACGGTCTTGTGACCGTTGCTCATGCTCAGAGAGAAAGCAACGATCTTGTGACCTTTGCTGAGAGAAAGAGAGCAATGGTCTTGTGACCGTTTCTCAGAGAGAGGGGAATGAGAGGGCCTCTGTTAAGAGTTGAGAGAGCAACGGTCTGTGTAACGCCCCGAAAACCCACCGGATTCACAGTTCGCTATAGGGACTACTCTGAGCTAAATGACTCACTAATTCTCCTTAATCCTAACCAATAAGCACCACGACGTCCTCCCCGAAAATTTCGGCAGAGTAACGCCTGAAAATGGCGCCCCTAAAATGCTAAATATCTGCAAACGAATAAATCTCAACCAATCTAGAGTACTCCTACACAACTACCTAGTCTACGAAATCTCCAAACAATCATCATAACAGAACGAAAATGCTATCGACCAAAATAAAGAAAGTCCACATTATAGGGTGACATATCACCCTTAACTATGACTATATACAACAAATACAAATACCCCCACAAAAGACAAAAAAAGTCCTATTCCCCATCAACACCATGCTATGGCTCATCCTGGGTCGAGTCGCCCTAACACTGTCATCAACCGGGGCCCTGGTCACAGGCCACCAACTGCCACCTACTCCTAGTCGGATTCTCGGTACACACCCACCAGCTCAGCAGTACCTACACCACAGAACACACCGTAAGCTCAAAGCTTAGCAAGTAAAGTGCTGGAAAATAAACGTGAAGCATGAAAACTGGTTATGTAATCCTAACACATGCAGGTCTCTACACACGTTGTCATCATCTCACCGCATCGCATCACAAAAGTGTCTACAACCCATAACCTGCACAAAACTCATAACATACACACAACTAGCCCATGACCTACACAAAGCTATCCCATAACGTACACAGGACTCACAACCCGTACCCACAACCCGCCACGTACGCAAGACTCACAACGTACAACTAACAATCACTACACATACACATACGTACCTATGGCCACAACACACACAAGACTCACAGCCTACACTATGACCAACTATCGACAGCTTCTCGTCAACATCCGTATTTACGACCCACCACGTACGCAAGACTCACAACTTACCTACCTTGACCCACAACCTCACCAAACTTACAACCTACGCACGACTGACTCACCAGCTACGCACAACTTACCCACAAACCCACCAGACTCACCACCTACATACAACCGTTCCACAATCCCCACAAGGCTCACTACCTACGTACAACTGTCTCACAACCCTCACAAGGCTCATCACATACGTACGACTATCCCACAAGTCTTACCAGGCTCACTGCCTACATACAACCGTACCACAACCCTCACAAGGCTCACTACCTACTCCCACAACCCTTACAAAGCTCATTGCCTACATACAACCGTCCCACAACCCTCACCAGGCTCACCACCTACGTACGACTGTCCCACAACCCTCACCAGCTCACTGCCTACATACACCGTCCCACAACCCTCACCAGGCTCACCACCTACGTACGACTGTCCCACACCCTTATTCGCGGAGCACATCACCTCCGGCCCGAGTCTCACTCGAAATTCGCGGAGCACATCACCTCCGGCCCGAGTCTCACTCGAAATTCGCGGAGCACATCACCTCCGGCCCGAGTCTCACTCGAAATTCGCGGAGCACATCACCTCCGGCCCGAGTCTCACTCGAAATTCGCGGAGCACATCACCTCCGGCCCGAGTCTCACTCGAAATTCGCGGAGCACATCACCTCCGGCCCGAGTCTCACTCGAAATTCGCGGAGCACATCACCTCCGGCCCGAGTCTCACTCGAAATTCGCGGAGCACATCACCTCCGGCCCGAGTCTCACTCGAAATTCGCGGAGCACATCACCTCCGGCCCGAGTCTCACTCGAAATTCGCGGAGCACATCACCTCCGGCCCGAGTCTCACTCGAAATTCGCGGAGCACATCACCTCCGGCCCGAGTCTCACTCGGAATTCGCGGAGCACATCACCTCCGGCCCGAGTCTCACTCGAAATTCGCGGAGCACATCACCTCCGGCCCGAGTCTCACTCGGAATTCGCGGAGCACATCACCTCCGGCCCGAGTCTCACTCGAAATTCGCGGAGCACATCACCTCCGGCCCGAGTCTCACTCGAAATTCGCGGAGCACATCA
Organism: Begonia masoniana; assembly: GCA_022432975.1. Taxonomy (NCBI): domain Eukaryota; kingdom Viridiplantae; phylum Streptophyta; class Magnoliopsida; order Cucurbitales; family Begoniaceae; genus Begonia; species Begonia masoniana. The sequence continues at coordinate 26,954,332 of CM039513.1, read as the reverse complement.
CCTCCGGCCCGAGTCTCACTCGGAATTCGCGGAGCACATCACCTCCGGCCCGAGTCTCACTCGGAATTCGCGGAGCACATCACCTCCGGCCCGAGTCTCACTCGAAATTCGCGGAGCACATCACCTCCGGCCCGAGTCTCACTCGAAATTCGCGGAGCACATCACCTCCGGCCCGAGTCTCACTCGAAATTCGCGGAGCACATCACCTCCGGCCCGAGTCTCACTCGAAATTCGCGGAGCACATCACCTCCGGCCCGAGTCTCACTCGGAATTCGCGGAGCACATCACCTCCGGCCCGAGTCTCACTCGAAATTCGCGGAGCACATCACCTCCGGCCCGAGTCTCACTCGAAATTCGCGGAGCACATCACCTCCGGCCCGAGTCTCACTCGGAATTCGCGGAGCACATCACCTCCGGCCCGAGTCTCACTCGAAATTCGCGGAGCACATCACCTCCGGCCCGAGTCTCACTCGAAATTCGCGGAGCACATCACCTCCGGCCCGAGTCTCACTCGAAATTCGCGGAGCACATCACCTCCGGCCCGAGTCTCACTCGGAATTCGCGGAGCACATCACCTCCGGCCCGAGTCTCACTCGGAATTCGCGGAGCACATCACCTCCGGCCCGAGTCTCACTCGAAATTCGCGGAGCACATCACCTCCGGCCCGAGTCTCACTCGGAATTCGCGGAGCACATCACCTCCGGCCCGAGTCTCACTCGAAATTCGCGGAGCACATCACCTCCGGCCCGAGTCTCACTCGGAATTCGCGGAGCACATCACCTCCGGCCCGAGTCTCACTCGGAATTCGCGGAGCACATCACCTCCGGCCCGAGTCTCACTCGAAATTCGCGGAGCACATCACCTCCGGCCCGAGTCTCACTCGGAATTCGCGGAGCACATCACCTCCGGCCCGAGTCTCACTCGGAATTCGCGGAGCACATCACCTCCGGCCCGAGTCTCACTCGAAATTCGCGGAGCACATCACCTCCGGCCCGAGTCTCACTCGAAATTCGCGGAGCACATCACCTCCGGCCCGAGTCTCACTCGGAATTCGCGGAGCACATCACCTCCGGCCCGAGTCTCACTCGAAATTCGCGGAGCACATCACCTCCGGCCCGAGTCTCACTCGAAATTCGCGGAGCACATCACCTCCGGCCCGAGTCTCACTCGGAATTCGCGGAGCACATCACCTCCGGCCCGAGTCTCACTCGGAATTCGCGGAGCACATCACCTCCGGCCCGAGTCTCACTCGAAATTCGCGGAGCACATCACCTCCGGCCCGAGTCTCACTCGAAATTCGCGGAGCACATCACCTCCGGCCCGAGTCTCACTCGAAATTCGCGGAGCACATCACCTCCGGCCCGAGTCTCACTCGAAATTCGCGGAGCACATCACCTCCGGCCCGAGTCTCACTCGAAATTCGCGGAGCACATCACCTCCGGCCCGAGTCTCACTCGGAATTCGCGGAGCACATCACCTCCGGCCCGAGTCTCACTCGAAATTCGCGGAGCACATCACCTCCGGCCCGAGTCTCACTCGAAATTCGCGGAGCACATCACCTCCGGCCCGAGTCTCACTCGGAATTCGCGGAGCACATCACCTCCGGCCCGAGTCTCACTCGGAATTCGCGGAGCACATCACCTCCGGCCCGAGTCTCACTCGAAATTCGCGGAGCACATCACCTCCGGCCCGAGTCTCACTCGAAATTCGCGGAGCACATCACCTCCGGCCCGAGTCTCACTCGAAATTCGCGGAGCACATCACCTCCGGCCCGAGTCTCACTCGAAATTCGCGGAGCACATCACCTCCGGCCCGAGTCTCACTCGGAATTCGCGGAGCACATCACCTCCGGCCCGAGTCTCACTCGAAATTCGCAGAGCACCTCATCTCCAGCCCGAGTCCCACTCGGAATTCGCGGAGCACATCACCTCCGGCCCGAGTCTCACTCGAAATTCGCGGAGCACATCACCTCCGCCCGAGTCTCACTCGGAAATCGCGCAGTACATCACCTCCGGCCTGAGTCCCACTCGAAATTCGCGGAGCACCTCACCTCTGGCCCGAGTCCCACTCAGAATTCGCGGAGCACATCACCTCCGGCCCGAGTCTCACTCAAAATTCGCCGAGCACCTTACCTCCTGCCCGAGTCCCACTCGAAATTCGCGGAGCACATCACCTCCGGCCCGAGTCTCACTCGAAATTCGTGGAGAACGCCACCTCCGGCTCGAGTCCCACTCGGAATTCGCGGAGCACATCACATACAGACTACTCAAAACGTGTTTACGACTCACAACATGCAACCAACTGTGGTATAGGCCCTTCTGGGCGACTCTCAAGCGTTACACCCACATTACTACTTACCTGGCGTCCTAGCTTGCTGAGGATGTTCGGTTTCTTGTCCACCTACGGTTCGATCTACGACAAAAATTCAATGTTCATCAAAATCAAACTTACATTCACCATTCCCCCCCCCCCCCAAACTACTATTTCTAGCCTAACCTAACTAAAACTCAACTAAACGGGTCGCTAATTGGGTTTGGTAAAAACCGATCCGAAACTTTAAACGCGCATAACTCACGCATCGGTTATCAGAATCGAACGATTCCAGCGACCACATACTCCCCTAATCACCTAGTTTAACCTGCCAAAACAGAATTCAAAACAAACGACCGTAGCTAGGTCAAAAACAGCAAAATCCGAACTACCCTAAGCCGGGGATTTTTCCCTTTCAAAATTTTCTATCAATTTTCACTTGTTTCCTCACCATTCAACCACCCTCGCACCCAATTAGTATAATTTACCGAAATTCTAAGGCTTTACATAGGAAAACCCGAATTCTCCACATTGGAGCCCTCAGTTTTTCCCCCAATCCGAGCTCACCATTGCTCGGCAACCTTCGCCGGTGTTAAGCTTGGTCATTTGATGCCAAGAACGGCCAAAAGTGGCCAGTATTCGGAGCTCAATCGAGCTCGTCCCTCTCGGCCTTAAACAGAGACGAAACAGGGCACAAAACTTGCTTTACCGGTTTGCTGACGCACGAAGATGGCTGGAATCGGCTCGCCCACGAACTCTGGCCGGAGAGCACCGAGAATCGTCGGTGGTCGGTGCTCAGTCGATCGTCGCTCCCTCTCTTCTCCCCTGCCCTGTTCTCTGCCTGCGAAGAACGACAGACAAATGACTTCTTCGCGAAGCCATTCCTCTGTTTTAAAAAAAATTAAATGTTAATTTAAATTTTTTTTAAAACAAAAAAAATAATAATAATAACGTTTACCTTTTTCTCTTCCAAGATTTTGATAAATTCTTTTCTTCGTCAGCCAAATTCTATATATCGACTCTCTCTCCATGCTCGGTTTAAACTCCTCCATCTGCACTCTCGAAGATCTGACAACTAAGTGACTAATTAATCATAAGATAATTTAATTAATTCATCCGGGTGTTACAGTCTGAGTCTGGACTGTTGCTCTCTAACTTCCTTCTCGAGCTTCTACAAAGATCGAGAAAAAAGAGCGATGGTGATGGTGATGGCGATTGGTCGATGCCGCGATGGCGATGCTGGGTTCTCGATTCTCCGTTCTGGATGTTCACTCGGAGCTTGGGGAGATGGCGATGGCGATGGAAATGCGATTGGCGACGGTGATGTTGGGGTTCTTGGTTCTCTGTTCTGGATGTTCACTCGGAGCTGGGGAGATGGCGATGCGATTGGAGACGACGATGGTGATGCTGCGATGGATCTGTGATCTGTCCGCTAGAGATGGCGATGCTGCGACGTAGCCTTCAAAGAGAGAAAAGGAAGTGGTTAAGCTTCAGGATGTTCACTCGGAGGCTCAGAGCTGTTCGCTGGAGATGGTGATGGCGCTGCGATTGGTGATTCCGCGACAGCGATGGAGCATTGGACGCGGGGTGGGCTCGCGAGCTTGGCCCGCCGAGCTGGCTCGTTGGGCTCGATCCATGGTGGGATTGCGAGCCTGGATCTTGGGCTCAGCTCAGCCCACCTATTTGGACCGCCAGCCCGCTCGTTTAACATCACTAGTCATCTAGAACAATTTAGTCGAATCACCAGCTGACTAATCGTGTCAATCAATCTATTGGGTTCTTGTGACAAACTCAATTTTTCTTCCTATTTTCAACATTGATCAAGAATGAATCATCATAATTAAATTTGTGCATAAATAATTAATCCAAATCCATAAATTCTCAAGTTTCTCTTAAAAATTTGAATTTTTAACAACTTAGTGAGAAAAGAGTTTTAATCCAACTCACTTTTGAAGCACCTTTTATTTTCTTGTAGTTTAGCACCTTAAGATTGTCGATCCAACGTCATTTGAAGACAAATCTGAATCTAAATCATGATTATGAGGTTAAAATTCAAATTTCTAAAAAAATTAACATAACTCATATAAAACCTAACTTACCACAAAATTCATCGATAATTAATGATGCTAAACACGCCACTTGGGCCGATCTGTAGTTTTTTCGTGCAATCCCCAACTCTTGGCTTGTCGTCTCTCTAGGGTGGCAGTGACAACTTTCTATTCCCAACAGTCCTGGCCTATTCTACAAAGCCCATTAGTTATGATCCCTTCACCATAATTGTTGTATCAAAATATGGTAATCTGTTTCTCAAATCGATGAAGAATTAACTTTCTAATGGTTTTAATTTATAGAATAAATAAATTTGATAACATTCCTCATTTAAAAGTGGTAGAGTTTACAAAAAACGGTGGATTTTTTAGTATTTTTCTTGGACTTTATCATATTGCAACTTCATTTGAATTCTTGTAGTTACTAACGTGGACTTGGTCCATTTCATGTACGATACTCTGTTGAGTTGTGGAGCCTACTCTAGTGTTGGGGATATTTTTGTCATATTTACTCTGTTATTTTGTAGCCCTAATTCATCTAGTAAATAAAGACGTATTTAGGTTATTGAATGTAAGAGTGAGCGCGAGAAGCAGAAAACCATTGTAACTCGATTTTGTTCTCAGTGAAATCTGTCAACAGTCACTTGACGTAGCTCTCACAATGAGAGTGAACTACTATAAATCAGTGTTTTTCTTTTCGTAATTTTCGGTCGTTCTTTACAGGTTGGATTAGGGTATCTAATCCTAACAACTAGTATCAGAGCTTTAGGTTGAAGTTGTTTCGAAAATTCAGGGTTTGATTTTTCAAAGGTATCGAACGATTTCAGGTTTGCAATTTCGGTCAGTGAAATTGCAATTTTGGAGGAAAAGAAAATTGAAAAAAAAGGAAAAGCAAATTGCTTTTCTAGTTTTTCTTCTTCGACCACGAAGAAAAGTATAGCGACCCGAGCCGCACCCATGCAAAGAATAGAAGAAGTGAGAGAACCGAACCACCGACCATTCCTCAGCATCTCGCTGTCGTTCTGCCAACTAGCTGCCGCTGTCATAAGAAGAAGAAGGTCGTCGAACTGTTCACCTCCGCGCAGAGAATGCAACACGCAGCACCCAATTCCTCCGATGCAGACCCAAGCAGAATCGCCGTCGCCGCCCATTCTTCGACTCCGATCTGACTTCGATCCGAGTCTGAACGTCGAGCCAGTAGATTTTGGTTTGAGAAATAATTGTTGGTGTACTGTTTCTTGAAGGTGATTAAAATTGGACGGATTTCTAAAATTTTTTGGTGCACATTAGATCAAAATTTGTGGAATTCATAGGTTGATTAAGTGATTGGAAAAATATCTATTTGTTAGGCGAGTTTTGTTGGTTTATAATATTTTGCAAGATTTATTCTGATTTTTTAAAAGGGAGTTTTTTGATAACGATGGCAGGCGACGATAGCACAGGACATGGTAGTGAAAAATTCGATGGGACAGATTTCGCGTTATGGAGAATGTAAATCGAGGATTACTTGTACGGGAAAAAACTTCATCTTTCCTTGAGTGTGAAACTAGAGAAGATAAAAGATAGTGAATGAAATCTCCTTGACAGACAGGTTTTGGGAGTCGTCCGATTGACGCTAGCCAAAAATGTTGCGCACAACGTGGCAAAGGAGAAGACCACCGCGAGTATGATGAAAACTCTATCTGATATGTACAAGAAACCCTCTGCGAATAACAAGGTATTTTTGATGAAGAAACTTTTTAATCTGAAGATGGTTGGTGATACTTCTGTCGTAGCGCATCAGAATGAATTCAATATGATTGTGAATCAATTGCTATCTGTGGAAATTGATTTTGGGGATGTGGTTCGTGCCCTAATTTTGTTGGCATCTCTACCGAACACCTGGGAGCCTATGAGGGCAGCAATTAGTAACTCAGTCAGAAGCGCGCAATTGGTATTCACCGATCTGAGGGATCGCATTTTTGTCGAGGAGGTTCATAAGATTGATTCTGGTGAAACATCGAAAGGTTCAGCTCTGAATACAGAAAATAGGGGAAAAAATAATGACAGAAACTCCAACCAGGGTAAGGGCAGATCCAAGTCGAATAATGGAAGGGGTCAGTCCAAGTTCCAACGAATACTTGAGTGCTAGAATTATGGCTAGCAGGGTCACATGAAGAAGGATTGCAGAGCACCAAAGAAGAACGGAAATGACAAAGGTGATGGAGCAAATGTAGTAACAGAAAACGTCACTGACGCGTTGTTTCTTTCAGTTGACAACCCGATAGACTCTGGTTTTGGAATCAGGAGAGTCCTTTCACACCACTGCACATAAAGAATTAATGAAAAATTATATGCTTGGAAACTATGAGAAGGTCTACCTTGCAGATGGTGAGCCACTGAATATTGTGAGCATCGGTGACATCAAACCGAAGATGGCAAACAAGTCTGTTTGTAAGATCAGTAAAGTGAGACACGTGCCAGGGTTGATGCAAAATTTTATTTCGGTTGGATAGCTTGATAGTAAAGGTCACAATGTCAGTTTCAGAAATAGTGATTGGAAAGTGACTAAAGGAGTGATGGTCGTCGCTCAAGGTCACAAAATAGGAACCTTATACATGACTTCTACATGCAGAGACACAATTGTTGTTGTTGATAGCTCAAAGAACACAGAGTTGTGGCATTGCAGGTCGGGTCATATGAGCGAGAAAGGAATGAAACTTCTTGTAAAGAATGGTCAGATTCTGGAGTTGAAGTCTGTCGAACATCAGCTATGTGAAAGCTGCATTTTTGGGAAACAGAAACGTGTCACTTTCTTAAAAGTTTGGAAGGAGCTGAAGAAAGAAAAACTGGAATTAGTGCACATCGACGTGTGGGGACCCACACCCGTTTCTTCATTTGGTGGATCATACTATTACGTGACGTTCATAGATGATTCAATAAGAAAGGTATGAGTCTACTTCATGAAGAACAAATCTAATGTATTTATTGTTTTCAAGAAATGGAAGGCTCTGGTTGAGAATGAAACCAATCTGAAGGTGAAGTGTTTGAGGTCTGACAACGGAGGCGAGTACATCGATGCGAACTTCAAAGAGTATTGTGCTGTGAATGGGATCAAGATTGTGAAGACTATTCCTCGAACACCTCAAGAGAATGAAGTAGCTGAAAGGATGAACAAAACGCTAAATGAACATGCAAGGAGCATGAAATTGCACGCCGGGCTGCCTAAAATCTTTTGGGCAGATGCAGTCAACACTGCAACCTATCTGATCAAAAGAGGACCTTCTGTACCTCTAGATTTCAAAATTCTAGAAGAAGCCTGGAGCGGTAGAAAGGTAAACCTTTCTTTTCTAAAGGTGTTTGGTTGCTTATCATATGTTCATATTGATGATTTTGATAAAAGCAAGATTGATCCAAAATCTAAAAAGTGTTTTCTTATTGGATATGGTGACACCGAGTTTGGTTATCGTTTCTATGATAATTAAAATCAGAAAATCATTCGTAGTAGGAACGTCATCTTCAACGAACAAGTCTATTACAAAGATGTTGTTGGTAAGACTTCTGACAGTGGGAGTTCTGTATTAGAAAGAGTCTACTGTGGTCAACTTGAGAGATTTTTCAACTGATAGTACTCCGACTGTTAAAGAAGATCGGGGTGTTGTTAAAGAAGAAGTTGACAAGAATGTGGCTCCAGAGGTAAATCCGCAAATGCCGATTGCAGAACTGAGAAGATTATCCAGAATCAGCAAACCAGTCCAGAGATGGTCTCCGTCTCTTAATTACATCATTCTGACCGACGCAGGCGAACCAGAATGTTATGAGGAAGCAGCACAGTTTGATGATTAAATTAAGTGGGAGATAACCATGAAAGATGAGATGGACTTCTTGAAATCAAATCAAACTTGGCAATTGACTGACTTGCCGAAGGGTAAGAAAGCACTGCATAACAAGTGGGTTTACCGAATTAAAGAAGAACGTGATAGGAGCAAGAGGTACAAGGCTAGGTTGATTGTCAAAGGTTTCTAATAGAAAGAAGGTATTGACTACACCGAGATCTTCTCACTAGTGGTGAAGTTGACAACGATCAGAACTATTTTAGGTTTGGTTGTAAAAGAAGACCTTCATCTTTAGCAGATGGACGTAAAAACTACTTTTCTTCACGGCGATTTAGACAAAAAGATCTACATGCAGCAACCACAAGGTTTCGAGGTGAAAGATAAAAAGGAGCTTGTGTGTAAGCTTCAAAAGAACTTGTATGATTTGAAACAGGCTCCACGACAATGGTACAGAAGGTTCCATAGTTTCATGAAGAGTAACAACTTTGTGAGATATGAAACCGATCACTGCTGCTACATCAAAAGGTTTGATAACTCCTACATTATTATGCTCTCTTATGTTGATGATATGTTGATTGATGGAGCGAGCTTGCACGAGATTGACAGACTGAATAGGGAGTTATCTAAGGAGTTTGCGATGAAGGATTTGGGTGCTGCAAAACAAATCCTTGAGATGAGAATCTTCAGGGATAGAGAAGTTCTCAAACTCTCACAAGAAAAGTACATCAAAAAGGTTCTTAGCAAGTTCAAGATGCACAATGCGAAGCCAGTCACTACACCGTTGGCTAGTCACTTTAGACTATCCAAATATCAGTCGCCCTCAACCGATGAAGAGAAGAACTACATTGCTATGGTTCCATATGCCTCTGTTGTTGGTAGTCTTATGTACGCGATGGTTTGCACATGACCAGACATTGCACATTAAGTGGGATTTGTTAGGAAGTTTATGAGTAATCCAGGAAGGAAACATTGGGAAGCTGTAAAGTGGATCTTGCGATACTTGAAGGGAAGTTCAGATTTCGCTTTATGTTTTTAAAAGTCAGACTTGGGTCTAGATGGATACGTTAATGCTGATAATGGTGGTGATGTTGACAGTAGTAAGAGCAGGATTGGTTATGTCTACACTTTAGGTGACACCGCAATCAGTTGAGTTTCGAAACTTCAAGATGTAGTCACTCTTTCTAGTTGTGAAGCCGAGTATATTGGGATGACAGAAGCCGCGAAGGAGATGAGGTGGTTGCAACCTTTCTTACGCGAGTTTGGCCACAACTGCGATGGGAGTGTACTGCATTGTGATAGCCAAAGTGTCATCCATTTGGCAAAGAACCCAGTTTATCATGGCACGACAAAGCATATACAGGTGCGTTATCACTTCATCTGATCTTTCTTAGAAGATGGAGTACTAGCGCTTTAGAAGATCCTACGGAGTCAGAATCCAGCTGATATGTTAACGAAAGCTGTGACGATGAGAAGCTAAAGTTGTATGCAACTTCAGTCGGACTTCTTGAATGAGATACGAGAATGATGCCGCTATAGATGGAGAGATGATGAGATTAGTCTCCAAGTGAGAAATTGTTGAGTTGTAGAGCCTACTCTAGTGTTGGGGGTATTTTGGTCATATTTACCTTGTCATTTCGTAGCCCTAATTCATTTAGTATATAAAGACGTATTTAAGTTATTGAATGTAAGAGTGAGCGTGAGAGGCAGAAAACCATTGTAACTCGATTTTGTTCTTAGAGAAATCTGTTAGCGGCTAATGAACGTAATCTGTGTGTTTTTCTTTTTGTAATTTTCGATTGTTCTTTACCGGTTGGATTAGGGCGTCTAATCCTAACATACTCCTAGAGTATTAGATCGTTTTTCCACACCTTGCGCCATGACACTATTGTATGTAATAATTCAAAAACTTACTTGTCTTTATTTAAAAATTCATTAATTTTACTTTTCATTAAAAAAATTATATTTTTCAATTATTCTGATCAAATACTATTCTTAATCCTCGTTAGAACGATACTCTAATTGCATTTATATTAGTTGGGTTCCCAGCGACGTGGACTCCGTTTTTGATTGTTGTATGTAACAAGTATACTCTAAAGTGCACAAAAAATGGTAAGAAATCTTAAAGGATGGTAGCATTCTCTTCGTCTCAGCTCTTCACTCCCTCGGCTCCACCTCGCCCATATGACGGGTTTTTGTTTTGCGAAAGTTGTTCATATTGTCCTTGCAGACTCTCAGAGGCTAATGTGATTGATCTTTTCAACGAATGAGTCACTAGAGACGATTAAAAACTACAAGTTCTTCGTGTCCTTTCTAACAATGTAGAAAAAAAAAAGACGAAAGAATGAACAACAAATGCAAATATTAATGTCTTAGATGCAAACGTTAAAACTTGCGCACGTGCAAGTAGTAGAATGTTGACTTGGTGTCTGTTGGAAGTAACTTTTCTTTTTACGCACACTTGGTGTTCAATTAGCAGTCAGTTGCATGTTATTTGTCCACTGTCACGTCGCTCTCACGCCCATCCCATGTGCTTCTTGGTCTTGATTTTGCCGACTCATTTGCATTAATAATAATAGATGGCTCAACACCTTCCTGCTCGTCGGCCAATTAAAGACAATAGGGAAGCAATTCACGCCAAGCCGTGGGCTCCTGCTTTACTTTAATATTCTCAATGCTGCAGCACCATCTTTACTATATCTTTAGTTTTTCATTTGTAATTGTAGAGACCCTGCTAGTACAATATTATCCGCTATGAGCTGGACTTCGCACAGATTTATTCTTGACATTAGCTCAAAATAGATTATACTAGATAAGAAGGTGAACTTTATTTATAAAGCACTCGATTTCCACTCTTTCAAACTACGTGAGATTGAACATTCTCACTGATATGGATTAAGCCTTCACAATCAACAGAATTTTGACAGAGTTTATTCGTTGAGCAAGTAAAAAAACTAGTACTCTAGAATGTCTTTCGTGTAGACAACTACTCCACAAAACAAGCAAGTACCCAAGTAATAATCTATGAACTCATTTTTTCTGTGAGGTTGATTTCAACGATGTTTTGCAAATCTCTTGGTTTGGAGTTTAGCGTTGGTGGAGATTTTCTTAAGAAATTTGTAGGGGAAAAGCTGCTACTCAAATCTGAGAAAGGGTGACAGAAAAAATTTAATATTAACCTTCAACCCATCACTCCCATCTTACTTCCTTAGATTACTAGGATGGTGGAAAAGAGACGTGAATACATTAACAAATATTAAATTCAATGTGGGGTAAAAGATCTTATCAACAACAATGTATTTGTCTAAGCAAATCTATTTCTTCGTCTTAGCTGGGCCCTCATAAGATTTGCAGTGTCATTGTTTTTCTCTATATAAACGTCTATCAATTCTCCCTTCAAAGGCCCCTCCTTTTCTCTCTCTACCCTCGAAATCCTCTTCTTGTCAAATATCACTCCATCACTTCTCGTTTTCACTTTTCTTCCCCTTTCTACACCTGAATCTGTGACCATTTTGCTCGTGATTTCAAAATTCACAACTGAATTTATTTACAGTTGAGGTTTTCTCTTGGGTGTCAAGGGAAATGAAGGAGAGTACGGGAAGAAAACAGGGTGCATTATCACCATGTGCAGCTTGTAAGCTTCTTCGAAGGAGATGCGCTCAGGATTGTGTATTTGCTCCTTATTTTCCTGCTGATGAGCCACAAAAGTTTGCCAGCGTGCATAAGGTTTTTGGTGCCAGCAACGTCAACAAGATGTTGCAGGTTCAATTCTTACATCTAAGACTCTCTCTCTCTCTCTCTCTCGAGTAAAGTGCAAATGCGCGGTCCAAGCTGTCATAATATTGATCGAGACCTTGCTTTACAAACCATATCTCAGTAGCATATTTTGATCAGAAGGCTAAAGTGGCACGAAAATCTACTCTTATTAATTAATGCAATTTGTTAGGACGCAGCTTTAGACGAAATGTGTGTGTGTCTATATATATTTTTGCAAACAGTTTAGTAGGTGGGATGATTCAGGTTGAAAAGGACTTCTTCAAAACTCTTAATATCTACATCTGGACACTCTAGACAAACTTCAATTCTGTTGCACCAATCTCAACTCTAATCTATGTGAGTGCCCACTTCAACACACATGCCAACAAAAAGACAAATAAAAACTAAAAGAGACGCCATCTTCTGTACTATGAGATGTAGTACTAGAAGTTGTTGCTTTATTTAATGTCTGTAGAACACAATAGTTTGGAAGATAGCTTTCTTATCAAGTATATCCTTCCATTTTTAACTTCAGGGAGTAAGAGGAAGGAATTCAGATAGTTGTTTTTCTCTGTTGTTCTTCGTTATTTTTCATGGGTTATTACATAATTCAACGCTTCTCTATGTATCATAGATATATATTCAAACCCTGTCATCTAAAAGCTGATTAATGAGAATAAAACTCAGCAACTAATTCCAAATTGAGATCCCTGGTATTAGGCACACAACTATGCCTAAACATGGCTCAGACCCAGTTAACATGCTGCTGGTTTTAGTGCCTTTTGTAACTACCTCTGCAGACCCAACGTCCATTCACTAAAGACACACACACTCTCTCTCTCTCTCAATCTATATATATGTATATATATATATATATATATATATATATATATATATATATATCTCTATCCTTCCCCTTTTCAAAAGTAGGGTACTCTTTTCATGAACGATTCCTTGGTACAAATGAAAGAGAATAAAGGATTATAAAACTGTGAAGGATTATCATAGCCATAGCTGACTTTCGTATCAGGTTGAAATAAAGGTAGATGTGAGGCAGATGATTGTTAAAATAAGAGTTTTGCTTCTACTTTAAAACCATTTAAGTTTGCTTTTTGTTCGTGGAATTGTTGCTTCCTATTTTGGACAAGAAAGTGCGCTTGTCCGTCACGTCTGCTTTTGTTATATGCTTTAAGAACATGGGTTACGTAATTGATGGCGACTTGTTTTTATGACAGTAAGATTACTAAACTAACCAAATATTAACTGACAGGAACAGTATATATATGATGAAATCATGACGTAGTGATGAGATCATCCTGAATAATTTTTTATCTATCTTTATTGTTATTTTTAAACCTATTTTTTTACATAAAAGTATAGTTGTTCAGTGTGATGTGTTGATAAAAATGGCAGGAGCTGCCTGAGCATCAGAAGAGTGATGCAGTGAGTTCAATGGTTTACGAAGCCAATGCTAGAGTACGGGATCCCGTTTATGGATGCGTGGGCGCCATATCGTCCCTGCAGCACCAAATCGATGTCCTCCAAACCCAACTGGCAATTGCACAAGCCGAAGTGGTACAGATGAGGATGGGAGTGGGGCAACAACCTTCGACTAGCTACAACAACATTACATCCAATAATGTCTCTCAGCAGCACAACATACTTTTATGCAGACCAAGTCCTTCATTTGTATGGACATGATTGAATCAGCTGGTCGCACCTTCAAGAGCAAGGGTCTTTGCAGTCACTATTTATGGGCTTGCTTTATTTTCTGGCTCTTCAATACTTTCTCTCCCATTTGGGGTACATCTTTTGTAGAATCTCATCAGTATATGATGATCTTAATACGTATTAAATCAATATATGATCATGTGAATGTGAGTTATATTTTCTTCCCTATCTTTCTGCATCAGCTGTCACTATTTACTTTGCCCGGAGAGAGAAAGAAAGACTGCTTTTTATTCTCCTCTTCAAAAGCCCGAGCCAACTAAAGCAACATACATGTATTATACAAAAGAAGGTTGTGTTTTTAGTCTACAAGCTCTATTGATCAATAACAAAAAGTACATGACATTATCCAGGGACGATTCTTGAGGGTCTGGTAAGATCAATAGTTGTTCTTGAAACTATATCTGGAGATAATAAGTTAATGACGTTGGAACGAGGAAGAAGAATTTTGGAGAAGAAAAAAAAAATATAGAAGAAATGAGAGAATTCGAGAGAAACTTCTTTTTTTCTTTCAAATTGCTTTGGCTTGATACAAAATGTCTAAACTCACATCCTCTTTATAATATCATTAGATACATGTATAAAACAATATATAAGCCACATATTTAATCTCATACATGAATCTCAATTCTCAAGATAATTCTTCACAAATATATAGATTTTAACCGAAACCATATTAAAAACATACAGTAACAAAGACATTTTATTTAAAGACAAATTAACCAAATAAGATTAATAGAATTAGGTTCATATTTTCAACATTCTCCCTTAAACTTAATTCTTTGTAACTCCAAGTATCATCCTAAGTTTGCTGAAAGTGTCATACTTGAGATGTTTCGTAAAAATATTGACAACTTGATCATCAGTCTTCACATACTTTACTTGCACTTCATTATCGCAATCACGAGAGAAATGATACCTCGTATCTATATGCTCGCTTCTATCATGAAATACAAGATTTTTCGCCAATGCAATAGTTGATATATTGGCAACAAAAATCTCTATAGCTTTTTCTTTTGGTATTTGTGACTTCTTCAATAGTTTTGTCAACCATATAGCATGACATACACAAAATATAGCAGCAACATATTCAGCTTCATAGGTGGATAGAGTCACAATTTGTTGTTTCTTCAAACTCCAAGTAAAAGTTGTATTAGTAATGTAGAAAAAAAAACTTGTTGTGCTCTTTCGATCATCTATATCTCCACCCAATTGCTATTGCTATATCCGACAAACTTAAATTCATCAAAAAATGAATAAAGCAAGCCAAAATCAATTGTACCTTTGATCTATTGAAATATTTACTTCGCTGCCTGGAAATGTGTCATGGTTGGTGACTCCATGAATCGAATGACCAGTCCAGCTCAATAAAGAAAATCTGGTCTTGTGCAAGTTAAATACCTTAAACTTTCTACAAGGTTCTTGAAAGTCGTAGAATCAACTTTCTCTCATTGCTCATTTTTTGATAATTTTACTCCACATATCACAAGATTATTTATGGGCTGACAATTCTCCATCTTGAACTTTATTAGAATCTCTATAGCAAAACCTTATTGAGACATGAAAATACCATCATATCTTCGACCGATCTCCATGCCAAGATCGTATGGCATAGACCAATATTCGTCATCTCAAACTCCTTGGTCATTACTTGCTTGAATTCATTGTACATACTGAGATTATTTTTCATAAAAATCAAATTATTAACATAGCAAACAAATAAAACATCTTCGTTTTTACACACCTTAGCATAGAGAGAGTGCTTATATGGGCATTTGATAAACTCATTTTTGAGAAAGTACTTGTCAATTGGACTATTCTAAGCTCTTGGAGCTTGCTTTAGGCCATAAAATGCTTTCTTCAATTTCAATACTTTGTCTTCATAACCCTTGATAACATACCTTTGAGGTTGTTCTATGTAGACTTCTTTTTTGAGAAGTTCATTTAAGAATGTTGATTTGACATCTATTTGATAAATTTTTCACCTCTTTGAAGCAACTAGTGAAATAATTAGTCGGATCTAGGTGATCAACATGAGTAAATACTTTGACATAGTCAATACCTAGACGTTGACTATATCCTTTCGCACTAACTTGACTTTGTATTTTTTCACTTCTCCTTTTACATTCTTCTTTTCTTTGAAAACTCACTTCATACCAATGGGCTTTTGCCCTTCTAGAATGGTTGTTGGCTCTCATGTCTCATTCTTCTTAATTGATGCAATCTCCTCATTCATGGCACTCATCCACTTTTCATCTTTCATGGCTTCTTCAAATACTAAAGGCTCACAATTAACAAAGTGACAAAAGAGAGTTAGATCTTTACTTAGATTTTGTGTTACCTTGTAAAGTTCTTGAAAACTTCTTATACAAGACTCTCTTTCACTTGAGCTTCCACTGAAAGAAGATGAAAGTGCATTGATTATTGCTGGTGACCTTAGAGGTGTAACAAACACTTGAACTTTTCCTTTTTGCTCATTCTCATCAAAGAAAGGAAAGAGTTCTTGCCTCTTTTTGTCTTCATCATTCAAATACAAAGAATCTTCTTCATGATACTCCACGTCTCTACTAATAATAATTCTCTTCCTAAGATTTGGATTGTAGAGCTTATAGGCTTTGGAACGTTGATCATAATCGATGAAGATGTACTTCTTACTTTTATCATCAAGCTTTGACCTTACTTGATCTAGTACATGCACATAACTTGTAATACCCGGCTGTACGAAATATTAATATTTTAATGTAAATGGCATTTTTGTTATATGTCAAATCGGGTCCATTTTGCGAAAAGAAAGCGTTATTACGATCCTAATAACTAATAAGGATTTTAAGAAAATTTTGGGGAATTTTAGGAGTTTAACGCTAATTTTACGAAAATTACGTTTATCGTAATATAAAGGATACTTTGGTAAAAATAGTAAACGAGGTCCGAATTGCGAACGGACAGTTTTAATGGGACCCTTATAATGAGTTGAAGTTATTGGTGAAATAAGAAAATTTGGAGAAACCGAATTGTTAGACAATTAACGAAACAAGCGACGAAACAAATAGAAAATCAAAGGAAGGACGAAATAGTAATTTACAAAGTCAAAATTTTAATTAAAACAAATACCCTCTTTTCTCTTCTCCCTCATTCACGATTTCTCTTTTTTTTCTCCCTGCAAACCCCTCCCTCCTCCGGCGACTCAACGGCGTTCTCACTTTCGGCGCCGATTCTCCTCTCTGATAGTCTTGATTCTTCGCGATTTCTTCTCCAATCCCGACCCTAGGTACGATTCTAAGGTTTTAGGAAAGTTTATTTTGATTTTTACGGAGTTTAAACTATTAAGGTTTGTTTAGGGTTTCGTTAAAAACATAGTTTAGGGTTCAAAAATCGATAGCTTTACCGTATTTGTGAATAAAATGGACGTATTGGGCGTTATTGGATGAAATTGATTAATTCGTTGAGAAAAATTAGGGTTTGAGAATGTTCAAGGTTTTGGAAAACTCAGTTAATGGAGGTTTTTAGGTATCGAGCGTTAATTATTATTAAAAACGCCTCGATTAGTTAAGTTAGAATTTTAGAAATTTTCTTAGTTAAGGATTTCGTTAATTTAGACGTTTAATAGCTTAAACTCGTATTAACGACAATTGTGGTGAATTTGCCTTAGGTAAACGACGCTCGTGGACGGAGCTCGAAGTTCAACGCGCACGAGGTAAGTTCTCGTGACTTACTCTGGCCGATTGGCCTACACCGTACGTCGAAGTCGTCTCGAGGAGTTTTGTGACGTATTTGTTTAAATTGCTTTGGATTGGTAGTTAGGTTTACGAGAACCTACCTGTGGGCGCTGAACTTCGAGCTCCGTCCACAAGCGTCGTTTGACTGAGGCAAAATACAATAGTCGTCGTTAAAATGAGATTAAACCGTTTAACGTCTAAATTTAACGAAACCTTAACTAAGGAAATTTTCCTAAAATTCTAACTTAGCTCAATGAGGCATTTTACCAAGCAACTCACGCTCGTAAATTTCTAAACTCCATTGACGGAGATTCTCAAGCTCCAAATATCCGGTTTTCAACCTAAACACCGTATACACTCTAGATTTCGTCCAATAACGTTTAATACGTTCAATATACTCACAAATACGATAAACCTATCAATTTCAAACTCTAAATCACGTTTTTCATAAAACCCTAAACGAAACATTAACCATTAAACTTCGTGAAAACCGAACTATAACGCTCCAAAAGCATAGAGCCATACCTAGGGTTGCGAGAGGAGAGGAAATCGCGAAGAACGGAAGACGAACAGAAGACGAACAGAAGAGAAATCGGCGTCGGAATGGAAGTCGTCATGAAGGAGAATGAGAAATCGCCGCGGGAGAAGGAAAAACGCAGAGAAGAAGAAGTGTTCTGGAGGAGAAAGAAGAAAACTTGTTTTTAATTAAAATTTGACTTGGAAATTTACGATTTTGCCCTTCATTTGATTTTCTATTTGTTTCGTCAATTAGCTAACGACTTGTTTTCTCCAAATTTCCTTATTTCACCAATAACTCCAACTTATTATCAGGGTTCTTTTAAAACTGTCCATTCGCAAAACGGACCTCGTTTACTATTTTTACCACAACGTCTATTAAATTACGAGAAACATAATTCTCGTAAAATTAGAGTCACAACTCCTAAAATTCCCGAAATTTTTTTAAAATCGATATTAATTATTAGGATCGTAATAACGCTTTTTTTTCGTAAAATGAACTTAATTTGACATATTTACAAAAATATCATTGTATATTATAATTTCAAAATCCCGTAAAGAACCGGGTGTTACATTCCATCCACCTTATTTAAAATTTTGTCCTCAAAATTTGATTATACAAACAACTCAGGATACTTGGCCATCATATCCTGTTGTCGCTCCCAAGTAGCTTCTTCCACCTCGTGGCTCCGCCATAGGACTTAGACTAGCGGAATTTCTTTGTTACGCAATACTTTGATGGAAGACTCCAAAATACGTACCGGCTTCTCTACATAGGTTAAGGTAGGCTGTACCTCGATCTCTCTTGTCTCCACAATATGTGATGGATCGCGCAAACACTTTCGAAGCATAGACACGTGGAATACATCGTGGATACCCTCCATCGAAGTCGGAAGTTGCAGTCGATACGCCATCTTTCCGATCTTCTTCAAAATAGGAATGAGCCCCACATATCGAGGGTTTATCTTGTCCTTCCTTCCGAATCGCATTACACCTTTAAACGGAGAAACCTTCAAATAAACCTCATCACCTTCTTCGAATTCCAATTCTCTCTGTCTCGTGTCAGCATAGCTCTTCTGTCGACTCTGAGCTATCTCGATACGCTGTCGAATAACGGCAATCTTCTCTGCCGTTTGCTGTAGAATCTCAGGACCAACAATACTGGCTTCACCAACCTCGTCCCAATATAACGGAGATCTACACTTTCGACCATACAAAGCTTCATAAGGAGCCATACCAATGGTAGCCTGGAAGCTGTTGTTGTAAGAGAACACGATCAGTGGAAAATACCTACTCCACGATCCCTAAAATTCCAACACACAAGCTCTGAGCATATCCTCCAGAATCTGATTTTTCCTCTCTGTCTGACCATCAGTCTGAGGATGAAATGCCGTGCTGAAATTGAGCTGAGTTCCCATTGCTTTGTGCAGACTCTTCCAGAACTTAGAAGTGAATCTCGGATCTCTGTCTAAGACAATAGAAACTGGCACTCCATGCAGCCTAACAATCTCCTGCACATAAAGCTCGGCGAGCTGATCCATAGAAGACGTCATCTTCACAGATAAGAAGTGTGCCGACTTTGTCAATCGGTCCACAATCACCCAGATGCCATCATGACCCTTCGTCGTCCTCGGGAGCCCCACAATAAAATCCATGGAGATCTGTTCCCATTTCCACTCCAGAATCGGCAGTGGCTGTAATGTTCCGATCGGCCTCTGGTGTTCTGCCTTAACCTGTTGACAAACTAAACAGGTTTCAACGTACTTGGCGACCTCTCTCTTCATGTTCGGCCATCAAAAGTGTTCCTTTAAATCCCGGTACATCTTGGTACTTCCCGGGTGCACAGAATAAGCTGAAGAATGTGCTTCAGCTAAAATCTCTTTCTTCAATTCTTCGTCGTTAGGCACGTACCACCTATGCCTGAATTTCAGAATACCGTCATCTGACAAGTTGAATTCAGACACGTCTCCAGATGTCATGCTCAATCGAAGCTCCTCACACTCCATATCTTTCTGCTGAGCTTCACGTTTCTTATCCAGAATGGTCGGCCTGAGAGAAATGTTGGTGAGCATACTGGACAACTCTGCCACAATCTCCACATCAAACTTCTCGATCTCAGACCGCAACATAACCGACATCGCTACAAGTGAAGGCTGACTCCTAGTAGGCATTCGGCTCAAAGCATCAGCGACCTTGTTCGCCTTTCCTGGGTGGTATTTAATATCAAAATCATAGTCTTTGACGAACTCTAGCCACCTTCTCTGTTGCATATTAAGCTCCTTCTACGTAAACAAATACTTCAATCTCTTGTGGTCTGAAAATATCTCGCACTGCTACCCATACAAATAGTGTCTCCAGATTTTCAGTGCGAAGACCACGACTGCCAACTCCAGGTCGTGCGTAGTATAATTCTGCTCATACGGCTTCAACTGTCTAGAAGCATAAGCAATCACCTTTCCTTCCTGCATCAATACACAACCAAGTCCAACTCCAGACACATCACAGTAAATACTGAATCTCATACCTTCGACAGGTAGCGTTAGAACTGGAGCTGTGGTCAACTTCTGCTTCAACTCTATAAAACTGTTGTCACAAGTAGCCGACCATATAAACTTTTCGTTCTTCCGAGTCAAGCGTGAAAGAGGAACTGTAATCTTCGAAAATCCCTCTATGAACTTCCGATAATAACCAGCCAACCCGAGAAATCCACGCACTTCACGCACGTTCTTAGACTGTGGCCAATCTCTGACCACCTGGATTTTGCTCGGATCCATAGAAACCCCTTCCTGTGATATGATATGGCCCAGGAAACTGACCCTATCCAGCCAAAACTCGCATTTAGAGAACTTCGGATAAAGCTGGTGTTGTTGTAAAATTCCGAGAACAATCCTCAATTGCTCTTCATGCACCTCTTTTGTCTTAGAATATATTAGAATATCATCGATGAAAACCACAACGAATTTGTCCAGGTACTCCTTGAAGACTCGGTTCATCAAATCCATAAACGCTGCAGGGGCATTAGTAAGTCCGAAAGACATAACAGGGAACTCATAATGCCCGTACTTCGTTCGGAACGCCATCTTCTGAACATCTTCCTTCTGGACCTTCAAATGATAATAACCCGAGCGTAGGTTAATCCTGGAAAACACTCGGGCACTTTGCAGCTGGTCAAATAAATCATCGATCCGGGGCAGTGGATACTTATTCTTCACAGTAAGCTTATTCAGCTCTTTGTAATCCACACACATCCTGAGAGTCCCGTCTTTGTTCTTGACGAATAGAACGGGTGCACCCCAGGGTGAAAAACTGGGTCGTATGAAACTCTTATCCAGCAACTCCTCTAGCTGAGTTTTCAACTCTCTCAATTCAGCAGGCGCCAATCTATATAGATTCTTAGACACTGGCGCAGAGCTCGGATATACGTCAATAATAAATTCGATCTCCCTGTCCGGCAGTAATCCGGGAAGATCATCAAGGAATATCTCAGAGAATTTTCTTACTATAGGAATGTCACTCGGCTTTACTCCGCTGAGCAACTGAGTATCAAGTACTGTGACCAAATAAATAGAGCACTCACCTTTAAACTGCTCGTTGACCTTCATGGAATAAGAGATAGGCGATCCACTCAATCGGTTCATCGCCTGATAAAAAAAATCTGCTTTACCTGGGGGTCGAAAGGTCACAATCCCGGATCGACAATCGATGTTGGCGAAGTGCTGTGATAGCCAGTCCATCCCTAAGATAAGATCATAGATCTCTATGCCCATAACAATCAGGAGAGCATAGAGGGTACTGTTCCCGACTAAGACAATATTGCCCTGGAAAACTTGACCTGACTGCATACGCTCTCCTGAAGGTAGCATCACACTATATTCGCATTCTGCTAACTCAGGCACAAGCTTCAGTCTAGACACACAAGCAGTGGAAACGAAAGAGTGTGTAGCCCCCATGTCTATCAAAGAAAATACCACTACGCCCATAATCAAAATGGTACCTGCTATCACCGAGGGTTGAGCCTCATCGTCGATATCACCAGGCTCGATAAATGCAAAGATCCTCGGCATAACCCTCCTCTAGTGTCCACTCAACTAATCTCGGCCCGGCTTTGGGCAATCTCTGACAAAATGGCCGACTTCACCACATCTATAACATTTGTTAGTGCCCACCCGTCACTCTCGACTATGTTCTCTCTGACATTTAGGGCACCAAGGTATCTGAGAAGCCCCCTGTACTTTCTTGCCTTTCCCTCGATCAGTGCCTCCCTATAAAGGCCTCTTCACGCCTCTCTGTTGTGGCTGGGGTTGTTGTACTTTTGGTTGCCAACCTTAGTTCTATGTCTGAGGACGGATCTCACGAAAGAAGCCCCTAGCTGGCTCCCTCGGCTTAACACAAGTCGCCCTGGCAGCCTCGAAGTCCAGAGCTCTAGCTGCGATGTCAGAATAGGGCACATCTATGATTCCTAATACAACCATGTTCATCCAGATCTCAGAGTTCAGCCCCTCCATAAACTGGTGCACCTTGTCTTCGTTATCACTTACTAGGTGCGGTGCAAATCTCGATAGGGCTTCAAACTTCCTTATATAATCTGCAACTGAACTTGTCTGCTTCAGCTGTGTAAACTCGTTTCTCTTAGCCACCCTCACCGTGCGGCTGAAATACTTATCGAAGAATACAATCTTAAACCGTTCCCACGTCATGATCGATACATCCGTTGTTGACTTGATTGAATCTCACGAGAAACGGGCGTCCAACGCCAAATGGAAGGTGGCATAGGCAACCTTACTCCCGTTCCCTACCTCCACGTACACTAGCATATCTTCCATAGTGCGGATCCATTCTTCTGCTAAAGAGGGGTCCGATGACCGTCCGTCGAATACTGGAGGTCAGAGGCTTTGGAACTTCTGTATGCCCTGATTATTAGGAACCACCAAATCTTGGGCCCTCTGGTTCTCTCGGTTCACTAAGTTCTCAATTTGTTGTGTCTGCCGGTCCATGTGCTGAGATTGACGGTCCAGCAATTCCGTAAGTCGATCTTGAGCGTCATCCCTGGGGTCTTTTCCTTGAACCATTTTTTATAAAATTCCTATAAAAATCAAAACAAATAATCCTAAGAAATAAAAACAAAGAAATAAAATAGAACGTACTTACAGTTGATGAAGGATGTCCGCGTAGTGGCTGTGCAGTCGAGCAGTCTACAGAACCGATTTTAAAACCCGGGGGCTCTAATACTATAATTGAAGCGACCCTAACACTGTACCCTTATTTTCCCATATTATTATTATTATTTTTTATCCTGATAAACTTTATTACGATTAAGCGGAAAATTATTTTTTTAAAACATTCGAGCGGAATCTGAATTGAAAACGAAATCGTAAAAGTCGTTTAGAAATTCATTTAAAACAAATCTTAAAATCAATTAAATAAAACAAATTAAACATATAAAACTATGAAGCAGTGGAAACAGACAAAAACAGGGGCAAAAAGGGACTATCGTCCCTAAAATGTAGGGGCGTTTGATCGCCCTTCGGCGATCACATTTTGGCCAGCGATCGCCGCCGCCAGGCGATCGCACGGCACATGCACTGGAATTTCTTCCAGAGTGTGGCCAAGAGGGGCGATCGATCGCCCTCCCTGGCGATCGATCGGCAAGTCCTCTGGATTTCCAGAGGACTTATGTTCCTCTTTTCTTTCTTCCCTTCTTTCTTCCCCCTACATACAACATACACTTCAACATAAAATTAACCATTACTCATATCTCCTCCTTAATCTCACTCGAAACCGACACGAGACGCATTTAACACAAAATACAGTTTCACGAAAATGAACTGCGTGGATCCGTTTAAAAACTAAACGTTTCCTTCTGTTAAAAATCACCAAGCAGTTCCATAAAACTTAGATAAAAGCCTTAACAAAACGTTTTATAAAAACAGTTTACCAAAACATCTGTACATCAATCTATCAGCTAACCAGATCCAAACATCCTAAAATGTTTTAACTATACAAATATTCTTTCTATTCTACCATCAGCCCATGACATCCCAATACCCTCAAAACACATACGTTCATCCTCATAGGTCAGGTTAAGCATCGACTGCGCCAGCACACCCCCGCGAGCAATCCTCCGTCAACTGTATCACTGCTCGGGTGGAGGGATCTCATCCTCACCTATATCCTGATCACATACACCATATAGACAATCTATGAGCTAAAGGCTCAGTAAGTTTCAGAAATGCAAATGCATGCTCTGCGTATGAAGTTTAAAAATCATGCAGATTACTTAACATTACAGATCGTTCCGATAACAGATAACAGAGATGCCACTGAGGTCTCATCCCCCTAAATGGAGAGTGCTTTTCCAGCGATTGGACAACACTTTCCACTTAGAGAGGGGGGTACATGCTTACTAATCTGTAACAGCCATGCCTGAGCCCCACCTCCTATGACCAGATAACAGATAACAGATTACGTATTTTCTTTGCATTAGTTCATTTCATTTTCATAAAACGTGCAGAAATCTTTTTTCATGCTTTTTTAAAATACGTGATGCATGAACAGTAAAAGACATAAAGTAAACAAGCATCATACATACTATCAAGACTATAAAAAGCATAACCTATAAGGAACTAACCCTATCTACCTGACCAAAGCATATAAACAAATAAACTCCAATATTCCTCAACGCGACATCGAGGTACGGTGTAGGCCACTCGGCCAAGTAAGTCACGAGAACTTACCTGTGGGCACTGAACTTCGAGCTCCGTCCACGTACGTTGTTTGTCTGAGGCAAAACACAATAGTCGTCGTTAAAATGAGATTAAACCGTTTAACGTCCAAATTTAACGAAACCTTAACTAAGGAAATTTTCCTAAAATTCTAACTTAGCTCAATGAGGCATTTTACCAAGCAACTCACGCTCGTAAATTTCTAAACTCCATTGACGGAGATTCTCAAGCTCCAAATATCCGGTTTTCAACCTAAACACCGTATACACTCTAGATTTCATCCAATAACGTTTAATACGTTCAATATACTCACAAATACGGTAAACCTATCAAATTCAAACCCTAAATCACGTTTTTCATAAAACCCTAAAAGAAACCCTAACCGTTAAACTTCCTGAAAACCAAACTATAACGCTCCAAAAGCATAGAGCCATACCTAAGGTTGCGAGAGGAGAGGAAATCGCGAAGAACGGAAGATGAACAGAAGAGAAATCGGCGTCGGAATGGAAGTCGCCGTGAAGGAGAATGAGAAATCGCCGCGGGAGAGGGAAAAACGCAGAGAAGAAGAAGTGTTTAGGAGGAGAAAGAAGAAAACTTATTTTTAGTTAAAATTTGACTTGGCAATTTACCATTTTGCCCTTCCTTTGATTTTCTATTTGTTTCGTCATTTGTTTCGTCAATTTGCTAAGGACTTGTTTTCTCCAAATTTTCTTATTTCACCAATAACTCCAACTTATTATCAGGGTTCTTTTAAAACTGTCCATTCGCAAAACGGACCTGGTTTACTATTTTTACCACAACGTCCATTAAATTACGAGAAACATAATTCTCGTAAAATTAGCGTCACAACTCATAAAATTCCCAAATTTTTTTTAAAATCTATATTAATTATTAGGATCGTAATAACGCTTTCTTTTCATAAAATGAACTTAATTTGACATATTTACAAAAATATCATTGTATATTATAATTACAAAATCCCGTAAAGAACCGAGTGTTATAGTTATGACCCCAACAACTCAAAGTTATTGAAAGAAAAGAATGAAAAGACAGAGACAACATGATTTATGAACTGCATGCACATCCATGAGCATACATTTTACTTTTATCACTTGCTTAGCATTAGGCTCATTAGTTGAATTTTGTGGTGTATATGAAGAGATTTCAGGTGAGAGTTTTGAGCCTTGATTAGATTGAGGAGGCAGTTGACGGGGGATGTCTATGGTGTGAGCTTGTGGCTGTGAAGCGATTTTGACCTGTGGGCTACTCCTCACGTATTTTGGTACAAAGTATATATATATAAATATAGATTCAAACATTTTGATAAAATGATTTGTTGGTTTAAATGTTTACTTCTAAAATAGTTTTGATCTAAAAATGTTTAAACGATGGGTTTACCTTTAATTTTAAAGTCTTCCGCTACACTCTATGAAAAATGGTATCACTTTATATGTATAATAAACGATATTATTAGGTATGTTTGGGATGTTTTATGGTGGAATTATCAAATGGATGTATGATTGATTGGTTGAAGAAATGAATTAAGTGTTTGGGGAAAATTTTGAAATAGGGGAGAAAAACCATTAGGGCACCGATCGATCCTCGAATTAGGGGCGATCGATCGCCCCTCACTTCTCGCTGGTGGATTGCCACCCGTGAGGTGCCGATCGATCGGCTCATGAGAGCTGACCGATCGGTAAATGTTGGTTTATGATTAGGTCACCACCCGAGAGGTGCCGATCGATCAGCATTTCACTGTTCATGTACAAAAACAAAAAAGAGTTTTAAGTAAATTTTACCAAAGTTTTCTACAAAATTTTTCAAATAAAATTTATACGTTACGAGTCAATAAAGTGAAGTGCAAATATATCAAAATATTTTTACAAAATTTTACGGAAAAAGAATTTAAGAATTTTGGTTCGTGACAGTTATGGTATTAGAGCCATCGGGTTGAAATCGTTTCTGAAAACTGCCTAACACACAAGTCACTATGTGGAGATTCTTCATCAATTGTAAGTACGTTCTTTTTGTAACACCCAAAAAATTTATCGGATAATTACTTTTATTGCTCGATATTCATGTGCTAAGATTTACCAATTTACTTAAGAGTAGAAAATATTATTAGAGGTTATAAACTAACGTTGTGAAGTTAACTAAGTAATTGGGCTAACGAACCGAACCAAAAAGGGATTTAAACTTTTGGTTAGTTGAGTGGATGGCAATTTAGGAATGAAAAGCATGGTAGGTGGGGTGAACCAATCAGAACTCGACACCTCCCCAAAGCTTGTTAGAGAAGCTTCATTAAAAAAATATTAAAACAAAACAACGAGGGAAAAGCCCTCATAGTTCAGCTCTCCCTCACGATCCCTCTCTCTTTCTCCTCCCCCAGCAAACCCATCTTTCTCTCCCTTTCTAGTGAGTCTCACCCTCTCGCTCTCACGATTTTCAGCTCTCTCTCTCCCTCTCTCGTTTCGGTTTCCTCCATGTCGAAAACCCACACCTCTTCTCTCCCTCGCTTGGTTCTGGGAGAAAAACCAAAACCCGCACGTTGCCATCCTCCTCTCTTGCTGAATTTGAAGCTTTGAAGGTAAGAATTAGGTTTTTTTTAAATGATTTTTTAGGTTTATGGCCTTAAAGAGTTGGTTTGGTTGAATGTTGATGGGTTTGATGAATTTTGCGTATTGAGCACAAAAATTTGGCATTTTTGCATGCTCAATCTTTGTGTTATGCTTCACATTATGGCTATTGGACTTTAATTGTGATTGAGAATGGAAAATATTGTGGATTGATGGATATTTGGATGGAAAAAAAAATTGAATTGTGCAAAACTAGAATTTTGGGGGAAGATTTGGGATTTAAGTTTTTAGTCTAATCTATCGATTTTCGTTTAATAAACTGAATTGGTATGTTAAAATAGACTCGTTGGGTGAACTTTTGGCTTTCGAGTCGAGTCATTTGGATAAGTGTACGCAAAGTTATGAATTTTTGAAGTTGAGCCAATTTTGAGGTCAAACCGGGTTTGATGTTTGAATTGATTTGTTGGTTCGTAAGTGGTTCAAAACTAATTGGGTTGGATACCCAAATTGAGCTAAGTGGTTTCATGCAATTGTCTATGGCGGATTCTGGGATTTGTTTCAATTTTGATCAATGTCATTACGTATTGGATGTTGAGTTGATGTTATGCCTCTTCTGAATATTTATGAAATTGATGTATGTTCAAAGCTACCTTGCTTGGTTAGTTGATTGGAATGCTTCACTTGAGTTGTTGTACTTGTTTATACTCTTTTTGGATTATCTTGTTATGGGTCCTTTGGACTTAAGGTTATCGCGTTTGGATGCTTAAGCAAACATGTTTTAGAAGTCTGTGGATAGATTGCATGAATAATGATATTGATTATTTTATTGACATGCTATAGGTTTGCCAAGCAACAAAGAAAATTAATCAAGTTGCCTAAAATATTGATAAGGATACGAGGTAAGTAATGTTTGCATGTGTTTTGCCCTTTCGGGCCTACATCACGAGGTGCTAGGACATTATGGTTCATGGTGATTTAAATTGGAGGTGTAGTTGTTGTTCATAATTAGGTTGTGTTGTTTGACGATTTTGATGCTAACCTTGGGGATGTTGTAGCAACCGGTATGTGACTTTTATTTCATGGAATTAAGTGATTTTGATTGGTTGCTTAAATAGGTTAAAGTTTGTTAGTCAAAGGCATATGTGTAATTTGTGAAGCGTGTGATATAAATGGAAGGTTTAGTGAAGGATAGCTGCCACTGTTTCATTATTTTTCTTTTTCAGCTCAGCCGACTCCTCTGGCGATTTTTCTCTTCGAATCTTCTTCAACTTAGGTGAGTTCTTCCTTGACTTCTTCTTGCTGATGATTTAGGATGAATATAGGATAAACATTTGATGATTGGCTTACGGTAGAATGAGTGTTTTAGGAATGCTGTGAGTGAGAGCTGAGTTCGGGTTTTGTGATGAATTTGGAATGCTCGAGGAACAGAGCTTCCAACTAGTTCCCTTAGATTTCTGGACAGTTTAGAATGAAGTTTAGCAATGATCTAACTTATACCCTGTCTATGGTTTTAGGTTTGAGCAAAACCCCGAAGTAGTTCACAACCAAGATTTTCCAGGAAGCTAGGTAAGTAGAGTATGTGTGTGCCTTCGGGTCTACGTCACAAAACAATAGGATTTATGCTTGATTTGTATGTTTTCAGTATGTCATGCATCATCTTTACGAAAGAACACGGAAAAGAATTTACATGCAATGACATGGCAAGGAATGAGTAGTTTGAATCAGACAAACTATTAAGGGAACTAATTCGCCCCTTAATCGAGTAGAGGATGTAGACTTTGGGAAAATTGAGCCACTTCCCATTGAACAGAGGGATCATATCAGTTATTAAAGGAACTAATCCACCCCTTAATCGAGTAGAGGATGTAGACTTTTAGAAAATTGATCCACTTCCCATTGTACGGAGGGATCAACAGATAACAGATAGAACTGAGTTGTGAAAGTAGAAACTGCATAAATAGGATTTATGATTTAGCATTTCATTTTATTATGCTCTACTTATTCAGTATTAGGCTAATAGATGAGTTTTGTGATGTAGGTGCTCAGGTTTCAACAAGTGATTTCTCTGAGTTTACTGAACGATAGGCGAAGTTGATGGGGCACAACTATGTCACAGTTTGGTGCACTGATGAAGCGGTTTAACTAATGTCAGTATGTGGAGACTCAGTGGACAAGTGTTTTGTTGAAGTATGCTGAGGATTTTAATAGCAGTAGTAATTTTAATGTTTTAATAGTTTTTGAATTATCCTGATTATGAAAACATGATTGGTTTTTAATTGTAGTTTGCTATTCTGAATTTTTAGAAAGTTGCAGACTTATGTTGTTTTGGAATGGTTGTTGTTAAAATTTATAAGTTCTATTAGTAGTCAGAGTTGTTCATTTGTTTAGAGTGTAATGGTAAATGTGTTGTGATGTTGTCGTTTGGCAGATGTGATCGGCAGATGTCGTTCGGTAGAGGTGATCGGTGGATGTTCAAAATCGGAAGATGTTTTCTGTTTCTGCTTCTACCGCTGAGACTATTTAGCGATCGGTAGATGTTCGAAACCGGAAGATGTCTTCTGTTTCTGCTTCTACCGCTGAGATTATTTAGCGGAAGATGTCTTCTGTTTCTGCTTCTACCGCTGAGACTATTTAGCGGAAGATGCCTTCTGTAGCGGAAGATGTCTTTTCTGCTTCTACCGCTGAGACTATTTAGCAGAAGATGCCTTCTGTAGCGGAAGATGTCTTTTCTGCTTCTACCGCTGAGACTATTTAGCGGAAGATGTATTCTGTTTTTGCTTCTACCGCTGAGACTATTTAGCGGAAGATGTGTTCAAATTTAAGATATTTAAATATTCAACACCTTTATGCCATCGGTTCTTTTGGCCAAATGTTTCTATTATTTTAATTGTTATAGAAGTATTGTTTTAGTGTTTTGTTTTAACTCTGTTTTACACATGATTTTCCGTTGCAAGTTTTGATGTTTTTCAAATAATGTCAAATTTTTACCGTTGAGTGAAGTTTTTTTTTAAAAAAAAGGAGGTTTTAAACTTTTCCCAGAATGTCTTAGTTCTATTCAGTGCTATAAGTAGCGAACCGGTTTCAAATTTTGGGTTGTTACAGATGTGTTTATATGATTTGAGGATATGCCATGTTTAGTTTTAGGTTGTTTGGATTAATGGATGTGTTATAGATTTACTTGTTTGCTATGGGTTGTTATGAAAATTAGGCTTTGTTACTATGGATGTTGTATTGAGGATATGAATGTTGATATGCTCATGATTATATAGTTTATGCATGTTCCATGCATTCATGCATCATGTTTTAAGAAAAGAACAAAAAAGGTTTTCATGCATATGTTTTTATGAAAGATAGAACGAAATGAAACGAAACAAAAGTATGGCTTGGTGGGATTGATTGCTTCCAAGGTAGCTTTGGTGGGATTGATTGCCCCCGGTATGTCTTTGGTGGGATTGATTGCCCTCAAAGTATCTTTGGTGGGATTGATTGCCCCCGGAATTATTCTAGTGGAATTGATTGCCCCTAGTATGGCTTCGGTAGGATTGATTGCCCTCAAAGTAGCTTTGGTGAGATTGATTGCCCCCAGAATGATTCTAGTGGGATTTATTGTGTGACGACCCCAACCCGATCAGGGCCGCCACGGACTTGCCGTTACGTAATCATTTAATCATCACTTATTTATTTATTTTTTTTAACACTTACCATAACCCTTAAACAAACTAACCCTAACGTAATCTTAACTTTAAACTCTCGTAACCACGTAAGTTTTTTTTTTTTTATATCACTCATAACGTTTCGACTTCTAAACCACTAAATCGAAGTCTCGGATTGTTGAAATCTCTTAAAATCACTCATTCGTCGATCATCAAAACACAACACTAATATAACCTACAATTTCGGAAAAATTCGAGAAAACGAACTGCGTGGATCGCTCTAAAAATCGAGCATATCCTTACCTGTTTTAAAATAACCCAAACAGTTCCAGTATATTTCTAAAATTAAGACTCCACATTCTAAACAATCTACTACCAGTACATATACATCAAAACTCGACTATTCATACATTTTTCTATCAAAACATCAAATCAACATACATTTTTCTATCAAAACATCCGATCTACATACTTAAACACTTTGATACTTTCACAAATTAAACCGACACGTAGACCTACCAACCAACAAAGACTAACTCACATCATTCGCCACTAAACAGTTCGGAACACACCATCGGATCATCAAGCCAAGCCAAAACACAAGCTGCCGCCACGAGCTCCACCCATCGACCGCTACACTTGATCATCGTAAGGAGGTTCCTCACTTTCGTTCTCGTCACCTACATCATACAATAACTACATTAAGCCTAATGCTTAGTAAGGAGCGTACTAAACATAACTTTACATATATGCATGACATTTATAAAACATTTTCGTTTCATTTCTTTAAATCATTTTCTTGCCCCGTGAGAAACATACGTCTTGCCCCGTAAGAATCATACATCTTGCCCAGTGAGAATCATACATCTTGCCCCGTGAGAAACATACACTTTTGACCCGTGAGAGACATACACGTGAGAATCATACATTTTAACGTGTGAGAAACATACATCGTTCACATAATCGTTCTTTCATTTAATTTTTCATAAAACATGCTCGTAAATAGTTCGTATGCACTTTAATAAAACATGATGTATGAGGAGTAACATACATAAGGAAAAACCTATCGAATGAGCACTACCTAAATCGTTAAGGCACTACTTAAACTATCCGTCTTTCCTTAACTACCCGTATTTTCTTAACTACCTGTATAACCACTTTCTTCATAACAGTCAACATTATCAACATTGTACGACGTAGGGCCTTAGTGGCCGGAAAGCCTAACGCTCACTTACCTGGCATCCTAGTTATGCCGAGCACCGTCCTTGAAAAGCTTGGATTACCTAAGGCATTTCATAGCACGTTATTAGTATTAATCTAAACCATCCATTTCAAAGCTAAACGAAATCCCGAGCTAAGACAATTTTTTCAAAAACTCTAACTCATTTCGTTCGGGCATAACTAAACTCTTATTTTCGTGAAAACATCTCAAATTAATATTTCTAGCCTAATCCAACTAAAACCTAATTAAATGGGCCACTAGTTTGGGTTCGGTAAAAACCGACCCGAAACTTCAAATGCGCGTAACTTTTGCGTCAGTTATCGGAATTGAACGATTCCAGCGACCACGTACTCCTCTAACAACCTATTTTAATCTGCCAAAAGAAATTTTAAAACAAACAACCGGAGCTAGGTCAATTCAGGCAAAACCCGATTCTGCCCTTTCCCGAAATTTTCCCCCTTTTTGATTTTTCATCAAATTTTACTCATTTTTTCCTCAATCGACCACACATACCCTCAATTAGAATAATCTAACCCAAAATCGAAGCTACACTCACCAAAACCGAATTGCCCTAAATCGGCTTCACTGATTTTTCGCCCAAATTGGGCATTCCACGGCCAAGCAACAGTAGCCGGCCTTAGAGTCGGCAAACCCACGCCGGAAGTGACCGAAATTGGCCGGTGATCGGAGCTCAATCAAGCTCGCCACCCACTGCCTCAAACTGAACCGAAAACTGGGAGAAAACCGAGCTTACCAGTCGGGTTGCGCGCGGAGATGGCCGGAGATCGCACGTCGACGTCGTCTGGCCGGAGAACGGCGAGAAATCGCCGGCGTTCGTCGCCTCTTGCTCCCTCCTCCGATCGGCCCTCGGCGCTCGGCGCCCGACTCACGAACGATAGAATGGCAAAGCCATTCTGTCGTTTTGTTTTATTATAATAATAATAATAATAATAATAATAATAATAATATTAATTCCTATTAAACATTAATATACCGTTTTGCCTTCTGTAAATCCCGTTAAATCCCGTATATCTCCACAAATTCACATTAATCGTTAGGACCCTAATAACACTTTCTTTTCGTAAAACGGACTTGATTTACTACTTTTACGAATTAATATACTAAAAGGCTAAAACGGGAACTCTAGCATTACTCTTCTCGATTTGGGTTTCTAAAATTTCACTTGTTCTTCTACGAATTCCCATAAATTTCTAGGGTCCTAATAAAACTATCCGCTCGCAAAACGGACCTAATTTACTTATTTACGAAAATAGCCTTGGAGCGGAAACCCGAAAAACTCGGGTGTTACAGATTGTCCCTAGTATGGCCTTGGTGGGATTGATTGCCCCAAAGGTAGTTTCAGTGGGATTGATTGCCTCAATGATATGAAGCCTCAATGCCATGACCCAAATGATAATAAAATAAAAGACTGAAATGAAACGACATGGTTTTATGAACTGCATGAACATTTATTATACATTACTTGTTGAGCGTTAGACTCATTAGATGAACCTTGATGATGTAGGTGATGGAAGTACAGGTGACAGTCTTACACACTGTCCAGATTGAGGAGGCAGTTGACGGATCACGTCCATGGCAAGGATTGTTGTTGTTAGAGCGATTTTGATCTTGGACAAATGATTTTGGTATGATGTTATGTATGAAGTAAGTTTATTTTGTAAAAAGGGGTTTTAACATGGTTAATGTTTTGGTACGAAACATATGTGGTTTTAATTGTTTTACCAAAATGTATTTATGATGGATATAGATACTTTTGAATGAAAGTGGATAGATTTTAATGAAGATGATATGTTTTGGTGGAAAGGTGTAAAGAGTGGTTTTGATTTTTATGAATGGAGGATTTCTTGGGAAATTGAAGTGGATGGGTTTTTTTTTGGTTTTAAGTTGGAGGTTTTGAGGAAGCGGTAAAAATGAAATTTGATAGTTTTTAGGGATAGGGTAAATTTTGTTGAAGATTTCAAGAAGGAAAGGAAGAAGAGAAATAGGGGAAACAGGCAGATAGGGCGCCGATCGGTCGGCTAAGAACAGTTGATCGATCGCCCCTTATATGGCCTTCTGAATCGGCACCCTCTCAAGTGCCGATCGATCGCCCAAAATGAGCGATCGATCAGCCCCTATATTGGGTTTCACAGTCGGCACACGAGAGGTTCCCGAACAGTGTTTTAAAAAAAATGTTTTACATATTTGGGATTGACTTTTCAATTTGGGTTTTAACAAAGGGTTTCTATTTGTAACATAGTCTTTCGCTAAGCATTTTCAAACGATTATTTTAAATCAAGAAAAATTTTAAAATTTTTATCGATTTTCAAGTACGAAAATTTAAGGTCGTTACACTTTTGGTATGTTTAGTTTGAATTGTTTTCTTATAATTGATTGTGTTAGAATATTTAGGAAAATATTATAGCAAGAGAAGCTAAGAAAAGATGCTAGAATATGGCTTATGATCTAGTTTAAAAGTTTAATAAAGTTAACTGATTGTTTGGATGGATATGAATTAGGTGACTTGGGAAATTAGAAATAACATTATACGTTATGTGGGTGTTAAAGATGACCACCACCATTGTGACACCCGAGAATTTTTCTTCTAATGTACGTAGCTTTAGATTATGTTAAGTTCTGAAGTTCAGCACGTACCTTAGAGTTTTGGTTAGCAATGAGTTAGAAAGTGAGTTAAAGTGGGATTGGTATTAATTGATTTAAAGGTAAAAGAAATTAAGAAAATATTATAGTTGGAGTAGGTTAAAGTTATGGTAAAAATAAAAGAAAAGAAAATGGAATAAAAGAGAAAGAAAGGAGACTTCGACGTTGGAGTGAAGAGTGGTTAAAGGAAAATTAGAAAAATTGGTTGAAAAGTCAAAAGAGTGAATGACCAATAGAAATAAAGGAAATAGGAAGTTGAAAAGTCAAAATGGGCTAAGAACCAATAAGAATTTATGGAATGGAAAGTAAGTAAATTGTGTATAAAAAAATAAGAGTGAAAGAAAGGTTTAATAGGGGATGCAATCAAGTTGAAATATATAACAAAGGAGAGTGGGGGATTATTTTGTAAATTGAAAATTTGGTGGGAAAGAAATTAAAAGTAGAAAAGCTTGTTTTATAAATTTGGTAAGGTAGATGGGTGAATGGCAAAAAGCAATCTTCTTTCCCCTTTCTCCCCTACGAAGACCAGCTCCATTGCTAGGGTTCTCCACCACATTTTTCTTCAATTTTTGCAAGGTTTTAAAGGTGAGTTTTAATGGGTTTTTAGTTAGATGCATGGTATTGAAAGTTTTTGATGACTTTTGGTGAGGTTTAGTAAAGATTTGGAAACCCTAAAAAGGGGACTTCGAATTTTTATGTTCTTGCTGTGTGTTCTTCATATATTTGATGATTTAAACATTGGATATAATAGTTTAGGCTATTTTTGGAGTTAGATTAGCAAATTGGTGAAAGTTGTGTAAAAATCGGTTTTGGAATCAATGATACCCGATTCTGTTTTTCTGTGTTTGAGTTGGCCATGGTGTTTGGATGATTAATTTGTTTGCTTTAATGGAAAGTAGACATGAAGAGGTTTACAGGTTGGGGTGGAACGTTTAAATTCGTTGAAAAACGAGGAAGTTATGGCCGATTGAAGTTTAGGCTGTGAAAATGGGTGAACTTCGGGTTTTGGAAGTTTAAAAGCTTAGGATTAGTTAGTTGTTGCTTCTTTAGGGTTAATGTTTATAAAGTGATTCTTCATTTATATGCTAGGTTAGCGAGCGAGGGATTTGTATACTCGGAGTAAGCAACTACGATACGTGCGGGGAATCCAAGTAAATAGTGGACGTGTGTTTTTGTTGCCTTCTGGCTTACACCACGAAATGGTAGAGATTTTATTGATTGTTTTGTTACTTTGTTTTGTGTTGTGGTTAAGCATTTGTGTGTAGCACGCATCATTGTTTTTGAACTACGAACCACGAGTGTTGGGCATAGTTTTGGATGGTGAGTATGGAACGCAATGTGATTAGAGTTAGAGTCGTCTTGTTGCATTAGAATGACACTCGCGAGGGACTCCATGGGAGTTGCCTTGTCGCGTTAGGGTGTTATTCGCGAGAGACTATGAGAGAGAATCACCTTGTCGCGTTAGAATGACACTCGCGAGGGACTCCATGGGAGTTGCCCTGTCGCGTTAGGGTGTTATTCGCGAGGGACTATGTGAGAGAGTCGCCTTGTCGCGTTAGAATGACACTCGCGAGGGATTCCATGGGAGTTGCCCTGTTGCGTTAGGGTGTTATTCGCGAGGGACTATGTGAGAGAGTTGCTTGTTGCGTTAGAATGACACTCGCGAGGGACTCCATGGGAGTTGCCCTGTCGCGTTAGGGTGTTATTCGCGAGGGACTATGTGAGAGAGTCGCCCCGTTGCGTTAGAATGACACTCGCGAGGGACTCCATGGGAGTTACTCTGTCGCGTTAGAGTGTTATTCGCGAGGGACTATGTGAGTGAGCTGCCTAGTAGCGTTAGGATGTTAGATTAATATTTGCAAGGGGTTCTATGATTGTGTAATGAAACGTTAACGAAACGAAAACAACCGAGCGAATAAAAACTGCATGTGTTAGGAGTCAAGTGTGCGTTATATTTGCATATGCATAATTCCCTACTTACTAAGCATTAGACTTACGTTTTGTGTTCTGTGGTGTAGGTGACGACGTCATTGCAGGTGCGAGCTTTGAGGAAAGCTAGGAATGGGGACGCAGTTGGTGATGTACGCGGTATGCTGGTGTAGGCAGTTGTCGGGGCGTCTCGACCATGGTCTTCGGGAGGTGTGGGGCTTTGTATTTTGGTAGTTTATTGTAGATTTCTGTTGTGGAAATGATGGAAATTCATAACTCTTTTTGGTTGATGTTTTTGAAAGTTATTGTATAACTATTTGTTTTGATGCTTTGGGGTTTATAAAAATTAAACGTTATGCTGCTCGATTTTTTTGTAAAGCAAACGACGTTTGTTTTCAACTATTTTCCATGTTTTTGTTGATATTTTGGAGTCGATCTTTTCCGACATGTTTTACACATATTTTACGCACATTTTTCAACTACTTTCGAGGGTTCAAAAAACCCAAAAATCGAGTCAAAAATTTATTAAAAAAATATTTTAAATTAAGTTTTAAACGTGGGGTTAGTGAGCAAAGTAGCGCACCGAGCCGGAGTGGTGTAACACCTGGTTCTATCGAACCAGTTTTCAATTCTTTTTAAATTAATGACACACTTTAAATGACAATAATAAAAGTAGGGTTAATAGATGACTAGGCAAGGGCATAAGGGTAATTGGAAATTTAAAAGTGGATAACGTATTTAAGGAGAGAGGTTTGAGTTTAATGCACTGTAGCCGCCACTATTCTGTTTATCATTCCTCTTTCGGCCTCCAGCTCTCCAGCAGAACCCTTTTGGCGATTCTCTTACTCGATTATCTTTTAACCTAGGTAAGTTTTTCCTCGTTTTATTGTATTTTAGCAGTTAGGTAACTGAGGGAGTACAATGTGAGAAATTTCGAGGATGCTGTGATTGAGAGTAGGTTCGGGTTTTGGTGATAAATAGGAATGCACGGGTAGCAGGGTTTCAAACTGGTTTCCTCAAACTTCTGATTGATTCTTGGTGAAGTTTAGTGAAGGTTTGATTAATGTACTGTTATGACTTTAGGTGAGCGAGCTTTTAAAGTAGCTTACAGCCGAGCGATTTCCAAGAGACCAGGTAAGTGAAGTATGCTTGTGCCTTCGGGCCTACATCACAAAATAGTAGGGTTATGTTTGTTTGAATAAGTTTGTATGTCATGCATCATATTTTGAAAGTATGCGAAAATGAATTTACATGATATGACATGGTAAGGAATGAACAGACTGTAACAGACAAGCTATTAAGGGAACTAATCCACCCCTAAACATATGAAGAGATTTATACTTTGGGAGGAGTGATCAAACTCCCAATTTCACAGGGGGATCTAAACAGTTGTTAAGGGAACTAATCTGCCTCTTAATCGAGAGAGAGAATGTATGACTTTGGGAGAAGTGATCCAACTTCCAATTTCACAGGGGGATCAGATCAGAAACGAATGCATATGCAACTGAGATGAGAAAATAAAAACTGCATGTTTAGGAATTTATATTTCAGCATTCCATTTCATATTTGCTTTACTTACTTATTATTAGGCTAATAGATGAGTTTTGTGACATAGGTGAAGAAGTGACTGCAGGTGTGTTTTCTGAGCATGTTGAGGAATAGGCTGGTTGGGGGAGCACATTCATGCCTCGACTTAGCGAACTGATGGGACAGTTTAACTGGTGTCAGTAGATGAGAAGGTTTAGTGAACCATGATTCAACTTAAATATGTTGAGAGTTTTAGTGGTAGTAGTGGTTTTGATGTTTTGAATACAATTTGAGACTTTTTCTGATAATGATACTCTGTTAGTTCTAATAGTGGTTTTTACCAAATTTTGGAGTAGTACACGGATTTAAGTAGTTTTGAACGGTTTTAGTAAAATGCTCAAGCTCTTTTGGTAGTCGGAGTTTTCTTTGTTTAGAGTGAAATTGTTGCTATGCCGTCTTTGTTGAGTGTTTTGATCTATCGGTAGATGATGTCTATCGGCAGATGTTGAGTATTTTTGATCTATCGGTAGAAGATGTCTATCGGTAGAAGTTGAGAGTTTTGTCTATCGGTGGATTTAGTCTATCGGTAGAAGTCGAGAGTTTTGTCTATCGGAGGATGTAGTCCATCGGTGGAAGTGAGTATTAGAATTTGTCGTTTTGTAATCGGAAGATGTCTTCAGAAGAAGCCATCGGAAGATGTTTTCAATAGAAGCCATCGGTAGATGTCTTCGGTACAAGTCTTTAGTAGCTTTGTCGTTTTGGTAATCGGATGATGTAGTAAGAAATTTGTCATTTTGCGATCGGTGGATGTGAATTGAGGATTTTTGTCGTCTAGCGATCGGAAGACGTAGTTTGTTCTATCGGCAGATTTGAGCTGAAAATGTTTGTCGTTTGTGAGCGGTAGACCTCGTCTGCCGAATTATTTCAATCGCATGGATTTCACGTGGTCTGTGCGGTAAAGGTGTTTTGTCGTTTAGTGACCGGTCGAGGTGTTCTGTTCTGTTTGTAAGTAAAAGACTTTTGTCGTTTAGTGATCGGTCGATGTGTTCTGTTTTCTTTTCTCTTTCAACCAACTGTCTTGAATATTTTAACTATTTAATAAATATTGTTTTTATACGATGATTTTTCCGCTGAAAGTTTCAACGTTTTAAGAGTCAAATCTTGATCATTGAATGAAATTTTAAAATCTTCTCAAAAAGCCATAGTTCGGTTCAGTATTTTGTGTAGCGAACCGGGTTCAGATAACTCGAGGCGTTACAGTATGGTATCAGAGACATTCAGTTAAACTGTTCAAAAGATTACTCATCAGTGCCGATCGTCGCATTGAAGTACTCCAACAACTGTAAGTGTTTGTGTTAGCCTTAGTTATTAGATGTTTATGATAGTAGTTAACCTTGTGCAGGAAATCTAGTAAGATGTCTAGACGACCATGAAGATTAAGAGTATCAAGAGAGATACCAAATCCGGGACGTGAAGAAGATCCTAGCGTGATTAGGCAGCTGACAGATTTGGTGCGTCAGCAAACAGACCTAGTGCATCAGCAGTCCGATCAGTTAGGAGTGCTGTTGAACTGAGAGGTACAAGGAAGTGCCAACTCGAGTTCTAGCAATGAACATTCTGGAGATAGATATAGGAGGCTACAACCACCCACTTTTGATGGACAGTCATCTGATCCGGTTATTGCGGAAGGTGGCTTAGAAAGATTGATAGTATGTTTAGGTGCGCCAACATTGGAGAAGGAGACAAGCTCACATTGGCAACGTTTCATTTGGCTGGTGATGCTCAACTCTGGTGGGAAACAATAGAGACCACCACTGATGTCTTGGCAATGCCTTGGTCACAATTCAAGGACATTTTCTACAAGAAGTATTTTAACAGCACTGTCCAAACTGCAAAGAAGTTGGAATTTCTGAACTTGAAGCAGACAGGGTCTGTGGCCGAGTACAGCAGGCAATTTGAGTCCCTGTCCAGGTTTGCTGGACATTTTGCTCACAGGGACGAGGATAAGGTGTTTAAATTTGTGTATGGGTTGAAGCCAGAAATTTACCGAGGAGTTAAATTTTGTGGTATTAAAGGCTTGACATTCAGTGAAGTTGTGTCCACTGCTCTGGAAGTGGAAGAAGCTGAAAGGAAGTGTGCTGGGCCAAAGGAGGTCCCACAAAAGTTTGTCCAGCCGCACCAACAAAGAGGAATGAAGAGTCCTAGTGAAGGCCAGAATAGCCAAGGAACAGGAGGGAAGATACAGAATGTTAGAAAATTTCCCCAGTGTCCTAAGTGTTTGAAGAACCACCCAGGCGAGTGCAGATTGGGTTTTGGGAAGTGTTTCAACTGTGAGGAGGTTAGACACATGATCAAAGAATGCCCGAAGCCTAGAATCACCAGATGCTACAATTGTAACAAAGTCAGCCATATTAGCAGAGACTGCTCAGCTTCTAGGAATGGCCCTGCTATGATTAAACCAAGGATATTCTCCATGATGGATTCGGGTGAGGAACAACCCGCTGTTGTATCAGGTACTATATTGATCAAATTTATACCTGCTTTTACTTTAATAGATTCTGGCGCAACACATTCATTTATAGCATCTGCATTTGCTGTTAAGCTAAATGTACAGCCTACGCCAGTTGAACATATGTTTAATGTCACGTTACCCTCTGGTGAATGCATGCACTCTAGCCGAGTGATGCTTAATAGTGTGGTGATAGTGGGAAACAAGAATTTACCTGCTGATCTCATTATTGTGGATATAATGGGATTTGTTGTAATCCTAGGAATGGACTGGTTGTTTAAGCACTACGTCACAATTGATTGTAGGACTGGAATAGTTAGCTTCCAACCCCCTAGTAGTTTGAAACATACCTTTCAAGCTTCGAAAAAAATAAGGAAATGTCTGTGATGACTTCTATTAACACTAAATCTTCCTCATGTGGAGAGTATTTGTGCTTCTTAGCTAGCGTTTTAGACACACAACTTGTAGGGAAGACAAATCCTCAAAACGTCTTAGTTGTCCAAGACTTTCCGGAAGTATTTTTGGATGACCTTCCAGGCTTGCCGCCAGAAAGAGATATTGAATTTGTTGTAGATGTTTACCCCGGCGCCGAGCCTGTGTCTAAGAATTCATATAGGCTAGCACCAACAGAACTCAAAGAATTAAAGAAGCAGTTGGAGGATCTATTAGAGAAAGGGTTCATACGCCCTAGCTTTTCACCGTGGGTTGCACCTGTCCTTTTTGTCAAAAAGAAGGATGGATCGATGTGGATGTGCATTGATTATCGGGAACTAAATAAGCTAACTGTTAAGAACAAGTATCCATTGCCAAGGATTGACGATTTATTCGACCAACTTAATGGTGCAAGAGTTTTCTCTAAGATTGACCTTAGGTCCGGTTATTACCAGTTGAAGGTTAAATCTGAAGATATCCCAAAGATTGCCTTTCGCACAAGGTATAGACATTATGAGTTTTTGGTTATGTCCTTTGGATTGACTAATGCACCGGCAGCCTTCATGGATCTTATGAATAGAGTGTTTCATGAGTATTTGGACAAGTTTGTCATTGTGTTTATAGATGACATTCTAATCTATTCTAGTACTAAGGATGAGCATGCAAGACATTTGAGTTTGGTGTTAGGGTTACTTAGGCAGCGCCAACTTTATGCCAAGTTTTCCAAGTGTGAGTTTTGGTTGGACAGAGTTCACTTTCTTGGTCACGTGATCTCTGGAGATGGAATATCTGTCGATCCAGCCAAGGTTCAAGCAGTCAAGGAGTGGCCTCGACCGAGGAGTGCTGCAGATATTCGGAGTTTCCTTGGATTAGCAGGATATTACAGAAAATTTATTGAAGGATTTTCAAGGATTGCAACACCCCTAACTCGGTTAACGAGGAAAGATATCAAGTATGCTTGGACAGAGGAGTGTGAATCCAGTTTCCAGACATTGAAAAAGAAATTGACCAATGCCCCAATATTAACATTTCCCGTTGAGAATGGTAAATTTATCATTTACTGTGATGCATTCAAGATTGAACTTGGCTATGTCTTGATGCAATAGGGAAAGGTAATAGCCTATGCTTCTAGATAGTTGAAAACACATGAGAAGAATTACCCTACACATGACTTGGAATTAGCTGCAGTAGTATTTGCACTTAAGATTTGCAGGTATTACCAGTATGGACAAACTTGTGAAATATTCTCGGACCATAAAAGTCTGAAATATATCTTCACACAAAAGGAATTAAATATGAGGCAACGTCGGTGGTTGGAGTTCGTCAAGGATTACAATTTTGAGATTAAATACCATCCCGTCAAAGCAAATGTAGTGGCCGATGCCTTGAGCAGAGTGACAACATCAACCCCAACTATGATTTTCGATATGCCATTAGCCTTAGAGTCAGAATTCCAAAGGTTTAATCTAGAAGCAGTGCACAGTGTGTCAGCCATGCTTACTGCCATATCCTTGAGACCTACCATTATAGAAAGAATAAAGGAAGCTCAGACAAATGATGTAGAGTGCAACAAGTACAGATTAAGCATAGAATCTACTGTTAATTCAGATTTCAATTATTCCAATGATGGGATCCTTAAGTTTAGAAATAGATGGTTTATTCCTGCCATTAAAGAACTTCGAGATGAGATCCTTTCGGAAGCACATTCTTCCTATATTCTCTGTCCACCCTAGGAGTACAAGATGTACAAGGACCTTAGAACAGCATTATTGGTGGCCAAGCATGAAAAGAAGTGTGGCAGAGTTCGTAGAATTGTGTTTAGTTTGTCAACAAGTTAAAGCTGAACATCAGAGGACCTGCTGGAATATTACAACCCTTACCAGTTCTCGAATGGAAATGAGAGCATGTAACGATGAACTTTATTGTGGGATTGCCTAGAACAGCAAAGGGACATGATGCAATCTGGGTAATAGTTGATCGATTAACCAAATCTGCCCACTTTCTGCCTATGAGGATGACATACTCGATGGATCAGCTTATTGAATGTACGTGCAAGAGATTGTTAGGTTACATGGAGTTCCAGGTACCATAGTTTCAGACCGAGATTCTCGATTCACATCTAAGTTTTGGAAGAGTTTGCACAAGGCTATGGGAACACAGCTTAGTTTTAGCACAGCTTTTCACCCTCAAACAGAAGGGCAATCTGAGAGAACTATTCAGTCCTTAGAAGATATGCTCCGGGCATGCATATTAGATTTTCAACGATCTTGGAGTAAATATTTATCATTGGTGGAGTTTTCTTATAATAACAGTTTTCAGGCAACAATAAGAATGACACCGTATGAAGCATTGTATGAACGAAAGTGCAGATCTCCTTTGTACTGGGATGAAGTTGGTGAAGCACAGTTGCTTGGTCCTGACATTGTGCAACAAACTATTGAGAAGGTTGCCCTCATCTGCCAGAGGATTTTAACAGCTCAAAGTCGACAGAAAAGCTATGCTGACAGAACACGTAGAGAATTAGAGTTTGAAGTGGGTGATGAAGTTTTTCTTAAGGTATCACCATTCAAAGGAGTTGTGAGATTTGGTAACAGATTTATTGGACCCTTTTCAATCTTGAAAAGGATTGGGAAGACAGCTTACGAATTACAGTTACCAACCTCTATAGAAGGAATCCATAATGTGTTCAATGTTTCCATGTTGAAGAAGT
Source organism: Begonia masoniana (assembly GCA_022432975.1). NCBI lineage: Eukaryota > Viridiplantae > Streptophyta > Magnoliopsida > Cucurbitales > Begoniaceae > Begonia > Begonia masoniana. The sequence goes on along the minus strand of CM039513.1, from coordinate 26,910,505 downwards.
GTGTACGAGATCCATCACAGATTGTGGAACAGCAGAGTATTGAAGTTCATCCTACTCTTGCATATGAAGAAAAACCAATAAGAGTCCTAGACTATGCTGTGAAAGTGTTGCGCAACAAAGAAGTTCCACTGGTGAAAGTCTTATGGCATAACCAGAACATAGAGGAGACAACTTGGGAGCGCCAGTAAGACATGATGGACCAACATCCAGAATTATTCAGGTACTGAATTTTGAGGACAAAATTCTTTTAAGGAGGGTAGATTGTAACACCCGGTTCTATCGAACCAGTTCTCAATTCTTTTTAAATTAATGGCACACTTTAAATGACAATAATAAAAGTAGGGTTAATGGATGACTAGGCAAGGGCATAAGGGTAATTAGAAATTTAAAAGTGGATAACGTATTTAAAGAGAGAGGTTTGGGTTTAATGCACTGTAGCCGCCACTATTCCGTTTATCATTCTTCTTTCGGCCTCCAGCTCTCCAGCAGAACCCTTTTGGCAATTCTCTTGCTCAATTATCTTTTAACCTAGGTAAGTTTTTCCTCGTTTTCTTGTATTTTAGCAGTTAGGTAACTGAGGGAGTACAATGTGAGAAATTTTGAGGATGCTGTGATTGAGAGTAGGTTCGGGTTTTGGTGATAAATAGGAATGCACGGGTAGCAGGGTTTCAAACTGGTTTCCTCAAACTTCTGATTGATTCTTGGTGAAGTTTAGTGAAGGTTTGATTAATGTACTGTTATGACTTTAGGTGAGCGAGCTTCAAAAGTAGCTTACAGCCGAGCGATTTCCAGGAGACCAGGTAAGTGAAGTATGCTTGTGCCTTCGGGCTTACATCACAAAACAGTAGGGTTATGTTTGCTTGAATAAGTTTGTATGTCATGCATCATATTTTGAAAGTATGCGAAAATGAATTTACATGATATGACATGGTAAGGAATGAGCTGACTGTAACAGACAAGCTATTAAGGGAACTAATCCACCCCTTAACTTATGAAGGGATTTATATTTTGGGAGGAGTGATCAAATTCTCAATTTCACAGGGGGATCTGAACAATTGTTAAGGGAACTAATCCGCCCCTTAATCGAGAGAGAGAATGTATGACTTTGGGAGAAGTGATCCAACTCCCAATTTCACAGAGGGATCAGATCAGAAACGAATGCATATGCAACTGAGATGAGAAAATAAAAACTGCATGTTTAGGAATTTATATTTCAGCATTCCATTTCATATTTGCTTTTCTTACTTATCATTAGGCTAATAGATGAGTTTTATGATGTAGATGAAGAAGTGACTGCAGGTGTGTTTTCTGAGCATGTTGAGGAATAGGCTGGTTGGGGGAGCACATTCATGCCTCGACTTGGCAAACTGATAGGGAGGTTTAACTGTTGTCTGTAGATGAGAAGGTTTAGTGAACCATGATTCAACTTAAATATGTTGAGAGTTTTAGTGGCAGTAGTGGTTTTGATGTTTTGAATACAATTTGAGACTTTTTCTGATAATGATACTCTGTTAGTTCTAATAGTGGTTTTTACCAAATTTTGGAGTAGTACACGGATTTAAGTAGTTTTGAACGGTTTTAGTAAAATGCTCAAGCTCTTTTGGTAGTCGGAGTTTTCTTTGTTTAGAGTGAAATTGTTGCTATGCCGTCTTTGTTGAGTGTTTTGATCTATCGGTAGATGATGTCTATCTGCAGCTGTTGAGTATTTTTGATCTATCGGTAGAAGATGTCTATCGGTAGAAGTCGAGAGTTTTGTCTATCGGTGGATTTAGTCTATCGGAGGATGTAGTCCATCGGTGGAAGTGAGTTTTAGAATTTGTCGTTTTGTAATCAGAAGATGTCTTCAGAAGAAGCCATCGGAAGATTTCTTCAGTAGAAGCCATCGGTAGATGTCTTCGGTATAAGTCTTTTGTAGCTTTGTCGTTTTGGTAATCGGATGATGTAGTAAGAAATTTGTCGTTTTGCGATCGGTAGATGTGAATTGAGGATTTTTTGTCGTCTAGCGATCGGAAGACGTAGTTTGTTCTATCGGCAGATTTGAGCTGAGAATTTTTGTCATTTGTGAGCGGTAGACGTCGTCTGCCGAATTATTTCAATCGCATGGATTTCACGTGGTCTGTGCGGTAAAGGTGTTTTGTCGTTTAGTGACCGGTCGAGGTGTTCTGTTCTGTTTGTAAGTAAAAGACTTTTGTCGTTTAGTGATCGGTCGATGTGTTCTGTTTTCTTTTCTCTTTCAACCAACTGTCTTGAATATTTTAACTATTTAATAAATATTGTTTTTATACAATGGTTTTTTCGCTGCAAGTTTCAACGTTTTAAGAGTCAAATCTTGATCATTGAATGAAATTTTAAAATCTTCTCAAAAAGCCATAGTTCGGTTCAGTATTTTGTGTAGCGAATTGGGTTCAGATAACTCGGGGCGTTACAGGTGGGTTCGGGGGTGTTACATCCATAAGGTCAAGAGATCGGTGCGTGGATTTTTTTTATAAGGAAATGGATAATTAAGTCGGTCATTTCTCAAGAGGTTTAGTAAATCAAAGAAAAGTTGATGATCCTACGTTCAAAATTTATATAGGAATTGAAGTGGTCATCGTTAGAGGAAGAAACAAAGGTTGCGTTTTATGCAGTAATTGTTGGGAACATTTACCTCAGCATGTGAAATTGCATAAACAGGAAAAACCACGATCAATGTAAAGGTTGTAGTGGAAGTAAAAGTTAATTACACTCGAAAATGGTGGTTTCACTCTTCACTAACCTTGGATATTACTCACCAAGGGGTGGATGGACCAACTCAAGAGAACTCCCTAAAGGTTGAAGGAAACTTTGTTCAATTACTCTTTGGGGTTGAAGGACTTGAAGATGGTTTATATTGCAACCCTTGAGGTCTTTAGAGTTTGCAGTGATTGTAGAAAAAAAAAAGGGAGAGACAAAACTACATGACTAGAAATAAAATTAAGCATAGAAGTTTCTACTTTGGGAAATTGACTCCTAGCCCAAAACATGTCATTTTCAATTCCTTTTACAATGAAGCAATGAGAAATGGATTATAAGGGAGTTCAAAATTTAAAGGAACTACACTTTAGTTCTCCATTTGAATTGACCATGCTACACCATTTCTACCATCAATGTTTGACTTCTCTTCTTTCTTGGTCAAACATTGAAGTAATATGTATCTGTAACACCCGGCTTTACGGGAATTATTTCTATTCTAATATATACGGCCATTTTGTAAATACGCCAGATTAAGTCCGTTTTGCAGACGGAAAGTTTTAACGAAGCCGTAATAATAAATTAGAATTTTGGATGAAATATGAGAATTTTGGATAATCGGATCATTAGATAAATAACGAGTTAATTGGAAGGAGAAATTGAAGTTAATTAGGAGGACAATTAAGTCATTTGCCAAACCAACTTTTATTTAAATATCACAATTCCTTCATTTTACAAACACTTCACGAAAATTCTATTTTCTCTCCTCCTCCACGCGATTTCTCTTCCTCCTCCTCCTCCGACTTCTTCATTCCGGCAGCGATTGCCTTCCTCCAGCTACTCGATCCATCACGTGTTCGCTCCGTCTTCGCTCTCTAGGTAAGGCTCTAAGCTTTCGGAACTTTAGATAGCGATTTTTAGGGTTTAAAACGATTAGAGTTCGTTAGGGTTTTCGTTGAAAACGTGAATCGATGTTTGAAATTTATAGGTTGAGCTTAGTTACGCCTCTAATAGACGTATTGATTATTATTGGAGCTTAGTTCATCGATTGTGTTGAAGTATAATTGAAATTTGGATATGTTGGAGCTTAAAAACCTCCATTTATGGAGTTTGGTGATTCTCGAACGCGAGTTGCTCGACGAAATGCCTCAACGAACTAAAAATAGAATTTAGGAGAATTTTCTATAGATAGGGGTTAGCAATTTTGGAGTTTAGTGATTTAGACTCGATTTAATACGTATATTGTGAAATGCTATAGGTGAACAAGCATTTGTGGACGAAGCTTGGTGAACAACGGACGCGAGGTAAGTCTCTGTGACTTGTTTGGCCATCTAGGCCTACACCGCACGAATTGAGTCGATCGAGGATATTTGAGATGCATTTGGGTAGTTTGGAACGGGTAGTTAGAATTACGTTTTGTTAAGTCGTTAATTGTTAGTTTAATATTGTATGTTTTTACTTGCTTTAATTATTGTATTGAGCACGTTCATGCATCTTTTTCTAAGCACGCATGCAAAATGAATTTCAAAGCGTTTTACACAGAAAAAAGGTAAACAAAGTACGTAATTGAACAACAGAGATAGTCACGCCGGGTGCGGTGGTTCAGGCATGGCTGTCGAAGGAAGCATGCTTTCCCCATGTTAGATCCGAGGGGCTATCCAATCGCGGGATGTGCCGCTCCTATCTAACGAGAGTGAATCCCCGGGTGACACATAGACACAGAAACAAAGAAACAAAGAAATGAAAAGAATGCAGAGTTTCAAAAGAACATAGCATAGCATAGCATAGCATACATTTGCATTCACTTAGATTTACTGAGCCTCTAGCTCACGTGTTTAATTCTATGGTGTAGGAGACATTGAGACAGGTGAGGAAGACGTCCCTCCGCCTGAAGTATGAGCAGATTGAAGGAGGCCCGTGGGAGTGTGCTGGCAGTCGGAGCGTTATTTTGACCCGTGGGGACGTACATAGGTATTTTGGGTTAGACATGATAGAAATTGTTAGAATATTATAGGATGTTGGAATCTGGTTAAGTAGTATAAAATATTTTGTGAATTGGATGTATTTTGTAAATGTTTTACCGATTTAAAAAACAGGAGGATATGTTACACTTTTAAACGGAACCACGCGGTTCGTTTTTACGAAATTGATTGTATTTGAGTCGGGAAATTGGTGGATGATAGTATGTGCGACGTATATGTGTAGACGTGTGTTTGTTAAAGGTATGTAAAAGAATGCGATGAAGGAATGAGAAAAGAGACGAATGCAGTGTGTTGAGTTGTGAGTGTGTAGTGTGAAGTGCAGGGAGTGAGGAACGAAGGAAACAGGGGAAAGGGAGAAAAGGAGGGAGGCGACGGGTCGCTGAAAGAAAGGAGTTGGATCGCAGAACTCTCTGGTTTTCCAGAGGGTTCGGCGAACGTACGCGGGAGGAGTGGCGTACGGTCGGTTTGAGGGTCGGATTTCACGTTCTGGAAACAGAACGTGAACCGACCGAACGCTTGAAGACGAGCGTTCGGGCGGCTGTGTGAGGGGCGCCCGAACGCAAGTCTTTATGCGTTCAGTCGCCTGTGCTTTTCAGGCAGAATTGCCTTTCCTGCACCTCCCCGTTTTCGATAGCCTGTTTGCTTCACATGACCGATGCATTTTTAGTCATTTTTTTTATGGTTTTTGAGTATTGTTTTATTTGTTTTAAGTTTTAATTTAATTGCTCTAATTATATCCAATTGGTTTTAAATTTGCCAAAAGATTTTAACGAGTTTTAATTCCGCCTAAACGTTTGAAAGATCAAATTGAGGATTTGTAATCGAAAAAGAAAAATACTTTACGGAAATTTAAGGGAATAGCTTAAGGGTCGTTACAGCTATGGTATCAGAGTCCCCGGGTTTTAAAAATGGTTCTGTAGACTACACGATTGCTCAGCCACTACACGGACATCCTTCATCAACTGTAAGTACGTTTAATTGTTTTATTTTAATTTGATTTCTTAGGATTATTTGTTTTAATTTTATAGGAATTATAGAATATGGTTCGAGGTAAGGACGCCCGAGACGATGCTTTGGATAGATTGACTGATTTGCTGGACCGTCAAGCCCAGCATATGGATAGACAGGCCCGGCAAATTGAGGACCTAGTAAATGAAAACCGTGAGAATCAACGTGAAAATCAAAGAGCTCGGGATATAGTTGTTCCTAATGGTCAAAGTATGGAGAGACTTCAAAAGTTAAGACCTCTGATATTTAATGGGCAATCTACGGACCCCTCTATTGCTGAGGAGTGGGTTCGGAAAATGGAGGATATGATGGCGTATGCCAAAGTGGATAATGCCGAGAAGGTTGAGTGCGCTACGTTCCACTTGGAATTAGATGCTCGAACTTGGTGGGATTCTATTAAAGTTACGACTGACTTGTCACTGATGAGGTGGGAACGGTTTATGACCGTGTTCTTTGATAAATACTTCAGCCGTACAGTGAGAGCGGCAAAGAGAGCTGAGTTTACGCAATTGAAGCAAACTGGTACAGTTGCAGAGTATATCAAGAAGTTTGAAGCTTTATCCAAGTTTGCACCACGCCTAGTCAGCGATAATGAAGAAAAGGTGCATCAATTTATGGATGGGCTAGATAGGGAGATTCGAAAAAACGTCATTGTGTCGGGTATTATGGAGGTGCCCTATGAGGAAATTGCAGCGAGAGCCTTGGAGTTTGAGGCTGCAGAGTTGACGTGTGTTAAGCCAAGGGAGCCTGCTAAAGGCTTCTTTCGCGAGATTCAGCCTCAGGTACGGAATAGAGGCTGGCAACCTAGAGGACAACAACAACAACGAGGCGTCAAAAGGCCTCATGAGGGAGGAAATGATAAGGGCAAAGGGAAGCAGGTTCAAGGGGCCACTCAGAAGCCCGTTTGTCCTAAGTGCCAGAAGGAACATTTTGGCGAGTGCCGAGTGGGTACCAATAGCTGTTATTGATGCGGTGAAGTGGGCCATTATGCCATGAATTGCCCGTTATTGAACCGAACACAACCAGGCAAGGATCAGCGAAGAGTTATGCCAAGGATATTCGCATTCATTGAACCTGGAGATGTCGACGATGAGGCACAGCCATCCGTCATAGCAGGTACTATTCTAGTCATGGGTGTACCAGTATTTTCCTTGATAGATACAGGAGCTACGCACTCCTTTATTTCAACTGCTTGCATGGGTAGATTGGGGCTAGTATCTGAGTTGGCTGAGTGCGAGTATAGAGTAATGCTTCCTTCGGGAGCAAATATGCAGTCTGATCAGGTTTTCCAGGGCAACGTCGTCTCTGTGGGAAACAACACCCTCTATGCCCGGTTGATAGTTATGGGAATAGAGGTGTACGATCTTATTTTGGGGATGGATTGGCTTGCACGCCATTGCGCCACAATTGACTGCGGGTCCGGGATGGTGACTTTCCGCCTTCCGAACAAAGTTGAGTTCACTTTTCAGGCAATGAATAGGTTAAGCGGGCTACCTACTTCTTATTCGATGATGGCCAAAGAACAATTTAAAGACGGGTGCTCGATTTTTGTGGCCATGGTGGTTGATACTCGACTACTTGATAAATTGAAACCGGATGATCTCCCAGTTGTTAAAGAGTTCTCGGGGATTTTTCTCGATGATCTTCCAGGACTACCGCCTGATCGGGAGATCGAGTTTGTAATTGATGTTTATCCGAGTTCAGCGCCTGTATCTAAGAATGCGTACAGATTGGCGCCTGCAGAATTGAAGGAACTGAAATCTCAGTTGGAGGAGCTATTAGACAAAGGGTTCATTCGACCTAGCTTTTCTCCGTGGGGCTCAACGGTCCTATTTGTGAAGAAAAAGGACGCAACTCTCAGGATGTGCGTTGATTATCGGGAGTTAAATAAATTGACCGTGAAGAATAAGTATCCACTGCCCCGAATTGACGATCTATTTGACCAGTTGCAGGGTGCCCGAGTGTTTTCAAGGATCGACCTACGCTCGCGTTACTATCAGTTGAAAGTCCGAAAAGAAGATATTGAAAAGACAGCGTTTCGAACGAGGTATGGGCATTACGAATTTCTTGTGATGTCTTTTGGACTTACCAATGCTCCTGCAGCATTTATGGATATGATGAATCGCGTCTTCAAAGAGTATTTGGACAGGTTTGTCGTTAATTTTATAGATGACATCCTGGTTTATTCCAAGACAAAGGAGGAGCACGATGAACATTTGCGGATCGTTCTAAGGACCTTGTGTCAACATCAATTGTATCCGAAATTTTCTAAGTGTGAATTCTGGCTTGATCAAGTAGATTTTCTTGGTCATATCATATCTCAGGAGGGAATCTCAGTGGATCCAGCTAAAATAGAGGTTGTCAAACAATGGCCACAGCCCAAGAATGTACGAGAGGTACGAGGATTTCTTGGTTTAGCTGGATATTACAGGAAATTCATCGAGGGGTTTTCAAAGATAACCGTCCCTCTATCTCGATTGACGAGAAAGAATGAAAGATTTCTATGGTCTCCCGCATGTGAGAAAAGTTTTGTGGAGCTGAAACAGAGATTGACTACGGCTCCAGTTCTGACAATACCAGTTGAGGGCGATAAGTTCAGTATTTATTGTGATGCCTCGGGATCGGACTGAGATGTGTTTTAATGCAGGAAGGCAAGGTCGTCGCTTACGCTTCTAGACAATTGAAACCATATGAACAAAACTATCCGACACACGACCTTGATCTCGCAGCAGTAGTCTTTGCATTAAAAATCTGGAGACACTATCTGTATGGGCAGCAGTGTGAGGTGTTTTCAGATCACAAGAGTTTAAAATACTTGTTTACACAGAAAGAACTTAACATGCGGCAGCGAAGGTGGTTAGAGTTCGTTAAAGACTACGATTTTGATATTAAATACCACCAGGAAAGGCAAATAAAGTAGCTGATGCCTTGAGCCGAGTGCCTACAACGAGCCAGCCTTTGCTTGCGTCAATGTCGGTAATGTTGAGGTCTGAGATTGAGAACTTCGATGTGGAAATCGTGGCAGAATTGTCCAGCATGCTTACTAATATTTCTCTTAGACCAACAATTTTAGACAAGGTCCGAGAGGCTCAACAGAACGATTCGGAGTGTGAAAGGCATAGAACGAGCATGACATCTGAAGGATTGTCTGATTTTAACCTGACAGATGATGGAGTATTGAAATTTAGGCACAGGTGGTACGTGCCTGACGATGGTGAGCTGAAAAATGAGATTTTAACTGAGGCACATTCCTCGGCGTATTCAGTACATCCGGGGAGCACCAAAATGTACAGAGACTTGAGACAACATTTTTGGTGGCCTAATATGAAGAGAGAAATTGCCAGGTATGTAGAAACCTGCCTGATTTGTCAACAGGTAAAGGCAGAACATCAAAGGCCAGCTGGAACCTTACAGCCACTGCCTATTCTAGAGTGGAAGTGGGAGCAAATATCCACAGATTTTATAGTTGGGCTCCCGAGAACGACAAAGGGGCACGATGGTATTTGGGTGATAGTGGACCGTTTGACAAAGACGGCTCACTTCCTGCCAGTAAAGATGACCTATTCTATGGTCCAGCTAGCTGAGCTGTACGTACAGGAGATTGTCAGACTACACGGAGTGCCTATCTCTATTGTTTCTGATAGAGATGCTAGATTTACTTCGAAGTTCTGGAAGAGTTTACATAAGGCAATGGGAACTTAGTTAAATTTTAGCACGGCATTTCATCCTCAAACTGACGGACAGACTGAAAGAACAAACCAGATTCTCGAGGATATGCTTAGAGCCTGCGTGCTAGAGTTTCAGGGCTCGTGAAGCCGATATTTTCCATTGATCGAGTTTTCGTACAATAACAGCTTCCAGGCTACGATTGGCATAGCTCCGTATGAGGCGCTGTATGGTCGAAAATGCAGGTCTCCACTATATTGGGATGAGGTAGGCGAAGCTAGCATTGTTGGCCCAGATATTTTACAACAAACAGCGGAGAAAATCGCTGTTATTCGACAACGCATAGAGGTTGCCCAAAGCCGCCAAAAGAGTTATGCGGACACCAGACGGAGAGAATTACAGTTCAAGGAAGGCGATGAGGTGTATTTAAAGATTTCTCCGTTTAAAGGTGTTATGCGATTTGGAAGGCGAGGTAAATTGAACCCTCGTTTTGTAGGGCCCTTTCCCATTCTGAAGAGGGTCGGAACTCTGGCGTACCGATTGCAGCTTCCAGCGTCTATGGAGGGTATTCACGACGTGTTCCACGTGTCTATGCTCAGAAAATGTATACGTGATCCATCCCACGTCGTTGAAACAAGGGAGATTGAAGTACAACCAACGCTGACCTACGAGGAAAGGCAGTACGAATCCTGGAGTCTTCTATCAAAGTATTGCGGAACATGGAGATTCCTCTAGTAAAGGTTTTGTGGAGAAACCATGACGTAGAGGAGGCTACATGGGAAAGACAGCAGGATATGATGTTGAAGTATCCTAAACTGTTTATGTAATGAAATTTTGAGGACAAAATTTAAATAAGGTGGGTGGAATGTAACACCCGGCTTTACGGGAATTATTTCTATTCTAATATATACGGCCATTTTGTAAATACGCCAGATTAAGTCCGTTTTGCAGACGGAAAGTTTTAACGAAGCCGTAATAATAAATTAGAATTTTGGGTAAAATATGAGAATTTTGGATAATCGGATCGTTAGATAAATAACGAGTTAATTGGAAGGAGAAATTGAAGTTAATTAGGAGGACAATTTAGTCATTTTCCAAACCAACTTTTATTTAAATATCACAATTCCTTCATTTTACAAACACTTCAACGAAAATTCTATTTTCTCTCCTCCTCCACGCGATTTCTCTTCCTCCTCCGACGACTTCTTCATTCCGACAGCGATTGCCTTCCTCCAGCTACTCGATCCATCACGTGTTCGCTCCGTCTTCGCTCTCTAGGTAAGGCTCTAAGCTTTCGGAACTTTAGATAGCGATTTTTAGGGTTTAAAACGATTAGGGTTCGTTAGGGTTTTCGTTGAAAACGTGAATCGATGTTTGAAATTTATAGGTTGAGCTTAGTTACGCCTCTAATAGACGTATTGATTATTATTGGAGCTTAATTCATCGATTGTGTTGAAGTATAATTGAAATTTGGATATGTTGGAGCTTAAAAACCTCCATTTATGGAGTTTGGTGATTCTCGAACGAACGCGAGTTGCTCGACGAAATGCCTCAACGAACTAAAAATAGAGTTTAGGAGAATTTTCTATAGATAGGGGTTAGCAATTTTGGAGTTTGGTGATTTAGACTCGATTTAATACGTATATTGTGAAATGCTATAGGTGAACAAGCATTTGTGGACGAAGCTCGGTGAACAACGGACGCGAGGTAAGTCTCTGTGACTTGTTTGGCCATCTAGGCCTACACCGTACGAATTGAGTCGATCAAGGATATTTGAGATGCATTTGGGTAGTTTGGAACGGGTAGTTAGAATTACGTTTTGTTAAGTCGTTAATTGTTAGTTTAATATTGTATGTTTTTACTTGCTTTAATTATTGTATTGAGCACGTTCATGCATCGTTTTCTAAGCACGCATGCAAAATGAATTTCAAAGCGTTTTACACAGAAAAAAGGTAAACAAAGTACGTAATTGAACAACAGAGATAGTCACGCCGGGTGCGGTGGTTCAGGCATGGCTGTCGAAGGAAGCATGCTTTCCCCCCGTGTTAGATCCGAGGGGCTATCCAATCGCGGGATGTGCCGCTCCTATCTAACGAGAGTGAAGCCCCGGGTGACACATAGACACAGAAACAAAGAAACAAAGAAATGAAAAGAATGCAGAGTTTCAAAAGAACATAGCATAGCATAGCATAGCATACATTTGCATTCACTTAGATTTACTGAGCCTCTAGCTCACGTGTTTAATTCTATGGTGTAGGAGACATTGAGACAGGTGAGGAAGACGTCCCTCCGCCTGAAGTATGAGCAGATTGAAGGAGGAGGCCCGTGGGAGTGCGCTGGCAGTCAGAGCGTTATTTTGACCCGTGGGGACGTACATAGATATTTTGGGTTAGACATGATAGAAATTGTTAGAATATTATAGGATGTTGGAATCTGGTTAAGTAGTATAAAATATTTTGTGAATTGGATGTATTTTGTAAATGTTTTACCGATTTCAAAAACAGGAGGATATGTTACACTTTTAAACGGAACCACGCAGTTCGTTTTTACGAAATTGATTGTATTTGAGTCGGGAAATGGGTGGATGATAGTATGTGCGACGTATATGTGTAGACGTGTGTTTGTTAAAGGTATGTAAAAGAATGCGATGAAGGAATGAGAAAAGAGACGAATGCAGTGTGTTGAGTTGTGAGTGTGTAGTGTGAAGTGCAGGGAGTGAGGAACGAAGGAAACAGGGGAAAGGGAGAAAAGGAGGGAGGCGACGGGTCGCTGAAAGAAAGGAGTTGGATCGCAGAACTCTCTGGTTTTCCAGAGGGTTCGGCGAACGTACGCGGGAGGAGTGGCGTACGGTCGGTTTGAGGGTCGGATTTCACGTTCTGGAACAGAACGTGAACCGACCGAACGCTTGAAGACGAGCGTTCGGGCGGCTGTGTGAGGGGCGCGCGAACGCAAGTCTTCATGCGTTCGGTCGCCTGTGCTTTTCAGGCAGAATTGCCTTTCCTGCACCTCCCCGTTTTCGATAGCCTGTTTGCTTCACATGACCGATGCATTTTTAGTCATTTTTTTTATGGTTTTTGAGTATTGTTTTATTTGTTTTAAGTTTTAATTTAATTGTTCTAATTATATCCAATTGGTTTTAAATTAGCCAAAAGATTTTAACGAGTTTTAATTCCGCCTAAACGTTTGAAAGATCAAATTGAGGATTTGTAATCGAAAAAGAAAAATACTTTACGGAAATTTAAGGGAATAGCTTAAGGGTCGTTACAGTATCTTCCTTGATTTGTCTTATGATGTAATTAGGCTTCAAGTTAAGGATAAAATAGCCTAATTTGATTTCATGAATGATGTTGCTAGTGGTGAAGATCTTAGAGTTGGATGTAGCGCCTATACGCTTGAAATCAAAATGTTTTAACTCCTTTTCTTTAATGTACCCTAACTTTTTTCCAAGCTAGTTAGAGAAAATAAAGAATGATGTCAACTCGATTCCAAAAGAGCTGAAATGTCAGTTCAATGAATTAATAAGTAGAAGGTTATGAGCCTTAGTTTCCTTGAGGTGAGTGCCAAGAATGGAATGAATTACGAATTTGAAATGATCCTATTTTTGGTCTTAAGAAAAGAGAAATTAAGTAAGGTAATAATTTATAGTGGTCGTAGTTTAGAGAAAGAGTTGGATGTAAAATTTAAAGAGGACATAGCGGACCAGGTATAAGCTGAGAAGGTGAGGATCTTAAAATAAGGAGTTCATATATGGGAATGTATAACCTAATACAACTTTGAGAAAATATGAACATTAATTTTTTTTTTAGTTCACTATTAGAAGAATATCACTTTTGAGATATAAGTTAGGAATAGATAGAAACCAAATTCTAGTTGACGAAATTGTTAAATTTTGTCTATATCATACTAAAGAAATTGAGGAGCTTAGATGTAACGCCCCGAATCCTTAAACTCGGTTTGTTACTAAACTCGTGACGTAACTTGATCATAATAGTCCACATATTTATTCATCTATATTTTTTTTTTGACTTAAAACATCTCATTCAATTCACTGAATATATATCCATTATAACTCTCACTCCTGCCGATCACTAAACGACGAGCTTCTAGTTGATCTGCCGGTCAGCACGTGCATCCCACATGATTCATTAAACATCTATCGGCAGGCACACATATTTGCATCTGCCGACAGTCACGTGCAACCCGTGTGATCAATTAAAACTTCGCGTGATTCATTAAAACTCACTTCCTCTACCGGTCAGTAAACGACAAAGAACTCACTTCCTCTACCGGTGAGTAAACGACAAGGAACTCACTTCCTCTACCGGTGAGTAAACGACAAGGAACTCACTTCCTCTACCGGTGACGTCAGTCGGAAGACAAACCTACCCGACTTCCATCACAATTCTTCTACCGATGACGTCAGCCGGAAGACAAATACTTTTCCTCTTCCGATGACGTCAGCCGGAAGACAGACTCTCCCGACTTCCATCACATTTCTCAGCGGAAGACATCCTGGTTTTCTCAGACTTCTATCTAGATAAACGTAGACCTCATAACTTAAATCTTAATGGCCAAAACTCATCGGAATAAACCATAAATTCATTCAAACTCACACAGCGGAAGACTTAGGTAAAATAACTCATTCTATATCTTCACAAATATTTTCAGACTCAGTACTCATATTAGACAGACTTAAAGCTCAATATTCGAAAGTAAACTCATCATACTTAGACTTCCTTGTTCATAAACATTATTAAAATCTTAAAAGCTTAAACCAGAGAGTCATGTTCGCCATCCAGCCACAGATTTTCCACCCTGATCACTTCCAGCAACCGAACTCAGACACTTTCATCAATCTTGAAATCCTCACCTGATATTTCTTCGCCTACATCATAAGGTGTAACTGTAAGCCTAAGGCTTAGTAAGGAATGCAAACTATTATGAGTTCATGAATGCATAACTTGGAGAAAAACATGCTCATGAGTCTTTTCTTTTCGTGTACTTAGTCTTAATCATCATTCATAATCGTATCTCGTATTCATTGATCATAATCATCATTCATGGACATGCTCATATTCATCATTCGTATTCTTCATTACATTATGTGGATTAAGAGAGGATTTGTGTGCTGGTAAAGGGGGTTCGACAGTGAGTTTGATCATGGTCCCTACTGCGGGTCGTATTCATATGTCCTACTGCGGACTGTGACATACGCCGAACCGCCCCCAACCCTCACTTAACCACGTTGCATAAGTTTTATCTTCTTATTTTATTCATGAGAAAACATATTTCAAAACATTTTCATATGCTTGAGAAGTAAAACATGATGCATAACATAAATGCACTTAATCATCGAACTAAGACAGGGGAGTATATCAGAATACCAGAATCATATCCATCGACATTTCATCGAACTTATAGCTGAGAACGTTCACTAAATGTAACATAATCCTTTGATGTAGGGCCCTATTGGCCGGAAACTTAGTACATTCACTTACCTGGATTCCTTAGCAACTTGAATCACTTTCTCTTCAACTTCTTCACCTAAAACATTCCACATTACAGTAGTTAAAATAAAGTCCTAAAAGTTCTACTCGAAAGTCATCCTAGAATCTAACAGCTAAAGTCATTCCGATTCCACTGTTTGACACACTGCAGTCTGAAATCCGAAACTAGGTGGACAGGTTTTACCATTGATTAAATCCGAGTTGGTTACTTTAAAATGTTCAGAATCGATTTGGGATGGCATTTCTACTCTCAGACTTAAAAGAGTCTAAAACTACTCGGCCACTGCTAGAAATCCGAACTCAAATGCCGAGTTGAAAGCAGAGCTTTAATCACTAATAAATGACTACATTGTCCATTTCATACCTCGGGTGCAGATTGCAGAGAAAAGCAGGCTGAAACCAGCCGTCGGCAAGGGGAGGTTCTGATAGCCGAGAGTAAAAGCTTGGGAGAGAAGGAATCGCTGAGAGGGAATGTCGGCTACAGTGGTAATAAATGAGGTTTAAGGTTTCCATTTCCTATTTATACCTAACCCATAAATTTTAATTACAAAACTGCCACCCAACCTAGTTTTACTCAACTTGTAATAATTTTATCTTAACATTAAATTTAAATCATAAAGGTTAAATAAGAGGGTGACAATGAAAATGGTCAGAAAATCACCTGGCCGAAATGTCGGGTGTTACATCCACCCCTCCTTAAACAAAATTTTCGTCCTCGAAAATTGCTCAAGCAAATAACTTAGGATATTTGTCCAGCATCTCCTGCTGTCTTTCCCATGTGGCTTCTTCAATGCCGTGATTTGTCCATAAAACTTTCACCAATGGAATCTCTTTGTTTCTCAGAGTCTTGACTGCATATTCCAAAATCTGTATTGGTTTCTCTTCATATACTAAATTAGGCTCAACTTCAATTTCTGTCGGTTCAACAACCTGAGTCGGATCACGTATGCATTTCCTGCCATACAAAGCTTCATAGGGTGCCATACCAATAGTGGACTGGTAACTGTTGTTGTAAGAAAACTCAATCAGAGGTAGGTGTCTACTCCATGTAGTCTGAAAGTCTAGCACACATGCTCTCAACATATCCTCGAGTATCTGAATGGTCCTCTCGGATTGTCCATCTGTCTGCGGGTGAAAGGCGGTGCTGAAGGATAATTTTGTGTCTAAGGTACCTTGTAAACTTTTCCAGAATCGGGAGGTGAATCTAGGGTCACGGTCAGAAACTATGGATACGGGAATCCCATGCAATCTGATAATTTCTTGAACATAAAGATTAGCAAGTTGGTCCATCGTGTAGGTTGTCTTAACAGGTAAGAAATGAGCTGACTTTGTCATCCTATCAATCACAACCCATATACTGTCATGTCCTCTAGTTGTCTTAGGTAAACCTACGACAAAATCCATGGCAATGTTTTCCCACTTCCATTCGGGAATAGGTAGAGGCTGAAGGGTACCCCCTGGTCGTTGGTGCTCTGCTTTAACTTGCTGGCATACCAAGCATGACTCTACATACTTGGCGACATCCCTCTTCATATTAGGCCACCAATAAAGTAACTTCAAGTCTCGATACATCTTGGTGCTACCAGGATGTACAGAAAAGGAAGACGAGTGAGCCTCGGCCAAAATCAACTTACGTAGTTCTTCATCACTAGGGACATACCATCGATTTCTAAATCTCAGGATTCCATCGTTGGAAAGACTAAACTCGGAGGTGGCATCCTTCAACTTATTCATCATACTGTTATTCACCTCGGAATCCTTCTGTTGTGACTCTTTGATCTTTTCCAAAACCGTTGGTTGAATGGTCAAATCGGTAAGTAAGGCTGACAACTCTGGAACTAGTTCCAATTCAAACTTCTGAACTTCAGTCCTCAAGGGTGCAGACAAAACTGACATTGCGGGTTGCATTGTCTTTGACATCCTGCTCAAGGCATCGGCTACAGCATTAGCCTTACCCGGGTGATACTTGATTTCAAAGTCATAGTCCTTAACAAATTCTAACCAACGTCTTTGTCTCATGTTTAATTCCTTTTGGGTGAAAAGATACTTTAAACTCTTGTGGTCAGAAAATACATCGCACTGCCGTCCATACAAATAGTGCCTCCAAATTTTTAAAGCAAAAACAACTGCAGCTAGCTCTAAATCATGAGTGGGGTAATTCTGTTCATAACCTTTTAGCTGCCTAGAGGCATACGCCACAACTTTACCTTCTTGCATCAAAACACATCCCAAACCAATCTTGGATGCGTCACAATATACACTAAATTTTCCTTCTTCAGTTGGGAGAGTTAATAGTGGGGCTGTCGTTAACTTCTGTTTCAATGATTGGAAGCTATCTTCACAAGCTTCGGTCCAAGAGTACTTGAGGTCCTTCTTGGTTAAATTAGTCAAAGGTTTAGCTATCATAGAGAATCCTTTAATGAACTTTCTATAATAGCCAGCCAGACCAAGGAAACTTCGAACTTCACTGACATTCTTTGGCTGTGGCCAGTCCTTAACGGCCTGAACCTTAGTTGGATCTACTGATATGCCCTCAGCAGAAATGACATGACCTAAAAAGTTGACTTTATCCAGCCAAAATTCACATTTGGACAATTTGGCATATAGTTGCTGCTGTTTTAAGGTTGATAACACTATTCTCAAATGTTCTGCATGGTCGGTTTCAGTCTGTGAGTATATTAAAATGTCATCTATAAACACAATTACAAACTTATCCAGGTACTCACGAAACACTCGGTTCATCAAGTCCATGAAAGCTGCAGGCGCGTTAGTCAGTCCAAATGACATTACAAGAAATTCATAGTGTCCGTAGCGGGTTCTGAAGGCTGTCTTTGGTATATCTCCTTCCTTAACCTTCAGTTGGTAATATCCCGAACGTAAGTCAATCTTTGAGAACACCTTAGCTCCTTGTAGTTGGTCAAACAGGTCATCAATCCGGGGTAAAGGATATTTATTCTTGACTGTCAACTTATTTAGTTCTCTGTAGTCTATACACATTCTAAGAGAACCATCTTTCTTTTTAACGAAAAGGACAGGTGCACCCAGGGAGAACTACTAGAACGTATAAATCCCTTGTCAACTAATTCCTGTAGTTGGACCTTTAATTCTTTTAACTCAACAGGTGCCATTCGATAAGGGTTCTTAGACACAGGTAATGCCTCGGGGTATGTATCAATCACAAATTCTATCTCTCTATCGGGCGGTAGTCCCGGTAAATCGTCCAAGAATGCTTCAGGAAACTCTCGTACTGTAGGAATATCTTGTAGTTCCACCTTATTCTTTACTCGGACATCCATTATGTTAGCTAGATAACTCAAACAACCACTCTTCAGTAACCGTTGAGTCACTAGAGAGGATATAATTGGTATCTTACTCATTTTTGGAATAGCTTGGAAGGTATACCGATCGCCATTTGGGGGTCGGAAATCAACTAGGCCAGACCTACAACTAATCGTGGCATAATGCCTAAATAACCAATCCATTCCTAAAATAATTTCATATCCTTTCATGTCAATCATAATCAGTTCTACATATAGCTCCTTATCTCCTAAGGACAAAACATCACCCTTCAACATTTGCTCAGAATGTAAGGACTTCCCTGATGGTAACATAACTCTATACGGTTTATCAACTGGTGAAAGTTCTAACTTATGTTTACACACAAACAGGGTTGCTATGAATGAGTGTGTGGCTCCCGTATCAATAAGTGTATAAGCGGAAAGACCACAAACCATAATGGTACCTGATATGACCGTGCGTGGTTCAGCATCTTCATCCTCCATCATAGCATAGACTCTTGGTGCAACTCTGATTCGATTCGGGTCTGATGGCATCGGGCAGTCTCTGGCTATGTGTCCAACCTTGTCACATCTATAGCAACGGCCAGAGTGCAGCTTGCACTCACCATGGTGATTCTTCTGGCAGTTGGAACATAGGGGAGCCGAAGGTCGCTTTCCTCTTCCTTGGTCATCACTTGGATTGAAGGATCTCTTAACACCTTGCTGTTGTTGTTGTTGGTTCCTGTTCTGCTGGGGTTGCCATCCCTTGTTCTGTCGTGGTGGTGGTTGAGTCTCCTTAGTGAACTTCTTTGGTTGCTCACGCTGTGCATAAGCTGTCATCTCAGCTTCCTCCAGTTCTAAGGCCTTAGCCGTCACTTCGCCATAAGGTACATTGTGTATCCCAGAAGTCTTTACCTTCACATACAAACTCGACTTTAGTCCTTGAACAAATTGATAAATCTTGTCCTCATCATTCTCAACCAATCGGGGAGCAAACCGTGATAAAGCATCAAATTTGCATATATAATCTGTCACAGAGCCAGATTGTCGCAGATTCATGAACTCTTTCTTCTTGCTGGCCTGAACGGTCCTATTGAAGTACTTGTCAAAGAAGGCAGTCTTAAACATATCCCAAGTCATAGTCTCTGCATTAACAGTGCTCTGAAGAGAATCCCACCAATGTCTTGCATTCAGCTCCAAATGATAAACAGCATAGGTGACTCTATCTCCTTCATCTACTTTTGCATACTTGAACATGTCCTCAATTTTACGAATCCATTCCTCAGCATACACAGGGTCCGGAATTTGGCCATTAAATGTTGGTGGCCTAAGCCTGTGGAAGCGCTCACCCCCATGATCATGAGTTACATTAGAGCTGGAGTTCCCAAGCTCTTCCCTAGTAATCACTAGTTGTTCTATTTGTCGTGATTGGCGATTAACTAATTCTATCAGCTGAGCAACGGTGGTACTACCCACGTTGTCTTCCCTCTGTTGACCTCTTACCATCTTGAGATTCCTAAACAATAATAGAAACACATCTTAACATAATGACATCACTAGAATCGTAAACACTTACAGTTGTTGGAGAGTACTCAGGTGGCAATCTGTGCTGGGAGGCAGTCTACAGAACCGATTTTAGAACCTGGCTTAGCTTTGATACCATAATTGTAACGCCCCGAATCCTTAAACTCGGTTTGTTACTAAACTCGTGACGTAACTTGATCATAATAGTCCACATATTTATTCATCTATATTTTTTTTGACTTAAAACATCTCATTCAATTCACTGAATATATATCCATTATAACTCTCACTCCTGCCGATCACTAAACGACGAGCTTCTAGTTGATCTGCCGGTCAGCACGTGCATCCCACATGATTCATTAAACATCTACCGGCAGGCACACATATTTGCATCTGCCGACAGTCACGTGCAACCCGTGTGATCAATTAAAACTTCGCGTGATTCATTAAACTCACTTCCTCTACCGGTCAGTAAACGACAAAGAACTCACTTCCTCTACCGGTGAGTAAACGACAAGGAACTCACTTCCTCTACCGGTGAGTAAACGACAAGGAACTCACTTCCTCTACCGGTGACGTTAGTCGGAAGACAAACCTACCCGACTTCCATCACAATTCTTCTACCGATGACGTCAGCCGGAAGACAAATACTTTTCCTCTTCCGATGACGTCAGCCGGAAGACAGACTCTCCCGACTTCCATCACATTTCTCAGCGGAAGACATCCTGGTTTTCTCAGACTTCTATCTAGATAAACGTAGACCTCATAACTTAAATCTTAATGGCCAAAACTCATCGGAATAAACCATAAATTCATTCAAACTCACACAGCGGAAGACTTAGGTAAATAACTCATTCTATATCTTCACAAATATTTCAGACTCAGTACTCATATTAGACAGAATTAAAGCTCAATATTCGAAAGTAAACTCATCATACTTAGACTTCCTTGTTCATAAACATTATTAAAATCTTAAAAGCTTAAACCAGAGAGTCATGTTCGCCATCCAGCCACAGATTTTCCACCCTGATCACTTCCAGCAACCGAACTCAGACACTTTCATCAATCTTGAAATCCTCACCTGATATTTCTTCGCCTACATCATAAGGTGTAACTGTAAGCCTAAGGCTTAGTAAGGAATGCAAACTATTATGAGTTCATGAATGCATAACTTGGAGAAAAACATGCTCATGAGTCTTTTCTTTTCGTGTACTTAGTCTTAATCATCATTCATAATCGTATCTCGTATTCATTGATCATAATCATCATTCATGGACATGCTCATATTCATCATTCGTATTCTTCATTACATTATGTGGATTAAGAGAGGATTTGTGCTGGTAAAGGGGGTTCGACAGTGAGTTTGATCATGGTCCCTACTGCGGGTCGTATTCATATGTCCTACTGCGGACTGTGACATACGCCGAACCGCCCCCAACCCTCACTTAACCACGTTGCATAAGTTTTATCTTCTTATTTTATTCATGAGAAAACATATTTCAAAACATTTTCATATGCTTGAGAAGTAAAACATGATGCATAACATAAATGCACTTAATCATCGAACTAAGATAGGGGAGTATATCAGAATACCAGAATCATATCCATCGACATTTCATCGAACTTATAGCTGACAACGTTCACTAAATGTAACATAATCCTTTGATGTAGGGCCCTATTGGCCGGAACTTAGTACATTCACTTACCTGGATTCCTTAGCAACTTGAATCACTTTCTCTTTAACTTCTTCACCTAAAACATTCCACATTACAGTAGTTAAAATAAAGTCCTAAAAGTTCTACTCGAAAGTCATCCTAGAATCTAACAGCTAAAGTCATTCCAATTCCACTGTTTGACACACTGCAGTCTGAAATCCGAAACTAGGTGGACAGGTTTTACCATTGATTAAATCCGAGTTGGTTACTTTAAAATGTTCAGAATCGATTTGGGATGGCATTTCTACTCTCAGACTTAAAAGAGTCTAAACTACTCGGCCACTGCTAGAAATCCGAACTCAAATGCCGAGTTGAAAGCAGAGCTTTAATCACTAATAAATGACTACATTGTCCATTTCATACCTCGGGTGCAGATTGCAGAGAAAAGCAGGCTGAAACCAGCCGTCGGCAAGGGGAGGTTCTGATAGCCGAGAGTAAAAGCTTGGGAGAGAAGGAATCGCCGAGAGGGAATGTCGGCTACAGTGGTAATAAATGAGGTTTAAGGTTTCCATTTCCTATTTATACCTAACCCATAAATTTTAATTACAAAACTGCCACCCAACCTAGTTTTACTCAACTTGTAATAATTTTATCTTAACATTAAATTATAAATCATAAAGGTTAAATAAGAGGGTGACAATGAAAATGGTCAGAAAATCATGGCGAAATGCGGGGTACATCCACCCCTCTATAAACAAAATTTCGTCCTCGAAAATTGCTCAAGCAACTAACTGTTAGGATATTTGTCCAGCAATCTCCTGCTGTCTGTCCCATGTGGCTTTCTTCAATGCCGTGATGTCTGTACATAATATAAAACTTTCACCAATGGAAATCTCTTTGTTTCTCAGAGTCATTGACTGATTTCCAAAATCTGTATGGTTCTCTTCATATACTAAATTAGGCTCAACTCAATTTTGTCGGGTTCAACAACCTGGTCGGATCACGGATGCATTTCCTGCTACAAAGCTTCATAGGGTGCCTACCAAATAGTGGACTGGTAAACTGTTGTTGTAAGAAAAATCAACTCCGAGGTTTAGGTGTCGACTCCATGTAGTCTGAAAGTCTAGCACAACTGCTCTCAAAATATACTCGGGACTGATATGGTCCTCTCGGATTGTCCATCTGTCTGCGGTGTGAAGGCGGTGCTGAAGGTAATTTGTGTCTAAGGTACCTTGTCAAAACTTTTCCAGAATCGGGAGGTGAATCTAGGCGTCCGGCAGAAAACTTATGGCTACGGGAATTCCCATGCAATCTGATTATTTCTTGAACATAAAGATTAGCAAGTTGCGTCACATCGTTAGGTTGTCTTAACAGGTAAGAAATGAGCTGAATTGTCATACTATCACTCACAACCCAATATGTATGTCCTAAGTTGTCTTAGTAAACCTACGACAAAATCCATGGCAATGTTTTCCCACTTACATTGGGATAGTAGAGGCTGAAGGGTACCCCCTGGTCGTGGTGCTCTGCTTTAAACTTGCCGGCATACCAAGCATGACTTACTACTTGGCGACCATCCCTCTTCATATTTAGGCCCACCAAAAAGTAACTTCAAGTCTCGATACATCTTGGGCGACCAGGCAGTAAGAAAAGGAAAGGAGGGGCCTCGGCCCAAGCCCACAAACAAATACGTAGTTCTCATCATAGGGGACAGGTACCATCGATTTCTAAAATTCAGGATTCCATCGTGGAAAAGACTAAACTCGGAGGTGGGGCATCCTCAAACTATCATCATAGTTATTCACCTCTGAGCTTCTGTTGTGACTCTTGATCTTTTCCAAAACGTTGGTTGAAATGGTCAAATCGGTAAGTAAGGCTCGACAACTCTGGAACTGTTCCAATGCAAAACTTCTGAACTCGTCTCAGGGTGCAGACAAATGACATTGCGGTGTGCATGTCTTTGGACAGCCTGCTCAAGGCATCGGCTACAGCATTGCCTTCCCCGGGTGATAATTGATTTCAAAAGTCATGTCCTTAACAAATTCTAACAACGTCTTTGTCTATGTTTGAATTCCTTTTGGTGAAAAGATACTTTAAACTCTTGTGGTCAGAAAAGACATCGCACTGCCGTCCATACAAATAGTGCCTCCAAATTTTTTTCAAGCAAAAAAACAACTGCAGCAGCTCTAAATCATGAGGGGGTATGCTGTCTATAACCTTGTAGGCTGCCTAGAGGCATACGCCACAAACTTACCTTCTTGCAATCAAAAAACACATCCCAAAAACCAATTTGGATTGCGTCACAATATACACTAATTTTCCTTCTGCAGTGGGAGAGTTAGAGGAGGTAATAGTGGGGCTGTCGTTAACTTTGTTTCAATGATTGGAAGCTATCTTACAAGCTTCGGTCCAAGAGTACTTGAGGTCCTTCTTGGTGTTAAATTGTCAAAGGTTTAGCTATTCAGAGAATCCTTTAATTGAACTTTATATAATAGCCAGCCAGACCAAGGACAACTCGAACTTCATGACATTCTTTGCTGTGGCCAGTCCTTAACGGCCTGAACTTAGTTGGATCTCACTGATAGCCCTCAGCAGAACTGACATGACCTAAAAAGTTGACTTTATCCAGCCCCAAAATTCAATTGGACAAGTGGCTATAGGTGCTGCTGTTTTAAGGTTGATAACACATCTCAAATGTTCTGCATGGCGTGTTTTAGTCTGTGCCAGTATATTAAAATGTCATCTATAAACACAATTCAAAACTTATACAGGTACTCACGAATACACTCGGTAACAAGGCCATGAAACAAGCTGCAGGCGCGGTTAGCAGTCCACAATGACCATTACAGAAAAGTCATAGTGTCCTAGCGGAGTTCTGCAAGGCTGTTTTGGTATATTATTTCTCTTCCTTAACCTTTCAGTGCGATATTCCACCGCACGTAAGGCAATCTTGGAACACTTCGCTCCTTGGTTGGTCAAACAGGTCATCAATCCGGGGTAAAGGCTATTATTCTGACTGTCCAAACTTATTTAGTTATCTGTAGTTATCACATTCTAAGAGAAACCATCTTCTTTTTAACGAAAAAGGACAGGTTGCAACCAGGGAGAACTACTAGAACGGATAAATCCCTTGTCAATAATTCCTGTAGTGGACCTTTACTTCATGTTAACTCAACGAGGTGCAATCGATAAGGCGTTCTAGAACAGGTATGAAGCGGGGTATGTATCAATCACAAATTCTATCCTCTACCGGTCGGTAGTCACGGCTAAGGGTTAACAATCGTCAAGAATGCTTCAGGAAACTCTGTTACTGTAGGAATAATCTTGTTTTGGAGTCACATTATTGGCTTTACTCGGACATCCATTATGTTAGCTAGTAACTAACAACCACCTCTCTTCAGTAAACGTGATCACAGAGAGGATATAATTGGTATCTTACTCATTTTTGGAATAGCTTGCGAAGGGATTACCGATCGCCCTTTGGGGTCGGAATCAACTAGGCCAGACCAAATAATCGGGGCAATAATGACTCAATAACCACTCAATTCCTAAAATAATTTCAACATCCTTTCATGTCCAATCATAAACGTTTAATTATAGCTCCTTATCTCCTAAGGGAACAAACACACCCTTCAACATTTGCTCAGCAAGTAAGGACTTTCCCTGATGGTAACATAACTCTATTACGGTTTACAACTGGTGCAAAGTTTAACTTATGTACACAAAAAACAGGTTGCATGAATGATGTGTGTGGCTCCCGATATCAATAAGTGTAGTAAGACGGAAAACAAGACCACAAACCATATGGTACCTGATCATGGTGACCGCTGCGTGGCAGCATCTCATCCTCCATCATAGCATGGATCTGGTGCAACTCTGATTCGTTCGGGTCTGAGGCATCGGGCGTCTCTGGCTATGTGTGTCAACCTTGTCTAATGTATCTGATGTTTAGAGCAACAGGGAGGCAGTTGTTATTGCATGTGCTTGCCACTCACCATGGTGAGTCTTCTGGCATGGTTGGAACATCGGGGAGCCGAAGAAGGTCGCTTTTCCTTTCCTTTGTCAGCAATTGGATTGAAGGATCTCTTAACAACTGCTTGTTGTGTTTGTGCCTGTTGCTGGGGTTGCCATCCTTGTTCTGTCGTTGGTGTGGGGAGTCCCTTAGTGAACTTCTTTGGGTTGCTCACGCTGTGCATAAGTGTCATCTCAGCTTCCTCCAGTTCTAAGGCCGTAGCCGTCACTTGCCCATAAGGTAACATTGTGTACCCAGAAGTCTTTACCTTCACATACAAACTCGACTTTGTCCTGAACAAATTGATAAATCTTGTCCTCACTTATCAACCAATCGGGGAGCAAACCGGATAAAGCATCAATTTGCATATAGAATCTGGTCCCAGAGACAGATGGTCGAAGATTCATGAAACTCTGTTTCTTGCTGGACTGAACGGTCCTATTGAAGTATTGTCCAAGAAGGCAGTCTTAAACATATCCAAGTCATAGTCTTCTTGCACCTTAACAGTGCCTAGAAAGAGAAATCCACCATTATTGCATTCAGATCCAAATGTAAACAGCAAGGTGGACTCTATTCCTTCATCTACTTTTGCATAACTGAAACATGCCTCAATTTTACGCTCCAGTCTCAGCTACACAGGGCCGGACATTTGGCCATTAAATGTGTGGCCTCCTAAGCCTTGGAGCGCTCACCCCCATGATCATGAGTTAAATAGAGCTGGGTTCCAGCTCTTCCTAGTATCACTAGTTGTTCTATTTGTCGGTGTTGGCGAGATTAACTAATTCTATCAGTGGGGAAAGGGGGGGCGGCAACGGTGGTAATTCCCAACGTGTCTTCACCTCTGTTGACCTCTTACCATCGTGAGAGGCCTAAACAATAGAAACAAATCTGTAACATTAATGACTCACTAGATCGTAATACATTCCAGTTGTGGAGCAGGACTCAGGGGGCAATATGTGCTGGGAGGCAGTCTACAGAAAACCCGAGTTTAGAACCTGCGCTTCGCTTTGATACTAATTGTAACGCAGAAGCCTAAACCGGTTTGGTACTCAACCTCGTGACGTAACTTGATCCAATAGTCCACATAGTTTCATCTTATTTTTTGTTGACTTACAAACCTATCATTCAATTCACTGATTATATATCCATTATAACTCTCACTCCTGCCGATCACTAAACGACGAGCTTCTAGTTGATCTGCCGGTCAGCACGTGCATCCCACATGATTCATTATAACAATCTATCGGCAGGCACACATATTTGCATCTGCGACAGTCACGTCGCAACCCGTGTGATCAATTAAACTTCGCGTGATTCATTAAAACTCACTTCCTCTACCGGTCAGTAAACGACAAAGAACTCACTTCCTCTACCGGTGAGTAAACGACAAGGAACTCACTCCTCTACCGGTGAGTAAACGACAAGGAACTACTTCCTCTACCGGTGACGTCAGTCGAAGACAAACCTACCCGACTTCCATCACAATTCTTCTAACCGATGACGTCAGCGGAAGCAAATACTTTTCCTTTCCGGATGACGTCCGCCGGGAAGACTAGACTCTCCCGACTTCCATCACATTTCTCAGCGGAAGACATCCTGGTTTTCTCAGACTTCTATCTAGATAAACGTAGACCTCATAACTTAAATCTTAATGGCCAAAACTCATCGGAATAACCATAAATTCATTCAAACTCACACAGCGGAAGACTTAGGTAAAATAACTCATTCTATATCTTCACAAATATTTTCAGACTCAGTACTCATATTAGACAGACTTAAAGCTCAATATTCGAAAGTAAACTCATCATACTTAGACTTCCTTGTTCATAACATTATTAAAATCTTAAAAGCTTAAACCAGAGAGTCATGTTCGCCATCCAGCCACAGATTTTCCACCCTGATCACTTCCAGCAACCGAACTCAGACACTTTCATCAATCTTGAAATCCTCACCTGATATTTCTTCGCCTACATCATAAGGTGTAACTGTAAGCCTAAGGCTTAGTAAGGAATGCAAACTATTATGAGTTCATGAATGCATAACTTGGAGAAAAACATGCTCATGAGTCTTTTCTTTTCGTGTACTTAGTCTTAATCATCATTCATAATCGTATCTCGTATTCATTGATCATAATCATCATTCATGGACATGCTCATATTCATCATTCGTATTCTTCATTACATTATGTGGATTAAGAGAGGATTTGTGCTGGTAAAGGGGGTTCGACAGTGAGTTTGATCATGGTCCCTACTGCGGGTCGTATTCATATGTCCTACTGCGGACTGTGACATACGCCGAACCGCCCCCAACCCTCACTTAACCACGTTGCATAAGTTTTATCTTCTTATTTTATTCATGAGAAAACATATTTCAAACATTTTCATATGCTTGAGAAGTAAAACATGATGCATAACATAAATGCACTTAATCATCGAACTAAGACAGGGGAGTATATCAGAATACCAGAATCATATCCATCGACATTTCATCGAACTTATAGCTGAGAACGTTCACTAAATGTAACATAATCCTTTGATGTAGGGCCCTATTGGCCGGAAACTTAGTACATTCACTTACCTGGATTCCTTAGCAACTTGAATCACTTTCTCTTCAACTTCTTCACCTAAAACATTCCACATTACAGTAGTTAAATAAAGTCCTAAAAGTTCTACTCGAAAGTCATCCTAGAATCTAACAGCTAAAGTCATTCCGATTCCACTGTTTGACACACTGCAGTCTGAAATCCGAACTAGGTGGACAGGTTTTACCATTGATTAAATCCGAGTTGGTTACTTTAAAATGTTCAGAATCGATTTGGGATGGCATTTCTACTCTCAGACTTAAAAGAGTCTAAAACTACTCGGCCACTGCTAGAAATCCGAACTCAAATGCCGAGTTGAAAGCAGAGCTTTAATCACTAATAAATGACTACATTGTCCATTTCATACCTCGGGTGCAGATTGCAGAGAAAAGCAGGCTGAAACCAGCCGTCGGCAAGGGGAGGTTCTGATAGCCGAGAGTAAAAGCTTGGGAGAGAAGGAATCGCTGAGAGGGAATGTCGGCTACAGTGGTAATAAATGAGGTTTAAGGTTTCCATTTCCTATTTATACCTAACCCATAAATTTTAATTACAAAACTGCCACCCAACCTAGTTTTACTCAACTTGTAATAATTTATCTTAACATTAAATTTAAATCATAAAGGTTAAATAAGAGGGTGACAATGAAAATGGTCAGAAAATCACCTGGCCGAAATGTCGGGTGTTACATCCACCCCTCCTTAAACAAAATTTTCGTCCTCGAAAATTGCTCAAGCAAATAACTTAGGATATTTGTCCAGCATCTCCTGCTGTCTTTCCCATGTGGCTTCTTCAATGCCGTGATTTGTCCATAAAACTTTCACCAATGGAATCTCTTTGTTTCTCAGAGTCTTGACTGCATATTCCAAAATCTGTATTGGTTTCTCTTCATATACTAAATTAGGCTCAACTTCAATTTCTGTCGGTTCAACAACCTGAGTCGGATCACGTATGCATTTCCTGCCATACAAAGCTTCATAGGGTGCCATACCAATAGTGGACTGGTAACTGTTGTTGTAAGAAAACTCAATCAGAGGTAGGTGTCTACTCCATGTAGTCTGAAAGTCTAGCACACATGCTCTCAACATATCCTCGAGTATCTGAATGGTCCTCTCGGATTGTCCATCTGTCTGCGGGGTGAAAGGCGGTGCTGAAGGATAATTTTGTGTCTAAGGTACCTTGTAAACTTTTCCAGAATCGGGAGGTGAATCTAGGGTCACGGTCAGAAACTATGGATACGGGAATCCCATGCAATCTGATAATTTCTTGAACATAAAGATTAGCAAGTTGGTCCATCGTGTAGGTTGTCTTAACAGGTAAGAAATGAGCTGACTTTGTCATCCTATCAATCACAACCCATATACTGTCATGTCCTCTAGTTGTCTTAGGTAAACCTACGACAAAATCCATGGCAATGTTTTCCCACTTCCATTCGGGAATAGGTAGAGGCTGAAGGGTACCCCCTGGTCGTTGGTGCTCTGCTTTAACTTGCTGGCATACCAAGCATGACTCTACATACTTGGCGACATCCCTCTTCATATTAGGCCACCAATAAAGTAACTTCAAGTCTCGATACATCTTGGTGCTACCAGGATGTACAGAAAAGGAAGACGAGTGAGCCTCGGCCAAAATCAACTTACGTAGTTCTTCATCACTAGGGACATACCATCGATTTCTAAATCTCAGGATTCCATCGTTGGAAAGACTAAACTCGGAGGTGGCATCCTTCAACTTATTCATCATACTGTTATTCACCTCGGAATCCTTCTGTTGTGACTCTTTGATCTTTTCCAAAACCGTTGGTGAATGGTCAAATCGGTAAGTAAGGCTGACAACTCTGGAACTAGTTCCAATTCAAACTTCTGAACTTCAGTCCTCAAGGGTGCAGACAAAACTGACATTGCGGGTTGCATTGTCTTTGACATCCTGCTCAAGGCATCGGCTACAGCATTAGCCTTACCCGGGTGATACTTGATTTCAAAGTCATAGTCCTTAACAAATTCTAACCAACGTCTTTGTCTCATGTTTAATTCCTTTTGGGTGAAAAGATACTTTAAACTCTTGTGGTCAGAAAATACATCGCACTGCCGTCCATACAAATAGTGCCTCCAAATTTTTAAAGCAAAAACAACTGCAGCTAGCTCTAAATCATGAGTGGGGTAATTCTGTTCATAACCTTTTAGCTGCCTAGAGGCATACGCCACAACTTTACCTTCTTGCATCAAAACACATCCCAAACCAATCTTGGATGCGTCACAATATACACTAAATTTTCCTTCTTCAGTTGGGAGAGTTAATAGTGGGGCTGTCGTTAACTTCTGTTTCAATGATTGGAAGCTATCTTCACAAGCTTCGGTCCAAGAGTACTTGAGGTCCTTCTTGGTTAAATTAGTCAAAGGTTTAGCTATCATAGAGAATCCTTTAATGAACTTTCTATAATAGCCAGCCAGACCAAGGAAACTTCGAACTTCACTGACATTCTTTGGCTGTGGCCAGTCCTTAACGGCCTGAACCTTAGTTGGATCTACTGATATGCCCTCAGCAGAAATGACATGACCTAAAAAGTTGACTTTATCCAGCCAAAATTCACATTTGGACAATTTGGCATATAGTTGCTGCTGTTTTAAGGTTGATAACACTATTCTCAAATGTTCTGCATGGTCGGTTTCAGTCTGTGAGTATATTAAAATGTCATCTATAAACACAATTACAAACTTATCCAGGTACTCACGAAACACTCGGTTCATCAAGTCCATGAAAGCTGCAGGCGCGTTAGTCAGTCCAAATGACATTACAAGAAATTCATAGTGTCCGTAGCGGGTTCTGAAGGCTGTCTTTGGTATATCTCCTTCCTTAACCTTCAGTTGGTAATATCCCGAACGTAAGTCAATCTTTGAGAACACCTTAGCTCCTTGTAGTTGGTCAAACAGGTCATCAATCCGGGGTAAAGGATATTTATTCTTGACTGTCAACTTATTTAGTTCTCTGTAGTCTATACACATTCTAAGAGAACCATCTTTCTTTTTAACGAAAAGGACAGGTGCACCCAGGGAGAACTACTAGAACGTATAAATCCCTTGTCAACTAATTCCTGTAGTTGGACCTTTAATTCTTTTAACTCAACAGGTGCCATTCGATAAGGGTTCTTAGACACAGGTAATGCCTCGGGGTATGTATCAATCACAAATTCTATCTCTCTATCGGGCGGTAGTCCCGGTAAATCGTCCAAGAATGCTTCAGGAAACTCTCGTACTGTAGGAATATCTTGTAGTTCCACCTTATTCTTTACTCGGACATCCATTATGTTAGCTAGATAACTCAAACAACCACTCTTCAGTAACCGTTGAGTCACTAGAGAGGATATAATTGGTATCTTACTCATTTTTGGAATAGCTTGGAAGGTATACCGATCGCCATTTGGGGGTCGGAAATCAACTAGGCCAGACCTACAACTAATCGTGGCATAATGCCTAAATAACCAATCCATTCCTAAAATAATTTCATATCCTTTCATGTCAATCATAATCAGTTCTACATATAGCTCCTTATCTCCTAAGGACAAAACATCACCCTTCAACATTTGCTCAGAATGTAAGGACTTCCCTGATGGTAACATAACTCTATACGGTTTATCAACTGGTGAAAGTTCTAACTTATGTTTACACACAAACAGGGTTGCTATGAATGAGTGTGTGGCTCCCGTATCAATAAGTGTATAAGCGGAAAGACCACAAACCATAATGGTACCTGATATGACCGTGCGTGGTTCAGCATCTTCATCCTCCATCATAGCATAGACTCTTGGTGCAACTCTGATTCGATTCGGGTCTGATGGCATCGGGCAGTCTCTGGCTATGTGTCCAACCTTGTCACATCTATAGCAACGGCCAGAGTGCAGCTTGCACTCACCATGGTGATTCTTCTGGCAGTTGGAACATAGGGGAGCCGAAGGTCGCTTTCCTCTTCCTTGGTCATCACTTGGATTGAAGGATCTCTTAACACCTTGCTGTTGTTGTTGTTGGTTCCTGTTCTGCTGGGGTTGCCATCCCTTGTTCTGTCGTGGTGGTGGTTGAGTCTCCTTAGTGAACTTCTTTGGTTGCTCACGCTGTGCATAAGCTGTCATCTCAGCTTCCTCCAGTTCTAAGGCCTTAGCCGTCACTTCGCCATAAGGTACATTGTGTATCCCAGAAGTCTTTACCTTCACATACAAACTCGGCTTTAGTCCTTGAACAAATTGATAAATCTTGTCCTCATCATTCTCAACCAATCGGGGAGCAAACCGTGATAAAGCATCAAATTTGCATATATAATCTGTCACAGAGCCAGATTGTCGCAGATTCATGAACTCTTTCTTCTTGCTGGCCTGAACGGTCCTATTGAAGTACTTGTCAAAGAAGGCAGTCTTAAACATATCCCAAGTCATAGTCTCTGCATTAACAGTGCTCTGAAGAGAATCCCACCAATGTCTTGCATTCAGCTCCAAATGATAAACAGCATAGGTGACTCTATCTCCTTCATCTACTTTTGCATACTTGAACATGTCCTCAATCTTACGAATCCATTCCTCAGCATACACAGGGTCCGGAATTTGGCCATTAAATGTTGGTGGCCTAAGCCTGTGGAAGCGCTCACCCCCATGATCATGAGTTACATTAGAGCTGGAGTTCCCAAGCTCTTCCCTAGTAATCACTAGTTGTTCTATTTGTCGTGATTGGCGATTAACTAATTCTATCAGCTGAGCAACGGTGGTACTACCCACGTTGTCTTCCCTCTGTTGACCTCTTACCATCTTGAGATTCCTAAACAATAATAGAAACACATCTTAACATAATGACATCACTAGAATCGTAAACACTTACAGTTGTTGGAGAGTACTCAGGTGGCAATCTGTGCTGGGAGGCAGTCTACAGAACCGATTTTAGAACCTGGCTTAGCTTTGATACCATAATTGTAACGCCCCGAATCCTTAAACTCGGTTTGTTACTAAACTCGTGACGTAACTTGATCATAATAGTCCACATATTTATTCATCTATATTTTTTTTTGACTTAAAACATCTCATTCAATTCACTGAATATATATCCATTATAACTCTCACTCCTGCCGATCACTAAACGACGAGCTTCTAGTTGATCTGCCGGTCAGCACGTGCATCCCACATGATTCATTAAACATCTACCGGCAGGCACACATATTTGCATCTGCCGACAGTCACGTGCAACCCGTGTGATCAATTAAAACTTCGCGTGATTCATTAAAACTCACTTCCTCTACCGGTCAGTAAACGACAAAGAACTCACTTCCTCTACCGGTGAGTAAACGACAAGGAACTCACTTCCTCTACCGGTGAGTAAACGACAAGGAACTCACTTCCTCTACCGGTGACGTCAGTCGGAAGACAAACCTACCCGACTTCCATCACAATTCTTCTACCGATGACGTCAGCCGGAAGACAAATACTTTTCCTCTTCCGATGACGTCAGCCGGAAGACAGACTCTCCCGACTTCCATCACATTTCTCAGCGGAAGACATCCTGGTTTTCTCAGACTTCTATCTAGATAAACGTAGACCTCATAACTTAAATCTTAATGGCCAAAACTCATCGGAATAAACCATAAATTCATTCAAACTCACACAGCGGAAGACTTAGGTAAAATAACTCATTCTATATCTTCACAAATATTTTCAGACTCAGTACTCATATTAGACAGAATTAAAGCTCAATATTCGAAAGTAAACTCATCATACTTAGACTTCCTTGTTCATAAACATTATTAAAATCTTAAAAGCTTAAACCAGAGAGTCATGTTCGCCATCCAGCCACAGATTTTCCACCCTGATCACTTCCAGCAACCGAACTCAGACACTTTCATCAATCTTGAAATCCTCACCTGATATTTCTTCGCCTACATCATAAGGTGTAACTGTAAGCCTAAGGCTTAGTAAGGAATGCAAACTATTATGAGTTCATGAATGCATAACTTGGAGAAAAACATGCTCATGAGTCTTTTCTTTTCGTGTACTTAGTCTTAATCATCATTCATAATCGTATCTCGTATTCATTGATCATAATCATCATTCATGGACATGCTCATATTCATCATTCGTATTCTTCATTACATTATGTGGATTAAGAGAGGATTTGTGCTGGTAAAGGGGGTTCGACAGTGAGTTTGATCATGGTCCCTACTGCGGGTCGTATTCATATGTCCTACTGCGGACTGTGACATACGCCGAACCGCCCCCAACCCTCACTTAACCACGTTGCATAAGTTTTATCTTCTTATTTTATTCATGAGAAAACATATTTCAAAACATTTTCATATGCTTGAGAAGTAAAACATGATGCATAACATAAATGCACTTAATCATCGAACTAAGATAGGGGAGTATATCAGAATACCAGAATCATATCCATCGACATTTCATCGAACTTATAGCTGACAACGTTCACTAAATGTAACATAATCCTTTGATGTAGGGCCCTATTGGCCGGAAACTTAGTACATTCACTTACCTGGATTCCTTAGCAACTTGAATCACTTTCTCTTAACTTCTTCACCTAAAACATTCCACATTACAGTAGTTAAAATAAAGTCCTAAAAGTTCTACTCGAAAGTCATCCTAGAATCTAACAGCTAAAGTCATTCCAATTCCACTGTTTGACACACTGCAGTCTGAAATCCGAAACTAGGTGGACAGGTTTTACCATTGATTAAATCCGAGTTGGTTACTTTAAAATGTTCAGAATCGATTTGGGATGGCATTTCTACTCTCAGACTTAAAAGAGTCTAAAACTACTCGGCCACTGCTAGAAATCCGAACTCAAATGCCGAGTTGAAAGCAGAGCTTTAATCACTAATAAATGACTACATTGTCCATTTCATACCTCGGGTGCAGATTGCAGAGAAAAGCAGGCTGAAACCAGCCGTCGGCAAGGGGAGGTTCTGATAGCCGAGAGTAAAAGCTTGGGAGAGAAGGAATCGCCGAGAGGGAATGTCGGCTACAGTGGTAATAAATGAGGTTTAAGGTTTCCATTTCCTATTTATACCTAACCCATAAATTTTAATTACAAAACTGCCACCCAACCTAGTTTTACTCAACTTGTAATAATTTTATCTTAACATTAAATTTAAATCATAAAGGTTAAATAAGAGGGTGACAATGAAAATGGTCAGAAAATCACCTGGCCGAAATGTCGGGTGTTACATTAGATATAGAATGGTTTAGATCAATCATCAATTTAAAAGATATGGAAGTTAGATTTAATTTGAAAAATCAAGAAATCTTGAAGAATATAGACAATTGAAGGAATGTTGAGAACTTTACGTTCGAGTTTATTTTTGGGTCAATAACAACTGTATCAATTATAGGAAATGAAATAAATTGGGAATTTGGAAATGATTTCTTTTGGTTTAAAACATAAAGTTTAAATTGTTGAGACTATAGTCGGTTAATCCAATTCAAGTTAAGAGCCGTAAGCATGAGATTTACCTTCAAGATGGTAGATAGAACAATCATTGTTTGAGGAACTACAAAGATGAATATTGATTGATAAAATTTTTAAGTTTAGAGGACATACATTATTAGAATTGGATTTGACGAAGTTAAGTATGAAAATTAGGTTTAAATATTTAGTGTATAAACGAGCATGGTTTGGGGAATGTAATGACTGACTCAATAAGAGTTATTGAAATTTCGAGGATATTTTGACAATATAGTTGACCAAATATGACATTGAGGAATTTAGGTACGAAACTAGTATTTGAATAGTTAACGAAATAGCTTGACTGCCAAAGCAAGTATGTGAACTTGGATTTTATTGATGAAATATGTGTGTTTGAAATAATAATAAAAATAGAAAAGAATAAGAAATTTAATGGAATGATAATGAGAATAAGCAAATGAAAGAAATAATGAGTAAGATGATGAGATACCTGAAGAAGAGAATGAGAAGGATGATGTGAAAGGTGAATTAGTAGATCGATGAAGAATGCATGAATGAGTTACTAATGTGAGAGATGTGAGGAGTAATTATGAGAGTTAAATTATATAAAGGTGGGTATGCGTATCAAGATTTGTGAATGAAATTTTAAAGAGGGTGATATATTGAATATTTGAGAGAATAAATGTGGAATGAATTGATGATAAAGAGAAATGAAGTGAAATTTAATTATAAGAATATTATGTCA
Organism: Begonia masoniana; assembly: GCA_022432975.1. Classification (NCBI taxonomy): domain Eukaryota; kingdom Viridiplantae; phylum Streptophyta; class Magnoliopsida; order Cucurbitales; family Begoniaceae; genus Begonia; species Begonia masoniana. Next base: position 26,874,393 of record CM039513.1, on the reverse strand, counting down.
ATAGATGGTTTTGTTAATGATTTGTGATAAGATGGAAATGATGGTATAAAAGCGAGTATGTGGAAGGAGTGATTTAGGATAAGTGGCAAAAGAAGAATTGAGTATAGGAACGGTGAAAGAGAAGATTTGTGGATTGTTATGAAAGGTTAAATTGCTTAATTGATATTAGCGATTTTGAAGCAGAGTGATTGATGAGAAGTATGATGAAGAGGATTTTATGACAAGAATACAAGCTGTTAGAGACTATCCACAACAAGGAAATGTTGGTAAAGAATTCGTAGTTTTCTTGGGATAGCAGAATATTATGGAAGATTTACAGAAGGGTTATCAAAAATTTAGTAATGCCTCTAACTAGCTTAAGAAGAAATTTCCATTGGTAGAGATTTTATGGTGCAACCACAACGTAGAGGAAGCCACAAGAGAGATGCAACATGATATGATGAGTCTATAGCTGGGATTATTTAAACAAATTTTGAGGATAAAATTTGAATAAATAGGGTAGAATATAACACTAAAAAATTTTTCGTACAATTTATTATAAATACATAAGAAATTATGCTAATTATAAAGGATTATTAGAAAAGAATAGTGGGGATTTTATTATTTTGTAGTAAGATTTATTAAGGGAGTTGAAATGTCAAAAAATTGGAATAGAAAGACATGGTTAGTGTAACGCCCCGAGTTATCTGAACCCGGTTCGTTACCACTAACGCAAACATCACCAAGAACTCTCGGAGCAATTTACAATTTCACTCGAGGATCAAGATTTGATGCTTATTAAAACCTAAAAATGTTTAAAACTTGCAGCGGAAAATCATTTAGACAAGATGTGAATTAATAAAAACTGTAAAATAATGTTTGAAAGAATCAGTTGAAGTGTTAAGGAATAATTAGTTGAAGGAAGTAAAAGTTTAAATCGTTAAATACCGATGGGGTGACAGAGGTCAAACGCCCCTGCCGACGACTAGTCAACGGAATAGGCCATATATAAATAACAGGCTTCTGCCGATGACGTCAGCAGGATAACTTAATTATCCAGCTTCTCCTGCCGGTGACGTCAGCCAGATAAACCCATTATCTAACTTCTGCCGATTGCTAAACGGCTAAGCAGAATGTCCTACTTATGCCGATGACGTCAGCAGGATAACTTAATTATCCAGCTTCTGCCGATACGTGCTTATCACGTGACTTTTAAAACGTATGCCGATAGAAGGCAAGTTTACTGCTTATCAACTACCGGTAGGACAACAAAACAACTACTCTTCTCCTGCCGATAGACTTTACCAAACAACATCAAATAGACGTATTACTCAACTTCCGTAAAATCAGCATTCTAGAAATTCAACAGGACACTAACATCAGAAATTCTAAAATGTATTCAAAAGGTTGCAATCTCTACTGTTATAAAAATTCAACATACTCAGACTAAATCATTGTCAATTAATTTCTCATATCTGCAGACATCAGTTAATCCGCCTCAACAGTTTGCCGAATCAGAACATGAGAGTACAGAGATATGCAAATCCTAAATATGCAATTTCTACATTCCTCTTCCTCAGTTATATTGCATTCATTCAACCGGTCTGATGATCCCTGATACAATGGGAGGTGGATCAGCTTTCCCAGGGTATGAATCCACATATATGTCACTTAAGGGGTGGATTAGTTCCCTTAACAGATGATTGATCCCTGATACAATGGGAGGTGGATCGGTTTTTCCCAAGGTATGAATCCAGTTATGTTCGATTAAGGGGCGGATTAATTCCCTTAAAAATGTATTGTCTCAATCTGTTCACAACTCACCATGCTACTTCATGTAAATTCATTTTCGTTTTCTTTCCAAAATATGATGCATGGCAATTGAAATGAAACATACTTTCATGCATACAAGAAAATCCTAGTGTTTTGTGATGTAGGCCCGAAGGCAAATACAAACTCTACTTACCTGGCCCTCCTGGAATTACTTGGTTGCTAGCTACTTCGGTTTAGCTCAAACCTAAAATCGTAGGCAGTATGTTAGTTATACTTCATTCTAAACAATCCAGGAGTTTAAGGAAATAAATTATGGAGTTCGGATCTTCGTGCATTCCCATTTCACAGAAACCCGAATCTATACCAAATCATAGCGTTTTCCTCGAAACTTCATACATTGTATTCCCTCAGCTATCTAACTACTAAAATCACAAGAAGACGAGGAGAGTTCACCTAGGTTGAAGGAGAATCGAACAGGGGAATCGCCTGGAGAATCCTGCTGCTCGAGCTGAAAAACCGAGAGGAAATGAGGGAAAGGGTGGCGGCTACCGTGAAATAACTCAAAACCTCTTTCCTTAAATACGTTATCCACTTTTTAAATTTCCAATTACTCATATGCCCTTGTCTAGTCATCCACCAACCCTACATTTAATATTGCCATATAAAATGCACCATTAGCTACAAGAGATAGAGAATTGGTCTATATAAAAATCGGGTATTACAGTTAGGAATAAAAGATAAGTGAGATTTACTTTAAAACTAAAAGAGTTAACATTTAGTTAAAAATGAAGTGAGGGTTAGATGAAGATAAGGGTAAAAAATTTCAAGGATAACAAATTGACACCTCATCAAATTTTGCCTTAGCCATTAAGAATTATATTAAATGAGGTTAAACCCTCATTTGAAGGAAAAGAAGAGAAAACCCTCTCCCCCACGATTTTCCTTCTCCATCTCCCATGATTTTCTTCTCCATCTCTACGATTTTTCTTCTCCATCTTCCACGAAAAAGCCATCCCTCTCCCACGATTTTCTCTCCTCCCCCTTTCAAAAGAGAACCCATGTTTCTTTTCTCCCTCTTCTGAAGCTCCTCTTTCATGAGAAGCTCTCCCTCTCTTTCTCTTGAGATTTACAAGGTAAGGTGATTTGAGTTATGGTTTATGCTTTCTTATGAATTTAATGCTTAAGAAATTGATGTATTGTTGAATTTTTATGGTGATTGAGGAACCCTAAGATGGATGCACTACAATTTGAGCTTTCTCTTCTCCATTTCTTGGCTCATTTGATGTTTTAATGAATTATAATGCTTGCTTATGGATTGAAATGGATAAAAACATCAAAATGAGGATAAATAGTCAAAATGGTGATTTTACAGAGCAATTCCAATTTTGATTTTCTGGGTTCAATCAATTGGTTTTATTTGATATTTGAATTTAGCAAGTTAAAGTAGACTCTTTAAATGATTCATAGGCTTTGGAATAATTGAATTTAGATAAGTGTTGCATGAGCTATGGAATTTTGAAGTTGATGTAAATTTTGAGACAATTCTGAGATTTAAAGATGAAATGGTTGATTTTGGTTGCTTGGTGTTTAAGGTCATTTTGATTTGGATGCCTAAGTGAGTAATGTGTGCATGTTCTTTATCTTATGGAAGGTTTTGGACTTGGATGAATAAGGGATTTAGTAGTTTAAATATATATTGGGAATGCTAATTATATGATGTGCATGTATTATGTTTACAAAATCAAAAGGGAAGTGATCAATTTCTCTAAATATCGCTCAGGACTGGAGGTAAGTGTATGTTGCATGTGTTTGGCCGATTGGCCTATACCACAAAGTGTTAGGAAATTATAATTGTTAATGGTATGATTGGTGATTATGTAAATTTTTAGATATATGGTTGGGTAGAGTATGTTGAGGTTGATTGTTTAAGTTGACAGAGTTGGTGTTGATAGATGGATTTCTTAGGTTGTATATGTTTATTTTATGGCATTGAGGATCTGTTTATACGCATTACGCATGTACCATGCATCATGTTTTATAAAAGCATAGAAAATGAATTTATACATATGTTTTCATGTAAGAAAGATAAAAGAACGATATGAAAGAAAAGTACGTAAATAGTTATTTGTGGGTAAAGGGATTGAGATTTGCCGTTCCACTAGGTGGACCACAAGGTGTGCCATTCCAATTTCCCCTAGAATGATTTGGTCGTCCCGCTAGGTGAACTAAGAGTGTAGGCCTTCTCCCTCTAGAGTTATGACCCCAATAACTCATAGTTATTGAAAGAAAAGAATGAAAAGACAGAGACAACATGATTTATGAACTGCATGCACATTCATGAGCATACATTTTACTTTGTATCACTTGCTGAGCATTAGGCTCATTAATTGAACATTGTGATGTAGGTGAAGAGATTTCAGATCAGGACTTCGAGCCTCGATTAGATTGTGGAGGCAGTTGACGGGGGTGTCCACGTTGCTAGCTTATGGTTGTGAAGCGATTTTGACCTGTGGGCTACTCGTCACGTATTTTGGCACAAAGTATGTGTATATAAATATAGTTTCAAACGTGTTGATAAAAGGATTTGTTGGTTTAAATGTTTACTTCCAAAATAGTTTTGATCTAAACACGTTTAAACGATGGGTTTACCTTTAATTTTAAAGTCTTCTGCTACACTCCATGAAAAAGGGTATCATTTTATATGTATAATAAACGATATTATTAGGTATGTTTGGGATGGTTTTATGGTGGAATTGTCAAATGGATGTATGGTTGATTGGTTGACGAATGAGTTAAGTGTTTGGGTAAAGTTTTGAAATAAGGGAGTAAAACCATAAGGGCGTCGATTGATCGCCGAATTAGGGGTGATCGATCGCTCCTCACTTCTCGCGGGTGGATTGCCACCCGTGAGGTGCCGATCGATCAGCTCATGAGAGCCAACCGATCAACAAATGTTGGTTTACAATCAGGTTGCCACCCGAGTGGTGCCGATCGATTGGCTCATGAGAGTTGATCTATCGGCATTTCACTGTTCATGTACAAAGAAAGGGTTTTAAGGAAATTTTACCAAAATTTTCTACAAAGTTTTATGAATAAAGTTTATATGTTACGAGTCAATAAAGTGAAGTGAAAATATTTCAAAATATTTTTACAAAATTTTATGGAAAAAGATTTAAGAATTTCGGGACGTGACAAAGAGGAACTTAAATTGCATCCAAAAAGAAGATTAAGGTTCTAGCAAATATAGCAAAAGATTACATGCAAACAACATAAACAAAACATGGGCTCACTCGTCGACTTGGGTTGGACAAAGTGTGTTACAAAATGTGGTCCATCAACTTTTACAAGTTTAAGTATAAAAACTGAATTAAGCCAACAACATAAGATAATCAAATTACAAGATTAAAAAGGCCTTAAAGCTTCATTTGGCACAAAAGAATGGCCCAAGAGCTAGGAGGTGGCCGTGACCCTCACAACTCGGCCCCCTCCTTGGCTGCCTCTTTGGTCTCCCAAGTTAACATGTGAATGGACTTGTCTTTGTCACTAGATGTTGGGGTCTCCTCCAAGCTTTCATAGAATAGATTACCTGCAAAATAAAGCCAACTAAACATGTTAGAAAGGTGCTTGATCCTCGCCCTTGTGAGTGGTGTCCGTGACACATCATCCTCCTGGGGAGATTAAGGTTTTGCCATCAAATCCAATTCATCCTCCACTTCCATCATTTCTTCTTCAATGTATGAGGAGAGATCTTGACCATTAAAGGTTGTTGGAACTCCATACTTTGAAAGAAGTTCAAGCTTATAGGCATTATCATTTACCTTCTCAAGTACTTTGAAAGGTCCATCGGCTCTCGGCATGAGCTTGGATTTCTTTTGTTTAGGAAACCTATCGTTCCTCAAGTGAAACCAAACAAGGTCTCCTTCTTCAAAAATGAATTGATTACGCCCCTTGTTTGCTGCCCTTGCATAAGCTTCATTTTTTTTATCCTTTGAAAGATCTTTCTAACCGACTCATGCATAGCCTTAATCTCCTCGATTTTCTTGGCTCCATTAGTATTGGATAACCCTTTGTGTGGTAATGGAATGAGGTCCAATGGAATGAGTGGACTAAAACTATAAACCACTTCAAAAGAAGACTTTTGAGTTGAACCATGCATGCTTCTATTGTAAGCAAACTATATATAAGGTAGTTGAATGTCCCAATCCGAGAGTCGCTTTCTAACAATGGTCATTAAGAGAGTGCCCATAGTACAATTGACTACCTAGGTTTTGCCATCGGTTTGGAGATGGAATAAAGTGCTAAATTAAGAGCTTAGTCCCCAACTTCTTCCACAAAGTTCTCCAAAAAGAGCTCAAGAACTTTGTGTCCCTATCCGACACAATAGTCTTCAGCACACCATGCATTCTAACCACTTCCTTGGAAAAAAAAAAATCGGTTATGTGAATCGACTCATCCGTCTTCAAACATACTATGAAGTGATCTATTTTCAAAAATCTATCCACAACCACCATTATGGTCTTTTTCCTTTTGGGAGTACGAGACAACCCCAAAACAAAATTCATGCTATATCTACCCAAGGATGGCTTAGTATAACTAATGACATGTATAATCCGTGATGGTTCAATCTGCACTTAGCTTTCTTGCAAACAATACACCTCTCCACAAGCTCGTGCACATCCTTGAGCATATGTTGCCAAAAGAAATTTTCCATAATATCTCTATAAGTCTTTTTCTCACCAAAATGGCAAGCATGACCTCCATTATGAGCTTCTCTCATAAGGGAGTTCCGAAGTCACATTTCGGTATGTACAACTTGTCCCCTCTAAATAGTTAACTATCCATAATAAAATAATGACCATTAGCTCCTTGAGAGCAAGTGGTATATTTGTAACACCCAAGAACTCAAATAAGATTTAATTTTGTATTCAAAGACAAATTTATATTTTACATTACTATTATGATGATTATAGAGTATTTGGAAAAAATAATACAATCTACATGATTGTTAAATGATGTAATGATACGAATAAAGGAAGGCAAAAATTTAAAGCTTTAATCAAAGATTTTTTAAGCATGGGTAAATATTCATTAAAAAAAATGATGTCATTTAAAGTGTAAAGTTTTGAGTAAAAAATTACGAGTAGGAGCCAAAGAGATACCTTGTAAGCCAACCAACTGAAAAACATGAAGTAGTGCACGCAAAAAGGCATTGGGAGCGCTGGAGGGGCTAGCAGGCGCATTGGGCGCTCGCAAAGATAGGACATCACATACGCCACACAGCTACCCAGCCATCTGTGCCATGAATTTTCAAAAAAAAGTGTTTCTATTAGTGATGTGAACCGAGGAGCGATAAATTTCATTGTCAATATAACGCCCTGGGTTGTCTGAACCCAGTTCGCTACACATAATACTGAACCATACTATGTCATTCTAAGAAAATTTTAACTTTTCGCACAACGGTCAAAGTTTGACCTTTATAAACGTTAAAACTTGTAGCGAAAATTCATTTGTATAAAACAACATTTATTAATTTAATTAAAATATTAAAGACAATTGGTTGAAAGAAAACAAAAAAAAAAATAGAACACGTCCACCGCTGAAAAGTTCCAGCGATAGAAATAGAAACAAAAAGCAACCACCGCTAAACAGTGTCAGCGGCAGAAGCAGAAATAAAATAGTCTCACCGATAGAGGCAGAAATAGAAGGCATCCACCGGTTACAAAACGACAAAAATCTAATACTCATTCCTACGCTCACATCCACCAGTTACAAAACGACAAAAATCTAATACTCACTCCTACGCTCACATCCACCGATAGACAAACACTCAACATCCACCGGTGGACTACATCCACCGATAGACAAAACTCTCAACATCCACTGGTGGACTACATCCACCGATAGACAAAACACTCAACATAACCGCACAACAACTATTTTCACTATAAACAAAGAAAAATCCGACTACCAAAAGAGCTTGAGCATTTTACTAAAAATCGTTCAAAACAACATAAGTCCATAACTTTCTAAAAATATCCAGCAAAGCAACACCCTCTAAACCAAATCATGTTTTTCATGCTTAGAACAAGAAAACCATAAAGTTTGTTAAAAACATCAGAACTATTAATGTTATTAAAACTCTTTGCATACTTCCACAAGACACTTATCCACTGAAACTTCATAAATAGACAATAGTTAAACCGCCTCATCAGAACACCAAACCGTGGCATTGAAGTGCTCCCCCAACCAGCCTAGTCCTCAACATGCTCAGAGAACACATATTCTGAGGCTTCTTAACCTACATCACAAAACTCATCTATTAGCCTAATGCTAAGTAAGTAAAGCAATAATGAAATGATATGCTGAAACATAAATCCTAGTCATGCAGTTTCTACTTTCACATCTCAGTTGCATTCACGTTCTTTACGCAAGAGTAAGCACATGCATCACCTCGTCTACCTCGTAGACCACATAACTTGCTCCGTGAGAACACATAACTTGCCCCGTGAGATCATTTACCTGCCCTGTGCTCTACTCATACACTACCCACACTTGACCATTACATACATTTCATCTTTTTAATTCACTTTACATGAAAACGTACGTGTAAAACATTTGGTATGCTATTATCAGGAAAACATGATGCATGAGAGGAAATGCACATAAATCAATACAGTCCATCAATGAAAATTCATAACCATCCATAACTCTCATCAAACATAACACATGACGAATAGCTAACGCCCTAAGCTACCCGACTCATCAAAACCCTAAAATTCATTAAGCATCACCAAACTCACATATCCTAGCATCGATACAATGTAGGGCCTTAAGGGCTGGAAACCTAACACACACACTTATCTGGCGTCCTTAGCAAGTTAAGCACCTCCCTTAAGCTTGGTTCACCTAAGACATTTCACAATTCGTCATTAGAATCGATCATAAACAACTGAATTCCAAAACTAAACGAACTCTTAGTTAAGGCAAATTTCCTAGAACTTTGAATTACATCATTCAGGCCTTTCACCAAGCACTTGAGCTCACAATTTCATTAACCGTTCATTAATGGCATTTACATCCTTCAACCACCTAAAATTCAACCAATGTGCATTCTTTCTCTTTCACTATCAACAATATTCATAAATTCATCATTAATAGCTATTAATATATCAAAACCATCAATTTCTAACATAAACCTAAAATTTCCAAACCCTAACTATTCTCAACCCTAAATCGACAACTCGACATATACACCGTTTAAACCTTACATAAGGATTTGAGCTTGGAAGAAAATCGAAAGATAAAATCGACGTGAGGAGGAAAATGTTGAACCATGGAAGAACGTCGAAGGGGGAGAAAATCGCTGAAAGAGGGAGGGTGAAGCTCTTTGGAGAAAAACCGTGAAGTGGGGGAGGAAGGAGGAAGGTTAAGGGTTTTACAAATTTAACTTCTAAATTACTGTTTTGCCGCTCCACTTAACTTTCTAACAATTTTGTTATTTAGCCCATCGATTTGGATTATATATAATTTCCTTATTCTACTAAACTTCCCAATTAATTCTTAGGGTTCTAATAAAAGTTTCTGCTCGTGAAATGACCTTAAATTTCTCAATTTACAAGCATAACACGAGAAAATGAAATACCAAAAATCCCGAGCGTTACAGAAAGAGTACTTCTTGAGGTTGTCGAATAGTTTGGCTTCTACAAGTGTATCAAACAATTGTTGTAAATGCCCCAAATGATATTGTAAATCCAAGCTATACACGCGTATGTCATCGAAGTAAACCACAACAAACTTGCTTAGAAGTTCTTTGAGCACATGGTGCATGAGCCTTATGAAGATGCTAGGAGCATTAGATAGGCCGAATGACGTGACCAATCACTCATAAAGGCCATACTTTGCCTTGAAAGTCATCTTCCACTCATTTCCCTCCTTCAACCAAAGTTTTGGTGGTAATCACTCTTCAAATCCACTTTAGAAAATATTGAGGCACCACTTAATTCATCCAACATGTCATCTAGTTGTGGTATGGAAACCTAAACTTGATAGAGATTTGGTTGATGACCCTACTATCCACATACATACGCATAGAGCCATCCTTATTAGGAACCAACAATGTTGGCACGACACAAGAGCTCATAGACTCTCGGATATACCCCTTTGGAGAGGAGTTCCGTGACTTGTTGTTGTAATTCCCTTGCATCAGCTGGGTTCATCCTGTAAGAGGGTCAGTTTGAGAGCACAACTCCATGCGACAAATCAATTTTGTCTCTATGCCTCTAAGAGAAGGAAGCCCTCAAGGAAGCTCCTCCGGAAAGACATCTTAATATTGTGTTAAAAGGGATTGCACCAACTCTTCGAGCCTTTCTTGAAATAGGATCAACACCAAAAGTCTACTACCATTTAGAGAGTATTTCAACTCCATCTTAAAAAGGAATAACATGGTTTTTTCCCTTCTCTCCTTCATTTTCTCATAGTCTAGGGACACTTGTTCCAGACTAAAAAGAGCTAACTTGATGGTTTTTCAACAAAATTTGAAAGAGTAACTATTTGCATAGCCATCACGAGTTACCCTTTGGTCCCAATTAGTAAATGACTTTAACTTTTTAGCACAACATCACAACCGACTTCATCAACATAGCCATCAATTGAAAAAGGAATGCATACTTGCTTGGTATCCTTCTCATCATCACGGTCATTCAACCACAACAACTTGTAGCGGTTTGGATGTATAGTTGTCACCAAGCCTAACCTCTCCACCATTTCCATTGCAGCCACATTAGAACAACTACCTGCATCCACAATCAAAGAACACATTTTTTTTTTGTATCAAGCATCAACTATGGAAGATATTTTCTCTTTGACATTCTTCTCCTCAAATTTGAGTGGTGAGTGCCCTTCAAGGAATCATGAGGAGTGGACCCTCTTGTGTAAAGAAAAACTCCTCTTGCGCTACCTCTTCATCCTTAGTTGGCTTCACTAAGTCATCATCACTATCCACTTTATTTGAATCACCTCTAAGAACCATCACACGCTTATTAGGGCATTGGGATGCTATGTGCCCCAAACCGAGGCACTTGAAGCATTTTACATCTCTTGATATCGGCCTAGTTGGATCAACATTAAACTTCTTTTCTTCGAGCACGTTTGTAGAGCCTTGAAAGAGTTAAGGAGTTTTGTGCTCGGCTGAGAGGAGAATATCTTGGAGCTTCTGCTGCGTTGTCTCTCCACCTTCATGGCTAGTGGCTTGATACAATCCATGATCTCATATGGTTGGAGCTCCATCATGTCCCAAATCTCTCTATTAAGTCCCTTTATAAACCGAGCAATGGTTTGCTCTTCTGGCTCTTCTAGTCTACACCTAAATTCAGTGAGATAATCCTCAATCGAATGCAACCCTTGCTTGAAGTTTTGGATTTGTAAGAATAATTCTTGCTTATAGTGGGTAAGAATAAACCTCTTCCTTAGTAAAGCCTTCATAACTCTCCAAGTTTGTATTTCTTTATCCCCTTAGTGCCTCCTTTGTGCCATAACATTTTCCCACAACAAGTTAGCATGCCACCGGTTGTATCTTGGACTCTCTTCGAGTAGTTGTAGCACTCAAAGACCTTATTCCCCTTCTCCACCCACTCAAGCAAATCATCTCAATTTCAAGACCCTTTGAAAGGAGAAATTTCAATCTTCACATTTTTAATTTCATAACAAGGCTCGTGCCTTCTCCTTGGACTAGGTGGAACATCCACCTCGGTTTCAAGATCACTATCATCTTCATCATTGCCTTCATCATGGATGAATCTCCATCCATCTTGCTCAACTCTTCTTCTTGGCCTATGGTTTGTAGGAACTCTAGTTTGTTGGTCACGAGACTCAAGGATAAGTTGATTCATATTCACAGCCATGGTTTTGAAGTTCATCTAATTAGCCTTGAAGAATTGATTCTCCCTCTTAGTGGTGGCGTGGGTGGTGGACTAATTAGTTTTGTAGCCTCATGATTTTGTGCAACACTAGGCCCACTTCTTATCATCATTTTTTAAGATAAAAGACAACCAAAAGTTTTGGGAAGACATGAAAGTTGGCTCTGATACCAAATGATGTAAAACAATTAGGAAAGTATTAGAACAAACAGATGCTAACAACAAAATAGATTGCTTGAATGGAAGACGTCCAAACTAAGTAATTTAGGTTTTCTATTAATCAAAGATGGCTTCTAAGAACCCTAAGACAAGCTTAAATAGCATCCAAGAAAAAAATTAGGGTTCTAGCAACAATTACTAAAGATTTCAAGCAAACACTCGACCACGTGGGTTAGACCAAGTGCGTTACAAAATGTGATCGATAAAACTTCTACAAGTTTAAGCCCAAAAACCAAATTAAACCAACAACATAAGATAATGAAAGTACAAGATTAAAAAGGCCTTAAAGTTTTGATTGGCGAAAAAGAGTGATCCAAGAGTGAGAAGGTGGCCGCAACCCTCACAACTCGGCCCCCTCCTTGGCCGACTCTGTGGTTTCCTAAGTTAGCATGTGAATAGGCATGTAGTTGTCAATAAATTTTGGGGCCTCTTTTAAGCTTTCATAGAAGAGATTACCTACAAAATAAATGCAACTAAACATGTTAGAAAGACGTTTGGCCCTCGCCCTTGTGAGTGGTCCCTGTGGCATATCAAAGTTGATGGCCACAATTTTTTATAAGAAATAAATTGTACATTTGCCTTCAATTTGAATTTTGGAATTATCTCCAAATGTGACTAATCTGGTCACTTAGTTTTCAGTCTCCATAAATTTTCTCTTATCGCAACACTTGTCATTGTTTGTTGTGTTGTCAAGATACCACTTGTTGCTTTTGCTTCCTTCTCCTTCGTAAGCAAGAAACAATGTTCCTTCTGCCTTTTTGTTTGAGCATAATTTTTTGTATCTTTGACATTTTGAGGACTCCAACAATTACGAGCATAGTGTCTGTCCTTTTGGCAATTGTAGCATAAATAATTGATAGATCATTTTGTCTTGAGTAGCTTAATCTATCGCACTCTTTTACCAAATGACTCTTTTCTTCAATGTTGAGATTTTTCTTTCCTTGACCTTTTCCTCTACAGTAACACCCGAGATTTTTTTAAGGATAAAATTGGAGAGAAAATAAAAGTATAATAAGATAGTTGTTTTATTTAATTTAAAAGAAATAGCAAAAAGAAGGGAAAGTAATTAAAAGTGACTTAAACGGTTTATTAACGAAAATAAAATTATAATTTGAGAACGGGATTTAATGGAATTTTGGAAGGGCAGAATGGTAATGTGGGTTTATTAAGTGGTATTGATTATTATTATTACTATTATTATGATAGATATTATTATTATTATTATTATTATTATTATTATTATTATTATTATTATTATTATTATTATTATTATTATTATTATTATTATTATTATTATTATTATTATTATTATTATTATTATTATTATTATTATTATTATTATTATTATTATTATTATTATTATTATTATTATTATTATTATTATTATTATTATTATTATTATTATTATTATTATTATTATTATTATTATTATTATTATTATTATTATTATTATTATTATTATTATTATTATTATTATTATTATTATTATTATTATTATTATTATTATTATTATTATTATTATTATTATTATTATTATTATTATTATTATTATTATTATTATTATTATTATTATTATTATTATTATTATTATTATTATTATTATTATTATTATTATTATTATTATTATTATTATTATTATTATTATTATTATTATTATTATTATTATTATTATTATTATTATTATTATTATTATTATTATTATTATTATTATTATTATTATTATTAATAATAAAAAAAGACAAACAACAGAATCGTTGTTCGTCGAGCCCGAGCACCCGAGAGCGAGGGCGAGCACCCGAGGCGAGGGGCGAGCACCCGAGAGCGAGGGCGAGAGGCGAGCGACCTCCGCGACCCGCGGCTTCGGCCACTGCTCAGGCGAGCAAACCTCCGGCGAGCTGAAGCCAGAGCGTGGTTCGGTTTTTTCCGCGCACAGACCTGACCGAAAAACAGGTAACGTCCCCTCCCTGTTTCTCTCAGACTCTTAATCGCCGTGGAGTGGTCTGTGTGTTGGGCCGATTTTTGTGGTTGATTTGGTGTCGGAAATAGGGGAATTGGTGGTGTGTGATGGGTGATTCTCGGTGGGGGCTGTGATACCCCTGTTCCAGGGAGGAAGCCGAGGGGGGGGGGGGGGAGGGTGCTGTGGTTTGGGTTTTGACTCGGGAAACTTTGGTTTTTGTTAATTTATGCTTAATAAGGTAAAATGTGATAGATTAGTGAGGGATTTGGTGAGAATTGTTGAAAAATCGAAAATGGGAGATTTAGCTCCAAAGGGCCGGTTCTGTTTTTATAGGTTTTGACCTAGCTAGGGTTATTTGTTTTGAAATTCCTGTTGGCAGGTTAAAATAGGTTATTAGAGGAGTATGTGGCCGCTGGAATCGTTCGATTCCGATATCCGATGCAAAAGTTATGCACGTTTGAGGTTTCGGGTCGGTTGTTACCGAACCCAAATTGGTTGCCCGTTTCGTTAGGTTTTTGTTGGATTAGGCTAGAAATAGTAGTTTGAGAGTAATTGGTGAATGTAGGATTAATTTGAACGAAGTTTGAATAATTGTAGTTAGAGTTAGCCTAAATATCCTTTAAAAGTGAATTGTAATGCTTAAGTGACTTTGTGAATGTAATAGGTTAACCGAGTGGGAAAATTTACCGTAGCCAAAGCGAGTAAGTGCGGTGCAAGAGTTCAGGTAAGTAGAGGATGTTGTTTGCCTTCGGGCCTACACCATGGAACGGTAGGGAATTCTTTGCTTGTTTGCTTATTTTGTTGTTTCGTTTCGTGTTGCGTGTCGTTGTTTTGTTTCGTGTGTCATTGGTTTGTTTCGTGTTGTATTGCATATCTTTGTTGAAACATGCATCGTGAGTTATAGTACGCTACGCTAGAGATGAGTGGCATTGTTTTGCATTGTGAGTGTGAACGTAATCAGATAAAATGAATTGTAATGAATCTCAAATAGTGTGCCTTGTCGGGATACGGTGCTTGCAGTGTGTAACACCCGAGAAATTCGTTCCAGGAATTTCGAGCCTTAAGTTTCGAATTTTAATATTTTAAGCATTATAGAGTGTTAAATTCGTAGAAATATTAAATTAAGTCCAAATGGCCAACGAAAAGTTTCGTTAGAACCCTAAGAATAAATAGAGATATTTGGAGGAATAAGGGAATTTCAGAGAAGTTAAACCGATAGATGAAACAATGGTTTAAGTAAAGGAATTAGCTAAGGGCATTTTGGTAAATTTGGAATTCAAGTTTTAATTAAAAAGGGTTTCTTTCTCCCTTTTCCCCTCACTTTCTCTCCCTCACGCGAGCTCCCTCCCCCTTGGCGATTTCTCCTTCTCTTCATCGCAAATCTTCCAACGCCGGCGATCCTTTTTTCCGGCGTGTTCCTCCTTCAAAGTTCTTCATCAAATCAACCCTCCAAGTAAGCTAAATGAATGTTTCTCACGGGACTAAATGAATGTTTCTCACGGGACTAAATGAATGTTTCTCACGGGACTAAATGAATGTTTCTCACGGGACTAAATGAATGTTTCTCACGGGACTAAATGAATGTTTCTCACGGGACTAAATGAATGTTTCTCACGGGACTAAATGAATGTTTCTCACGGGACTAAATGAATGTTTCTCACGGGACTAAATGAATGTTTCTCACGGGACTAAATGAATGTTTCTCACGGGACTAAATGAATGTTTCTCACGGGACTAAATGAATGTTTCTCACGGGACTAAATGAATGTTTCTCACGGGACTAAATGAATGTTTCTCACGGGACTAAATGAATGTTTCTCACGGGACTAAATGAATGTTTCTCACGGGACTAAATGAATGTTTCTCACGGGACTAAATGAATGTTTCTCACGGGACTAAATGAATGTTTCTCACGGGACTAAATGAATGTTTCTCACGGGACTAAATGAATGTTTCTCACGGGACTAAATGAATGTTTCTCACGGGACTAAATGAATGTTTCTCACGGGACTAAATGAATGTTTCTCACGGGACTAAATGAATGTTTCTCACGGGACTAAATGAATGTTTCTCACGGGACTAAATGAATGTTTCTCACGGGACTAAATGAATGTTTCTCACGGGACTAAATGAATGTTTCTCACGGGACTAAATGAATGTTTCTCACGGGACTAAATGAATGTTTCTCACGGGACTAAATGAATGTTTCTCACGGGACTAAATGAATGTTTCTCACGGGACTAAATGAATGTTTCTCACGGGACTAAATGAATGTTTCTCACGGGACTAAATGAATGTTTCTCACGGGACTAAATGAATGTTTCTCACGGGACTAAATGAATGTTTCTCACGGGACTAAATGAATGTTTCTCACGGGACTAAATGAATGTTTCTCACGGGACTAAATGAATGTTTCTCACGGGACTAAATGAATGTTTCTCACGGGACTAAATGAATGTTTCTCACGGGACTAAATGAATGTTTCTCACGGGACTAAATGAATGTTTCTCACGGGACTAAATGAATGTTTCTCACGGGACTAAATGAATGTTTCTCACGGGACTAAATGAATGTTTCTCACGGGACTAAATGAATGTTTCTCACGGGACTAAATGAATGTTTCTCACGGGACTAAATGAATGTTTCTCACGGGACTAAATGAATGTTTCTCACGGGACTAAATGAATGTTTCTCACGGGACTAAATGAATGTTTCTCACGGGACTAAATGAATGTTTCTCACGGGACTAAATGAATGTTTCTCACGGGACTAAATGAATGTTTCTCACGGGACTAAATGAATGTTTCTCACGGGACTAAATGAATGTTTCTCACGGGACTAAATGAATGTTTCTCACGGGACTAAATGAATGTTTCTCACGGGACTAAATGAATGTTTCTCACGGGACTAAATG
This sequence comes from Begonia masoniana, assembly GCA_022432975.1. Taxonomy (NCBI): domain Eukaryota; kingdom Viridiplantae; phylum Streptophyta; class Magnoliopsida; order Cucurbitales; family Begoniaceae; genus Begonia; species Begonia masoniana. Next base: position 26,857,637 of record CM039513.1, on the reverse strand, counting down.
AATGTTTCTCACGGGACTAAATGAATGTTTCTCACGGGACTAAATGAATGTTTCTCACGGGACTAAATGAATGTTTCTCACGGGACTAAATGAATGTTTCTCACGGGACTAAATGAATGTTTCTCACGGGACTAAATGAATGTTTCTCACGGGACTAAATGAATGTTTCTCACGGGACTAAATGAATGTTTCTCACGGGACTAAATGAATGTTTCTCACGGGACTAAATGAATGTTTCTCACGGGACTAAATGAATGTTTCTCACGGGACTAAATGAATGTTTCTCACGGGACTAAATGAATGTTTCTCACGGGACTAAATGAATGTTTCTCACGGGACTAAATGAATGTTTCTCACGGGACTAAATGAATGTTTCTCACGGGACTAAATGAATGTTTCTCACGGGACTAAATGAATGTTTCTCACGGGACTAAATGAATGTTTCTCACGGGACTAAATGAATGTTTCTCACGGGACTAAATGAATGTTTCTCACGGGACTAAATGAATGTTTCTCACGGGACTAAATGAATGTTTCTCACGGGACTAAATGAATGTTTCTCACGGGACTAAATGAATGTTTCTCACGGGACTAAATGAATGTTTCTCACGGGACTAAATGAATGTTTCTCACGGGACTAAATGAATGTTTCTCACGGGACTAAATGAATGTTTCTCACGGGACTAAATGAATGTTTCTCACGGGACTAAATGAATGTTTCTCACGGGACTAAATGAATGTTTCTCACGGGACTAAATGAATGTTTCTCACGGGACTAAATGAATGTTTCTCACGGGACTAAATGAATGTTTCTCACGGGACTAAATGAATGTTTCTCACGGGACTAAATGAATGTTTCTCACGGGACTAAATGAATGTTTCTCACGGGACTAAATGAATGTTTCTCACGGGACTAAATGAATGTTTCTCACGGGACTAAATGAATGTTTCTCACGGGACTAAATGAATGTTTCTCACGGGACTAAATGAATGTTTCTCACGGGACTAAATGAATGTTTCTCACGGGACTAAATGAATGTTTCTCACGGGACTAAATGAATGTTTCTCACGGGACTAAATGAATGTTTCTCACGGGACTAAATGAATGTTTCTCACGGGACTAAATGAATGTTTCTCACGGGACTAAATGAATGTTTCTCACGGGACTAAATGAATGTTTCTCACGGGACTAAATGAATGTTTCTCACGGGACTAAATGAATGTTTCTCACGGGACTAAATGAATGTTTCTCACGGGACTAAATGAATGTTTCTCACGGGACTAAATGAATGTTTCTCACGGGACTAAATGAATGTTTCTCACGGGACTAAATGAATGTTTCTCACGGGACTAAATGAATGTTTCTCACGGGACTAAATGAATGTTTCTCACGGGACTAAATGAATGTTTCTCACGGGACTAAATGAATGTTTCTCACGGGACTAAATGAATGTTTCTCACGGGACTAAATGAATGTTTCTCACGGGACTAAATGAATGTTTCTCACGGGACTAAATGAATGTTTCTCACGGGACTAAATGAATGTTTCTCACGGGACTAAATGAATGTTTCTCACGGGACTAAATGAATGTTTCTCACGGGACTAAATGAATGTTTCTCACGGGACTAAATGAATGTTTCTCACGGGACTAAATGAATGTTTCTCACGGGACTAAATGAATGTTTCTCACGGGACTAAATGAATGTTTCTCACGGGACTAAATGAATGTTTCTCACGGGACTAAATGAATGTTTCTCACGGGACTAAATGAATGTTTCTCACGGGACTAAATGAATGTTTCTCACGGGACTAAATGAATGTTTCTCACGGGACTAAATGAATGTTTCTCACGGGACTAAATGAATGTTTCTCACGGGACTAAATGAATGTTTCTCACGGGACTAAATGAATGTTTCTCACGGGACTAAATGAATGTTTCTCACGGGACTAAATGAATGTTTCTCACGGGACTAAATGAATGTTTCTCACGGGACTAAATGAATGTTTCTCACGGGACTAAATGAATGTTTCTCACGGGACTAAATGAATGTTTCTCACGGGACTAAATGAATGTTTCTCACGGGACTAAATGAATGTTTCTCACGGGACTAAATGAATGTTTCTCACGGGACTAAATGAATGTTTCTCACGGGACTAAATGAATGTTTCTCACGGGACTAAATGAATGTTTCTCACGGGACTAAATGAATGTTTCTCACGGGACTAAATGAATGTTTCTCACGGGACTAAATGAATGTTTCTCACGGGACTAAATGAATGTTTTCACGGGACAAGAAAAAGGTTTTACGAAACGAAAAATATTTTATAAATGTCATGCATATATGTAAAGTTATGTTTAGTACGCTCCTTACTAAGCATTAGGCTTAATGTAGTTATTGTATGATGTAGGTGACGAGAACGAAGGTGAGGAACCACTTTACGATGATCAAGTGTAGCGGTCGATGGGCGGAGCTCGTGGCGGCGACTTGTGTTTTGGCTAGGCGAGTGGACTCAAGGTTAAGTGTTTTGAGAGTTTTGGGTATTGTTGGGACAATAATGAATTCGATGAATTTTTAATACGTTTAGATATGTTTTAGGGTGTTTGGGTGATTGTATAGAAAATGCAAGATGTTTTGTGATGTTTTTGATGTTTTAAAACAGGTAGGATTGTTAAACTTTTAAACGGAACCATGCGGTTCGTTTTTTTTATGGAAATCAGTTATATTTTTAAAATGATTAGTGTTGTGTTTGGGGTTTGGATAAAGGTTAAATTTGAAGTATGTTTTATTGATGTATGTAAAGAAAGGTGTGAAGAAAGTGTGAGAAAGGAGGAAGAATTAATAAGTGTTATGTTTTTAGAGTGTTATAGTGTTGTTGGTTTGTGTTAAAAGCCGTGAAATGCAGGGAGTGTGTGAAAGAAGAAAGAAGAGGAAAAAGGGGAGGAGGAAGAACTGCACTCTCTGGAGGAATTCCAGAAAGTGTGGCGATTGCTCGCCTCTGGGAAGCGAGCAATCGCCTCCTCCTCTACCTGGCAGGCAATTGCCAGGCGAGGCAAATCGCCAGCGGGCGATTGCTCGCCACCAGTTCTGGCCTTTATAAAAAAAAAGGGGTTTTAGTAAATGATTTTCTTTTATTAATTAATTGTTTACTGTTTATAGTTTATTGTTTTAGTAATTGTTTTAAACGTTTTACCAAACGAGCTTCGATTTCAATTCCGATTTCGATTTTGATTGAGATTTCCGCTTAAGTACAGTTAAAGTTAGAGTTGACAAAAAAAAAATTATTAGAATACGGGTTGGGGTCGTTACACAGTGGCACCCCGAAGGGAACTCTATGAGAGACCGGCTAAAATACGAGATCTGGAATAGTGTGCCTTGTCGGGATACGGTGCTTGCAGTGGCACCCCGAAGGGAACTCTATGAAGGATGATTGGCTAAAATACGTAAAGGTCGTGAGTATGAATTCCTAGACGGTTGACAAAAAAAAAAAAAAAAAAAAAAAAAAAAAAAAAAAAAAAAAAAAAAAAAAAAAAAAAAAAAAAAAAAAAAAAAAAAAAAAAAAAAAAAAAAAAAAAAAAAAAAAAAAAAAAAAAAAAAAAAAAAAAAAAAAAAAAAAAAAAAAAAAAAAAAAAAAAAAAAAAAAAAAAAAAAAAAAAAAAAAAAAAAAAAAAAAAAAAAAAAAAAAAAAAAAAAAAAAAAAAAAAAAAAAAAAAAAAAAAAAAAAAAAAAAAAAAAAAAAAAAAAAAAAAAAAAAAAAAAAAAAAAAAAAAAAAAAAAAAAAAAAAAAAAAAAAAAAAAAAAAAAAAAAAAAAAAAAAAAAAAAAAAAAAAAAAAAAAAAAAAAAAAAAAAAAAAAAAAAAAAAAAAAAAAAAAAAAAAAAAAAAAAAAAAAAAAAAAAAAAAAAAAAAAAAAAAAAAAAAAAAAAAAAAAAAAAAAAAAAAAAAAAAAAAAAAAAAAAAAAAAAAAAAAAAAAAAAAAAAAAAAAAAAAAAAAAAAAAAAAAAAAAAAAAAAAAAAAAAAAAAAAAAAAAAAAAAAAAAAAAAAAAAAAAAAAAAAAAAAAAAAAAAAAAAAAAAAAAAAAAAAAAAAAAAAAAAAAAAAAAAAAAAAAAAAAAAAAAAAAAAAAAAAAAAAAAAAAAAAAAAAAAAAAAAAAAAAAAAAAAAAAAAAAAAAAAAAAAAAAAAAAAAAAAAAAAAAAAAAAAAAAAAAAAAAAAAAAAAAAAAAAAAAAAAAAAAAAAAAAAAAAAAAAAAAAAAAAAAAAAAAATTATTAGAATACGGGTTGGGGTCGTTACACAGTGGCACCCCGAAGGGAACTCTATGAGAGACCGGCTAAAATACGAGATCTGGAATAGTGTGCCTTGTCGGGATACGGTGCTTGCAGTGGCACCCCGAAGGGAACTCTATGAAGGATGATTGGCTAAAATACGTAAAGGTCGTGAGTATGAATTCCTAGACGGTTATAGGATTCTACGATCGACGAGGGAGATCATGTATGGCCATCCTAGACGGTTATGGGATGTGAGCTGTCTAGTCTTGCTCTGGTGATTTTGAGTTTGGCCGTCCTAGACGGTTATGGGATGTGTGCCTACTCAAATCACACGGCTTATGAAACGATTAAAGTAATGAACAGCAAATAAATACAACTGAGTGGTAGAAACTGCATGGGTTAGGTTGATTGCATTGTGTTGTTGTCTCATTCGTTACTCCCTACTTGCTAAGCGTAAGCTTACGTGTGTGTGTGTGTTCTGTGGTGTAGGTAACGACACGGGTACAGGTGAGCTATGTGAGTCAGCCAAGACTTGGGAGCAGTCGGAGATGCACGGGGCGTGCCGGTGCGGGCAGTTATCGGGGCGACTCCACCATGGTCTTCGGAGATGTGGACTTTGTATTTTGATAGCGTATTGTAGATGTCTGTTGTTGTATATAGTTAAGTTAAGGGTGATATGTCGCCCTATATTGTGGTATTTCTTCAATTAGGGTTGTTAATATTTTAGTTTAACTCTTTACTGCTATTTGGAGATTTCTCATGCCGTATGCTGGATAGTTGGTTGGTTAGGAGTATTCTGGAACTGTTTGGGGATTGATTTATTGCAGGTACCTAGCATTTTGGGAGGCGCCATTTTCAGGCGTTACTTTGCCGAAATTTTCGGGAAGGATGCCGTGGTGCTTAAAGGTTAGGATTAAGGGGAAGAGTCTAGGCAGTTAGGTATGACGTAAAGAGTTTCAGGAGATTTAGTTTTAAATCCTAGGGTGTTAGGTTTATTTTGATATGAGGTTTTAACATGGGATAGTGTGAGCCAAGTAGCGCTCCGAGCCAGGGTGGGTTCGGGGGCGTTACAAGATGGTATCAGAGCAAAGTGGTCGAGTCGTTCAAAGGATTACCCGACAATGCCGGCCGCCATGCAACGTGCTTCACCGACTGTAAGTATTTCTTTGCTTTTAGTTGTTTATAGCTAAGATTGATTGCTTAACCTTGTTTAGGAGTAGAACTAAACTCCCGAGAGTACCGAGACAACTTCAGTGGATCCTAAGATTAGAGAGATTAGAGAATTTTTGGATGAGATTGTAAGATTGATAACCTAGAATTTTTCATCCTTAGATAGAAATGAAATCCAGTAGCAAACCTTTGGAGTTTAGAAATAAATCAAAGTAGAGTTAGAAAAGTTTGAAGTTAGAGTTGACAGTACTTAAAGAATGTTGTGAGTGAGTGTAATTAATTGTCGAATAAATTGAGGTCAACATTAGTAGAGCTTATTGGGTGGTAAGAGGCATAGGGGTCATGTAGAGGTGTAGTATTCCTCAATTTCGGGGATAACAATTTAGAGATTTACTTAGAATTGAGAGACTAATAAATATTGAAGTATTAGAGGATGTAGGTACACCGGTGGATTGTTAGGGATGTAGGTACCGTTTTAAGAGTGTATTCTATCAAAGATGATTGAGATAAGTGAAAAGATTATACTTGGCATGTTAGAGGAGCATTAAGGGTTGTCTGGTTATTGGTGTTATTTGACCTAGATACCTTGATTAGGTAGATGTTAGAGTAATGATATTAAGTTGAATAATTAGAATCGAGTTGAAGAGTAAAAGAAAGTGAATTAGTTCTTACATTTAGAGGGAATTTTGAAAAAAAAAAAAAAAAATTAGTGAGTGTTTAGGGACTAAGGACGTATGAGTAGGTGAGCTATGGAAGACTAGTTGAAGTTGAAGAGTAAAAGAGAATCAAGTAGTTAGTAGAAATTGGGAAAGGAGGTTAGGAATTTAGGAATTTATATGAGTGTTCGGTAAAATGTGAGTTGACTGGAATTTTCACGAACGATGGTAGGTGCCTTATGAATAAGCCTAAGTTAAAAGGTTTCAAACCGTTGAGGTAATAACTAACCTAAGCTTGTGTCGATAAGTTGAGAATAGGAGATAGAAAGTTAGAAGGATAACTAGAGTACATTTTAGATTTTGGACGGACTTAGGAAGAAGTAAGTAATGAGATTAGTCAGTAAGGATTGAGTATTCGAGAATAACGAATAAGAAGGAATAAAAGGTCTCACACATAGAGCTTATGAGTAAACGCAGTGGAAGGTTAGAATTTGAGTTTGATACCTTAAATGGTTAAGATTTAAGGAGTTATAGAGTTCAAATGAACAGAAACGGAGAATATGAAGTTAGAAGTTGGAGGTTTTAGAATTTTGTAATGTAGCTAGTTAAATAATAAGATGAATTATTGAGAATTTAATTTTTGAGTGTGAATGTAAAGACAATAGTAAAAAAAAAAAACAAAAAAAAAAAGTATATGAAAGTTTTGTCGTAAGTAATGAGGTGATGTTAGGATAAGCAATAAAATGTCATGTTTATTCGAAGGAAATGAGTGCAAAGGATAGGAGTGGTAAGTGAGAAATTAGCTTGAGGAAATGTTAGAGTTGAAAAGTATGCAAATGTAACCTAAGCACATAAGAATGTAAGAGTATGGAACTATAAAGATTATAGCTGGGAAAGTTAAACTTGAAGTTGTAAGAAATTTCATTGCTTGTTAGGTTATTAGGGGTACTCGGTAGATGATTTGGGCAGTGATGTAGTTGAAAGTAAATAAGGTAAGGATTGAACATCTCGAGTGGAGCTCAGGGAACAATTTGAGTTAAGAACTAAGTTAGAGGGAATGAAGAGTCCTAGTTAAACTCTTGAAGATGCAGAAAAGTTTGAGGGTGTAACTAATAGACGCTTAAGTGAAATATAAGAGATGAGCTTGGAATGAGTAAGTTGAGAAAATGTAAAACTTTGAAGATATATTGAAGACATGGGAACTTGTCATTTAGGGATATGTGACGACGACGATAGAGTAGTCGAAGTTTAGTATAGCAACCCAAGAGTTAGGTGAGTAGAAGAGAATGAAACTTTGGTGGGTACGAGATAGATTTTAGAATGAGGAAATAGATAACCTAGAGTGATTGTAATAATGATATACGTATGATGGTTTTCCCTTAGAGAGTTACATGTTTTGTGTGAAATAAGAGAGTTACATGTTTTGTGTGAAATAAGGAATTAGACAAATTGAGCTCAAGAAAAAGCTAGGGTGTCTAGCGTTAAGAAATTGTTAAGTTTGATTGATTGTCAAATTAAGTTAAAGTTGTTAAATGTGTACGAGTACATAGGTATGAAAGTTAGACTAAGTTATGCGTTTGACCTATGTTAGTGGGTGAAGTGTGAAAAGTGAGTATATATCATTTAAGGTATTAGGGGTATGAGTGTTGAGTGTAAAGTAGGGAAAAGTTTGTTAGACCTAAGAATTTGAGTGTTTGGTAATGACTGAAAGTAGGAGTTAGACAAGTTGAGGAATAGTTGATAGGTTTAAGAGATGAAAGCGTTGAATACGAGGGCTGTGCAATGAAATGTCATGATTGTTCGAGGTATAAATTGTCTTGATTGGCTGATATGAGTAAGTGTAAGAGATTGGAGTTGATAAGATGAAAGAGATTACTCCACTGGGTTAAACTGGATCTATAGCTAAGGATTCAGGTTGGAAGTTTTAATGGATTATTTTAGACTTACGTAGAGTGGAAGTATCTAAGTATATTATAATCTAGTTTAAGTAAAGTGTTGTTAATACTTTAGAAGATGTGATTGATTGAAATAATGTGGTGATTGTGAAATCTAAGTAATTAGTAGTGTAAGATCTGAGGAATTAGAGAATTTCGAATTAGAAGAACGAGATATTGTACGAAAAGTATTTGAGTTACTTAAGGATAATGTTAAGTAGAAGGTTCTAAGATTCGACTCGTATGTAACAAAGTCGAAATTGTTGATGTCGTAAATAGATTTGACTAGAATTGATAAGTTTAAGAGTTGGCGAGCTTAAGAGTGAGATGTGAATGAGAACTCGAGTATTAGTAGAGGGTGAATAAGAAAATAGAGGTTGGTAGATGTAAGCTAGAAGAACGATTATTTTATGTTCTAGATTTTATGTTCTCGAGTATTAGTAGAGGGAAGTGTTGAGATTAGCTAACTATGAAGGAGAGTTAAGATAAGGAAGTTAGCTATTAGAAATTGTGTATTTCGTATGAAGCTGAAGAACTTTATAGGCAATGATTTAGTAAGTTAAAGGTATAAATGAGTGAGAGTAAATAGTTATGAGAGTTAGACTCTTAAGTTAAGGGTTTGAACTATGTTGTCGGGTGAAGAGTGGATGAAGAGTTAGAAGTGAGATAAGTGAGGAGATTAGTAAATTCTAACTGAGGATATTGGATAGGTAAGACGAGATGAGTACATTGAGAAATAGCAAGGCCACAAATTTTGATGACAAAATTTTTGTAAGGAGGGTAGATTGTAACACCCGGGATTTTTTTAAGGATAAAATTGGAGAGAAAATAAAAGTATAATAAGATAGTTGTTTTATTTAATTTAAAAGAATTATTATTATTATTATTATTATTATTATTATTATTATTATTATTATTATTATTATTATTATTATTATTATTATTATTATTATTATTATTATTATTATTATTATTATTATTATTATTATTATTATTATTATTATTATTATTATTATTATTATTATTATTATTATTATTATTATTATTATTATTATTATTATTATTATTATTATTATTATTATTATTATTATTATTATTATTATTATTATTATTATTATTATTATTATTATTATTATTATTATTATTATTATTATTATTATTATTATTATTATTATTATTATTATTATTATTATTATTATTATTATTATTATTATTATTATTATTATTATTATTATTATTATTATTATTATTATTATTATTATTATTATTATTATTATTATTATTATTATTATTATTATTATTATTATTATTATTATTATTATTATTATTATTATTATTATTATTATTATTATTATTATTATTATTATTATTAGTAGTAAAGGTAATAAATGAGTGAGAGTAAATAGTTATGAGAGTTAGACTCTTAAGTTAAGGGTTTGAACTATGTTGTCGGGTGAAGAGTGGATGAAGAGTTAGAAGTGAGATACGTGAGGAGATTAGTAAATTCTAACTGAGGATATTGGATAGGTAAGACGAGATGAGTACATTGAGAATAGCAAGGCCACAAATTTTGATGACAAATTTTTGTAAGGAGGGTAGATTGTAACACCCGGGATTTTTTTAAGGATAAAATTGGAGAGAAAATAAAAGTATAATAAGATAGTTGTTTTATTTAATTTAAAAGAAATAGCAAAAGAAGGGAAAGTAATTATAATAAAAAAAAGACAAACAACAGAATCGTTGTTCGTCGAGCCCGAGCACCCGAGAGCGAGGGCGACAACCCGAGAGCGAGGGCGAGAGGCGAGCGACCTCCGGCGACCCGCGGCTTCGGCCACTGCTCAGGCGAGCAACCTCCGGCTAGCTGAAGCCAGAGCGTGGTTCGGTTTTTTCGCTCCAGACCTGACCGAAAAACAGGTAACTTCCCCTCCCTGTTTCTCTCTGTTAATCGGCCGTGGAGTGGTCTGTGTGTTGGGCCGATTTTTGTGGTTGATTTGTGTCGGAAATAGGGGGAATTGGTTGTGTGTGATGGGTGATTCTCGGTGGGGCTGTGATACCCCTGTTCCAGGGAGGAAGCCGAGGGGGGGGAGGGTGCTGTGGTTTGGGTTTTGACTCGGGAAACTTTGGTTTTTGTTAATTTATGCTTAATAAGGTAGAATGTGATAGATTAGTGAGGGATTTGGTGAGAATTGTTGAAAAATCGAAAATGGGAGATTTAGCTCCAAAGGGCCGGTTCTGTTTTTGGAGGTTTTAACCTAGCTAGGGTTATTTGTTTTGAAATTCCTGTTGGCAGGTTAAAATAGGTTATTAGAGGAGTATGTGGCCGCTGGAATCGTTCGATTCCGATATCCGATGCAAAAGTTATGCACGTTTGAGGTTTCGGGTCGGTTGTTACCGAACCCAAATTGGTGGCCCGTTTCGTTAGGTTTTTGTTGGATTAGGCTAGAAATAGTAGTTTGAGAGTAATTGGTGAATGTAGGATTAATTTGAACGAGGTTTGAATAATTGTAGTTAGAGTTAGCCTAAATATCCTTTAAAAGTGAATTGTAATGCTTAAGTGACTTTTGTGAATGTAATAGGTTACCGAGTGGGAAAATTTACGTAGCTAAAGCGAGTAAGTGCGGTGCAAGAGTTCAGGTAAGTAGAGGATGTTTGTTTTGCCTTCGGGCCTACACCATGGAACGGTAGGGAATTCTTTGCTTGTTTGCTTATTTTGTTGTTTCGTTTCGTGTTGCGTGTCGTTGTTTTGTTTCGTGTGTCGTTGGTTTGTTTCGTGTTGTATTGCATATCTTTGTTGAAACATGCATCGTGAGTTATAGTACGCTACGCTAGAGATGAGTGGCATTGTTTGGCATTGTGAGTGTGAACGTAATCAGATAAAATGAATTGTAATGAATCTCAATAGTGTGCCTTGTCGGGATACGGTGCTTGCAGTGGCACCCCGAAGGGAACTCTATGAGAGACCGGCTAAAATACGAGATCTGGAATAGTGTGCCTTGTCGGGATACGGTGCTTGCAGTGGCACCCCAACCCAAAGGGAACTCTATGAAGGATGATTGGCTAAAATACGTAAAGGTCGTGAGTATGAATTCCTAGACGGTTATAGGATTCTACGATCGATGAGGGAGATCATGTATGACCATCCTAGACGGTTATGGGATGTGAGTTGTCTGGTCTTGCTCTGGTGATTTTGAGTTTGGCCGTCCTAGACGGTTATGGGATGTGTGACTACTGAAATCACACGGCTTATGAAACGATTAAAGTAATGAACAGCAAATAAATACAACTGAGTGGTAGAAACTGCATGGGTTAGGTTGATTGCATTGTGTTGTTGTCTCATTCGTTACTCCCTACTTGCTAAGCGTAAGCTTACGTGTGTGTGTGTGTTCTGTGGTGTAGGTAACGACATGGGTACAGGTGAGCTATGTGAGTCAGCCAAGACTTGGGAGCAGTCGGAGATGCACGCGGCGTGCTGGTGCGGGCAGTTGTCTGGGCGACTCCACCATGGTCTTCGGAGATGTGGACTTTGTATTTTGATAGCGTATTGTAGATGTCTGTTGTTGTATATAGTTAAGTTAAGGGTGATATGTCGCCCTATATTGTGGTCTTTCTTCAATTAGGGTTGTTAATATTTTAGTTTAACTCTTTACTGCTATTTGGAGATTTCTCATGCCGTATGCTGGATAGTTGGTTGGTTAGGAGTATTCTGGAACTGTTTGGGGATTGATTTATTGCAAGTACCTAGCATTTTGGGAGGCGCCATTTTCAGACGTTACTTTGCCGAAATTTTCGGGAAGGATGCCGTGGTGCTTAAAGGTTAGGATTAAGGGGAAGAGTCTAGGCAGTTAGGTATGACGTAAAGAGTTTCAGGAGATTTAGTTTTAAATCCTAGGGTGTTAGGTTTATTTTGATATGAGGTTTTAACATGGGATAGTGTGAGCCAAGTAGCGCTCCGAGCCAGGGTGGGTTCGGGGGCGTTACATCTACTCTGTCCACGTGCTCATCTGCATCTCCTTTCTTATTAGTTTCTCCCACATTCATTCTCTTTTTCCTTACCAAGAGCTTGGTGGCTAGAACATGCTCGATTGACTTTTCATTCTTCTTATTGATTCTCTATTCATGAGCTTGTATAGAACCTATGAATTGGTCAAGCTTCATAGTAGCTAAATATTCAAAATACTCGATAGTTATAACCACATAATCAAACTTTGAATTCAACAAATGAAGAATCGTTTCATTGTGATGAACGTCTTTCATTCTTTCTCCATATCTCTTCATATGATTTACGATGGCCAAAAGCCTAAAAAAGAAATCCACTATAGACTCAGATTCTTGCACTCACAATGCTTCAAATTCTCCTCGTTGGATTTGATGGTGTACCATATTTACCTTATCAACTCCTTGGTAAGAGTTTCATAGAATTCCCATGTTTTACTTGATAGTAGTTGCATTTGATACTCTCTTGAACATAGTTTCATTTAAACAATGATGAATGAAGATAAGTGTGATGTCCCCAACCCTGTCAGGGCCGCCACGGACTAGACCTGACTTACTTTTCACTTAACCCTCGCCTGTTCAAATAAAAATTTTCATTTTTCTCCTTAACACATTAAGGAACAGACTTAGACAATCGACCACCCTCTATCGACATTTAAGGTCTAACTTAAAACGTACGTAAAACTACTCGTTTAGGGTTGGCAAACATCTTTTTAAACTTGGGACCCAAAAGACATGGAGAGCATGGACGTGGGGCGTGCCCTACCTTTGGCACACGCGACCCTCATGCGCCCTGCACGCTAGCCGAGTGCACATTGTGCTCCCACGGTGCGTGCCCCGGGCACCCCTGTCTTGCGCACCACGCACGCATTGCACATCATCCTGCGCACCACCGCACGCCCTTTGGGGAACCACGCTGTGCGCATGTCGCACGCCACCGCGCGCCCACCGCTCGGCCATGACGCACGCCCCGCGCCTCGCCGCTCTCACCGCATGCCTACCGCCTGACCACGGCGCACATCCCGCGCGCCCACCGCTCAGCCATGGCGCACACCCCTTGCGCTTTGCACCGATCCATCGACAGAACCATTGGTTCCTGCATGGGGAACCAACGTTCCCACCGATGGATCGGCCCTTGGTGCTGATCCATCAGCAAGGCATGGCAGCGCGCCCCTTCCCGCTGCTCTTGGAGCCCTGCGCGCGCCAACTGCGTGCCCAGCTGCGCGCCTATGGCATGCGCCCAGCGCACCCCTCCTTTCTCCTTTCCCTTTTTTCTTTGCTTTTCATCAAATTTTACCTAAAAATACGTCAATATTAATTCCTGAATTCATCTATATACCTATCTTCACCTAACATCACATTTACGTGCGAACATACTCACTCAAATTATCAAATCCGACTAAAAAACCTAACCCCATATCATCAACATCAAACGTGGAAACTCATAAAATCATTCAAAAGGTAACCCATCAATAAAACCATTCAAAATAAACATTATCTCCAAGCTATCGACTATACAATTCATCTAAAACTAGTCATCATCCCCATTTAATCCTATATCTATCACATTCAACCATATTTACCCAAACGGTGCTCGGAGCACACCCACGGGTCGGTAAGCCTTGCCAAAACACATCCCATCACCACGAGTACCATCCGTCGACCACCTATGTTTTGTCATCCAGAGGAGGTCCTCACCTTCGATCTCATCACCTACATCATACGATTTAAACTGTAAGCCTAAGGCTTAGTAAGGAATGTGCTAAACATTTTATATTCATGAATCCATGACTTTCGTAAAACATGTTCATTTCATTTCTTTAACATTTCATACATGAGGAAAAGTAGGGATTTATGTGGTAGTAGGCACATGCACCACCCCGTAGATCACATGCTTTGCCCCGTGCGTACCATATACATTGGGTGTTTTTCCTTGCCCCGTGCATACCATAAACATCGTGCCATGTGCCCTACTCATCCACATCCCTCACTTACCTTTACATACATTATTTGTTCTTTACTTTATTTTTCAATGAAAACGTGCATGTAAAAACATTTCGTATGCATTTGAATGGAAAACATGATGCATGAGGAAACTACGCATATAAAACCATCAAAGACAACGTGAAACAATTAACTAAATTCCTAGGCTACCTGACTCACCTAAAACCCTATAATCCAAGGAAACATCATCAAAACACACAATCCTAGCATCGATATAACGTAGGGCCTTAAGGGTCGGAAACCTAATACTCACTTACCTGGCGTCCTTAGCAATGTCGAGCACCATCCTTAGCTTGGTTCTCCTAAGACATTTCACAAATTTGTCATTAGAATCGACTCTAAATAAATCGTTCCTAAAACCAAACGAAACTTCTAGCTAAAGCAAATTTTCTAAAACTCTAATTTACGTCATTCGGGCATTCTATAGAGCAATTCGTGCTCATAATTTCTATAACCTCCATTAATGTCTTTTTCAACCTCTCAACCACCAAAAACCCAAACAACAACCATTAATTCAACCTAACTATCACTAATAATCATAAATACTTCATCAATGGGCATTAATACGGTAAACCTAACTATTCCTAACATAAACCTATAGTTTTTCAAACCTTAACCCAAAAACCCTAACGAAATACAACTATAAAAACCAAAACTAAACAGCTAGAATACTAGAGTCTTACCTAGAGCGTCGATTGGGGAAGAAAAACGGGAAGAATTGCCGGAGAAGGGAAGTCGTTGATCGGCCAAATGGAGAAACAGAAAGGGAAGAGAAGAAATCACCTAAGGAGGGGGAGCAATTGTTTTCTGCAGAATGAAAATTCGGGGGAGGGGGGAGGGGTTGTGATATTTCATAAAATTTAACTCTGTAAATTAATATTTTGCCCCTCCTCTTAATTCCTCACTTAATTTGTTATTTTACCTATTGATTTGGATTCTCCGAAATTTTCTTATTCCTCCAAATATTCCAACTTACTCTTAGGGTTCTAATAAAACTTTTTATTCGTAAAACAGGCTTATATTACTATATTTATAAATTTAACCCTATATAACCGAAAACTCGAAAACCCAAAAACTCAAAAACTAAAAAACCTAAAAACTCAGGTGTTACAATAAAAGCTTATTGATCTCTTTTATGATTTCTTTGGAGAGTCTCCCTTTGGTTAGAAGCCAATGTAGAGAAAACTTTTTTTTTTTTTTTTAAATTGCTTTTGGCTATTGCTTGATACAAAATATCTATATTCAAATCCTATTTATATGATTATATGTATAAAAAAAATACATGAACTACCTATTTGATATAATTGATATATTAACACTCAATGAATCACCTACGTACATGAACCAATATACCTAAACATACATCAATCACAATTCTTTAAGCGACACTTCACAAATACATGGACTTTAATCAAAACCATAATAACAATATAAATTCACTTAGACACTTTATTTAAAGATACATTAACCAATATAAGATTAATAGAATTAAGTTAATATTTTCAACAAATGGTGGTAGGTATGTTCTTTCAACATTTTATTTGTGAAATCTGCAAGTTTTATATTGTTAGTTCCAGTGCCAATTGAATAGCCTTTACCATACCATAAAACAATGGTGCCTTAATTTTTTGATTTAATAGAATTAGGTTATTTGAACCATGGTTATTTTAAATTAATGTGAAGAACAATTTAATTGAACAATAGCTTATGCGATGGATTCCTTGACTTGATGGGCACTCACCCTGGTTGTCACGGCCTAAAGATGGGTATAGATATAAACACTAAGTCGAATGACCTGATACTTAGACAGGACCTGATCGCCTATCCCAAAACATGGTTTATGGATTGTAGCGAAATATCTCAAACCAATTTTAAAACTATAGCCCACACGAGATGGATAAAATTCTATTTAGTGATAACAAAATATAAATATAGTGCAATGTAATAATGAAAAAAAGTATTGTGAAAGAAAAGAAGAAGATCCAACACCCAATATAATTATATAAACTAGAAGGAAGGAAGAATGTAACGCCCCTGAACCCACCTCGGCTCGGTTCGTTACTTTGCTAGCCAAACCCGCATTTAAAACGTAATTTAAAATAATTTTCATAAATTTTTTGACTCGGGTTTTGGGTTTCTCGAACCCTCAATTTTTGTTAGAAAACGTGTCCAAAATACGTTTAAAATATGTTGGAAAATATCGAGTTAAAATATAGTAGAAATAGGAAATTATTTTTTTTTTTTTAAAGTGGTGTTGGGCGCTCGCTAGGCGCCGTGATCGATCGGCCACGGACGCGCTGCTGCGTGCGCGCCGCGCTGCTGTGCTCGCGCGCGGCGCGCAGCGATCACGTGCGAGGGCGCGCTACCTGGGCGCGCGCGGCGCCCAGCAGCAAAACAAATTTTTTTTTTTATTTTCCTATTTCCAAATTATTTTAACCCGACATTTTCTGACGTACTTTAAACGTATTTTGAGCACGTTTTTAAAAAAAAATCGAGGGTTCAAAAAACTCGAAAACTAAGTCAAAATTTTATCAAACATTATTTTAAACGTTGTTTAAAACACGGTTTGGGTTAGCAAAGTAGCGCACTGAGGCGGGATGGGTTCGGGGGCGTTACAAAACTAACTTACTCTCGAAATCCCTTCACAAAAATTGGTGCTTGCAGCCTCGTGAACACGATTCTGCCTTTGGATTGCAACAAATTGTTCGTTCAAAAAACATCTGCCCCGGCCCCCCTCTCTGTCTCTCTTAAAATGGGGAGCAAGGTTTTCCTTGCATTCCTCTCTTTCTTCTATAAAAATAATAAAAATTTTAAATTATTTTATTTATCTTATTTAATATACATAACATAACTTTCCAATATATCCAACAATTATTCCTTTAGATTTAACCAAACAATAACTTTCCAAATTTTACCTACTTAACCAAATTTACCGAAAAATTCAATGTGACCACAATACGAAAAAACGAGTCAACCCATAGCACGTTGATCGTCAATAACGAAAAAGTTAACCTGCAAAATTTAATTAATATAAAATTAACGATTTTTACAATTATAAAATTATAATAAATAATATATAAAGTTTAGCAATATAATAATTTAGGGAAAAGTACCATTTAGACTCCAACGTATGGGGTCAGTGACCATTTGGTACCTAACGTATTTTTTGTACTCAATCAGACCCTAACGTATAAAACGTTTGCAATTCAAACCCTCCCGTCAATTTTTCAGTTAAATTTAACTGATGCCCTTTTAAAATGACTAAACTACCCTCTCCCTCTCTCTCTCTCTCTCTCTCTCTCTCTCTCTCTCTCTCTCTCTCTCTCTCTCTCTCTCTCTCCCTCCGCTGTGAAACACAGGAGCTCACTCTTCTTAGAAGCAGCAGTACGAAAAAATGGCACGATCACCGGCAGACAACGCCTGCTTTCTTCGACCGCCTCCTCCTGCTTGTCTCTACCTTTTATCCCCAGCTTCGTGACTTGAGGTTCTTAACTGGGCCTGTTTCTCTCTCCTTCATCGCTTCTCTCTCTAATTCGTGTTCGCACCTTATCTCTCTTTCCATCAATCTCTCTCGGCCTCTGGCTTTCAGGTGGGTGGCCGACTTTCCTTCTTTGAAAGAATTAACCATCTACGCATGCTCTTCAAATGGAATAGGACAAGAAAATGATACAATTAGAGATTATAAATCATGGGAAAATGAAGAAATTGACGCAGAATTGGGATTGGAGAGTCTTTGCCTAGCTAGAATCCGCAGCGATGATTGGGGATTCTTGTGGCTATGGAGGAGCAGTAACAAGCTCCAAAAATTGAAATTACGGAGCTGCGAAGGTATTGGCGATGGAGGGTCTTATTCTTCATTTGTCAAATGTCTGCCATTTTTGCAGGAAGTGGAGCTCAAAAGGTGTAGAAGTATAGTTGATGGAGTTCTGTTGAAGTTAGCTGAGAATTCCATTTCTCTGAATTCTCTTCTGGTCTACGATGGTGAGAGTAGGGAAGGTCTACTGCGATTTATCACTCAGTGTAACAGTGATTTGCAGAAACTCGATCTCCGTCTCCCTCTCGACTGAGAGAGAGAGAGAGAGAGAGAGAGAGAGAGAGAGAGAGAGAGAGAGAGAGAGAGAGGTAGTTTGGGAAATTTGAAAGAAATCTGTTAAATTTAACTAAAAAATTGACGGTAGGGTTTAAATTGCAAACGTTTTATACGTTAGAGTTTGATTGGGTACAAAAAAAACGTTAGGTACCAAATGGTCACTGACCCCATACGTTGGAGTCTAAATGGTACTTTTCCCAATAATTTATATCTAACAATTCCTATTATCTCTACTGGTTGACGTGTCTTATTTTTTAATCATGAGAGATCACATTTAGACTTGCACGAAATTTAGGAATAACTGTCTTCATCTCTAACTGTAGCCATAGAAAGAGTTCTTGAACATTGCAATGTAGCAAAAGGTTGATATTTGTAATTAAATTAACCCAACCACGTCTCAGTTAGCGTTCCTACTTTCTTTATCATTAATTTTGATCTTCTACTGGTTCAGCGACAACTTTCTGCAATCAATAGGTCAATTTTTTAATCATTAATTAACTAAGTAATCAAATGAGCCAGCTCTTTATAGGTGTTCAATGTACTAACAAACATCAGTAATTGTTTAGCTAAAATATAAAAATGGAAAGAAACTCAGAGGCATATAAGATTCTCTTGCAACTTACAAACCAATTAATCATCCAAAATCAAACCAAATCACTTACAAAAAGCATAAGAGATGCTAGTTGGTGGATCATTACCCAAATCAGGCCACTTAAAACACTGTTGAGCTCAATTACATACTAGTTTTAGACCTTCCTCCGACACACAACATCTCAATCATTGCATGTGCAACAGTCTGATGACGATTACAGAAGTAATCCAAAGACTAGGCAGGCTTATCCAACATAAAAACGAAGAAAGATTTCGATTATGTTACCGATTAATTAGTGAATAAAATCATGTCTATGCCCATTGCACCAACCACCAGGCCCAGTATGTAATAAGGTAGTAGACAGTGATCAATGGGCATAATCGTAGTACGATAACAAAGTCCTAGAGAGCTGTAAGAGCTTGGAATCGACAAGGTCTTTTAAATTCAAATTCGTCATCATCATCATCGAAAATCAAAGAGGTAGAGCTTCAAACTCACTCACTTGATGTTGAACTTCAAAACCCACAACCTACTTTATCGAATAACTAAAACTAACTTTTCAGACTCATTACTAGCTAGCTCGATGTTGAGGTATGAATTATTGGAAAAGTAATGGTTAAATTTGCAGACACTGCAGACACTGCAGCCGCAAAAGGAAATAGGGAGTCTGGAGGGTGGTCCCTTGCAATTTTTGTGGGTCAAAATGAAATGGAACGAATATAAATCCCATTACCACCGACGAATTTTCTCGTCGATTTATAATTGGTCTGAATATGGACTTGCGTTTTCCATCCCTCTACTCGCTTCAAGAGACACTTACAAATATAGAATATATGTTCACATCGACCTTCAAATCATTGTTATCTTGCTGATTGATTGGAACCTGGACGTTGGTTGTCGCCAATCCTATGAAAATAATGCCTACCTTTTTATACACTACCCCAGTAATCCAATGCACGCATTGGCAATCAAGGGTGTAGCGGGCGAGTTGGCTCGGTCCATTTAGATGAGCCAAGTTGTGGTCTAGGTTCCCTGCTCTCAAGCTCATGCTTATCTAAACTGACCTTTTTTGGCTCGTTTAAGAGACTAAACTCGGTTCACGTTCCACGCAACCTGCCTCTCTTGAGCTCCAACTAGATAGAGGTGGAATAGAACTCGTCTATTCAGGAACAGCTTCCATTGACCCTCTGCAACTATTTTTTTTGTTTTTTCAGTTCTTGCTTTCGAAACCATTATTTGTTTTCGGAACACCGGATCTGGTTGAGCCCCTAATTGACGCTGACCGATCCGTTTGATTTCAAATTTTTCAGCAACAAAACGGAACCACTCCGTTTGGTTCTGGTTTAATTTTGGTTTTGAATTTTTTTGGTTTAGAATTTATTTGAGCCGTTTCAAATTTTGTTTTGGTAAGATCTTGAAAGGGAAATGAAAGCCTGAATTTGGAAGATAAGGATAGTGCTAATCAAGAGAGAATTTCCTAGGAAAGTCCTGAGAAATTTGAAGAAACTCCTGTCGTGACTAACAGTGAGAATTTCCCAAAGATCGGAGCTATGTTAAGAGCCACCCTATGATGATATCCTAGGTGATCCACCTCTTTAGGTGTTAAGACTAGATCTTTCTTTTAGAAATATTGTGCGAACATAGCCTTTATTTTTCAAATTGAAACCAAGAATTTTGATGAGGTCGAATTTGATGAAAATTAGATAATGGCCGCGAAAGAAGAACTTCACCAATTTGAAAAGAACAAAGTTTGAGATCTAATTCCTAGAACAAAATAACACTCTATTATTAGAACTAATTGGGTGTTTAAGAATAAATTAGACGTAAATGAAGTTATTGTAAGAAATAAGGTTAGATTTGTTACAAAGAGTTACAATTAAGAAGAAAGTATTTGTAACGACCTGAAATCATTTAAAACTTTTGTGCATAAAACTTAGGAAAAACTTTCAAAAGATTTGCACAACGTTGTAACGTATAACTTTTATTCGTAAAATTTTGTAGAAACTTATGTAAAATTTCCATGAAAACTTTTTTTTTTATAACGTGAACAGTGACCACCAATCGATCGACTCCCATGAGCCGATCGATCAGCTCCCTCTCGGTTGGCGACCACCCGAGATGGACAAGGGGGCGATCGGTCGCCTTATTTTCGGCAACAGATCGGCACCCCCTCGGGTGCCACATCAAAACTTGGCATTTTTCTTCAACATATATCCTTTTTTTTTCAATCAAACCTCCACGAATCCTTTTGCCATTTCATCCCTAAAAATCATCACAAAACATACTAGTAATATCGTTTTAATAAACTTATAAAATGAAATTGTTTATACGATGCATAGCGGAAAACTTAACATGTTAGTAGGCCCTTCCTTTGAACACATTTTTCAATCAAAACTTGATTCGAATAAAAACCTTTCAACATTTAAAACATCAATTCTTTTCTATTTACAAAACGTAGTTATCACATATAGTTATCCACCAGTCAAAATCGCCCTAACAGCGACAAGTGCTTGCTATGGACATACTCTGTCAACTGCATCCTCTATCTTTATCGATGCTTATAACTCTCACCTACATCACAAAGTTCAACTAATGAGCCTAATGCTCAGCAAATGATGTAGAAATAAAGATGAATGCCCATGAATATGCAGTTCGTAAAATCATGTAGTTTCAGTCTTTTCTTTCTTTTGTTTTACTTTACCTCAGTTATGGGGTTTCTCACTCTAGAGGGAGTAGGCACACTGTAACGACCCACCGGGCTCCCCCGACAAGCCGTGCAGTCCCGGCTCACACAGGGCCCTGCCACGTGATTTCCCTCAGGCCGTCGGGGGATGGTGAACCCATGGTTATGAAGACCTGGGAGCTTGGGTTCTAATCTCTAGGGAGGCAAAAACTCCCCTTTACCAGGTGATGGGAGAAGATCGTGAGTACACGTGAGACGGCCTTCGGGAAACCACGTGGCAGGGCCCTGTGTGAGCCGGGACTGCACGGCCTGGCCCATCGGGGGGTTGGGTCGTTACACACACCTCATGGTTCACCTCAAACGGGACGACCAAACTCGAACCCCACCCCACATAACTATTTACGTATTTTCCTTTCCTTTCGTTTTTGTTTTTCTGTCTTTCTTACATGAAAACTTATGCATAAATCATTTTCTATGTTTTCGTAAAACATGATCAATGCATATCCTCATATCCTCAACATCATATCAATAAACAATCTAAACAAATTCATCAATCAACACTATACTCTAACAACAACAAACAATCAAATCTAAACATAACCTACCCATAACCACATATTCATAACTATATACTCAACAATTCATATCACCACCAATTAAATCCATCAATAGTCATCAATTTCCTAGCACTTTGTGTAACACCCAAAAATTTATCATGCAATTTATTATAAGCACATAATAAATTATGTTAATTTTAATAGATTATTATAAATGAATAGTAGAAATTTATTATTTTGCAACTTGATTTTTTTTAAGAAAGTTGCAAAGTTAAATTTGAGGTTCAAAAGTCAAATTTATATAGATAAGCATTACATAGGTGGCATAGTTGAAAAGTCAAAACTTGAGAAGATGATATGGCAATTGTGGCTTATGTGGTATGGTTGAAAAGTTAAAAGGTGGAATAGGACCAATAAGATAAAAAATAAAGGATTAACTATTGTTAATTAAGAGAGAGAAGGAATGGATAAAGTGGATGGATTTTCCACCACTCAAAGGATGACACCTCATCATTTTATTAAGCTTCTCCAAGAAGCTTCTTTTCCCTTTCTCAACAAGGAAAAACCCATGCCATTTTCTTCTCTCCCCCTCTTCCTCTCTAGTTTTTCTCAAATTTTCTCAAGTTCTTGAAGGTTATTTGGATGCCTTGGGAGACCCACAAAGTTTTCTTCTCTTTCTCCCAAGATCTTGAAGGTAAGATGGATTTTCTTTAAGATTTAACAAATTTGTGGGTTAATGGTGAAAGAGATGTTGTTTTATTGTATTATTTTGATAGTATGACCAGTTGTTGAGTGTTTTGAATGATTGATGAACTCGGATGTAGGATGCACAAAAATGAATTTTCTCTTCTCCATTTCTTGACTCATTTGATGTTTTAATGAATTATAATGCTTGCTTATGGATTGAAATGGATAAAAACATAAACAATGATGATGAATAGTCAAAATGAGGGGAGTTTGTAGGGCATTTGTTTGGCATTTGTGGTTCAATAAATTGGTTTTTATTTGATAATTGAATTTAACATGTTAAATTAGACTCTTTAAGTGATCGACAAACTCTGGAATTAATAAAATTGGATAAGTATATTTAATGTTATGATTTTGCAAAGTTGAGGCATAAACTGTAATGAGTTTTCTGGGCATGTTACGGTTTTGGCTATTTTAAAGCCTCTTCATGATTTTATCTTGCTAAACTGTTTTAGTAAGATATAATAGACACTTTAATGGAAGCATGGTCATTGGAATTACATGAATTGAATATGTATGGTAAAAGTTATGAATTTTTAAAGTTGGATTAATGTTCAAAGATGGAAATTTAGACAGTTCAATTTTGGTTCTATTAGCCCAATAAAATGGTTTTCCTTGGTTAAAATGTTTTGACATGTAAAATTAGACTCTTTGAGTGAACTATAGGCTTTAGAATCAAAGCATTTTAATAAGTATACCTTAACTTATGAATTTTTGAAGTTAATGCAAAATGCTGGTCAATTCTGAGAATTGAGTTATGGAAAGGTTCAATTCTGAGAATTGAGTTATGGAAAGGTTCAATTGAGTTATGTTCAAACTATTTGATGTGGACGCTTAGGCTGAGTTTAAGTGTGTATGTTATTTCTTAAATTGGAAAAGTATAGTAGGTATTATGCATAGTTTAAATTGGTTGGATGTATTGTGTTACTAATGGTGGAATGAATATGCTATAGGTTTGCAAGTCACAAAAGAAAGTGATCAAATTACCTTAAATTTTGCTAAGGACCTAAGGTAAGTGTATGTTATATGTGTTTGGCCGATTAGCCTACACCACAAAGTGATAGGAAATTTATGGATGGTAATGGTATATTTGGTGATCTTATGAATTTCTGGTTGGACAGATTATGGTTAGGTTGATTGTTTGTTGTTGTTAGACTATAGGGATGATTGATGGTTTTATTTAGATGTTTGTTGGTATGATGTTGATGATAGGATGCATGCTATATGTTTGATATAGTGGTTGTTATTGATTAATTTTCTTAAGGATATGTATGCATCACGCATTCATGCATCATAGTTTGCGAAATCATAGAAAATGAGTTTATGCATATGTTTTCATATAAGAAAGATTAAAGAACAATATGAAAGTAAAATACGTAAATAGTTATTTGTGGGTAAAGAGATTGAGTTTGGCCGTCCCGCTAGATGGACCACAAGGTGTGCCATTTCATTTCCCCCTAAAGCGAGTTGGCTGTCTCATTAGGTGTACTAATAGTTTGGCTTTCTCCCTCTAGAGTCATGACCCCAATAACTAAGACTAATTGAAAGAAAAGAATGAAAAGACAGAGACAACAGAATTTATGAACTGCATGCATATCCATGAACATACATTTTTTCTTTACATCAATTATTGAGCTTTAAGCTCATTAGTTGAACTTTGTGGTGTAGGTGAAGAGATTACAGCTGAAGTCTTCGAGCCTCAAGTAGATTGAGGAGACAGTTGACGGGTGATGTCCATGGTGTGTACTTGTGTCTGTTAGAGCGTTTTGACCAGTGGGCGACTCATGAGAGTTTTGGTACGAAGTTATGCATGGATTTAAACATTTTGTTTAAAAAGAATTTGGTATTTGTTAATGACGTTTTAATGTAAATAGAAAGGAGTTGGTATTTTTCTTAAACAATGAAATGTTTTTATTCGTATTGAGTTTGATAGGAAATATTGTATTTGAAATAATTACTACCTATCAAGACTTCGGCTACGCATTTTACGATTTACATCATGATTAACAAGAATGTGACCAATATATTTTGAGGAATTATGAATATTTTATGTTAATGTGATGTATAGATGATATGTTGAGGAAAGGAGTAAGTTTTTGGAGAATTTTTATGTTTTGGGGAGTACAAACCCAAAGAGGTGCCGATCGGTCAGCTAATTGAGCCGACCGATCGCCACTTTTTATGAAAAGAAAGTCGCCACCCGTGAGGGTGCTGATCAATCCATGCCCATGAGCTAATCGATCGGCAATTTACTATTCATAAGTTAGAAAAAAAAATTTAAGGAAATTTTTACCAAGGTGATACGCCAAGGAAGATCATGACTCGATCTCAAGTGAATGCGAATGTAACACTCAAAACTTTCGTACATTTTGTGAATAAAAATATTTCGTACGTGTAACGCCCCCGAACCCACCCTGGCTCGGTGCGCTACTTTACTAACCAAACTCACGTTAAAACCTCATTTAAAATAAAATTGACACTGCAGGATTTAAAACTAAATCTCCCGATGCTTTCTTACGTCATACCTAGCTGCCTAGACTCACTAATTCCTCTTAATCCTAACCTTTAAGCACCACGGCGTTCTTCCCAAAATTTCGGCAAAGTAACGCCTGAAAATGGCGCCTCCAAAATGCTAGGTACCTGCAAATAAATAAATTCCCAACCAGATCCAGAACATTCCTACTTAACTATCCACTCAACTATCCAGCATACGAAATCTCTAAATAGTAGTAAAGAGGGAAAACTAAAACACGAACATTCCTCAGTGAAGAAAATTCACAGTATAGGGCGACACATCATCCTTAACTATGACTATGTACACCAACTACAAATAGCTATACAATAACTTAAAAACATCAACCAAAAGACAAACTCTACAAACCACCACCAAAATAAATGTAAATCATACACGACCCAAAAATACTGTTCCACCCACATCTCTCCGAAGACTATGGTCGAGGTGCCCCGACAACTACCCGCACCGACATGCCTCGTACTCCTCCGACTGCTGCCTAGTCCTGGGCTGTCTCCTCTACCTCACCTGTAAAAACTCGCCACCTACACCATAGAACACAAAAGTAAGCCTAACGCTTAGCAAGTAGGGAAATAATGCACAACAACACACTAAATGCTCGACTCAACCCTAACATGCAGTTTCTACACACTCTGTTGTTTTCTTTTCGTTTCGGTTGCATTTATCTTTCACTTTCAGGTGAATCAAGTAGGCACACGCCCCCACACAGTCAAGGACGGCCACGCCTTGATCCACGGAGCTAGACCGGAGGCACACGTCCCAACACAGTCAAGGACGGCCAATACGAATCTTCCCCAATCGATCGTAGAATCCTCATTGTGCACTTCAAGCACGAACAGGTCGAGGCATTCATACTCACGATGCATTACATACATTAGCATAGCATCATGAGTAAAATCCCTCGCGGGGTGCTCAACGAGCCACTTGCCCAACGAAGCTATTCTACTCGAGACCAAGTTGCAAATCATTTATTATCTTCCATTTCATCCTCACCACTCAAGCATGCAAAACACGTGGTTTCGTAGTTTAGAAAACAATGATGCATGACACACGATGCATGACACAAAGCAAAACATAACAAACAAGCAAACAAACCCTATCGTTCTATGGTGTAGGCCCGAAGGCAACAAACACTCATCCTCTACTTACCTGGCGTCCTAGCTCGCTGAGGTTACTCGGTTACCTGTCCATCTACAGCTCGACCTACGACAATAATTCAAACTTCATTAAAATCAAGCCTACTATCACCAATTAACTCTCAAACTACTATTTCTAGCCTAATCCAACTAAAACCTATCTAAACGGGCCACTAATTTGGGTTCGGTAAAAACCGACCCGAAACTTCAAACGTGCATAACTTTTGCGTCGAATATCGGAATCGAACGATTCCAACGGCCACGTACTCCTCTAATAACCTATTTTAATCTGCCAAAAGAAATTTCAAAACAAACGACCCTAGCTAGGTCAAAAATCAGAAAACCCGAATCTGCCCTTTACCCGAAATTTTCCCTATTTTGATTTTTCATCAATTCCACCCAATTTCTTCACCAATCAATCCCCATAACCTCCAATTAACATAACCTAACAAGAAAAAACCAGAATTCCACACAAAAACCCGAATTGCCCGAATAGGGCTTACTGATTTTTGCCCAAATCGGTCTCGGCCAGGCAACTAAAGCTGGCATAATGTCTGGCAATCCCGAGCCAAGACCGCCCAAAAACGGCCGGCGATCGGAGCTCTAACAGCTCGGCGATCCACGGCCTCGAATAGAAAGAAAAACAGGGGAAAACTGAGATTACCGGTCGGTTTGTGCGCGGAGACAATTGAGACCCGCACGTCGCCGTTGTCTGGCCGGAGAACCTCGGAAATCGGCGGTGGTCGTCGCGCTCCGTCGATCGTCGCCCTCCCTTCGTCTCCCCCTGTTCGCTCCCTTGCCTTCGGCGTCGCGAACAACAGAATGGCTTCGGCCATTCTGTTGTTTTGTTTTTATTTTATAATAATAATAATAATGATAATAATGATAAAACTAACCATTAATTAAATCCTCATTTACCGTTTTGCCCTCCCGTATTTCCGACCATTCCGACTTTCGTTAAATCTCGTTCTTAAATTATAATCCACGGCTTAATTTCACTGAAACTACTCGAACCTAAAACTATTCACTTTTCTTTTACATTAATTAAAACAACCTATTTTATTATTCTTTTATTTTCTCTCCAATTTTCCTTAA
The DNA here is from genome assembly GCA_022432975.1 of Begonia masoniana. Taxonomy (NCBI): domain Eukaryota; kingdom Viridiplantae; phylum Streptophyta; class Magnoliopsida; order Cucurbitales; family Begoniaceae; genus Begonia; species Begonia masoniana. The sequence goes on along the minus strand of CM039513.1, from coordinate 26,830,179 downwards.
AAAAAAATCCCGGGTGTTACAATCCACCCTCCTTACAAAAATTTTGTCCTCAAAATTTGTGGCCTTGTTATTTCTCAAAGCACTCATCTCATCTCACCTACCTAATACCCTTACTCATCTATTGGTTACGCTCTAACCCGAATACTCACACATTCACTAACTATAATCTACTTCATACCATTAAACTCTTCTAGCTGAGTTCTCACCTCTAGCCTTTCCTCGAGCTCCGTTTATCTAGATCTTACTTGTCTAAGTTAATGTCCATCAAACACTTACATAACTTTCTCAATGCAAAGTCTTATCCCAAATCCTCAAATGAAATTCTCCTCTATTTACCAACTTACTAATTCCTACCACTTTCTCTTATTTATTACTCATACTCCAAAGCTTCCCATACAAATCGTACCTAAGTTTTCATCATTCTTTCATCATTCATCAACTACATTTCATTTATCCAACTTCTACCTCAATTATCATCAAATACTCGCAAATCATTAGGTCCAAACTAAATATTCTCTGACTTACACATAAAATTTATGTGTGACCCCTTTCCACATTTGATACCTTCTAGCTTCCCCGGCTACATTCCACGTTTATGCTTATTATTTCTTACTTAAGCTATTTTCCTTACCCACGACATCTTACAACAGTCTAGAGTATCTTCCGATAAATGCCACTCCTAACTTCAACTTTGACTCTAAATATCACAATCTATTAGCTTCCTAACTCTACGTAGATCTTTAAACTTTCATTCTCAATCACTAACCTAGTTTGTTACGGTGGAGCAAATTTTTTCATCTTATTAATTTAAATCTCTTAACTAACAGCCCTACACCTCCTTTCAATTGTACTTCTACATTTACGGAAATCCTATCGATAGCTCGCCAAAGTCAATACCCAGCCAACCTTACTTTTATACTACTTGAGTTCTAACTTACATCTTACTCTTAAGCCCACCAACCTTAGCCTAATTTAGTTATTCATTACTCAGACCATTAACTATCGCCAATTGGCACACTACCAGATACCTAAGGTCACAATCTAGTTTCCTCCAAATTCTCTCTACCATAACTAATCCATTCTCTCTTACTCTTCACTCTTTTTACTCTCTTAACTCCTTTTACAACAATCCACCTAGTAATCTCCTTACTGCAACTCAAAACATCACCGTAATTTAAAAGGCTAGTCTTTTCTCTACCTAATCAAGGCACTATCTATTCCCATCTTTCGATTTTGGCTCTATGTTTCTAGGTTGAGTGTCGATCGTAAGCTTTTCACATATCCCCAATCATCCTTGATTGAATACACTCCTACAACGGTGCCCCCGTCGCTAGCAACCACCAGTTTTATTACCTGAGCATCACTTTGCCTCTAACTTTTACCTTCTAATACCCCAAAGTCTTGTAGCTTTTCAACTCAAAATAAATTCCTCGATACTAATTAAGATGAATACTTCTATGTGATCACTCAGAGATTTCACAACCACCACTTTACTCCGATCAAGCCTAACCTCAGCAAATACTACAGAATTACAAATTCTCTTTTCTACCTACTCCCAGAGTTTACTCTTAAAATTTCTATGTGAGACCTTTCTTTCCTTCTTATTCGTTATTCTCTAAAGTTTAATAATTAAATCTACTCTCTTTTGCTCTTCCTACTCGCTAAGTCTCCTACCCGTTACATTTCTACAATGGTACTCCCTCTCGCTGATTTACCATACCTTTTAAGATCGCGCACATTATTCTAAATCTCCTAACATCATCTTAATCCAAGAGACTCTACTTAATCAAGGCATTTAAATTTCTAATCATTCTAACCTCATACTCTAACACTCAATCATTCATGTATTCATTGAATACAATCCTTTGTTTGATTCTTCACTTTACTAATTAGGTACCTTTATCATTTACTTTTCTCATATACTCCAATAAAACCTATACCGAAGTGACATCTCCATGATTCATCGATGAGGATTTCTTTATCTACTTACTCTACCACTAATCCTCATTGTAGCATTCACGATCCTTACTCTCCTAGTTTGGGTCATTCTAACTATACCTTTGTACCCCATAGTCCTTAATTGAGTAAACCGCTAAGTTGGTACTCATTCCCTACTTATTCCCTAAGGAGCAACCATGTTTATAATTGAGTATCACCTTGCATCTAACCTTGACCCTCTAATACCTCAAAATCTTTGATCCATACCTCAAGGGCTTTCTAACTCGAAACAAATTTCTCATTTTTCCATCCTCGATACTCACTAACATAAACATTCCTATATCACTCAGATTCCACAAGTACCAATTTGCCTCAATCAATCTCATCTGTAAAAGTGCTAATACTGTTTTACTTAGATTAGACGTTCAAACATAATCCACATCTAACTAGTCTACATTTTGCTATTTCCATTTATCCACTTACGCTACTAATTGTACCTCGACGATCTAAGGTATCTCCCGATAAATTTCATTTCCAACTTCACACTTTTATCTAGTGCATCATATTCTAAAACTTTAAAGGTCTCCTTATGTGTAACACTCCTAGGCGTATCACCCTCAGTTATCTATATCTTCTATCTCCCTCATTCTAAAGTCTATTTTGTGTTACACTTAACTCATCGGGTCCTCGCCCGTATTCACGCTAGAACGTAACTCACGTCTTTCCTAACAACTCTTACCTCTACCTGACTAACGCTTACACTCCGCTCATACCAACCTTACCTCTTTTCTCACATCCTTTGGTTATCAGCTTACATTTACATCATAATGTTTTCTAAGCTTTATATTCTCAATCCTACTTTTATCTATTCTACGGATGTTACCTTGTCTGTTTCGCTTTTCAAATAAATTCCTAACTATTCGAACTATCAGTTCACTATGTAAAAACAGGTCTATAAATTGGTTGGTTCATGGGGTCCACTGAGGTGGTCCCGGTACTCACGATATGTTTGTTCTACTCCTGAACAAGACGAGACAATCTAATCTCAGTTAACTAACTAAAGGGAAAGAAATACTTACAGTCGGTGAAGCACGTTGCACGGCGGCCGGCAGTGTCGGGTAATCATTTGAACGACACGACCATTTATGCTCTGATACCATCTTGTAACGCCCCCGAACCCACCCTGGCTCGGTGCGTCACTTTACTAACTAAACTCATGTTAAAACCTCATTTAAAATAAAATTGACACTGCAGGATTTAAAACTAAATCTTCCGATGCTTTCTTACGTCATACCTAGCTGCCTAGACTCACTAATTCCTCTTAATCCTAACCTTTAAGCACCACGGCATTCTTCCCGAAATTTCGGCAAAGTAACGCCTGAAAATGGCGCCTCCAAAATGCTTGGTACCTGCAAATAAATAAATTCCCAACCAGATCCAGAACATTCCTACTTAACTATCCACTCAACTATCCAGCATACGAAATCTCTAAATAGTAGTAAAGAGGGAAAACTAAAACACGAACATTCCTCAGTGAAGAAAATTCACAGTATAGGGCGACACATCACCCTTAACTATGACTATGTACACCAACTACAAATAGCTATACAATAACTTAAAAACATCAACCAAAAGACAAACTCTACAAACCACCACCAAAATAAATGTAAATCATACACGACCTAAAAATACTGTTCCACCCACATCTCTCCGAAGACTATGGTCGAGGCGCCGCGATAACTACCCGCACCGGCATGCCTCGTACTCCTCTGACTGCTGCCTAGTCCTGGGCTGTCTCCTCTACCTCACCTGTAAAAACTCGCCACCTACACCATAGAACACAAAAGTAAGCCTAACGCTTAGCAAGTAGGGAAATAATGCACAACAACACACTAAATGCTCGACTCAACCCTAACATGCAGTTTCTACACACTCTGTTGTTTTCTTTTCGTTTCGGTTGCATTTATCTTTCACTTTCAGGTGAATCAAGTAGGCACACGCCCCCACACAGTCCAGGATGGCCACGCCTTGATCCACGGAGCTAGACCGGAGGCACACGTCCCAACACAGTCAAGGACGGCCAATACGAATCTTCCCCAATCGATCGTAGAATCCTCATTGTGCACTTCAAGCAGGAACAGGTCGAGGCATTCATACTCACGATGCATTACGTACATTAGCATAGCATCTCGAGTAAAATCCCTCGCGGGGTGCTCAACGAGCAACTTGCCCAACGAAGCTATTCTACTCGAGACCAAGTTGCAAATCATTTATTATCTTCCATTTCATCCTCACCACTCAAGCATGCAAAACACGTGGTTTCGTAGTTTAGAAAACAATGATGCATGGCACACGATGCATGACACAAAGCAAAACATAACAAACAAGCAAACAAACCCTACCGTTCTATGGTGTAGGCCCGAAGGCAACAAACACTCATCCTCTACTTACCTGGCGTCCTAGCTCGCTGAGGTTACTCGGTTACCTGTCCATCTACAGCTCGACCTACGACAATAATTCAAACTTCATTAAAATCAAGCCTACTTTCACCAATTAACTCTCAAACTACTATTTCTAGCCTAATCCAACTAAAACCTATCTAAACGGGCCACTAATTTGGGTTCGGTAAAAACCAACCCGAAACTTCAAACCTGCATAACTTTTGTGTCGAATATCGGAATCGAACGATTCCAGCGGCCACGTACTCCTCTAATAATCTATTTTAATCTGCCAAAAGGAATTTTAAAACAAACGACCTAGCTTGGTCAAAAATCAGAAAACCCGAATCTGCCCTTTACCCGAAATTTTCCCTATTTTGATTTTTCATCAATTCCACCCAATTCATTCACCAATCAATCCCCATAACCTCCAATTAACATAACCTAATAAGAAAAAACCAGAATTCCACACAAAAACCCGAATTGCCCGGATAGGGCTTACTGACTTTTGCCCAAATCGGGCTCGGCCAGGCAACTAAAGCTGGCATAATGTCTGGCAATCCCGAGCCAAGACCGCCCAAAAACGGCCGGCGATCGGAGCTCTAACAGCTCGGCGATCCACGACCTTGAACAGAAAGAAAAACAGGGGAAAACCGAGATCACTGGTCGGTTTGTGCGCGGAGACAACCGAGACCCGCACGTCGCCGTTGTCTGGATGGAGAACCTCAAAAATCGGCGGTGGTCGTCGCGCTCCGTCGATCGTCGCCCTCCCTTCGTCTCCCCCTGTTCGCTCCCCTGCCTTCGGCGTCGCGAACAACAAAATGGCTTCGGCCATTCTGTTGTTTTGTTTTTATTTTATAATAGTAATAATAATAATAATAATAATAATAATAATAATAATAAACCTAACCATTAATTAAATCCTCATTTACCGTTTTGCCCTCCCGTATTTTCGACCATTCTGACTTTCGTTAAATCTCGTTCTTAAATTATAACCTACGGCTTAATTTCACTGAAACTACTCGAACCTAAAACTATTCACTTTTCTTTTACATTAATTAAAACAACCTATTTTATTATTCTTTTATTTTTTCTCCAATTTTTCTTAAAAAAAAAATCCCGGGTGTTACAGTACGAATACATTATTTATTGTAAATATATTTCGTATGAGATTTTAAAAAAATGAATAATTGACTAATGTAACAAAAAAGGGCTCAGACAATAAGAAGAGATGATGGGGTGGATGAAATTAGAATTATGCAAAGATGAGGAGGTTAAACATAATTAAGGCAAAGTTTAAACCTATTAATTCTCTCTCTCTTCTCTCCTTCTTCTTCTACAAAAATCACAGCCATTTTCCCTCCATTGAAGCTTCTTCTCCCATGCCCTAGCTCCTCTATTGCCAAGGATTTAAGGTTGGTTTGATAATTGGTTATGAATTATGCAAATTTTGAAGTTTAGAGTTGAGTTTATTGAAGTTTGATGGAAGTGGTTTTCAAAACCCTAGCACCTACAAATTCTCCTTCAAAAAAAGGGTTGTTTGATGAGTTAAAGGTGTTTAAATGGCATTCTAAGGACTAGGTTTAGATTGTAATGGAAGATGGTGCATAATAGAAATAAAAATTAAAAGTGGGTTTGAGTTTTATGAAAAACAGGACTGGTTCTGTTCTTGTGATATTCGGTCGAGTTATTGGTTTTCTTTTGATACATAGATTGTTTCATTAGAAAGTAGACATTCTAAGGTTTCGAAAACATATTGGATCGTTGAAAACGGATAAAAATCGAGAAAGTTATGAGCGTTCAAAGTTAGACAAAAATTTATAGTGTAAATCCGAAAATTCTGGTGTGTATTTTAAGTTTTTGATTTTGATGTCTTGTTAGGTTACTTGAGATTAGCAAAAGCAAGGTCAAATACTTTCAAGCTCGAATTTGCTAAGGACCCGAGGTAAGTATTCGTGATTTGCTTGGCCGATTGGCCCTACACCACGAGAATTCGACGTTTTTGAGGATTTTGGTGTTTTAAATAGTTTTAGCGCAAGTGGATGGGTAGTTAGGCTGTTTATACTATAGAATGCTTTTCTAAGTTTTATCGATTATTTTTTATGCTTTTTATATGTTATGCAATATGAACTATCCATGCATCACGTCTTTTCAAAATGACATGAAAACGAGTTTATGCACACGTTTTATGAAAAAGAAACGACTAATGAAAATATATGAATGTATGTAATCCCGGTTATATTGGGTGGGGTTCAGACATGACTGTCCTGAGAGAAGGAACATGTTTTTCCCCCAGTAGATGGAAAGGGCTATCTAACCGTAGGATGTGCCGCCTCTATCTGGTGAGAGTAAACCCCCGATGACATCCAGTTATGTAACGAAATGAATGAATTGACTGCATGTTTATGAACTGCATATGTACAACATGCATTTACATTTATGATGACTTACTAAGCTTTAGCTCATAGATGTCTCTGTGGTGTAAGTGACATAGACGATAAGGGTGAGGATTTAGTACCTCGACTTGATGAGTGACACGGTTGACGGAGGATGACTCTGGTGGTGTGCTTGGGACTGTCGGAGCGTGATTGACCCATGGGTGAAGTATAGGTATTTTGGAGTATGTATAGCATTTTTGGGACATGAAAAACGTATAGAATTTAATTAGAAAACTTGTAAGGTAATTTGAATGATGTTAAACAGTTATATGATTATGAAATTTCTAGATGGTGGTGGATTAGGTAAATTCTGGTTAGAAGTAAGTATAGGGTTATGATGTCCGTTTTTATAAAGAAAAGGTAAATTTGATGCTTAAGGAGGAAAGGGGAGTGAATTGATATTGAGTATGTAGAGTTGGTTAAGTATGGAGGATATTGGAGATGTTGAACGTGTAAAAAATAGAAATTTGCCTTTGGAGTGTCGACCTGTGCTTGCAGGGGTCGACCACTACCAGGCAAGGGGTAGACCTGTGTTTGCAGGGGTAGACCCCTACTAGACAAGGTGTCGACCACTGTTACCAGGTGTCGACCGGTTTCAGTACAAACAAAAACCAGTGGCAAATGAGGTGTCGACCCTATCAGCAGGGGTCGACCCCTACCAGACAAGGTGTCGACCGCTGTTGCAAGGTGTCGACCGGTCTCAGTAGAAACAAAAACCTGAGACAAATGGGGTGTCGACCCCTATTAGGAGGGGTCGACCACTATTATGAAGTGTCGACTGAAAGCTTTGGGGTCGACCGTGGTTCTTTTTATTGTGTCAAACTTGGGATTTTGGTTAATTTTACTTTATAACGAGTCTTCCGTGCACGATAGTCTTCCGCTACTAAGGTTTAATATTTTAAACCATGTCGCTTGAGGAAATGAATAAAGTCATTAAATAAAGTCAAAAAAATTTTATGAAAATTTTAAGGTAAAGAAAAAGGAGACATTACAATTATGGTATCAGACAACCCGGGTTTGAAAATCGTTTCTGTAGACTGCCTGACAGTACAAGCCACTATATGATCATACTTCTTCAACTATAAGTATGTTATGAATTATTTTCATTTTCTAAGGTTTATTTGTTTATTAACACGTATAGGATTAGAAAAATGGTCGGAGGTAGAAATGAGAGAGACGACGCCATCGATCAACTGATGGATCTGCTCGATCGACAAGCTCAACATATAGATCGAAAATCTCAATAGCTGGATATATTGGTAAACCAAGAGAACCAAAGGAACCAGGAAATTGACGTCCTAAACCATCAGGGCAATGAGAGATTTCAACGACTCCGACCTCCCGTATTTGATGGACAGTCCACGGATCCTACTTATGCAGAGAAATGGATCCGAACTATGGAGGATATGTTCGGCTATGCGAAGGTAAAGAATGGAAAAAAAGTTACATGTGCGACGTTCCACCTTACGAAGAATGCTAGATTTTGGTGGGACACCATCAAAGCCACCACCGACGTAATGGTGATGACTTGGGAGTAGTTCTGAACTGTGTTCTACGATAAATACTTCAATCGTACCGTACGAGCGGCAAAGAAGGTGGAGTTTTCTCAGTTATGACAGACTGGCTCAATGGCGGAGTATGCTCGGCGGTTCGAATCATTATCACGGTTTGCAGTTAACCTGGTAAGTGACAACGACGATAAAGTGCATCAATTTGTTCAGGGTTTGAAGCCTGAAATTTATAAGAGTGTGAAGATATCTGGGACCGTGGATATTCCCTATGCGAGTATCGTGGCTAAGGCCTTGGAAGTAGATGAGGCTGAATAGAAATTGGTTAAGCTGAAGGAACCTGCGAAGGGATTCTTCTGAGAAATCCAGCGTCAGAACAGAGGATGGCAGCCGAGAGGACAACAACAGCAACAAAGAGGTGTTAAAAGGTCGTACGAGGGAAAGAATGACCAGGGCAAAGGGAAACAGATACAAGGAACTTCTCAGAAACCCTTGTGTCCTAAGTGCTAGAAGGAACATTTTGGCGAGTGTAGAATAGGTACAGATCATTGTTTCAGATGTGAAGAGACAGACCATTTTGTTAAAGATTGCCCGAAATCAGGAAGAGACCAACCAGGCAGAGATCAGAAAAGGGTTATGCTGAGGATCTTTTCTTTTATCAAGCCAGATGAGGAAGAAAATGAAGTGCAGCATTCAGTGATCACAGGTACAATTTTAATTGCTGGTGTAGCTGCGTTTACGTTAATTGATACGGGTGCTGCACATTCCTTTGTTTCAACTACCTGCGTAGTTAGAGTTAATTTGTTGCCCAGTTCAAATCGTTGCTTTTATAGTGTGATGTTAGAACATTTACACTCAGAGCAAGTAGTTCAAGGCAATATTATTTCGGTAGGAAATAATACCCTTTATGCCAGCTTAATTATAATGGATATGAAAGGTTATGACGTTATCTTGGGAATGGATTGTCTATCCCACCATCATGCTACTATTGATTGCAGATCGGGGATATTGACTTTCCAGCCTCTGGGTAAAGAAAGATTCACATTCCAGGTGATAAAAAGGGCCAGCAAGACTCCTGTTTCTTATTCTATGATGGCCCGGGAAAAGTTTAAGAACGGATGCTCAGTGCATTTGGCCAGCATGATTGATACTCAAATTCTCAGCGAGGTGAAGTTAGATGATATTCCGGTTGCTCGAGAGTTGCCGGAAGTTTTTCTCGACGACCTTCCAAGTTTACCTCCTGACCGAGAAATTGAATTTGTCATTGATGTGTATCCAAGAGCTGAGCTTGTGTTAAAGAATCCGTATAGACTGGCGCCTAAGAAATTGAAAGAGTTAAAATCTCAGCTTGAGGAGTTGGTGAGTAAAGGTTTTGCACGACCTAGTTTTTTTCCATAGGGTGCTCCTATTCTGTTTGTGAAGAAAAAGGATGGGACACTCCGAATGTGCATTGATTACAGAGAATTGAACAAGCTGACAATTAAGAACAATTATCTACTGCCTCGGATGTAACACCCCTAATACTGTACCTATTTACCCGTACAAATTTTTCATTTTATACTTTTTACTTTTCTATTCTTTAAATAAAAACTTAATGCGGAATCTAAACTTAAAACTGAACTTTAAAAACATTTAAAACATACCTTTAATAAATAATTAAAACTTAAAAAACATTTATTAAAAACTTTTAAAAACAAATAAAAAGAAGGGAGGGCAGAATCGGAATTCTGCCCTCGATAAGGCAGCAGCGACCGGGCGCTGTGCATAGCAGCGCCTGATCGCTGCCATGCATTGACCAGGCAGCGATTGGTCTCTGCTGAAGGCAGAGACCGATCGCCGCATATGGCTGCCAACGCAGCAAGCAGAGCAGCGATCGATCTCTGCTTGCTGCAGAGATCGATCGCTGCACACATTATGCAGCGATCGCCCAAGCGACCAGACTTCTCCCTTGTTTCTTCCTTCTGTTTTCGTTCGGTTTTTGTTCAATACTTAGCTCTCTGGAATTCCAGAGAGCAGAACACAATCTCAGCTCTCTGGAATCCGATTCCAGAGAGCAATACACTTCACTTTTCCTTCAACATTTTCACATTTCCTTCATTACAATGGTCAACATTATCAACCAACTCATAACTTCAATCCCACTCAAACGTATTCTAAACTCAAGCGTATTACGGCGGACTTGGCGAAGTCCAACTGCGTGGATAGCTCTAAAACCGAGCTATCCGTATCAACCTAAAAACAATTCATAACACTTAATTAAAACAACCAAACAGTTCCAGAATTTCTATAACGTTTAAATAACGGTTCTAAACCAAAACATTTTATAACGTTCATCATACAGTTTAAACCAAAACGTTTTACACACAATTACCAAAACATTATCTAACCCCTGTCCAGATCCAAACAACCTAAATATTCTATACAATTATCAGATCAAACATCCCAAAACAACCCCAGAGTCCATACATACATCCCCACGGGTCATATCGCGCCTCGACTGCTCAGCGCACTCCCACGGCCATCATCCATCAGCTGCTCCTACATCAGGAGGAGGAATATCATCCTCACCTGGGTCAACGTCACCTATCAGATCACCTACACCATACAGACACATATGAGATATTGAAATCTCAATAAGCTACGTAAATGCAGATGCATGCGTGCGTATGCCATTCAGAAATCATGCTCAGATTCAGATTACAGATACAGAATTACAGATTACAGATTCATTACGTCACAGACAGACAGAATTGTCACCGAAACCTCTACCCACTAAGCGGAGAGGGCCCATCCAGCGGTCGGACTACCCTTTCCACCTAGAGAGGGGGGGTACACGCTTGCAACACGCACAGCCGTGCCTGAGCCCCATCCCGCGTGACCAGAAACAGACAGATTACGTTTATTCATTCAGATTTCGTTACAGATTTCATTTCAGATATACGTTCCTTTTTTTAAAAACACGTGCAGAAATTCATTTTCATGACTTTCGAAAACCGTGATGCATGAACAGTTCATATCGGCAGAAAGTAAACAAACAGTTCATATCAGCAGACAATATAACATAACCTATAAACAACTAACCTAACTACCCAACCTAAACAACGTAAAACAAGGAACCCTCAAGGATCCTTGATACGACGACGAAGTATGGTGTAGACCTTTCGGTCAAGCAAGTCACGAGAACTTACCTTGAGCGCGCTGGATCTCAAACTTCGTCCACGGGAGTCGTGTCTGAGACAAAACACGATATTTGTCGTTAAAACCAATTTAAACGATTAAATGTCCAAACTAATAAAGTCCTTAATCTAACAAATCGAAGCTTTTAAACAACGACATAACGCTTGATAAATCTGGAAATCCATATTACGAGTTATTTCCAAAAACCCGAAAATTCTATAATTTATACTTTTTCACAAATTGGTTTATCTTCGTCCAATAACGTCCAATACGTTCGATACATGCTTAATCATGGCTAACCTATTAATTACGAGCCCTAAATCGCGTTTTTCGTCGAAACCCTAATTGTAACCCTAACCCTAAATCGAACCGAAAACTCAAAATAAACGCTTAGAGGCCGAAGCTACATACCGAGGGTAGCGAGAGGAGAAGAAATGACGAGGAACGGAGGAAAAACGGAGGAGAACGGAGGTCGGATTCGTCGGAAACCCTCGGCTGGCAGAGAGAGATCGTGAGGGAGGGAGTCTCTGGAAATCGATTTCAGTTAATGAAATCGATTAAGGCTTTTTGCCTTATTTAAATAATAACAATTAAATGCTCAAATGATGATTTTGCCCTTCTTTAGTTTTTATATTGATTTCGTCTTTCGGTTCGTTAATCGTCCAACTATTCGGATTCTCGAAAGTTCCATATTTTGCCAATAACTTTTATTCATTGCCAGGGATTTATTAAAACTGTCCGTTCGCGATTCGGACCTCGTTTCCTATTTTTACGAGAACGTCTTTTACACAACAAAAGGTGTATTTACTCGGAATATAGTGTTTGATCTCCGAAAATTCCCATAAATTCTTTAAAATTCTTATTATTCGTTAGAATCGTAATGACGCTTTCTTTTTGTAAAACGGACCTGATTTGACATATTTACCGAAAATGCCATTAAATAATGAAATAATAATATAACATAATATATCCAAAAATCCGTACAAGCCGGATATTACATCGGATAGACGACTTGTTTGACCAATTGAAAGGTGCCCCGGTTTTCTCAAAGATTGACCTACGCTCGGGTTACTATCAGCTGAAAATTAGAGTTGAAGATGTTCTGTAGGCTGCATTTTGCACTAGATATGGGCATTACGAATTCCTGGTAATGTCCTTCGGACTTACAAATGCGCCTGCAGCCTTTATGGATATGATGAATCGCGTTTTCAAGGAATATTTGGATAAGTTTGTCATTGTCTTTATCGATGACATCTTGGTCTATTCATGGACAGAAGATGATCATATGAAGCACTTGAAGATTGTTCTATCAACTCTGAGGCAACATAAGTTGTACGCAAAGCTTTCAAAATGTGAATTTTGGCTGAACCGAGTAAATTTTCTAGGGGACGTTGTTTCAAAAGATGGAATTTTTGTTGATCCAACCAAAATACAAGCTTTCAGAGACTCGCAACAACAAAGAAATGTTAGAGAAGTACGTGGTTTTCTTGGATTGGATGGGTATTATCAGAAATTCATCAATGGATTTTCAAGCATTGCAGTGCCTTTATCCAGATTGATGAGAAAGAATGTGAAGTTTGCTTGGTCAACAGACTATGAAGAAAGTTTCAGACAGTTAAAACTGAAGTTGACTACAGCTCCGGTCCTGACATTACCTGTTGAAGGTGAAAATTTTAGTATTTATTGTGATGCATCCAAAACCAGGTTGGGATACGTACTGTCACGACCCTAATACTGTACCCAATTACCCGTACTATTATTTTATCTCTTTTTTTATTTTTTTTTGCACTTTTAACTTTAACTGTACTTAAGGCGAACTCTCAATCGAAATCGAAATCGGAATTGAAATCGAAGTTCGTTTAAGACAAATACTAAAACAATTAAAACTTAAAACAATTAAATCAATTAAAACTATTTACTAATTAAAATAAAACTTAAATAAAATGAAATAAATAAACATGGCGATTGCAACAGGCGACCAGTCGCCTGTTGCAAATCGCCTGTGGCGACTGATCGCCACAGTTTGTGGCGATCAGTCGCCACGCTCTCTGGATTTCTCCAGAGAGCGGCGACCAACAATCGCCATGCTCTCTGGAATTTCTCCAGAGAGCACAGCTCCCTCCTCCTTCTTCTTTCTTTCTTCCTTCTCCTTTCAATTTCCTGCATAACCACTTAAAACTTCACCACTTTTCTTTCATTTTCATAACAACTCTAACTTGGTCTATACACTTCCAAACTTCACGAAAACTAACTGCATGGATCGCTCTAAAACCGTGCGTATCCATATAGTTTAAATCACCTAAAAATCATCAAACAAAACCCAACCAAATTCTTAAGACAACATCAACATTATAAATTAAATTTCCTTAAAACATCTCCAAAACAAACACGTCACCAAATCATTCGAAACGACATAACTTCTAACCTACATTCACTATACAATTCTCAAAATATAAAACTTTCCCCCACATAACCTAAAATCTCTCACATTTTTAACATCAAAACAAGCTTACATTGATTACCCAAAATATCTCCGAGCACACCACCGTCACTGAACCTTGCCAAAACACACCCTGTCGCCACGAGCACCATCCGTCGACCACCTATTCCTTGTCATCAAGAGAACTCTCACCTTCACACCTGTCACCTACATCATACAACATAAACATTAAGCCTAATGCTTAGCAAGGGAATGCACTATAGATGACGTATGCATGAATTCATGACTTTTCATAAAACATGTTCGTTTACTTGTTCTTATTCTTTTTCATTTTCGTTAACATGGATTAAGGTGGGGATCTTGCCAGGGAGTAGGCCAAGTGCGTGTACATAGTCCTTTCGGCCGTATTCATAGTCCATCGCGTGGAAGTGACATTGGTTTTGTTGTTATGGCCATATTGTCCCACCCACACTTAATCATTACTTTTCCTTTACATAATTCATGCATTAAGACATTTCATATGACTTTTGAGAAAACATGATGCATGAGGAATTCACGTATAACATACCATCAAACATATCACCAAACAATTCACAATGTACATGGACATACATTATTCTTAACGAAGTTCACAAACAACTAATAACTAACATCCTAGGCTACCCGACTCAGTAAACCCCACAATCAGAAAATCATCATCAAAATACAAAAGCCTAACGTTGACACGATGTAGGGCCTTAAGGGCCGGAAACCTAGCACCCACTTACCTTGCATCCGTAGCCAGCCGAGCACCATCCAAAAGTCGTCTCCACCTAAAGCATTTCACAAATAAGGGCATTAAAACCGATCCTAAATAAACAATTTCCAAACTTAAACTAAGCCACCTAACTAAGGAAATTCTTTCCTACAACTTCATTTTCTCCATTCGGGCATTTTGTCGAGCACGTTGTGCTCACCATTAAAAAAACTCCATTAATGGATTTCTCAATTCTCCAACAACCCCAAAAATTAACCAACTATCATCCAAACTCCATTAATCCGTTCAGTCTACTTAATAACAACAAATGAATCATAAATGAGCATCAATACCGTTAAACTATCGATTTACAACAAAACTACGATTTCTCAACCCTAAATCGAAAATACCCTAATTGAAATCAAACCCTAAATCAAAATTAAACTCGTAGAATACTAGAGTCTTACCTAGGGCTCGGATTTGTCAAAGGAAATCAAGAGAAACAATCGCCGAAAAAGACGGATGATCGGCCGATTAGAGAATCGTGGGAGGGAGGGAGAAAAATCGTGAAAAGGGAGAAGGGGGAGGGAGTTTACGTGATCTGGAGAAAACAGAGAGGGGAGGGAGAGTTTGTGGGTTTTTAATAAATTTTAACCTTGTAAATTACCGATTTGCCCCTTTTGTTCAATTCTTTGCTAAATTCATTAATTCATCTATCGATTTGGTTTCTCTGAAACTCCCTTATTTCTCCAAATATTCCAATTTAATCCTAGGGTTCTAACGAAACTCTCCGTTCGCTAAACGGACCTAATTTACTATTTTGACGACTTAAAACGCTATAGGCGGAAAAACCGTAACTCAGCGTTACACTATCGATTGGATTTCTAAAAATTTGCTTATCTCTCTAAAAATCCTCATAAATTCCTAGGGTTCTAATGAAACTTCCCATTCGAGAAAAGACTTTAATTTACTATTTTACGAAAATACCCCTAAGAGCGAAAACCCGTAAATTCTGGGCGTTACACGTACTGATGTAAGAAGGAAAAGTTATTGTATACGATTCTCGACAGTTAAAGTCGTATGAAAAGAACTACCCGACTCATGATCTGGAACTAGCAGCAGTCGTCTTCGCATTGAAAATATGGAGACATTATTTGTATGGACAATAATGTGAAGTATTTTCAGATCACAGGAGCCTGAAATACCTATTTACGTAGAAAGAACTGAATATATTAGAGGAGGTGGTTAGAGTTCATCAAAGATTATGATTTTGAAATCAAATACCACCCAGGAAAAGCAAACAAAGTGGTTGACGCCTTAAGCAGAATGCCCGCGGCAAACCAATCTTCAGTTTCGGTTATGTTAGTAATGCTGAAATCCAAAATTTCTAAGTTTAACATAGAGATTGTTTCAGAATTATCGGCTATGCTTAATGCCATCTCGCTAAAGCTGACGGTCCTGGACAAAATTCGAGAAGCTCAGCAGAAAGATCTTGATTGTGAAAGCCTCAGATTGAGCATGACATCTGATAATTTGTCTGATTTCAACAGTCAGACGATGACACTTTGAAATTCAAAAACAGATGGTACGTGCCCGATGATAAAGTATTGAATACTGAGATAGTATCAAAAGCGCACTCATCGATGTTCTCTGTACATCCTGGAAGTACAAAGATGTATAGAGACTTAAAACAGCACTTCTGGTGGCCTAACATAAAAAGAGAAGTTGCTAGGTATGTAGAAACCTGTTTAATCTGTCAGCAGGTCAAAGCGGAACACCAAAGGCCAGCATGAACTTTACAACCCCTGCCGATTCCTGAATGGAAATGGGAACATATTTCAATGGACTTCATTACCAGATCGCCCAGAACTACAAAAAGATACGACATAATCTGGGTTATAGTGGACCGTTTGACAAAGTCAGTCCATTTTCTACCAGTGAAGATGTCGTATTCCATGGATCCGCTTGCAGAACTTTATGTTCAGGAAATTGTTAGACTGCACGGGGTTTCTGTTTCGATTATTTTTTACAGAGATCCGAGGTTCAGTTCTAAATTCTGAAAAAGTCTGCATAAAGCTATGCGAACTCAACTGAATTTCAGCACAACTTTTCATCCTTAGACTGATGGACAGACAGAAAGAACAAATCAAATTTTAGAGGATATGCTTAGAGCCTGTGTGTTGGAATTTCAAGATTCGTGGAGTAGATATTTACCACTGATCGAGTTCTCCTACAATAATAGCTTTCAAGCTACAATCGGTATGGCTCCGTATTAAGCGCTATATAGACGAAAATGCAGTTCTCCGTTGTATTGAGATGAAGTTGGCAAAGCTAGTATAATTGGCCTGATATTCTACAGCAAACTGCAGAGAAAATCGCCATTATCAGACAGCGTATAGAGATAGCTCAAAGCTGACAGAAAAGTTACACTGATAATAGAAGAAGAGAATTGGAATTCAAGGAGGGCGATGAGGTATTCCTGAAGATTTCTCCATTCAAAGGAGTTATGCTTTTTGGAAGGAAAGGAAAACTAAGTCCTCGTTATGTGGGACCCTTCCCTATCATGAAAAGAATTGGAAAGACGACCTAAAAATTATAACTTCTCTCGAGGGCGATGAAGTATTCCTGAAGATTTCTCCATTCAAAGGAGTTATGCGTTTTGGAAGGAAAGGAAAACTAAGTCCTCGTTATGTGGGACCCTTCCCTATCATGAAAAGAATTGGAAAGACGACCTACAAATTACAACTTCTGGCATCCATGGAGGGAATTCATGACGTATTTCATGTGTCTATGCTCAGGAAGTGTATACGGGATCCATCTCATGTGGTAGAGCCAATAGAAATTTAAATTCAACCGACTTTAACGTACGAGGAAAAGCCAATTAGGATCCTAGAATATTAAATCAAAGTACTGCGCAACAAAGAAATCCAACTAGTGAAGGTTTTGTGGCAGAATCACGATGTAGAAGAAGACACGTGGGAAAGACAACATGATATAATGAGTAGATATCCAGAACTCTTTGTATAGTCAAATTTTGAGGACAAAATTTTGTTTAAGGAGGGTGGAATGTAACACTTGAAACTTTCGTATTTTGTGAATAAAAATATTTCGTACGAATACATTATTTAATGTAAATATATTTTGGATGAGATTTTAAAAGAACGAATAATTGACGAATGTAACAAAAAGGGGCTCAAACAATAAGAAGAGATGAAGGGGTGGATGAAATTAGAATTATGCAAAGATGAGGGGGTTAAACATAATTAAGGCAAAGTTTAAACCTATTAATTCTCTCTCTCTTGTCTCCTTCTTCTACGAAAATCACAGTCATTCTCCCTACATTGAAGCTTCTTTTATCATGCCCTAGCTCCTCTCTAGCCAAGGATTTAAGGTTCGTTTGATAATTCCTTATGAATTATGCAAATTTTGAAGTTTAGAGTTGAGTTTATTGAAGTTTGATGGAAGTGGGTTTCAAAACCCTAGCACCTATAAATTCTCCTTCAAAAAATGGGTTGTTTGATGAGTTAAAGGTGTTTAAATGGCATTCTAAGGACTATGTTTAGATTATAATGGAAGATGGTGCATAATAGAAGTAAAAATTAAAAGTGGGTTTGAGTTTTATGAAAAACAGAACAGGTTCTGTTCTTGTGATATGCGGTCGAGTTATTGGTTTTCTTTTGATAAATAGATTGTTTCATTAGAAAGTGGACATTCTAAGGTTACCAAAATATATTGTATCGTTGAAAACAGATAAAAATCGAGAAAGTTATGAGCGTTCGAAGTTGGACAAAAATTTATAGTGTAAATCTGAAAATTCTGGTGTGTGTTTTAAGTGTTTGATTTTGATGTCTTGTTAGGTTACTTGAGATTAGCAAAAGCAAGGCCAAAGACTTTCAAGCTCTCATTTGCTAAGTACCCGAGGTAAGTTTTCATGATTTGCTTGGCCGATTTGGCCTACACTACGAGAATTCGACCTTTTTGAGGATTTTGGTGTTTTAAATAGTTTTAGCGCAAGTGGATGGGTAGTTAGGCTATTTATGCTATAGAATGCTTTTCTAAGTTTTACCGATTATTTTCTATGCTTTTTATATGTTATGCAATATGAACTGTCCATGCATCACGTCTTTTGAAAATGGCATAAAAACGAGTTTATTCACACGTTTTATGAAAAAGAAACGACTAATGAAAAGATATGAATGTATGTAATCCCAGTTATGTTGGATGGGGTTCAGAAATGGCTGTCCTGAGAGGAGGAGAATGTTTTTCCCCTGTAGATGGAGAGGGTTATCCAACCGCAGGATGTGCCGCCTCCATCTGGTGAGAGTAAACTCTCGGTGACATCCCGCTATGTACAACATGCATTTATATTTACGATGACTTGCTGAGCTTTAGCTCATAGATGTCTATGTGGTGTAGGTGACATGGATGATCAAGGTGAGGATTTTGTACTCGACCTGAAGAGTGACGTGGTTGACGGAGGATGACTCTGGTGGTGCGCTTGGGACTGTCGGAGTGTGATTGACCCGTTGGTGAAGTATAGATATTTTGGAGTATGTATAGACATTTTTAGGACATGATAGAAGTAAGTATAGGGTTATGATGTCCGTTTTTATAAAGAAAAGGTATATTTGATGCTTAAGGAGGAAAGGAGAGTGAATTTATATTGAGTATATAGAGTTGGTTAAGTATGGAGGAAATTGGAGATGTTGTTCGTGTAAAAAAATAGAAATTTGCCTTTGAAGTGTCGACCTGTGCTTGCAGGGGTCGACCACTACCAGGCAAGGGGTAGACCTGTGTTTGCAGGGGTAGACCCCTACCAGACAAGGTGCCGACCGCTGTTATCAGGTGTCGACCGGTTTCAGTACAAACAAAAACCAGAGGTAAATGAGGTGTCGACCTATCAGCAGGGGTCGTCCCCTACCAGACAAGGTGTCGACCGCTGTTGCAAGGTGTCAACTAGTCTCAGTCGAAACAAAAACCTGAGACAAATGAGGTGTCGACCTTTATTAGGAGGGGTCGACCAGTATTATGAAGTGTCGACCGAAAGCTTTGGTGGTCAATCGGGGTTCTTTTTATTGTGTCAAACTTGAGATTTTGATTAATTTTACTTTATAACAAGTCTTCCATGCACGATAGTCTTCCACTACTAAGGTTCAATATTTTAAACGATGTCGCTCGAGAAAATGAATAAAGTCATTAAATAAAGTCAAAAAAATTTTATGAGACTTTTAAGGTAAAGAAAAAGGGGACGTTATAGTGAAGTCGGAAACTCAACTTTTAACTAACCTAGCTGCTAATTTTGCAAAAACATTATACTTGGACGTCCATGAAATTAATCCTTCCAACCACGATAGAAAGAGGTAAGCTCATTTGATTATTTGGAGGACCGATCCGATCAACCCGTAACCTCAAGCGAAGGATGATTGTTCATTTGGAAGGCGGGTTTGTCCCCGTGTTCTTTTATTTGTATTTTTACTTGTTTTATTTACATAGTTATTATTGTACAATTTACATGGAGTGCATTGGGGGGGGGGGGGAACATTTTGGGCCGTTTGATCGTAAGATCCAATGATTGGGCAATGACACCCTTTGAATATGAAGAGTTGTCTTCTCTCTCTCTCTCTCTCTCTCAGAAATTCGTATAAGGGTTGTAACTAGAACTCTAAAAACGGTTGGTTAATGTTTATTGAATTTGGTTGAAGTCTTCTTCATCATTCAAAAACTGGAGATCGCCGTTCACTCGGGGCCTTCGTCGGCATTAGGGCTCAGATTGTCTTTCGAGCAACAACGTTGTAAATTGTCTTCGGTTTGTAAGTTTGCTGAGCACTCTTATTACCAAATCTCTCACCCATTCTCAATCGAGTTTGGAAGTCCCTGAGGATTGGAAACTTATTTATTCCCGAATTGGAGTATCCGACCGTATGATGGATCATTAATCTTACAACTACCCTCTTAGAAGTTGGTAGGCCAGTTCGTTTCATCATTCATTCAGATCACCATTCTTCATCTTTGTCATCCGCGATCGTTAGTAAGTCTTTATCTCTCTCTTGTAGAACAGAGATAGTCTATATACTGCTGGGGTGTTCTTGGCTCGAACCGAGAGCACCGACTTTGTGCGTGTAGTTTATTTTCAGATATCTTGCCTCCGTCTTCAAGCATATCACAAGGTTTCTACGAAGTTTTACCAATAAAGTTTATACATTTCGAGTCAATAAAGTGAAGTCGAATGATCAATATATGTCAAAACCACTTACCTTAGGTCCTTAGCACAATTTATAGTAACTTCATCAATATTCTTGTGACTTGATAAACCTATAGCACATGAATCACATCATTAGCATCACAACATTATAGATCAAGTATATGCACACATAAACTCAACTTGAGTATCCAATCATAGTGGTTTTGACATACCATAACCAATTTAACCATTTATTGGATTAAAATCAGAATAGACCCATATTTTGTACTAACTTCATAACTTAACGTATACATAGCACAATGCTTCAACTCCAAAGCCTAAAGCTCACTCAAAGTGTTTATTTTAACATGTCAAAACCTTTTACCCATTAAAAACCATTAAGATTAGGCTAAAAATACTAAAACCAAAACTGTCCATAATACTCTTTACAGTTTCTATCTCAAATTTGAAAAATCATATCTTTAAATATACTTATCCAATTGGTCCGATTTTAAAGCTCATAGTTCAGTCAAAATGTCTACTTTAACTTTTCCAAACCATTTAACCATTGAAAACTATTTGATTGGGTTAAAAATACCAAAACAGAGACTGCCAGTTATTTTTCAATTTGTGAACATACTTGACATTTATCTTCAACATGTATAAATTGACTAATATTTTCCATTTACAATCCCAAGTATGATCTTACAACATGATTAAGCATCAAATAGGCTGAAACTTTGAGCATGAAGTCTAAATTTCGTGCCCTAAACCAATCAACCCATCTTACCATCAAATAATGCAAACACCCACTACCTCTTTTACATTTAAACCATAAAATTTCTCTAAGGAAAAGATTCATCTTACCTTCAACATCTCGAGAGACCTTGAGAAACTTGAGAGAGAGAGGAAGAAGAAGAGAGGAAATCGTGGGTTCTAGTGGTTCTCAAATGAGGGTTTGATCAATTAAAGCAATCTTAACGAATAAGGGTTAAATATGATGAGGTGTCCTCTTTTGATCCAAGTAATTTCCTCACTCATCCAATTTTACCATTTCTTTCTCTCAAATTTTTAAATAATAATCCCTTCCTTTAAAGCCTCAACTACAAATACTATATACACCCTTTTGACTTTTCAACCATGCCACATAAGCCACAATATATATATATCTTTTTTATACCTCAATTAACATCCTTTACAATTAAGAATTAATACTTTAAACATAAAATACCATCCACATATAATAATTTACATGTTAAATTTTTTGGGTTTTACAGTATTGATTTTGAAGAAACTTTTGCACTGGGAACTAGCATTTTCATGTTTTACTAATTTTACTTTCTATCAAATTGAAGTTAAAAATGCTTTCCTTAATGAGTATATCAAGCTCAACAAGGCTTTCTATGGATTACAGCAAGCACCAAGAGTTTAGTACGAAAGGTTAAGTAGATTATTTCGTGAAAGAGATTTTAAGATCAATTTCCAATTTGATCATCAGGCACAAGGGCCACATGCTTATTGTGCAAATTTATGTCGATGATATTATATTTGGTGCAACAAATGAAATATTTTGCAAAGACTTTGCGGAATTAATGCAAAGTGAATTTGAAATAAGTATGGTGAGTCATTTAAGATAGTTTATTAATTTTTAAATTAAACAATCGAAAAAAGAAATTTTTCTGTTGGGTGAGAGCTATGACGGGGTCAACCTCCAAGCATTTTGCTACTTTTCTCGTGTTGGATCTTTCATTGGCCCAATGACAAGTGTTTAAGGCCATGTCTTCTAGGAAAGTTGATAAAGCTCAAAATTTCATTAATTTCACGTGGCTTTTGTCGTATATTTATTATTTGAAATCTTGGCTTTTGATTGAATTTCAAGCTTTATTGGTTAAGCTGAAAGTTTGGATCGATTGAAATTAATTTGGAGATTTAGAAACTAAAACAAACTTTGGAGAAAGCCAGAAAAGAAAGTACGAAATTGGCAGAAGAGATCCCATAATAAGGCATGCACGCGCCTTATGTCGCACCACCAAATGATGTTAAAAGGTAAATTTGAAAATACAATCTTTTAAATGATGTTGTGGGGATATTATTGACAATTTGACCTACAAAATTAGAGGAAAAAGAAAAGACTCTAATTCGAATTTTTCTAAATCAGGTGAGATCTTATTTTGAAAAGGAAGAATTTTTTTCTCTCTCTTCTTCTTCTCCCTCTATCCTATCTCTCTCAGAGGCCACTCTCTCTTCTTCTACTTAGGGTTTTCTCTACTCTTCTATGAATAGTAAAATTCTTAATATCTAGTCAATGGATTAATTGAAGTTTTGATTCACAAAAGAACTGCGAGATCTATTCTTTTTTATTATTTAATATTCATACATCTTCTTTGCTTTATAATATTATTATTTTGTGAATTGTCTGAATCAGTCATTCTTCAATTTATCAATTTAATATATAGTCATTTAGAACTTTTAAATCTATAATTGTTTAAAGGTTCTAATAGTTGTGGTAAATAACGTAGGTTATGAAGGTCTATGATCTAGTCTAATTTATCCGTGCTTGTTGAAATGATTAGCTAGAATTGAATCTCTCAAATTGTAACGGTTTGAAAACCTGTAGAACTCAATTTTAATAGTATTTGAGAATATTTTTGGTTGAAAGACATCTAAAATATACCGTGTATAAAATTGCATGGACAGAAGGATACGTTTTGAGGATAAAAAGTTATGTTTTTGGAAAAATGAGAAAAGTGCATGGGAGCTGATCGATCGCCGGAAGGGGGGCGATCGATCGTCAAAATGGTGAAAAAGAAGAGTTTGGGCAAAGAGGGTGCCGATCGATCGCGGAATTGGGACAATCAATCATCTGTTGTAAGGAGAAAACAAGATTCGGAAACAGAGGGGTTGCCAAGCGATCGCCCCTGAAGAGCGATCAATCGCCCCTTCTGAAATAAACAAGGGGTTCGGGATTCTGAGGGCGCCGATAGATCAGCTAATTCAGACAATCGATCAGCTACAATTTAAAAATTAAATAAAAATTTGATTAAGGTTAATCTAATGAGGATTAGATTAAAGTTAATGGTGATTAAGAATTTATTTAATCAAAAACTAATTTGTAAATAATCAAAAATTAAAGGGTAAAATTATCTTTTAGAATAGATAGAGTTGGTTAAATTGTAATTAGAGAGAGAGAAGTGAAAATGTGGTTAGGTGGCAATTGTTTTGTGGGTATAGGTAGGAAGAGAGAGAAGAAATGCTTTTTGAAAAGCAATAGGTGGCATTTTTGTGGCTTTCACGTTGAAAGCTGATGAGAGAGGGGAGAATTCCAGAGAACAGGGGAAATGAAATCCCGAGGGAAAACCATGAGGGAAAAGGAAAAGGAGACATGAGAATGGTCCATTCGTCCTTTAGGGTAAAATGTTCAGCGCGTTGAGATGAGCGTTTTGGCGTAGACTTCGATTGAGTCGGATGATATTTTGGAAAAAGAGGTGGAACCAATATACTTTATTGCCTTGATAGGTGGAGATAGATTTGAATTCTGTCATTGGATCTGCATAGGATGGATTTGATTGAATGTTGAAGTGAGGATTTGATAACATTTTAGGTAAATTGAATTAAATGGATGTTAGTTTTTAATTCAAATTAATATGAATTGTGAAAAGAATTAGTTTAATTCTGATTTTATGAATGTTGTTTAAATCAAATTTTGATGGAAAGATGGTTTTGAATTCGATTTATATTAAATCGTTAAACGTAGCATTTTGAAACTACATTTTATTTTGGTTTGAAATTCATTGATTTTAAATATAAAATTTATGGGTGAGTGTGTGTTTTGTTCATGTATAGCATTGCTTTATAAATATTTTTAAAGCATGTATTTAGGAAGGAGGGAGAAGGAATGACATGGTAACACAAGAACCCATTGACCTGGTCTCGCCTCTTCGCGTGCGATAAATATGACTATGAAAATATTGAGAGAATAACTGTATGTCCTCATTGGGTTGAAAGTCCCTAAACCTCGCGAGTCAACAATGTGTGGGTCCTACAGCCCTACCGGTGAAAGCCCGAAACGTGTAGGTGTGTGATGGTTATATGAGTCAATTAGAGTGGATTACATTTTTACATTTCAAATTGAATGTTAAAAATGATATTGATTGATTTAGAAATGTGATAGAAAGAAAATGGTTTTAAATCATGTATTATTATTTTAATTGCACTGGATTTGATTATTCATTGAAAATGGATGAGTTTAGATCATGCATATTTATTATAATGCATCAGACTTACTTGTTGAAAATGGTTTTAAAACGGTGGTTGATGGATTTTAAATGGTTCTAAATACGAACCACATGCATTTTTACATAAATGTCATGGATTTCAAATCAAAAATAATTTTTGATTTAAGTTGATTTAAAAAATAATCAAATGATTAGGTGCAGGATGGAGTATAGGTCTGGATAGTAAGGATAGGTTCTGGGCTAGATATTTTAGTAGTTAGATTTATTTGCTAGGTCATTAGCTCATTACATGGATTATCTTTATTTTTAGATATTGAGGACGTTCACTAAGACAGGAAAGCCAAGGCAAGGTAAAGAATACACAGAGGCATAGGTTTGGGGTTTGTGGAAAGTCACATGTCGTGACTGACTTATGTATTTATTTTATTTACGCTTCCGCTAGAATATTCTGATGTAACAAGTTGAGGATGTACATGTTTCAAATTATGAAATATATTAAATGTATGTTGGATGTGATAATGATGATGATATCCTAATTCAGGAAGCCAGGTAGGATTGTGTGTGAAGGTTACCACTTAGGGAACATCTGTATGTTTGACTTGGAAGTCGTAGTTGTAACGCCACCGAACCCGACCCGGCTCGGTACGCTACTTTGCTAAGCTATCCCGCGTTTAAAACGACGTTTAAAATAATTTTTGATAAAATTTTGACTCAATTTTTGGGTTTCTCGAACCCTCGGAAAATGTTAGAAAACGTGCGTAAATTACGTTTAAAATACGTTAGAAAATGTCGGGTCAAAATATTTTGAAAATATAAAAAAATAATTTTTTTTTTCATTTTTGGGTGATGCGCGCGGCGCGACCAATCCCGCGTTTACACATAATTTAAAATAATTTTCGTTAAAATCTCGACTTTAAAAACATTAGTAAAAACGTGGAAACAATTGAACCCGACGTTGCTTACTATACGAAAAAAAAACGAGCGGCATAACGACTGAAATTTCTAAAACCAAATCCTGGAAAAATCAAACATTTATAAATACGTTCAGAGACATCCCAAAATAGTTCCCAAATCACACTTACAAAAACAAACTCAACAGAACGATCAATGCTTCAAACCTACAAAATAACTAAAATCCAAGAAATCCAAATTGTCATAAAACCCGTTCAAGGAGATTTCAAAACAATACACTACCACATTTACAAAATCGAACCAACAAAACAGTCAAACCCTTCAAACATCCAGAATAGATAGAAACCTATACAAAATCCCAAAACCTGAAAACACAAGTTTAGAAAACCATCTAAACCAAATCCACATACGTCTCAAGACCACAAATATTTACACCAAGTAAAATCCAACAATGCTGATCCCAAAATACTCAAACCATCCAAAAAAAGTTAAAAGAAAACTATCAACAAGACAAAATACAAAATCCCCACCAACTACCCGAGGAACGTGACCGAGGTGCCCCGACAAGTGCCCGCACCGGCATGCTCCATGCAACACTGACTGCAACCTAGTCCTGGGCTCCCTCATCCAGCTCACCTGAATAAAACTTGCTACCTACACCACATAACACAAAAGTAAGCCTAATGTTTAGTAAGTAGGGAGTAATGCACTTTAAAACAATGCATGCTCAACTCAACCCTTAAATGCAGTTTCTACACGCTCTGTTGTTTTCATTTCATTTTTGTTGCATTTATCTTTCACTTGCATGTGAATCAAGTAGGCACGCTTCCCAACACAATCCAGGACGGCCACACCTTGACCTACGGAGCAAGATCGAAGGCACACATCCTAAACAATCCGGGACGGCCATACCAAATCTCCTCCTTCATCGATCGTAAAATCCCCAGTGTGCCTTCCGGCACGAGCAGGTCGAGGCAC
This sequence comes from Begonia masoniana, assembly GCA_022432975.1. Taxonomy (NCBI): domain Eukaryota; kingdom Viridiplantae; phylum Streptophyta; class Magnoliopsida; order Cucurbitales; family Begoniaceae; genus Begonia; species Begonia masoniana. The sequence goes on along the minus strand of CM039513.1, from coordinate 26,803,198 downwards.
TCAGAATCCCTAGTGTGCTTTCCAGCACGAACAGGTCGAGGCATTCAAAATCCCCAGTGTGCTTTTTAGCACGAGCAGGTCGAGGCATTCATACTCACGACACATTACGTAATTTAGCATAGCATCTCTCGTAGGATCCCTCTCGGGGTGCTACAACGAGCCACTTGCCCGATGTAACGACCTCGATGGGATCACCACGTAAACATGACAATCGTAATCATTTACTTCTTAATTTCTACACCCTATTCATTCTTAGTATTTCTTTTTTTTTTCTTTTTAAAACTTAGAACTTGAACTTGACTCCTTCATATTTCTAATAACTCCTTCATCGACAGAATCAGATGACTAAGCTCGATTGTCAGTTCCAAAACATAATCGAATAGGGAAGAAATGCCCTCAAATTACTTAACATGATTCCACTCGGGTTTGCATGGATTTCCATGCATTGGCTGGCAGGGTGTGCCCCATCCGATTTGTCACGTGTACTCTGCGTGACTCACCAATCATCGCCTAATAGAAGCTATCTTCCGGTGGGCACGAGGGTTTCACATGTTCAATTAAAACATCGTCCAGTAGTGGACATCCACCGGTGAACACGAGTCAACACGTGACTCATTAAAACCTCACCAGATAAGAAACATCATCCAGTGGGCACGTGCATCGCACATGGCTTATTAAATCTCACCTGGTCACTAAACGACAAACATCGTCTACATCATCCGGCGAAGAAATACTCTACATCATCCGGTCACTAGACGACAAACCATACTTTCATCATCCGGTCACTAGACGACAAACCATACTTTCATCATCCGGACACTAGACGACAAACCATACTTTCATCATCCGGCGGGTAAAACACTCGACAACACCGGATGACTAAAACACTCGACATCATCTGGTGACTAAAACACTCAACAATATCGGGTGGCTAAAACACTCGACATCATCCGATAGACATAATCTTCACAGACTTCAATACGACTGGAATAATTTGCACTTATATAAACTGTAAACTTAACCGAAACACTTTAGCGGAAGACTTAAACCCAAACATAACATTCATTAACTTTAGAAGTATCCTAAGACTTGGGAATTAAGACAGACAAATTGTAAAATCCCAATTGATAAAACAATCTCAACCTATTTCGATTTCATTACTCATAAACATCATAAAAATCATAAGAGCGTTAACCAGGGTTTCTCATTTGCCATCCAGCCACAGATTTACTCCCTGAACACCTTCCAGCAACCAAGCTTAGACATCCTCAACTTTGAGATTCTCACCTGAATACTCGTCACCTACATCATAAGGTTTAAACTATAAGCCTAATGTTTAGTAAGGGATGCATGCTGACAGACATACATGAGTGTACAAATTAAAGAAACATAAGTTCGTAAATCTTTCTTCATTCATGCTCTTTTTCATCATTTACATAGCACGTATTAAGGGAGGGAACGAGGGAGAAAGACAGGGCACATGATCATTGCCAATCAGGCAATCGTAGTAACGACTAGCTCGGCCTCCACTAGTGGGAGAATTCGCGAGCCATACTTATCATCATCTCGGCCTCCACCAGTGGAAGGATTCGCGAGCCATACTTATCATCATCTCGGCCTCCACCAGTGGGAGACTTCACGAGCCATGCTTATCATCAACTCGGCCTCCACCAGTGGGAAAATTCGCGAGCCATGCTTATCATCAACTCGGCCTCCACCAGTGGGAGAATTCGCGAGCCATGCTTATCATCAACTCGGCCTCCACCAGTGGGAGAATTCGCGAGCCATGCTTATCATCAACTCGGCCTCCATGGGAGAATTCGCGAGCCATGCGTATCATCAACTCGGCCAGGGAATTCGCCAGCTATGCTTATCATCAACTCGGCCTCCACCAGTGGGAGAATTCGCGAGCCATACATAAGCCTTGTGAACATATCATAGTCATTTCCCCCGTTCCGCGCTTAATCATGCTTACATTTGTTTTTCTTTTCATATTCTTAACTTAATCATAAACGAGCACATAATGCATGGACACGAATTTTCACAGAGGAATATCATACTGTATGAACGAGTAGAACATCATGTAACTTAACATCTTCCTGCTCAAATACTTCATATCATGGCAAACTACTAGTCAAAATCATCAGTTAAACATTTCAACAATTTTTCCTAGTATCCTTATAGTGTAGGGCCCTAGTGGCCAGAAATCCTAATACATCCACTTACCTGGATTCCTTAGCTGAGCAGCACCTTCACTTGAGCTTTCCTCGCCTATGACATTTTATATTCGTAGTTAGAATGAAATCCTAAATAACTTAAACTCAAAACTAGTAAAGTCCTAACTAAATGTCATCCTAAAATCTGTATTTCTTAGTCCTTTACGTCAAGCACCTCGTGTGCGCGGTTTAAGCTCCAAAACTCCGGACATTCAGATTCAACCTAGCAGCTACTTACATTCGGTTGTCAAAGTTCAGATTCGAATCGGTCATACTATTATCAAACTAAGACTAACAGTGTTCCTATTATTACTCTGTCAATACAGAATCGGGACTTCGGGTTTCTAGCTGAAAACAGGACTCTAAATAACTACTCAACAACTACATTGTCTGAACCTTACCTCGAACGTGGGTTATCGGAGTGAATACTGGAGAAATCGTTCGTTGGTGAAGAAGTCGCCGGCTGAGAGAGAGCTCTGGAGAGTGAAGAAATCGTGGAAGGGAGTGTGTCGGCTACAGTGAGGTTTTGGATTTTACTGTAGCATTTATACTATTTAAGAATCAATCTCAATTACCAATTTACCACTAGACCTAATTCTTACTCCAAAATGAAACCAACCAAACCTTGGCATCCAAAATCTAATAATAATAGTCACTACATTAATGGTGATTTAATTTGGGTCAGTGGAGTTTCGGGATAAATACATGACCGAAAGTGCTGGGTGTTACATCCTTCCCCCCTTAAACAAAATTTTGTCCCCAAAATTTGCTCAACATTGTGGTCATAACCATCAACCTATGGTCATCCTATACCCCTCCAATTTGATCCTACATACTAAACAGGCAATGACTGATTCCCATATTTGCAGCGCTCTAAATTCTCTTGTTTACGCGCTTCTTATTTTAATCACCCATACGTTTTTTAGTCATAATATTCCAATAGCCGTCCAAGTGCTATGCACGCTCACAAGGTTCTATATACCTAAGTATGCTCTTTACATTTTCAAGTTATCCCCCATACTCGTTTTGTCCAGTTTTCACTCTGGTTATCATCGATTCTTATAGGTCCTTTGTCTAAACCACTCTTTAACTCCATACTTGAAATGACATTTAAATTGATTTCCCGACAGCATAATGCATAAATACATGTATGTACATTGAACCCTCAAACGTATGGGGGAAAGCATGCTCGAAACAACACTAGGATCGATATCCTTTGGCGGGATTGGTACCTTGAACCTCACTAGCTACAACTAGGTGATATTCGTCCCCAGCTAATGAATGTGTGACGACCCTGAAACATGCTTTTTTTCTATTCCTAAAAGTTCCATGGAATTGATTTTTTTTTTTTTTTTTTTTTTTTTTTACGTTTTACTTTTATCGTACATGCATAAGGGGATCAATCCCAACCATCGGAATATATTTAACTGGTGGAAATCCTCGGTTAACTTTGTTTAAGTGTCAAATATTAAACATCAAATTCTTAACTTCTTTAGACCATTGTATCTCAACTACCCTTTGTTCTAAGGTCCCCCCTTTTGAAATCAAATCCAAATTACATCGAGGATCATTAAGCGGAAGATTCGCTAAACGACAAACAACTGTCATTAGCCACCGGCGCACAGTAAACTCGCAACATCCACCGCTGGATTATTAACACACGACATCCACCGATGACGTCAGCCGGAAGGTTTCTTTCGCTAGCACATCAGAGAAGGACTTCTACTGCTAGCTAAACGATAAAAGAGAATTTCTACAACACATCGAAGGCTCAACTCCATCCGGAGGACATGTGCACTCCTCGTGCTCTTAATAAAACATTAAAATTCTACCGGTAAACAATGTTATGCGCATCCGTCGATAGAACACTATACTACTGAATGTCCACAGCTAGCCAACGTCCAAAATTAACTAAAGAAAGGGAAAACTCTGGCTCCTCGATTAGGGTCCTCCAACCCTAACTAAACTTAGTAAAACATCTCACTAACAAAGCAATGACCTATACATATTTCTAATATCCCACAGGGATTCCTTCGAAGGATTATTAACCAGTCTGTTATCTACAATTCCATAAAGGCAAGTTCCGAAATCCTGCTTGCTTCCTTGCAACGACTTATTCAACAATTTCTCTGTCGGTGAACTTGTTGTGGTTAGGTTTACAACCTCTATCCAGATCCCCTAATTTCACCGAATCTTGCCCTTCTATTCTCCATAAACTTAGAAGCGTCACTACACTAAGGCTTAACTTCCAAATTCCTCGAGTATTGCTGTTTCTACCTCTACCCGGTTGAGACCCATATCTTATATTTACTTCTGTCAATTCATCGTTTTGGTTTATCCTTATAGTATTTCGAATCCCCAATGTTCCTACGTCCATCCTAGCAATAAGTCCCACGTCTGTGGTCCTCAATTTGACTGTATCACCTATAGTCTCATCTCTTAACTCTGTTACAGCTAAACCAACAGAGTGTGCAACCCTTAATTTTGCTGCATTTCCTTTAATTGATGCCCACTCCTACCAATTGTCATCCTTTTAACATTGCACCGTGGCATTAACCCGTTTAACATGACTTTCAATTTAAGGTGCCCTATTATTTCCGAATGGTTTTTCCAAAACGGTATGCATTTCTAGGAGGAAAGGTTGACTCTATGTATGAGTATCATCTCTTCATAAAATTTTGACCTTTCCAGGTCCTTGGGATTGATTAATTTCTTTCCCAACATCCAAGGAACTTACAACACTTCATATTCTATTATTCTAATGTCTGCATCATCCTGTATTTAACCTATGTACTCTCACCTTAACACGCCTGAAAGTGATCCGCACGTTTCCCCTAATGATCATCACCTCGGTCCAAACAACATTACATTGCAGGATTGTCGACACCTCTTCAGTGGTAAACGTTGTGTCATTAACCTCCCATACATGAACATGCCCTTTTTGGTTCTACACCTCTTATCTTTTAAATTTCACCCATAACCAGGTGACCTTCTAACTCGTTAGATCCTTTCACTTTAATATAAATAAATGATATCAGTAACCTTCCTAGGCACTCTCCACCTAGTACACACATTAAATCTTCACTTAAGCTACACCCTCAATCTCATGTTCTTCGTTCTATTACCTACTTGAAGTAAGGCAAAAACCCGGGTCTACATATGGTCGGGCAATTTCCTGTTTCCAGTCATAACAAAAGGGGTGTCTGCTCAATTTCATTACTTGAATCAATTAACTACAGCGTTCACCCTGTCAATCTTATTAGTTTTATCTAGTCCAAGGTCCAAAATTGTACCTGCTGCACCTGTATGCTGAGTTGCAACTTCCGTTCCCACCAACCCAAGAACTCCAGGCATTACTCCTGCTCGTTATGAGTCCAACGACATTGAACAGTTCTTGATCTGGTGGCCAACCTTGTCGCACCTAAAAGACCGACTCGAGTATAACTTGCATTGTCCACGGTGGTTCTTTCGGCAGGTGGAACATAGAGGTGCTGAAAAGGCTCCTTGAGGTCTTTTCCCCTTGTCTAGGTCTTTACTTGGGCCATAGGGTCTCTCAACACCCTTCTGCTGCAGCCGCCGACCCTTGTCCCGTTGTAATTGCACGCCTCCAACAAACTTCACTGGCCCATCACGGTACCCCTGAACCGTTGTTCTTAGGTTCCCCAGTTCTAATACTCTAACCGCAAGCCGCTCAATCAGACAAGATTGACGTTGCACCAATTCTGTTAACCGAGTAATGTTATCGCTGTCCTCATTAGTTTCCCTTTGTTGATCTCTTACCATCTTGGGATTCCTAAACAATTAGTCATAAACACATCTTAACTTAACGACATTACTAGAATCATAAACACTTACAGTTGTTGGAGAGTACTCAAGTGGTAAATCTGTGCTGGGAGGCAGTCTACAGAATCGATTTTAGAACCTGGTTTTGTTCTGATACCATAACTGTAACGACCCCGATGGGATCGCCACGTAAACATGACAATCGTAAACATTTACTTCTTAATTTCTACACCCTATTCATTCTTAGTATTTCTTTTTTTTTTTCTTTTTAAAACTTAGAACTTGAACTTGACTCCTTCATATTTCTAATAACTCCTTCATCGACAGAATTAGACGACTAAGCTCGATTGTCAGTTCTAAAACATAATCGAATAGGGAATAAATGCCCTCAAATTACTTAACATGATTCCACTCGGGTTTACATGGATTTGCATGCATTGGCTGGCAGGGTGTGCCCCATCCGATTTGTCACGTGTACTCTGCGTGACCCACCTATCATCGCATAATAGAAGCTATCTTCCGGTGGGCACGAAGGTTTCACATGTTCAATTAAAACATCGTCCAGTAGTGGACATCCACCGGTGAACACGAGTCAACACGTGACTCATTAAAACCTCACCAGATAAGAAACATCATCCAGTGGGCACGTGCATCGCACATGGCTTATTAAATCTCACCCGGTCACTAAACGACAAACATCGTCTACATTATCCGGCGAAGAAATACTCTACATCATCCGGTCACTTGACGACAAACCATACTTTCATCATCCGGTCACTAGACGACAAACCATACTTTCATCATCCGGTCACTAGACGACAAACCATACTTTCATCATCCGGACACTAGACGACAAACCATACTTTCATCATCCGGCGGGTAAAACACTCGACAACACCGGATGACTAAAACACTCGACATCATCCGGTGACTAAAACACTCAACAATATCGGGTGGCTAAAACACTCGACATCATCCGATAGACATAATCTTCACAGACTTCAATACGACTGGAATAATTTGAACTTATATAAACTGTAAACTTAACCGAAACACTTCAGCGGAAGACTTAAACCCAAACATAACATTCATTAACTTTAGAAGTATCCTCAGACTCGGGAATTAAGACAGACAAATTCTAAAATCCCAATTGATAAAACAATCTCAACCTATTTCGATTTCATTACTCATAAACATCATAAAAATCATAAGAGCGTTAACCAGGGTTTCTCATTTGCCATCCAGCCACAGATTTACTCCCTGAACACCTTCCAGCAACCAAGCTTATACATCCTCATTAACTTTGAGATTCTCACCTGAATACTCGTCACCTACATCATAAGGTTTAAACTATAAGCCTAATGCTTAGTAAGGGATGCATGCTGACAGACATACATGAGTGTACAAATTAAAGAAACATAAGTTCGTAAATCTTTCTTCATTCATGCTCTTTTTCATCATTTACATAGCACGTATTAAGGGAGGGAACGAGGGAGAAAGACAGAGCACATGATCATTGCCAATCAGGCAATCGTAGTAATGACTAGCTCGGCCTCCACTAGTGGGAGAATTCGTGAGCCATACTTATCATCATCTCGGCCTCCACCAGTGGAAGGATTCGCGAGCCATACTTATCATCATCTCGGCCTCCACCAGTGGGAGAATTCACGAGCCATGCTTATCATCAACTCGGCCTTCACCAGTGGGAAAATTCGCGAGCCATGCTTATCATCAACTCGGCCTCCACCAGTTGGGAGAATTCGCGAGCCATGCTTATCATCAACTCGGGCCTCCACCAGTGGGAGAATTCGCGAGCCATGCTTATCACAACTCACCTCCACCAGTGGGAGAATTCGCGAGCCATGCTTATCATCAACTCGGCCTCCACCAGTGGGAGAATTCGCGAGCCATGCTTATCATCAACTCGGCCTCCACCAGTGGGAGAATTCGCGAGCCATGCTTATCATCAACTCGGCCTCCACCAGTGGGAGAATTCGCGAGCCATGCTTATCATCAACTCGGCCTCCACCAGTGGGAGAATTCGCGAGCCATGCTTATCATCAACTCGGCCTCCACCAGTGGGAGAATTCGCGAGCCATGCTTATCATCAACTCGGCCTCCACCAGTGGGAGAATTCGCGAGCCATGCTTATCATCAACTCGGCCTCCACCAGTGGGAGAATTCGCGAGCCATGCTTATCATCAACTCGGCCTCCACCAGTGGGAGAATTCGCGAGCCATGCTTATCATCAACTCGGCCTCCACCAGTGGGAGAATTCGCGAGCCATGCTTATCATCAACTCGGCCTCCACCAGTGGGAGAATTCGCGAGCCATGCTTATCATCAACTCGGCCTCCACCAGTGGGAGAATTCGCGAGCCATGCTTATCATCAACTCGGCCTCCACCAGTGGGAGAATTCGCGAGCCATGCTTATCATCAACTCGGCCTCCACCAGTGGGAGAATTCGCGAGCCATGCTTATCATCAACTCGGCCTCCACCAGTGGGAGAATTCGCGAGCCATGCTTATCATCAACTCGGCCTCCACCAGTGGGAGAATTCGCGAGCCATGCTTATCATCAACTCGGCCTCCACCAGTGGGAGAATTCGCGAGCCATGCTTATCATCAACTCGGCCTCCACCAGTGGGAGAATTCGCGAGCCATGCTTATCATCAACTCGGCCTCCACCAGTGGGAGAATTCGCGAGCCATGCTTATCATCAACTCGGCCTCCACCAGTGGGAGAATTCGCGAGCCATGCTTATCATCAACTCGGCCTCCACCAGTGGGAGAATTCGCGAGCCATGCTTATCATCAACTCGGCCTCCACCAGTGGGAGAATTCGCGAGCCATGCTTATCATCAACTCGGCCTCCACCAGTGGGAGAATTCGCGAGCCATGCTTATCATCAACTCGGCCTCCACCAGTGGGAGAATTCGCGAGCCATGCTTATCATCAACTCGGCCTCCACCAGTGGGAGAATTCGCGAGCCATGCTTATCATCAACTCGGCCTCCACCAGTGGGAGAATTCGCGAGCCATGCTTATCATCAACTCGGCCTCCACCAGTGGGAGAATTCGCGAGCCATGCTTATCATCAACTCGGCCTCCACCAGTGGGAGAATTCGCGAGCCATGCTTATCATCAACTCGGCCTCCACCAGTGGGAGAATTCGCGAGCCATGCTTATCATCAACTCGGCCTCCACCAGTGGGAGAATTCGCGAGCCATGCTTATCATCAACTCGGCCTCCACCAGTGGGAGAATTCGCGAGCCATGCTTATCATCAACTCGGCCTCCACCAGTGGGAGAATTCGCGAGCCATGCTTATCATCAACTCGGCCTCCACCAGTGGGAGAATTCGCGAGCCATGCTTATCATCAACTCGGCCTCCACCAGTGGGAGAATTCGCGAGCCATGCTTATCATCAACTCGGCCTCCACCAGTGGGAGAATTCGCGAGCCATACATAAGCCTTGTGAACATATCATAGTCATTTCCCTCGTTCCGCGCTTAATCATGCTTACATTTGTTTTTCTTTTCATATTCTTAACTTAATCATAAACGAGCACATAATGCATGGACACGAATTTTCACAGAGGAATATCATACTGTATGAACGAGTAGAACATCATGTAACTTAACATCTTCCTGCTCAAATACTTCATATCATGGCAAACTACTAGTCAAAATCATCAGTTAAACATTTCAACAATTTTTCCTAGTATCCTTATAGTGTAGGGCCCTAGTGGCCAGAAACCTAATTCACCATTACCTGGATTCCTTAGCTGAGCAGCACCTTCACTTGAGCTTCCTCGCCTATGACATTTTATATCGTAGTTAGAATGAAATCTAAATAACTTAAACTCAAAACTAGTAAAGTCCTAACTAAATGTCATCCTAAAATCTGTATTTCTTAGTCCTTTACGTCAAGCACCTCGTGTGCGCGGTTAAGCTCCAAAACTCCGGACATTCAGATTCAACTAGCAGCTACTTACATTCGGTTGTCAAAGTTCAGATTCGAATCGTCATACTATTATCAAACTAAGACTAACAGTGTTCCTATTATTACTCTGTCAATACAGAATCGGGACTTCGGGTTTCTAGCTGAAAACAGGACTCTAAATAACTACTCAACAACTACATTGTCTGAACCTTACCTCGAACGTGGGGTTATCGGAGTGAATACTGGAGAAATCGTTCGTTGGTGAAGAAGTCGCCGGCTGAGAGAGAGCTCTGGAGAGTGAAGAAATCGTGGAAGGGAGTGTGTCGGCTACAGTGAGGTTTTGGATTTTACTGTAGCATTTATACTATTTAAGAATCAATCTCAATTACCAATTTACCACTAGACCTAATTCTTACTCCAAAATGAAACCAACCAAAACCTTGGCATCCAAAATCTAATAATAATAGTCACTACATTAATGGTGATTTAATTTGGGTCAGTGGAGTTTCGGGATAAATACATGACCGAAAGTGCTGGGTGTTACACCTTCCCCCCTTAAACAAAATTTTGTCCCCAAAATTTGCTCAACATTGTGGTCATAACCATCAACCTATGGTCATCCTATACCCCTCCAATTTGATCCTACATACTAAACAGGCATGACTGATTCCATATTGCAGCGCTCTAATTCTCGTGTTACGCGCTTCTTATTTTAATCACCCATACGTTTTTAGTCATAATATTCCAATAGCCGTCCAAGTGCTATGCACGCTCACAAGGTTCTATATACCTAAGTATGCTCTTTACATTTTCAAGCGATCCCCATACTCGTTTTGCCGTTTTCACTCTGGTTATCATCGATTCTTATAGGTCCTTTGTCTAAACCATCTTTACTCCATACTTGAAATGACATTTAAATGATTTCCCGCAGCATATGCATAAATACATGTATGTACATTGAACCCTCAAACGTATGGGGGAAAGCATGCTCGAAACAACACTAGGATCGATATCCTTTGGCGGGATTGGTACCTTGAACCTCACTAGCTACAACTAGGTGATATTCGTCCCAGCTAATGAATGTGTGACGACCCTGAACTGGCTTTTTTCTATTCCTAAAGTTCCATGGAATTGATTTTTTTTTTTTTTTTTTTTTTTTTTTACGTTTTACTTTTATCGTACATGCATAAGGGGATCAATCCCAACATCGGAATATATTTAACTGGTGGAAATCCTCGGTTAACTTTGTTTAAGTGTCAAATATTAAACATCAAATTCTTAACTTCTTAGACCATTGTATCTCAACTACCCTTTGTTCTAAGGTCCCCCTTTGAAATCAAATCCAAATTACATCGAGGATCATTAAGCGGAAGATTCGCTAAACGACAAACAACTGTCATTAGCCACCGGCGCACAGTAAACTCGCAACATCCCCGCTGATATTAACACACGACATCCACCGATGACGTCAGCCGGAAGGTTTCTTTCGCTAGCACATCAGAGAAGGACTTCTACTGCTAGCTAAACGATAAAAGAGAATTTCTACAACACATCGAAGGCTCAACTCCATCCGGAGGACATGTGCACTCCTCGTGCTCTTAATAAAACATTAAAATTCTACCGGTAAACAATGTTATGCGCATCCGTCGATAGAACACTATACTACTGAATGTCCACAGCTAGCCAACGTCCAAAATTAACTAAAGAAAGGGAAAACTCTGGCTCCTCGATTAGGGTCCTCCAACCCTAACTAAACTTAGTAAAACATCTCACTAACAAAGCAAGGACCCATAATATTTCTAATATCCCAAAGGGATTCTTCGAAGGATTATTAACCAGTCTGTTATCTACAATTCCATAAAGGCAAGTTCCGAAATCCTGCTTGCTTCCTTGCAACGACTTATTCAACAATTTCTCTGTCGGTGAACTTGTTGTGGTTAGGTTTACAACCTCTATCCAGATCCCTAATTTCACCGAATCTTGCCCTTCTATTCTCCATAAACTTAGAAGCGTCACTACACTAAGGCTTAACTTCCAAATTCCTCGAGTATGCTTGTTTCTAACCTCTACCCGGTGGAGACCCATATCTTATATTTACTTCTGTCAATTCATCGTTTTGGTTTATCCTTATAGTATTTCGAATCCCCAATGTTCCTACGTCATCCTAGCATAAGTCCACGTTGGGGTCTCAATTTGACTGTATCACTATAGTCTCATCTCTTAACTCTGTTACAGCTAAACCAACAGAGTGTGCAACCCTTAATTTTGCTGTCATTTCCTTTAATTGATGCCCACTCCTACCAATTGTCATCCTTTTAACATTGCACCGTGGCATTAACCCGTTAACATGACTTTCAATTTAAGGTGCCCTATTATTTCCGAATGGTTTTCCAAAACGGTATGCATTTCTAGGAGGAAAGGTTGACTCTATGTATGAGTATCATCTCTTCATAAAATTTTGACCTTTCCAGGTCCTTGGGATTGATTAATTTCTTCCAACATCCAAGGAACTTACAACACTTCATATTCTATTATTCTAATGTCTGCATCATCCTGTATTTAACCTATGTACTCTCACCTTAACACGCCTGAAAGTGATCCGCACGTTTCCCCTAATGATCATCACCTCGGTCCAAACAACATTACATTGCAGGATTGTCGACACCTCTTCAGTGGTAAACGTTGTGTCATTAACCTCCCATACATGAACATGCCCTTTTTGGTTCTACACCTCTTATCTTTTAAATTCACCCATAACCAGGTGACCTTCTAACTCGTTAGATCCTTCACTTTAATATAAATAAATGATATCAGTAACCTTCCTAGGCACTCTCCACCTAGTACACACATTAAATCTTCACTTAAGCTACACCCTCAATCTCATGTTCTTCGTTCTATTACCTACTTGAAGTAAGGCAAAAACCCGGGTCTACATATGGTCGGGCAATTTTCCTGTTTCCAGTCATAACAAAAGGGGTGTCTGCTCAATTTCATTACTTGAATCAATTAACTACAGCGTTCACCCTGTCAATCTTATTAGTTTTATCTAGTCCAAGGTCCAAAATTGTACCTGCTTTCACGTATGCTGTTTTTTTTTTTTTTTTTTTTTTTTTTTTTTTTTTTTTTTTTTTTTTTTTTTTTTTTTTTTTTTTTTTTTTTTTTTTTTTTTTTTTTTTTTTTTTTTTTTTTTTTTTTTTTTTTTTTTTTTTTTTTTTTTTTTTTTTTTTTTTTTTTTTTTTTTTTTTTTTTTTTTTTTTTTTTTTTTTTTTTTTTTTTTTTTTTTTTTTTTTTTTTTTTTTTTTTTTTTTTTTTTTTTTTTTTTTTTTTTTTTTTTTTTTTTTTTTTTTTTTTTTTTTTTTTTTTTTTTTTTTTTTTTTTTTTTTTTTTTTTTTTTTTTTTTTTTTTTTTTTTTTTTTTTTTTTTTTTTTTTTTTTTTTTTTTTTTTTTTTTTTTTTTTTTTTTTTTTTTTTTTTTTTTTTTTTTTTTTTTTTTTTTTTTTTTTTTTTTTTTTTTTTTTTTTTTTTTTTTTTTTTTTTTTTTTTTTTTTTTTTTTTTTTTTTTTTTTTTTTTTTTTTTTTTTTTTTTTTTTTTTTTTTTTTTTTTTTTTTTTTTTTTTTTTTTTTTTTTTTTTTTTTTTTTTTTTTTTTTTTTTTTTTTTTTTTTTTTTTTTTTTTTTTTTTTTTTTTTTTTTTTTTTTTTTTTTTTTTTTTTTTTTTTTTTTTTTTTTTTTTTTTTTTTTTTTTTTTTTTTTTTTTTTTTTTTTTTTTTTTTTTTTTTTTTTTTTTTTTTTTTTTTTTTTTTTTTTTTTTTTTTTTTTTTTTTTTTTTTTTTTTTTTTTTTTTTTTTTTTTTTTTTTTTTTTTTTTTTTTTTTTTTTTTTTTTTTTTTTTTTTTTTTTTTTTTTTTTTTTTTTTTTTTTTTTTTTTTTTTTTTTTTTTTTTTTTTTTTTTTTTTTTTTTTTTTTTTTTTTTTTTTTTTTTTTTTTTTTTTTTTTTTTTTTTTTTTTTTTTTTTTTTTTTTTTTTTTTTTTTTTTTTTTTTTTTTTTTTTTTTTTTTTTTTTTTTTTTTTTTTTTTTTTTTTTTTTTTTTTTTTTTTTTTTTTTTTTTTTTTTTTTTTTTTTTTTTTTTTTTTTTTTTTTTTTTTTTTTTTTTTTTTTTTTTTTTTTTTTTTTTTTTTTTTTTTTTTTTTTTTTTTTTTTTTTTTTTTTTTTTTTTTTTTTTTTTTTTTTTTTTTTTTTTTTTTTTTTTTTTTTTTTTTTTTTTTTTTTTTTTTTTTTTTTTTTTTTTTTTTTTTTTTTTTTTTTTTTTTTTTTTTTTTTTTTTTTTTTTTTTTTTTTTTTTTTTTTTTTTTTTTTTTTTTTTTTTTTTTTTTTTTTTTTTTTTTTTTTTTTTTTTTTTTTTTTTTTTTTTTTTTTTTTTTTTTTTTTTTTTTTTTTTTTTTTTTTTTTTTTTTTTTTTTTTTTTTTTTTTTTTTTTTTTTTTTTTTTTTTTTTTTTTTTTTTTTTTTTTTTTTTTTTTTTTTTTTTTTTTTTTTTTTTTTTTTTTTTTTTTTTTTTTTTTTTTTTTTTTTTTTTTTTTTTTTTTTTTTTTTTTTTTTTTTTTTTTTTTTTTTTTTTTTTTTTTTTTTTTTTTTTTTTTTTTTTTTTTTTTTTTTTTTTTTTTTTTTTTTTTTTTTTTTTTTTTTTTTTTTTTTTTTTTTTTTTTTTTTTTTTTTTTTTTTTTTTTTTTTTTTTTTTTTTTTTTTTTTTTTTTTTTTTTTTTTTTTTTTTTTTTTTTTTTTTTTTTTTTTTTTTTTTTTTTTTTTCTTTTTAAAACTTAGAACTTGAACTTGACTCCTTCATATTTCTAATAACTCCTTCATCGACAGAATTAGACGACTAAGCTCGATTGTCAGTTCTAAAACATAATCGAATAGGGAATAAATGCCCTCAAATACTTAACATGATTCCACTCGGGTTTACATGGATTTGCATGCATTGGCTGGCAGGGTGTGCCCCATCCGGTCACTAGACGACAAACCATACTTTCATCATCCGGTCACTAGACGACAAACCATACTTTCATCATCCGGTCACTAGACGACAAACCATACTTTCATCATCCGGTCACTAGACGACAAACCATACTTTCATCATCCGGTCACTAGACGACAAACCATACTTTCATCATCCGGTCACTAGACGACAAACCATACTTTCATCATCCGGTCACTAGACGACAAACCATACTTTCATCATCCGGTCACTAGACGACAAACCATACTTTCATCATCCGGTCACTAGACGACAAACCATACTTTCATCATCCGGTCACTAGACGACAAACCATACTTTCATCATCCGGTCACTAGACGACAAACCATACTTTCATCATCCGGTCACTAGACGACAAACCATACTTTCATCATCCGGTCACTAGACGACAAACCATACTTTCATCATCCGGTCACTAGACGACAAACCATACTTTCATCATCCGGTCACTAGACGACAAACCATACTTTCATCATCCGGTCACTAGACGACAAACCATACTTTCATCATCCGGTCACTAGACGACAAACCATACTTTCATCATCCGGTCACTAGACGACAAACCATACTTTCATCATCCGGTCACTAGACGACAAACCATACTTTCATCATCCGGTCACTAGACGACAAACCATACTTTCATCATCCGGTCACTAGACGACAAACCATACTTTCATCATCCGGTCACTAGACGACAAACCATACTTTCATCATCCGGTCACTAGACGACAAACCATACTTTCATCATCCGGTCACTAGACGACAAACCATACTTTCATCATCCGGTCACTAGACGACAAACCATACTTTCATCATCCGGTCACTAGACGACAAACCATACTTTCATCATCCGGTCACTAGACGACAAACCATACTTTCATCATCCGGTCACTAGACGACAAACCATACTTTCATCATCCGGTCACTAGACGACAAACCATACTTTCATCATCCGGTCACTAGACGACAAACCATACTTTCATCATCCGGTCACTAGACGACAAACCATACTTTCATCATCCGGTCACTAGACGACAAACCATACTTTCATCATCCGGTCACTAGACGACAAACCATACTTTCATCATCCGGTCACTAGACGACAAACCATACTTTCATCATCCGGTCACTAGACGACAAACCATACTTTCATCATCCGGTCACTAGACGACAAACCATACTTTCATCATCCGGTCACTAGACGACAAACCATACTTTCATCATCCGGTCACTAGACGACAAACCATACTTTCATCATCCGGTCACTAGACGACAAACCATACTTTCATCATCCGGTCACTAGACGACAAACCATACTTTCATCATCCGGTCACTAGACGACAAACCATACTTTCATCATCCGGTCACTAGACGACAAACCATACTTTCATCATCCGGTCACTAGACGACAAACCATACTTTCATCATCCGGTCACTAGACGACAAACCATACTTTCATCATCCGGTCACTAGACGACAAACCATACTTTCATCATCCGGTCACTAGACGACAAACCATACTTTCATCATCCGGTCACTAGACGACAAACCATACTTTCATCATCCGGTCACTAGACGACAAACCATACTTTCATCATCCGGTCACTAGACGACAAACCATACTTTCATCATCCGGTCACTAGACGACAAACCATACTTTCATCATCCGGTCACTAGACGACAAACCATACTTTCATCATCCGGTCACTAGACGACAAACCATACTTTCATCATCCGGTCACTAGACGACAAACCATACTTTCATCATCCGGTCACTAGACGACAAACCATACTTTCATCATCCGGTCACTAGACGACAAACCATACTTTCATCATCCGGTCACTAGACGACAAACCATACTTTCATCATCCGGTCACTAGACGACAAACCATACTTTCATCATCCGGTCACTAGACGACAAACCATACTTTCATCATCCGGTCACTAGACGACAAACCATACTTTCATCATCCGGTCACTAGACGACAAACCATACTTTCATCATCCGGTCACTAGACGACAAACCATACTTTCATCATCCGGTCACTAGACGACAAACCATACTTTCATCATCCGGTCACTAGACGACAAACCATACTTTCATCATCTCGGCCTCCACCAGTGGGAGAATTCGCGAGCCATACTTATCATCATCTCGGCCTCCACCAGTGGGAGAATTCGCGAGCCATACTTATCATCATCTCGGCCTCCACCAGTGGGAGAATTCGCGAGCCATACTTATCATCATCTCGGCCTCCACCAGTGGGAGAATTCGCGAGCCATACTTATCATCATCTCGGCCTCCACCAGTGGGAGAATTCGCGAGCCATACTTATCATCATCTCGGCCTCCACCAGTGGGAGAATTCGCGAGCCATACTTATCATCATCTCGGCCTCCACCAGTGGGAGAATTCGCGAGCCATACTTATCATCATCTCGGCCTCCACCAGTGGGAGAATTCGCGAGCCATACTTATCATCATCTCGGCCTCCACCAGTGGGAGAATTCGCGAGCCATACTTATCATCATCTCGGCCTCCACCAGTGGGAGAATTCGCGAGCCATACTTATCATCATCTCGGCCTCCACCAGTGGGAGAATTCGCGAGCCATACTTATCATCATCTCGGCCTCCACCAGTGGGAGAATTCGCGAGCCATACTTATCATCATCTCGGCCTCCACCAGTGGGAGAATTCGCGAGCCATACTTATCATCATCTCGGCCTCCACCAGTGGGAGAATTCGCGAGCCATACTTATCATCATCTCGGCCTCCACCAGTGGGAGAATTCGCGAGCCATACTTATCATCATCTCGGCCTCCACCAGTGGGAGAATTCGCGAGCCATACTTATCATCATCTCGGCCTCCACCAGTGGGAGAATTCGCGAGCCATACTTATCATCATCTCGGCCTCCACCAGTGGGAGAATTCGCGAGCCATGCTTATCATCAACTCGGCCTCCACCAGTGGGAGAATTCGCGAGCCATACTTATCATCATCTCGGCCTCCACCAGTGGGAGAATTCGCGAGCCATACTTATCATCATCTCGGCCTCCACCAGTGGGAGAATTCGCGAGCCATACTTATCATCATCTCGGCCTCCACCAGTGGGAGAATTCGCGAGCCATACTTATCATCATCTCGGCCTCCACCAGTGGGAGAATTCGCGAGCCATACTTATCATCATCTCGGCCTCCACCAGTGGGAGAATTCGCGAGCCATACTTATCATCATCTCGGCCTCCACCAGTGGGAGAATTCGCGAGCCATACTTATCATCATCTCGGCCTCCACCAGTGGGAGAATTCGCGAGCCATACTTATCATCATCTCGGCCTCCACCAGTGGGAGAATTCGCGAGCCATACTTATCATCATCTCGGCCTCCACCAGTGGGAGAATTCGCGAGCCATGCTTATCATCAACTCGGCCTCCACCAGTGGGAGAATTCGCGAGCCATGCTTATCATCAACTCGGCCTCCACCAGTGGGAGAATTCGCGAGCCATACTTATCATCATCTCGGCCTCCACCAGTGGGAGAATTCGCGAGCCATGCTTATCATCAACTCGGCCTCCACCAGTGGGAGAATTCGCGAGCCATACTTATCATCATCTCGGCCTCCACCAGTGGGAGAATTCGCGAGCCATACTTATCATCATCTCGGCCTCCACCAGTGGGAGAATTCGCGAGCCATGCTTATCATCAACTCGGCCTCCACCAGTGGGAGAATTCGCGAGCCATGCTTATCATCAACTCGGCCTCCACCAGTGGGAGAATTCGCGAGCCATGCTTATCATCAACTCGGCCTCCACCAGTGGGAGAATTCGCGAGCCATGCTTATCATCAACTCGGCCTCCACCAGTGGGAGAATTCGCGAGCCATGCTTATCATCAACTCGGCCTCCACCAGTGGGAGAATTCGCGAGCCATGCTTATCATCAACTCGGCCTCCACCAGTGGGAGAATTCGCGAGCCATACTTATCATCATCTCGGCCTCCACCAGTGGGAGAATTCGCGAGCCATGCTTATCATCAACTCGGCCTCCACCAGTGGGAGAATTCGCGAGCCATGCTTATCATCAACTCGGCCTCCACCAGTGGGAGAATTCGCGAGCCATGCTTATCATCAACTCGGCCTCCACCAGTGGGAGAATTCGCGAGCCATGCTTATCATCAACTCGGCCTCCACCAGTGGGAGAATTCGCGAGCCATGCTTATCATCAACTCGGCCTCCACCAGTGGGAGAATTCGCGAGCCATGCTTATCATCAACTCGGCCTCCACCAGTGGGAGAATTCGCGAGCCATGCTTATCATCAACTCGGCCTCCACCAGTGGGAGAATTCGCGAGCCATGCTTATCATCAACTCGGCCTCCACCAGTGGGAGAATTCGCGAGCCATGCTTATCATCAACTCGGCCTCCACCAGTGGGAGAATTCGCGAGCCATGCTTATCATCAACTCGGCCTCCACCAGTGGGAGAATTCGCGAGCCATGCTTATCATCAACTCGGCCTCCACCAGTGGGAGAATTCGCGAGCCATGCTTATCATCAACTCGGCCTCCACCAGTGGGAGAATTCGCGAGCCATGCTTATCATCAACTCGGCCTCCACCAGTGGGAGAATTCGCGAGCCATGCTTATCATCAACTCGGCCTCCACCAGTGGGAGAATTCGCGAGCCATGCTTATCATCAACTCGGCCTCCACCAGTGGGAGAATTCGCGAGCCATGCTTATCATCAACTCGGCCTCCACCAGTGGGAGAATTCGCGAGCCATGCTTATCATCAACTCGGCCTCCACCAGTGGGAGAATTCGCGAGCCATGCTTATCATCAACTCGGCCTCCACCAGTGGGAGAATTCGCGAGCCATGCTTATCATCAACTCGGCCTCCACCAGTGGGAGAATTCGCGAGCCATACTTATCATCATCTCGGCCTCCACCAGTGGAAGGATTCGCGAGCCATGCTTATCATCAACTCGGCCTCCACCAGTGGGAGAATTCGCGAGCCATGCTTATCATCAACTCGGCCTCCACCAGTGGAAGGATTCGCGAGCCATGCTTATCATCAACTCGGCCTCCACCAGTGGGAGAATTCGCGAGCCATGCTTATCATCAACTCGGCCTCCACCAGTGGGAGAATTCGCGAGCCATGCTTATCATCAACTCGGCCTCCACCAGTGGGAGAATTCGCGAGCCATGCTTATCATCAACTCGGCCTCCACCAGTGGGAGAATTCGCGAGCCATGCTTATCATCAACTCGGCCTCCACCAGTGGGAGAATTCGCGAGCCATGCTTATCATCAACTCGGCCTCCACCAGTGGGAGAATTCGCGAGCCATGCTTATCATCAACTCGGCCTCCACCAGTGGGAGAATTCGCGAGCCATGCTTATCATCAACTCGGCCTCCACCAGTGGGAGAATTCGCGAGCCATGCTTATCATCAACTCGGCCTCCACCAGTGGGAGAATTCGCGAGCCATGCTTATCATCAACTCGGCCTCCACCAGTGGGAGAATTCGCGAGCCATGCTTATCATCAACTCGGCCTCCACCAGTGGGAGAATTCGCGAGCCATGCTTATCATCAACTCGGCCTCCACCAGTGGGAGAATTCGCGAGCCATGCTTATCATCAACTCGGCCTCCACCAGTGGGAGAATTCGCGAGCCATGCTTATCATCAACTCGGCCTCCACCAGTGGGAGAATTCGCGAGCCATGCTTATCATCAACTCGGCCTCCACCAGTGGGAGAATTCGCGAGCCATAACTTAGCATCAATCTAGGAAATTCTAGGAATACTTAAACCCAAAACTAACTGCAATTCAACCTAAAATCACAACAAAACTCTAAAACCCGATTTTCCTCCCATTTTCTACCGTCCAACTTTGAACGACCATAACTTACTCATTTTTCAACAGATTTTGACGTGCCACCCAAATCCGTAAACCTCTACACATCTACTATCCATTGAAACACTCAAATTAAGCAACCAAACACAATAGCCACTTCGAAATGCACAAAACAGAACCGGTGTACATAACACAAAATTGTAGTTTTTACACAACTCTCACCTATTCTCCCATCTATCTTCATAAACCATCCAAACTAACCTATCTAAAATTTAAACAACCAAATTTAGCAAGAAACAAGCAAGAGAAAAGAGAAATTCGTAGCTCCCTCTTTAGGGTTTCCAAACCCTAACCAATCTTCACCAAAACTCACTAAAAACACCAAAAATCTTCATCAAAATGTATACAACTTAAAACCCACTTGAAATTACCTTAATTTCTTACAAAAAAATGATGGAAAATGGAGGAGAGAAGCCCTAGGGTTGCTGGAATTTTCGTGGGAGAAAAAGGGGGAAGAAGAAGGTTATTTCCTCTTTTGAAAATTGCCACCAAAATTTTAGAAATTTAAAAACAACCCTTCCCTTGCATCATCACACCTTTCCTACGTGAAATCATACCCTTCAAACCCTCCTTTTTTTTTTTAATTCTATAAGGATAAGATTAAAGCACCAACTAAAGTGATGAGTGTGTGTCAACGTGTGAGTGGAGAAAACTTCCTTTTTATCATTATTATTTTGATTTTTTTTTTCATCCATCCAACATGGCTTTTA
The DNA here is from genome assembly GCA_022432975.1 of Begonia masoniana. NCBI lineage: Eukaryota > Viridiplantae > Streptophyta > Magnoliopsida > Cucurbitales > Begoniaceae > Begonia > Begonia masoniana. Next base: position 26,781,610 of record CM039513.1, on the reverse strand, counting down.
CCTTTTACTTTTATCCCTTGAATTTTCAAACTTTCTCCATATCTTTCATCTACATCACTTTCATCTTCCTATTTTCACTTTAACGTGAATAGCTTTGTTTTTCCACGAAAAGTTTGACCTTTCAAACTTTGTACACCGATCTAAGACTTTTCAACCTCCTTTAGTCTTTTGATTTTTCAAAACTCTTTTTTCACTCTTTTCTCTTCCTTTCATCAACCAACGTGGCCTCACACATTCCTCTCCCCTTTCCATTTCTTTTCACCACTAAGTCAAAGTACAAAATCCAAATACTTTAGTTTTTTTTTTTGCTTCCAACTTTGTAGTTTTCTCTCTAATTTCACTTCCAATTACACTTCCAACTCAAAAGCTTAGGAAAACTCTAGGATTAATGTTAAACACCTCTAATCGTCTAATCTAAGGGTTACTCACTTTGTAGGAAAAAAATTTTCGGGTGTTACAGTCGTCTTCGTTTAAATTTTCTCAATTCAGGATTCCTAATTCGTCGGGGTCGGGTCGGGCCTTGACACAAATTCTTAATACTATTGATAAATTAAATCATAGTAGTGTCTCTTTAGAGTTGTTTGTTAATAAGAGAATTAATCATGGAGCGTCTCTTTGTTATCGATGAACTAAGGAGATATTGAGTTATTAGAGCGTCAGAAGATTAGAAATCTATTATGTTTCAATGATTAATTCATCGAATCAAAACTGAAATCACCCATTGATTAGATAATCATTCTCACTTGAAATCTCATTTTATTATTTATTGCGTATTTTCAATGTTCAAAACTCAAAACTCCCAATTTTCTTATGCTATAATTTTATATAAGTAAATCTATTTACTCTTCTCAGTGTGTACTGCGATGCATCGAAGGTTGGTTTGGGTTGCGTACTAATGCAAGGAGGAAAAGTGGTGGCGTACGCGTCTAGACAATTGAAGAACCACAAGCAAAACTACCCTACTCATGACCTTGAGTTAGCGGCAGTTGTTTTTGCATTGAAAGTATGGAGACACCACTTGTATGGACAATCATTTGAGGTGTTTTCAGATCACAAAAGCTTGAAGTATATATTTACCTAGAAGGAGTTAAACATGAGGCAACGGCGGTTGCTTGAGTTTGTGAAAGACTATGATATCGAGATTAAATACCACCCAAGGAAAGCTAACGTGGTAGCCGATGCATTGAGCAGGATGTTGGCTGCTATGCAACCAACTCTGTCGATCGTATTGATGCCTTTGAGGACAGAAATTTAGAAGTTCGGTATGGAGATAGTTTCTAAGTTGTCGACCGTACTGGCGAATCTAACAATACGGCCAACCATTCTGAACCGAATTAAGGAAGCCCAGAAGATCAATTCGAAGGAAATGGCCGATATAATAAGCAAGTTGCCTAATGCCTCTTCCGAGTTCAGTCATTCGGATGATGGTATTCTGAAGTTCAAAGACAGGTGGTATGTTTCGAGAGATGAAAAGCTAGGGGGGGACATCTTGTCGGAAGCCCACTCGTCTTCTTTCTCTATGCATCCTGGAAGCACGAAGATGTATCAAGACTTGAAGCTACACTTCTGGTAGCCAAATATGAAGAACGAGGTTGCCAAATATGTGGAATCTTGTATGGTATGTCAACAAGTGAAGTCTGAACATCAACGACCAGGTGAAACACTTCAGCCTCTCCCGATCCCCGAATGGAAATGGGAGAATATCACGATAGATTTTGTTGTCGGCCTTCCAAGGACGGCTAGAGGCCATAACAGCATATGGGTCATTGTGAACAGACAGACAAAGTCGCCCATTTTCTATCTATGAAGACGACGTTCTTTATGGACTAATATGAAGAATTATACATAAGCGAGATTATCAAGCTGCATGAGGTGTTAGTATCAATTGTATCTGACCGGGACCCTAGATTCACATCGAGGTTTTGGAAAAGCTTGCAAAACTCCTTGGGTAAGAAGTTAAACTTCAGCACAATATTTCATCTACAGACGGACGGACAATCCGAGAGGACGATTCAAATACTGGAGGATATGTTAAGGTCGTGCATGCTGGAATTTCATGCCCCTTGGAGTAAGTATTTGCCACTAGTAGAATTCGCTTATAACAACAGCTACCAGGCTAAGATCGGTATGGCTCCATATGAAGCTCTTTATGGCAGGAAGTGTAGATCTCCATTGTGTTGTGATGAAGTTGGAGAAGCCAAGCTCGTCTGCCCTGAGTTAATATAGCAGATGTCCGAGGTGGTGACTGCTATCAAACAACGAATAAAAATTGCTCAGAGTCAACAGAAAAATTATGCGGACCATAGGAGGAAAGACTTGGAGTTTGCTGAAGGCGATAAAGTATTCTTGAAGATGTCGCCTTTCAAGGGCGTGATGAGGTTTGGCAAGAAAGGGAAGTTAAATCCAAGGTTTGTTGGGCCCTTTCCCATCTTGAAGAGAGTAGGAAGCATGACTTACAGACTACAGCTGCCAGCGTCAATGGATGGAGTTCACAATGTTTTTCATGTTTCGATGCTGAGAAAATGTGTACGAGATCCAACTTAGATTGTGGAACCAGTGGATATAGATATCATGCCGACGTTGACGTATGAAGAAAGGCCTATTAAGATTTTGGACTCCTCACTCAAGGTGTTGCGCAACAAAGTGATCTCATTGGTGAAGGTATTATGGCGCAATCATAACGTGGAGGAAGCCACCTGGGAAAGACAATGGGACGTTAGAGCCCAATATCCGGAGCTATTCGCTTAAGCAAATTTTGGGGATAAAATTTTAGCCATGTAAATATTCCATAAATTATTAAACGGGATTAATTTGCCATTAATAAAATGCGTATTTTTCTAGAGTCGTTGTGATGCTTTATGGAAAAATGAGTTTTGGAGAAAACCGAATCTGTAACACCCGACAACTTCAGCCAGGTGACTTCCTAACTGTATTAACGGTCATAAATATTCAATCTTCACGGTTTAGAGTTTTATACCAAGAATAATTAATTTCATGAGGATTTGAACTAGGTTGGGTGGTAAAGTTGTAATAATGGAGGGTGATGACCAATATATAAAGAAAAAGGAAATGTTTTAAACCTCACTTGAACCACTATAGCCGACACCTTCCTTTTCGGCGATTTCTTCCCTCCCAAGCTCTTGCTCTCTACTTTCAGCACACTCTCTTCGACGATCGGTTTCTCTGCCACTACTCGACTACTCTGTGCCCAAGGTATGCAATAGACAACATAGCTATCTGTTAGTTTGTTAGCCCTGTTGTCTACTCGGCATTGGAGTTTTGGATTTTTCCAATGGCCGACTAATAATAAGAACACTTGAAATCTGAGAGTGGGAATGCTTTTATCAAATCGAATCTGGATATTTAGAACAACCACCCCTGAGTAATCGATAATCGAATCTGTCTGTTCTGGGATTTAGATTTCAAACTGCACAGGGTATTAGACTAAGGATTCGGGAATGACTTTAGCTATTAAATCTTAGGATAACTTGAGATTAGAACTATTAGGATTTTGTTTTAACTACTGCAATGTAAATGTTTTAGTTGAAGAAGTTTGAAGGGAAAGGAGCTCAAGTGCTAAGGAGACCAGGTAAGTGAATGTATTAAGATTTCCGGCTAGTAGAGCCCTACATCGTGGGGGTACTAGGTTGTTTTAGATGTCTAATGTTTACCTTATGGTGATGAGCTTGTCTGCACTTGAAGGATTGATGAATGTTGTGAGTTATACTATTTGATGACCTGCTAGTGAATGTGAAGTTGTCTGCTCTGGTATGATCCTTGTCATAGTCTGATGGGTTAAAAGTTCTCATGTTCATGCATCATGAATGTTTATCAAGCATAAGAAAATGTTTTAATGCATGTTTTCCATGAACAAGATATGTATGTATATATGTATATATATAAGATTTATGCAATGTGAAAGTGAGAGTTGGGGGCGGTTCGGCGTATGTCACAGTCCAAAGAGGGACATATGAATACGACCCGCAGTAGGGAACAAGATCAAACTCACTGTCGAACCCCCTTTACCGGCACAAATCCTCTCTTAATCCACACAACCTAAATGAAGAATATGATCAAAGACTATGAATGATGAATATGATCAATGACTATGAACGATGAATATGATCCATGACTATGAATGATGAATATGATCCATGACTATGAATGATGATTACGAGCAAAGATATGAACAAGAAAAGACTTATGAGCATGTGATTTTCCCAAATTATACATTCATGCATCCATGTTAGTGTTGCATTCCTTACTAAGCATTAGGCTTATAGTTAAATCTTATGATGTAGGTGAAGAGTTAGAAGGTGAGGATTTCCAGTCCAGAGATGACGTTTAAAGTTGGTTGCCGGAGAATGCTCAGTGTGACAGTGAAGGCTGGATAGGCGATTAAGTTCCCTGGTTATGCTCATAGTAAGTCAGAAAAGTTTACGATGAACAGATGACTAAATAGAACAGAATTTCTTATAACAATGAGATTTGGATTTGAAGGGCTTGTCTTTAGAGTCTGAATACGATTTTAAGGATTAATGAATGGTTTGTTTTGCTTTAGTCTTCCGCTATGCGTATTTTAGATGAGTTTATGATTTTTACTCTTTGAGGTTTATGGTTACTAAGTTAAGATTCGGGTGAGATGTAGTGTCTAAGCCATCGGATGATGAAAGTGCTATTTTGTCGTCTAGCGATCGGCAGATGTAGTGTCTAAGCCATTGGATGATGAGAGTGTTATTTTGTCGTCTATTGATCAGCAGATGTAGTGTAATAAGTCACCAGATGATGTGAGTATTCTCTTATTGTATAATGTCCAGGTAATGTTTTAAGTCGGTCACGTGAAGCACACATGACCACTGGTCGATATAAGTTATTTCTTTGTTGTGAGACCCAGTTTAAGAGATGTTAAAAAAAAAATATATTACCGAAAATAGGTTGAGTGTGAGTAATAAGAATTAAATGATTAAGAAAGATATGGATTATGTGACGATCCTTCCCGGGTCGTTACAGAATCGATGAACTAAATAACAATTTAGTTGAAAACCAATAGGGGCAAATTAGGAAGCCAATTAAGGTTGGTGGGAGGAAGCCAATGGAAGTGCACCAAGTGTCCAAGCTTGTGGAAGAAGACAAGCCTTCTCTTTCTCTTCTTCTCTTCTCTTCTACGTAAAACTCTCATTTTGCATCACCTCTCTGCTTTCTCTCTTCCAGACGACCAGCGACGGTTCTAAACTCTACCTTTTTCCTGTTTTCTCCAGTAAATGTAACCTTCTACGATAGTTAAAGAGTTTAGGTTAGTTATTTGTTAGTTTTGTTGAAGTTTAGAGTTAATATCCGATTATACACAAATATAGGTTTGTGAATTACCGAGGGCGTGCGTGCAAGACTTTCAACTCTACAGACATCAGGTAAGTTCGTACGCGTAGGTTTGGCCCTTAAGGCCCTACAGAACGGAGATACTAGGTTTTTGGTTGTCGGGTAGTTAGGTGGAAGGTTAAGTTCTAAGTTGAATGAGTTTGCTTTATGTTTTGCTTGTTATCCTGTAGCCTGTTTAAGTTATGTTTAAGTACCGTAAATGTTCATGCATACACGTTTTCCTGAAAGTCATGTAAATGTTTTATGTACGAGGTTTGAAGTTAAGAAAGATAAAAACCTGTAATGTAATGTACGGTTAAGTGTGGGACGAGGACTGGCATCCTGTTCTGTATTGTTATTATGTATCCCTGTTATGTGCCTAATAGTGCACCCCTGTTGCGCCAGTTTTTTTATAATCCCCACTTATAGCTCCATGTCCAGTGAAATGTAAAGTAATGTTCATGTATTTGAAATGTTCATGCATAACATACGCATCACTGCATTGTATGTTCTTACTGAGCTCTAGGCTCATAGTTGAACTCCCTATTGTAGGTACAAACCCTGTGGATGAGGACTTTGTGTCTCAAGCCGACGAATAGGTGGTTAGTGGCGTGAGCTTTCGGGGGTGGTTGTGGTAGGCAGACATATTTCTGACCCGAGGGTGAAGTTTTTAAAATGGATGTCATGTTTGTATAGTCTCTGTTGGGATTCTGTTGGAATTTTAGTAATGTATAGGTTTTGGGGCTGAAGTTTTGAAACCGTTGTTTTGACAGTTGTATATATATTTTGAATGTAATATCCAGCTTTTCTGGATATTATTATTTTAATATATAATGGCATTTTCGTAAATATGTCAAATCAAGCCCGTTTTACAAGCAGAAGGTGTCGTTGGGATCCTAATTATTAATATGGATTTTAAGAATATTACGAGAATTTTCAGAACGATAACGCTATATTCCGAGTAATTAAGTTTCTCGTAATATAAAGGATGTTTTAGTAAAAATAGTAAACGAGGTCCAAATTGCAAACGGACAGTTTTAATAAATCCCGAATGATAAGTTGGACTTATTGGTGAAATAAGGAGATTTGGTGAAACCAAATAGCTAGACGATTAACGAACCGAAGAACGAAACTAATATAAAAATCAAAGAAGGGCATTTTAGTAATTTACCAAGTTAATATTATAAAACTTACCAAAAATCATTTCTCTCCCTCACTTTCTCTCCTTTTCTTCTCTGGAGATCACGATCCAGGGAGCTTCTCCCTCACGGCCGCCGACGCCAATCGCCGGTTCTCCTCCGTTCCGACCTCCGATCGACTTCGATCCTTCACGTTTTCTCCTCCGGTCGACGTTCTAGGTAAGTCTCTACAGTTTTCGGAAGTTAGATTTCTGTTTTTAGGGTTTATAACATTTAGGGTTTCGTTTAGATTATCGTTAAAAACGCGAATTAGGGCTCGTAATTAATAGGTTAGCCGTGATTAGGTATATATTGAACGTATTGGACGTTATGGGACGAAGTTAAATCAATTTGTGAAAATGTTATAAATTGGTTAATTTTCGGGTTTTAAGGCAAAACTCGTTAATTTGGATTACGGACTATCGAGCATTAATTGTTGGTTTAAATGCTTCGATTAGTTAAGTTATGATTTTAGGAAAAGTCCTTTAGTTAAGGTTTTGACAATTTGGACGTTATTGGTTCAATTGCATTTTAGTGATAATCGTTGTGAATTGCTTTAGGTGCACCCGCTCGTGGACGGAGCTAGCATTCAACGGACATCAGGTAAGTCTCCGCGACTTGTTTGGCCGATTGGCCTACACCATAGGATCTTTTGTTGTTCGAGGAAATTGGAGAATTGTTTGTTTAAATGCTTTGGTTGGGTAGTTAGGATTAGTTCTTTTGTAGGTTATGCCTGAGTGTCTTGATGGTACGTATGATGATTGATATGTTATGTTTATATCTGTTCATGCATCATAGTTTTAAAAACGTCATGAAAATGAATTTGAGCATAGTTTTCATGAAAAAGAAATGCACGTAAAGGCAAGTAAAGTATCATGTAAACAACCCTCTGTATGTGGTTATCGGGGTGAGGTTCAGACCCAGCGTTCCGTGGTGAGCGGGTTTTCCTCCCTTCAGATGGTGTGGGCTGTCTAACCGCTTGACGGGCCCTAACCATCTGCCGAGTGAATAGACTTCGGTAACCAAAAGAATGTCATGGTGAGAATGAATGAATGAATGAAAGAAAGAATGAATGAAATGCATGAGTGACGGTGTTATAAAAACTGCATAAACATGTTCATGCATAAGCATTCACGTAGACTTACTGAGCCTTAAGCTCACGACTTATATGTATGGTGTAGGTGATTACGAGGAAACAGGTGAGGATGAGATCCCTCCACCTGAGGCATGATTCAGTTGACGGAGGATGGCTGTGGTGGCGTGCTGTACAGTCGATGCGTTACCGACCCGTGGGGGAAGTAAATATGTGTTTTGAGGGTTATGGGACGTTATGGGCTGATGGGGGATATGTTAGAACTATTTTAGGTTGTTTGAGACTGATTAGTTGATAGGTCACTGTTTTGATAAATAACTGTTTTGATAGATAACTATTTTCAGGTTTTATAACGTTTTGGAAAAGTCTAATTTTAAATATATCCATGCAATTTGTTTTCATAAAATGGTTTATAATGTGATACTCAGGGAGGCAATGAAATGGAATAAAAAGGGGCAGTGAAATGAATGAAAAAGAGGGGAGAAGAGGTATGTTTTGCTCTCTGGAAACTTGAATTCCAGAGAGCAAAATGTTTGAAATCAGAGAAGGCAGGGAGCAGGGGTGCGGCGCCCGTGCGCTGCATGAGGCAGCGATCGCGCGCTGCCATCATGCAGCGCCTGATCGCTGCATTATGCAGCGATCGTGCGCTGCATATTGGCAGCGCAGCAGCGATCGTGCGCTGCTCACGCAGCGCCTGATCGCTGCGGTTCTTCCACGGGCAGGATTTACAATCCTGCCCTCCCATTATTTTATTTAATAAATTGTTATAAAAATAGTTTTAATTAAATAGTTTTAATTGTTTTAAATGTTTTATTAAATAGATTTCAAATTATTTTCTGCATAAACACTAGGTATAAAATAAAATGAAAAATAATTAGGAAAAATTGGGTACAGTAATAGGGTCGTGACATTGAAATATTCTGGAACTGCTTGGAGTCTTTTCTTTTAGGTTACGCATGGATTGTCTTGAGTTTTAGAGCTATCAATGCAGTCAGATTTTTGAACTTCTGTCGTGTTTTCAAACATGTCAAAAAAATTATGTTTTGAATCAGGCTTTGAAGTTTGAAGCTTTGTGTCAAAAGATGTGAACTGTCGCCATTCTGTCTTCTGTTTCTGTCGTCCATTCTGTCTTCTGTTTCTGTCGTCCATTCTGTCTTCTGTTTCTGTCGTCCATTCTGTCTTCTGTTTCTGTCGTCCATTCTGTCTTCTGTTTCTGTCGTCCATTCTGTCTTCTGTTTCTGTCGTCCATTCTGTCTTCTGTTTCTGTCGTCCATTCTGTCTTCTGTTTCTGTCGTCCATTCTGTCTTCTGTTTCTGTCGTCCATTCTGTCTTCTGTTTCTGTCGTCCATTCTGCCTTCTGTTTCTGTCGTCCATTCTGTCTTCTGTTTCTGTCGTCCATTCTGCCTTCTGTTTCTGTCGTCCATTCTGCCTTCTGTTTCTGTCGTCCATTCTGTCTTCTGTTTCTGTCGTCCATTCTGCCTTCTGTTTCTGTCGTCCATTCTGCCTTCTGTTTCTGTCGTCCATTCTGTCTTCTGTTTCTGTCGTCCATTCTGCCTTCTGTTTCTGTCGTCCATTCTGCCTTCTGTTTCTGTCGTCCATTCTGCCTTCTGTTTCTGTCGTCCATTCTGTCTTCTGTTTCTGTCGTCCATTCTGTCTTCTGTTTCTGTCGTCCATTCTGTCTTCTGTTTCTGTCGTCCATTCTGTCTTCTGTTTCTGTCGTCCATTCTGTCTTCTGTTTCTGTCGTCCATTCTGTCTTCTGTTTCTGTCGTCCATTCTGTCTTCTGTTTCTGTCGTCCATTCTGTCTTCTGTTTCTGTCGTCCATTCTGTCTTCTGTTTCTGTCGTCCATTCTGTCTTCTGTTTCTGTCGTCCATTCTGTCTTCTGTTTCTGTCGTCCATTCTGCCTTCTGTTTCTGTCGTCCATTCTGTCTTCTGTTTCTGTCGTCCATTCTGTCTTCTGTTTCTGTCGTCCATTCTGTCTTCTGTTTCTGTCGTCCATTCTGCCTTCTGTTTCTGTCGTCCATTCTGTCTTCTGTTTCTGTCGTCCATTCTGCCTTCTGTTTCTGTCGTCCATTTGCCTTCCAAATCTGTCGTCTTCTATCGTCCATCTGTCTTCTGTTCTGTCGTCCATTCTGCCTTCTGTTTCTATCGTCCATTCTGTCTTCTGTTTCTGTCGATCATTCTGCCTTCCAAATCTGTCGTCCAAACTTGTCGTCCATTCTGTCTTCTGTTTCTGTCGTCCATTCTGCCTTGCAAATCTATCGTCCAAACTTGTCGTCCATTCTGTCTTCTGTTTCTGTCGTCCATTCTGCCTTCCAAATCTGTCATCCAAACTTGTCGTCCATTTTGTCTTCTGTTTCTGTCGTCCATTTTGCCTTCCAAATCTATCTTCCAAACTTGTCGACCGATTTCAGCACCGAGGTCACTTCGACCGATTTCATCCCGAGGTCACTTCGACCGATTTTTCTGTGGGTCATAGCTTTTCAAGTGCTATGCCTTGTCGATCGAAAACCATGCTTTAAAACACATTGTCTATTCTGTTCTATGAACTATCGTCCACGCTGTCTTTTATTTATGTCATCCACAACTTCTGTCATCCACTGTAGCCTTCTACTGCATGACTTACAGTTTATGTTTCCCATTTTATTAAGTCTTCCATTGCATGTCTGTCATCTATTCTGCCTTCTGTTTCTGTTGTCCACTGACATGCCTAGGAGGCCCGTCACGAGATCCTAAACTCGGGACCATAATTTAGTTACTCTATGTTCTAATGATTTTTCTCTTTTTATCGGTTTTGACCCCATCATTGACTTCACTTGGGAGTCGACCTCGAAAGATGTGGAGAAACCTTGTCATATTCTTCATTGAAGCATTCACACGAAACATTCAAGCAGCCCAATGAGAGTTTGTCTTCCCGGGCCCTTAAACGTGTAATTTTAATTTTTAAACTCATTGGCATACATTAGCCTTTTTGTAAGGATATTTTATAATTGCATATCATGCATTAGATTGTGTGGTTAGGGTTAGATGTATGTTTGTGGATTATGAGTTGAAGAAATTCAACAATTTATTCAAAGGAAGAGACCCTACAACAAATGGTGCCCAAAGAAGGACTTGGCCCAAAGAAGAACCCACATCCAAAGGTATGATTTTGTAGGTACATATGTGGGTGGAAGCATGGATTGATGAGTTGGTGGAATCTCCTCCTTTGGCGCGGCCCCCATCCTCAGCATACACCTGGCGCGCGCGGGGGCAAGCTGGTAGGCGCGGGCAGGCACCTGATTGGCGCGCGGGCAGCTTGACGCAGAACGGTGATCTGGTGCGCCTTGTTCGTTAGATGGCGCCTACTTGGTTGCTTCGCTGGCGCGTTGCTGGGCTCATATTAGTGCGCACGCGGCGGCGCTTGTTTGGTTGAAGGCGCGCCCACAGATTGCTTCTCCTAGCCACTCGATTGCCTTTAATCAATGGTCATCATTTCTCCTCCAAACCCAATCCACCTTAGAAACTCTATAAATGCATAGCATTAGTGTGTGTAAGGGACTTTTTGCCAAATTTATAAAACTACTATTTCCCTACTCCAAGGTTATGTGCCTTTGGTGTTTTTTCTTGGTTCTTTGAGCCAAGTGGAGTAGCCCTCCATTCTTAGCCTAGCTCCGGGTTGCTAGGTTAACTCTTAGTTATTCCCTCGCCTTTTCTATTGGGATTAGGAGTTGAGGACGAAAACCTAGGCCCTAGATGGTCGTTTTTCCTCTAGGAAAATCGTTTATGCAAGAGCGTAAAACGTAAGATAGCTCTTTGGATCCGTCGAAGGTATTTTCGTTTCTAGTATTTCCATCACATTTCACACATTTCTCACCCTTTAATTTTGGCATTCACTACATACACATCACTCTTTAATTCCTTGCATTTTTCTTCTATTTATCACTTCTTATTTCAACACCATTTCACACACTCTTTCTCTTCATCTCCTTATTTTATTTTTCTTCACATTTCATGCCTTCACCATGCATATTTCATTCGGCCACCTTACACTCACTTTACACTTATGCATTTAGTTATATTTCTTGTCATTTTCTTATCCTCATTTTCGGTTTTGACAACACCTCCACTCGAGCACCTTTTTGAATATTTTGTGGGTTATACACGGACCCTTTTCTAAGGGATTTCGTGTCATCCACTCTGCCTTTTATTTAAAATGTCCAAAGTATTCCGTCTTCCTATTTTCTTCTGTCATTTATTTTTGTATGTCTTCCCGTTTTCAATTCCAGAAAAGGTTTATACTCTGTGTAAAGTTTTAAAAATTCAAAAAAAATATGTCACGCTTTAAATGTCCAGAGTGAGGCTCTTCGTCTCCGATCAGGTCTGGGGTCGTCACAGTTATGGTATCAGAACCGCCAGGTTTTAAAAGTGGTTCTGGAGAACTGTCTGGTTGTGCAACCTTCCACATGAGATCGCTCCACCAACTGTAAGTGTTTAAGTTCCTGTAAAAGTTTTGTTTATTAAATTTACTTATTCTGTTTATAGGATTTTCTTAGAAATAGTGATAGTGCATCAGGATGAAGCAAATGATAGTGCCAGTGCCATCGACCATTTAACCGAATTGGTGGGTGTACAGTACCGTATGGTGGAATGCATGATGGCCAAAAAAGATAACGGGAACAATAATCATGAGAATGCTCCACGTCACACCAGTGGGGATAGATTCCGGTGACTCCAACTGCCTACATTTGATGGATTGTCTACGGACCCAACTCACGCTGAGGAATGGATCAGGCAGATTGAGCGAATGTTCAGCTACGCAGAAGTGGAGGAGAATAAGAAGGTTATATGTGCTACGTTTCATCTCACCAAGAATGCTAGATTTTGGTGGGACATGGTACAGTTAACTACAGTGGCATTAAGTTAGGAGGGATTCAAGAGGATCTTCTACGAGAAATATTTCGACCGCAGTGTGAGGAAGGAAAAGATTATCGAATTCTCTCGACTGCGACAATTTGGATCAGTGGCCGAGTATGTTCAGAAGTTTGAGTCGTTATCCCGCTACGCACCTCATCTGGTGGCCACCGACGAAAACAAGGTACACCAGGTCATCCAGGGTCTGAAGATGGACCTTTTATGGGGGATCACGACTGGGGGTTTTGATGAGGCCCCGTACGCAAAAGTGGTGGCCAAGACTTATCAGTTGGAAGCCTTGGAAATGAAGTCTCTAAGATCGAGAGATTCATTAAAGAAATTCCTTCATGATGTCCCACAACAACAACAACAACAACAACGGGGTCAAGGTTGGCAACCACAACAGCAACAGAACAGGGTCATTAAGAGGCCCAATGAGACTGCTGTTTATCAAGACAAGGGAAAGAGACCAATGGGAACTCCTCAGCTTCCTGTGTGCTCGTGTTGCCAAAGAAGTCACATAGGTGAGTGCATACTCTTTACTGGCCACTGCTTCCGATGCGACAAAGAGGGGCATCAAGTCCATGATTGCCTAATGCCTGACACGATGTCGAATGGTGCCATGCCGAGGATATTTGCTATAACAGAGAATGATGACGATGCCCAGCACACAGCGATCACAGGTACAATCTTGATATGTAACACACCTGCCTATACATTGTTGGACACGAGGGCCACACACTCGTTTGTGGCTAGGGAATTCATGGTTAGGAAGAAATTTTGTCTTATGTCGACAGATCAACCCTACAGTGTCATGCTATCATCCGGAGAGTTTATACACTCCGAGCAGGTAGTGCAGAGCGATATAGTGTCAGTAGGGGACCAGAAATTGTATGCCAATCTTATCACTATCGGTATGAAAGGATACTGTAACACCCCTAATACTGTACCCATTTACCCGTATAAATTTTTCATTTTATTTTACACTTTAAGCGGAAACTGAATCGGAATTGCAGTCGTTAGTGTTGTTTGGAAAACCATTTAAAACAAACATAAAATTGTTAATAAAACAATTAAAACTATTTAATTAAAAACTAATTTCGATTAAAACAATCGGAAGAGCAAAACTGTCCGGCCCTAAAAACATAGGGGCAGCGACCAGTCGCTGCAGCATGCAGCGACTGATCGCTGTATATGCTGCAGCGTGCAGCGATCAGTCGCTGCATTGCTGCAGCGACTGGTCGCTGCACACATGCAGCATGCAGCGATCATGCAGCATGCAGCGATCATGCAGCATGCAGCGATCATGCAGCATGCAGCGATCATGCAGCATGCAGCGATCATGCAGCATGCAGCGATCATGCAGCATGCAGCGATCATGCAGCATGCAGCGATCATGCAGCATGCAGCGATCATGCAGCATGCAGCGATCATGCAGCATGCAGCGATCATGCAGCATGCAGCGATCATGCAGCATGCAGCGATCATGCAGCATGCAGCGATCATGCAGCATGCAGCGATCATGCAGCATGCAGCGATCATGCAGCATGCAGCGATCATGCAGCATGCAGCGATCATGCAGCATGCAGCGATCATGCAGCATGCAGCGATCATGCAGCATGCAGCGATCATGCAGCATGCAGCGATCATGCAGCATGCAGCGATCATGCAGCATGCAGCGATCATGCAGCATGCAGCGATCATGCAGCATGCAGCGATCATGCAGCATGCAGCGATCATGCAGCATGCAGCAGCGATCATGCAGCATGCAGCGATCGATCTCTGCATGCTGCAGAGATCGATCGCTGCACACTCTGTGCAGCGATCCATGTTCCTTCGATCGCTTTCTCTCATCACTTCTCTACTGCCATTTTTTTCAAGTGCTCTCTGGAAACTCCAGAGAGCAAAACCACAATCTGATCTGCTCTCTGGAATCCGATTCCAGAGAGCAACAGTTCCTCAAATAACACACCTTAAAATCAACTTCCATACATCTTACTCCGATTAACTTCTCAATTATCACTAATATACAATTCAACCATAATTTAACACAATATTTTAAACGCGATAAAACTTCTTAAAAACAAACGGCGTGGATAGCTCTAAAACTCGAGCATATCCGTACCAATCCTAAAACATTTCAAAACATTTTTAACAAAACATTTTACATACCGTTTACCAAAACATTTAAAATATCAAACGTAAATCTATCACCTATCCAGATTACCCAAACATCCTATTAAGTTCGATCTATACATTTTATGCTCAAAACATCCCAAAATACCTACTTACGTCCCCACGGGTCAAAACGCACCGACTGCACAACACGCTCCCGCAGGCATTCTCCGTCAACTGCCTCATACGTCCGGAGAAGGAACGTCGTCCTCACCTGGCTGAATGTCACCTACACCATACAGACACCTATGAGCTAACAGGCTCAGTAAATTCTACGTAAATGCAGATGCGTGCAGTGCATATGGAGTTCAGAAATCATGCATAACAGAGCGTCGCAGACAGTATATCACCGAGATCTCATCCCCCTAACCGAAGGGGGCCCATCCAGCGGTCGGACTACCCCGTGCGGTTAGAGGAGGGGGGTACACGCTTACAACACGTACAGCCGTGCCTGAGCCCCACCTCGCGTGACCAGATAACAGATTACGTTCATTAATTACAGTACATGAGATGTGGTATCGGCCAGACCCTTAATCGGCCCGCACGATAGATCAAGAGCCCCCAATTTCTGGGCCACATGGTTTTCAGAAAACATCGTGCAGTGCAGAAATTCGTTTTCATGCCAAGTTAAAATACGTGATGCATGAACAGTTCAATATAAAAGTAAACAAACAAGCATGCGTACCATCAAGACTGTAAATGAAATAACCTACAAAACGTTTAAACCTAACTACCCAACCAAAGCAAATTAAACAATCCATCCTCTAAGGTCATTGACGCGACATCGAAGTACGGTGTAGGCCAATCGGCCAGAGTAAGTCACGAGAACTTACCTTGTGTCCAAAGCAGCTCAGCTCCGTCCACGAGCGTTGTGCACCTAGGGCAATTCACAAAAATTACCATTTAAAAAAATGAGTTTGAACCGATAATGTCCAAATTAATGAAATCCTTAACTAAGGAAATTCTTCTAAAGGTATAACTTAATTAATCGAGGCATTTGAACAACCTATTCGCGCTCGATTCTACGAAACATCCAATAACGAGCTTTTTCCAAAAACCCAAAATTCATTAAATTTAACATTTCTCACAATTCGGTTTAAATTCGTCCAATAACGTTCAATATATCCTTTATATCCTTAAACACGATAAATCTATTAATTACGAACCCTAAATCGACATTTTAAATCGAAACCTAAACGAAACCCTAAATGTTTATACTTCGTAAAACTCGAAATAAACGCTCTAAGAACGTAGATTCATACCTAGTGTTGCGAGAGGAGGAGAAATCATGAAGAAAGCGAAACGAACGGAGGCCCGAACGGAGGTCGGCGCCGAAGATCGTCGGCTGCCAGAGAGCTTTGCTCTCTGGAACTTGGCGCGGGCAGAGGAGAAAAGAAGAGAAGTGAGGAGAGAAGAGAATTAGGTTAGTTTATAATATTGGTTTGGAGAATTACTAAAATGCCCTTCTTTGATTTTTATATTGATTTCGTCCTTCGGTCTCTCCGATTTTCCTTACTTCACCAATAGGTTCAACTTCTTATTTGAGATTTAACAAAACTGTCTGTTCGCAATTTGGACCTCATTTAGTATTTTTACTAAAACGTCTTTTATTTTACGAGAAGCTTCATTACTCGGAATATGGCGTTATTATTCCGAAAATTCTCGTAAATTCATTAAAGTTCCTATTAATCGTTAGGATCGTAATGACGCTTTCTTTTCGTAAAACGGACCTGATTTGACATATTTACCAAAAATGCCATCATATAATAAAATATTAATATAATATAATAAATCCAAAGTCCGTACAAGCCGAGTATTACATTCCACCCACCTTATTTAGAATTTTGTCCACAAAATTTGCCATAGCTCATAGTCCTTGATATTAACGTCTCTTGTCTTGTGGCGTTTTACTTCGGCTAATCGCCAGTACCAACGGTCCTTCTTCGTGGTTCTAAACCAAAACCCCCTATATTCTCCAACATTGGCCTTAATTTGTATTTACTACTTTTGATTTGATTGAACCTGTCTTCTTTCACGTACTAAGCATAATCCAAACTCTCAAATCTCCATCAATTAACCCGACAACATATTTGTCATCTTACTTCATGCACATGTACCAACTTTCAACTTTCATTTAATCATGCGCAGACTAAAATTTCTTAATAATACTAACTTCAAAACTCACTTTTATCGACGTCTTTCTTACGCTGTCCCTTTTAGGTCAGAGTTATACCTATGCTTCCTAACGCCAGTCAAATTGAATGCCTAACAATTTCATCTAATTTCTGGGTTGTAACTTGTACCTCAACACAATTCTCTCAATCCTGTTCACAAATCGGGATACACACCAACCGAATTTCTACATTAACTTCCTAATCGTAGTCCTCATTTTCAGTTTACGCATCAAACCTTACCAAATCCCTAAGTCTTAACCAAACGACCTCTATCTGTGTACTTGACACTTAACGTCCAGAGCACGTGTTGGCTTGCATTTGGTCACCCAAAACACTAAACCCTCTCTCACTTATTAATTGGTTTCTACTAAGGATTGTCTCATATCCTCAATAATCAAAATAAACTTTTCGACATCATTTGGGTTGATTATCGTTCAAGGACTCCTGACAACACCCAAGCTGCAATTCGAACTCCCCTCTACTTTAACTTCTACTCCTCGAATTGAGTTCCTTTAGTTTCTATCTTTCTTACTCTCGTTTTTACCGAATATGTACCTAACCACTTAACGCACTCGAAGCCTTCTCAAATTACTTACTCCAACACTAAGTCTCAATTTATCCTACTACCTTACCCACCTATCGGGTATAACAATTTCCTATATATATTTATATAAATATCTGAGCTGTAAATCAAACTCGCGTAAAAGTTCGTTAACCGTAACTTTAGTCACTATTTCAACTTTCTGGTTCATATTCCTCTAGTAATGCCCCCATAGAACTTCTTCCTCAATAGTACTCAAATTGTACACTTCCTCGGACACCTTGCAGGTTCTAATAAAATCCTCAACTAATTTCGCGTTGTTACATCTCGCAACTACCTTAATGAGTTCTATCATTATATCCTTAATTGACTTTCTCTTACTATATACGTTACACTCATTTATCACCCTCGTGTCCATCGATCTTGACCTGATAGATACCAGTCTTAACTTAATCTCATTCTAAGTTTACCGAAGCGGGCTTATTGCACATCCTTGTTCTTTCTATTCTCTAAATTGCAATTTCACAAATCGTTTGCAGTATAATACTGGTCTAAACCTCCAGCCTTGACCCTTCCGTCCAACAATCTCTTTCACTTATCTCAACTGTCACACGTGGACTTCTCTCGAGTTATCCGACGGTCTATATCCTTTTTGGGTTCTAATTATTCCACTTGTCTCCTGCAAAATGATTTATCCATCGGTCTGTTTTGTTTGAAAATTTGTTGTAGATGGATTCACGTCCTTAATCCGAATTTCCTCATGTTTCCAAATCTTACTCTTCTATTTCTCACCTTGGAGGATTCAGAAACATCGCCTCGCCAAGATTAACCCTCATAGACCATTGCACACTGATGTTTCTACTTCCATACCGAAGGTAAGTCTCAGGTTGTGATCTTTAACCTGAACTGTATTAACAATAGGCCCATTACTAAAGCCCCTATACTTTCAAGTCAAAGAAATTTACAATCTCTTACTTTGTCACCTCACTCCACATGCGTTACACACTCTTGTTGATTACCTATTCCTTATTAACGTCGCACACGTCACACTTAGCCTATAAATATGACTTTTAACTCAAGGCGTTAAACTCTTCCTTAATTAGCTACTGTATCTGGGTTTCTAAAATAGTCCAAGTCTCACATTCCTTGATCGAGCAGTACTGATTGCCCGACATGTCTATGCTTTGTCCATCCCTTAATGCCCTCGAAATTTATCAATGCCTCGATTTTGACTTGATTCATCTATTTTCTTCATGGCATTGGCCAGTACAAACACGCCTATGCTATGCCTAAGTCTTTCGTCCATAATTTAGCATTGACCAATTACATTCCCTAACATTCCTCAGTAGAACCGATTCTCCTTCGAATGTTGTTTTCGTCTAATTATCTTTACCTCACTCGGATCTAAATTATACGAGTTCTTATTATGTCGTATTACTATACTTTGACAATCTAGGGTATTCTTCAATAAATCTTATATCTAAGCCTCAAATTTCTCTACGAAATGTCATATTCTAAAATCCCGAGGGTTTGTCAACTAGGGTGAGGTTCTATCTCTTTAAATCTTGCGCATTATAAGTTGGATTCTTCTTACGGTAACTCAATTCTAAGTGTGCAACTACCACATAACTCTCTTTCTATAAGGCCTACATGGTCTCGCATCTATTTACTACCTTATCGTCAGGGTTCACATAAGAACTCTTCTTACCTTTCTATTTTCAAACCTACTCCTATCTGTTATCCGGATTTTACTTTATAACTCTTACTCTATACTACATCTCCATTCTAATATTCTTTATTCTATCAATCATCGAATAAAACTCTACCTGAAAAAACTAAAGGTTGGGCAGTTTCTTCTTCTCCAGTCTGGGCAAGCATTTTCGGTGCAACATTTTTCTGACCCATGCCCGATTGGTCTCTGCCTGGTCTTGGGCAATCCTTGACATAGTGGCCCACAACTCCACATCGAAAGCACTTACCTGTGCCTGATCTACAGTCTTTATAATGTTCCTTCTGGCATTTAGGACATAGAGGTTTCCGAGAAGTTCCTTGTACGCGCTTGTGTCGGCTGTGTTTGGTTTCCTCTCTGTCCATCCTCTTCGCACCACGATTACCGGAGTGACCACTCCTTGGGTCCTTGAGCTTTCCTGGTTGGTCAATATCTCAATCTGACGAGATTGTCTAGCTATAAGTTGAGCTTGTCGGTCCATATGTTGGACCTGACGGTTCAACAATTCTGTAAGTCGATCTAACGCGTCGTCTCTAGGATCCTTCCCTCGAACCATATTGTATAAAGCCTAATAAATTCAACAGATAATCCTAAGAAAGAAAAACAAATAAAGCTATAAACAGACTTACAGTTGATGAAGGATGTCCGCGTAGTGGCTATGCAGTCGAGCAGTCTACAGAACCAATTTTAAAACCCGAGGGCTCTGATACCATAATTATAACACCCCTAATACTGTACCCATTTACCAGTATAAATTTTTCATTTTATTTTACACTTTAAGCGGAAACTGAATCGGAATTGAAGTCGTTAGTGTTGTTTGGAAAACCATTTAAAACAAACATAAAATTGTTAATAAAACAATTAAAACTATTTAATTAAAAACTAATTTCGATTAAAATAATCTGATGGGCAAAACTGTCCGGCCCCAAAAACACAGGGGCAGCGACAAGTCGCTGCAGCATGCAGCGACTGATCGCTGCACACCCTGTGTAGCGATCATGCAGCATGCAGCGATCCATGTTCCTTCGATCGCTTTCTCTCATCACTTCTCTACTGCCATTTTTTTCAAGTGCTCTCTGGAAACTCCAGAGAGCAAAACCACAATCTGATCTGCTCTCTGGAATCCGATTCCAGAGAGCAACAGTTCCTCAAATAACACACCTTAAAATCAACTTCCATACATCTTACTTCGATTAACTTCTCAATTATCACTAATATACAATTCAACCATAATTTAACACAATATTTTAAACGCGATAAAACTTCTTAAAAACAAACGGCGTGAATAGCTCTAAAACTCGAGCATATCCGTACCAATCCTAAAACATTTCAAAACATTTTTAACAAAACATTTTACATACCGTTTACCAAAACATTTAAAATATCAAACGTAAATCTATCACCTATCCAGATTTCCCAAACATCCTATTAAGTTCGATCTATACATTTTATGCTCAAAACATCCCAAAATACCTACTTACGTCCCCACGGGTCAAAACGCACCGACTGCACAACACGCTCCCGCAGGCATTCTCCGTCAACTGCCTCATACGTCCGGAGGAGGAACGTCGTCCTCACCTGGCTGAATGTCACCTATAACGTCACCTACACCATACAGACACCTATGAGCTAACAGGCTCAGTAAATTCTACGTAAATGCAGATGCGTGCAGTGCATATGGAGTTCAGAAATCATGCATAACAGAGCGTCGCAGACAGTATATCACCGAGATCTCATCCCCCTAACCGAAGGGGGCCCATCCAGCGGTCGGACTACCCCGTGCGGTTAGAGGAGGGGGGTACACGCTTACAACACGTACAGCCGTGCCTGAGCCTCACATCGCATGACCAGATAACAGATTACGTTCATTAATTACAGTACATGAGATGTGGTATCGGCCAGACCCTTAATCGGCTCGCACGATAGATCAAGAGCCCCCAATTTCTGGGCCACATGGTTTTCAGAAAACATCGTGCAGTGCAGAAATTCGTTTTCATGCCAAGTTAAAATATGTGATGCATGAACAGTTCAATATAAAAGTAAACAAACAAGCATGCGTACCATCAAGACTGTAAATGAAATAACCTACAAAACGTTTAAACCTAACTACCCAACCAAAGCAAATTAAACAATCCATCCTCTAAGGTCATTGACGCGACATCGAAGTACGGTGTAGGCCAATCGGCCAGAGTAAGTCACGAGAACTTACCTTGTGTCCAAAGCAGCTCAGCTCCGTCCACTAGCGTTGTGCACCTAGGGCAATTCACAAAAATTACCATTTAAAAAAATGAGTTTGAACCGATAATGTCCAAATTAATGAAATCCTTAACTAAGGAAATTCTTCTAAAGGTATAACTTAATTAATCGAGGCATTTGAACAACCTATTCGCGCTCGATTCTACGAAACATCCAATAACGAGTTTTTTCCAAAAACCCAAAATTCATTAAATTTAACATTTCTCACAATTCGGTTTAAATTCGTCCAATAACGTTCAATATATCCTTTATATCCTTAAACACGATAAATCTATTAATTACGAACCCTAAATCGACATTTTAAATCGAAACCTAAACGAAACCCTAAATGTTTATACTTCGTAAAACTCGAAATAAACGCTCTAAGAACGTAGATTCATACCTAGTGTTGCGAGAGGAGGAGAAATCATGAAGAAAGCAAAACGAACGGAGGCCGGAACGGAGGTCGGCGCCGAAGATCGTCGGTTGCCAGAGAGCTTTGCTCTCTGGAACTTGGCGCGGGCAAAGGAGAAAAGAAGAGAAGTGAGGAGAGAAGAGAATTAGGTTAGTTTATAATATTGGTTTGGAGAATTACTAAAATGCCCTTCTTTGATTTTTATATTGATTTCGTCCTTCGGTTCGTTAATCGGCCAACTGTTCGGTCTTTCCGATTTTCCTTACTTCACCAATAGGTTCAACTTCTTATTTGAGATTTAACAAAACTGCCTGTTCGCAATTTGGACCTCGTATAGTATTTTTACTAAAACGTCTTTTATTTTACGAAAAGCTTCATTACTCGGAATATAGCGTTATTATTCCGAAAATTCTCGTAAATTCATTAAAGTTCCTATTAATCATTAGGATCGTAATGACGCTTTCTTTTCGTAAAACGGACCTGATTTGACATATTTACCAAAAATGCTATCATATAATAAAATATTAATATAATATAATAAATCCAAAGTCCCGTACAAGCCGGGTATTACAGATACGATGTAATTCTGGGGATGGACTGGCTGTTTAGACATCATGCCACCATCGACTGTAGGTCCGAGCTTGTGTCCTTTAAACGCCCGAATGAGAAAGAGTTCTCCAATCAGGCCATACCAAAGGAATACTCTATGCCTATTGTATCCTCCTTGAAGGCTCAACAGCTGACGAGGTCAGGATGTGTCGGGTTTCTGGCCTATGTAGTGGATGCTCAAAGGCTAGGTGAGGTGGAACTTCAAGGTATTCCGGTAGTTCAAAACTTCTCAGAAGTTTTCTTGGACGACCTGCCGGGATTACCATCGGATCGTGAGATTGAGTTTGAGATTGAGGTGTGTCTTGGTGCTGAACCGGTATCGAAGAATCCGTACTGTATGGCGCCAATAGAGCTGAAGGAGTTGAAGACTCACCTAAAGGAACTTGTGGACAAGGGCTTTGTACGCCCTAGTTTCTCTCCGTGGGGCGCTCCAGTCTTTTTCGTTAAGAAGAAGGATTGGTCCTTATGCATGTGTATCGATTACCGTGAGCTGAACAAGTTGACCGTCAAGAATAAGTACCCGTTGCCAAGGATCGACGATCTATTTGACCAGCTGCAAGGGGCTCGGGTATTCTTAAAAATTGATTTACGCTCCGGTTATTACCTGTTGAAGGTCAGAGCTGACGATATTCCAAAGACTGCATTCAGGACCCGATACGGACACTATGAATTCTTGGTGATGTCGTTTGGGTTAACCAATGCCCCGGGAAATTTATGGATCTGATGAACAGGGTATTCCAGGATTTCCTGGACAAATTCGTAATCGTCTTCATCGACGACATCCTGGTTTATTCTCAGAATGAGGTAGAGCACAAAGAACACTTGGATATTGTGCTATCAACCCTGAAACAACACCAATTGTACGCCAAATTGTTAAAGTGTGAATTCTGGTTGAGCATGATTAATTTTCTAGACAACGTGGTGTCTACAGAAGGAGTATTAGTGGATCCGGCCAAGATACAGGCTATGAAGGAATGGCCGAGGCTGAGGAATGCAGAGAGGTACGAAGTTTTATTGGGCTAACTGGTTATTACTGTAACACCCAGTTTTCAAAGGGTTTTCAATTTTTCGCATATGAACGGCATTTTTGTAATTATGTCAAATCAAGTCCATTTTGTGAAAAGAAATCGTTACTACGATCCTAATAATTAATATGGATTTTTAGAAATTTTAGGGAATTTTAGGAGTTGTGACGCTAATTTTACGAGAATTACGTTTCTCGTAATTTAAAGGACGTTGAGGTAAAAATAGTAACCGAGGTCCGTTTTGCAAACGGACAGTTTTAATGGAACCCTAGTAATAAGATGGATTTGTCGGTGAAATAAGGCAATTAGGAGAAACCGAATCGTTAACTAATTAACGAAACCAAGGACGAAACAAGTAGAAAATCAAAGGAATGGCAAAAAGGTAATTGCCAAGTCAAATTTTTATTTAAATCACACATTTTCTCTTCTCCGATCGTCTCGATTCTTCGCAATTTCTTTCCCAATCCCGACCCTAGGTATGATTCTAAGGTTTTAGGAAGGTTTACTTTGATTTTTACGGAGTTTAAACGATTAGGGTTTCGTTTAGGGTTTCGTTAAAAACATGATTTTGGGTTTGAAATCGATAGATTTGCCGCATTTGTGGATATAATGGACGTATTGAATGTTATTGGACGAAGTTAAGTCGATTGTGAGAAATGTTAAAGTTTGAGGATTTTAGGGGTTTTTGGAAAAACTCGTTAATGAAAGTTTTGAGGTGTCGAGCACGAGTTACTCGATAAAATGCCTCGATTAGTTAAATTAGAACACTAAGAAACTTCTTTAGTTAAAGTTTCGTTAGTTCAGACGTTCAATGATTTAAACTCGTATTAACGAAAATTGTGGTGAATTTGCCTTAGGTGAACAACGCTCGTGGACGGAGCTAGAGTTGCAACGACGCAAGGTAAGTTCTCGTGACTTAGTTTGGCCGATTAGCCTACACCGTACGTCGAAGTCGTATCGAGGAACCTTGATGATATGTTTGTTTAAATTGCTTTGGTTGGGTAGTTAGGTTTAGTTCTTTTATAGGTTATGTTTTTATAGTCTTGATGGTATATATGTTGTATGTTTACGTTATGCATTTAATTGCTCATGCATCATTGTTTTACAAATGTCATGAAAAACGAGTTTAAGCATTGATTTTACGAAAAGAATGCAAGTAAAGTATCATGTAAACAACCCCATGTATGTGGTTATCGGGGTGAGGTTCAGACCCGGCGTTCCGTGGTGAGCGGGTTTTCCTCCTTTCAGACGGTGCGGGCTGTCTAACCGCTTGACGTGCCTTATCCATCTGCCGAGTTATATGCTTTGATAACCAAAAGAATTTCACGGTGAGAATGAATGAATGTATGAGTGACGACATTATAAAATTACACATACATGTTCATGCATAAGCATTTACGTAGTACTTGCTGAGATTTTTATCTCATAGGTGTCTTTATGGTGTAGGTGACATAGAGCAAGGTGAGGAGGATTTTCCTCTATCAGATGATTGTACAGATTGAAGGAGAATGCCTGTTGTAGCGTGCTGGGCAGTCGATGCGTATTTGACCCGTGGGGAAAGATGTAAAGGTATTTTGGGACACAATAGTTTAGGAAAAATTGTATATTCGAATATATAGTTGTTTGGTTCTGGTTAGTTGATAGAATGATGTATAGACGTTTTGGTAAACTGATTTTATAAAACGTTTTGTTAAAGCTTTTGTTAGAATTTTATGAAAATGCTTGGAGACGTTTTAGGTTGAGAATTGAATATGCTCGGGGTTTAGAGCTAGCCATGCAGTTGAGTTTCGTAGTTTTTGTCTCGTTATTGATTGGGATTAGGAATATGTTGATTCGTTTATTTGGTGGTTATATTGAGGTTGTAGAGGATAAAGATAATGAAGAGTGTGTGGTATGGAAGAAAGGAAAGAAAAGGAAAAATAGAGGGGTGGAGTTCTCTGGAAAATTGAATTCCAGAGGACTTGACGACCGATCGCCTGAGGAGGGGATCAATCACCAAAGGAGATCGCCACTCCCTGGAAAAATCCAGGGAGTGTGGCGATCGTTCGCCACAGCGAGGGGCGAATGATCACCCCTCCAATTTTTGGTGCTGGCGATCGGTGTTTTGGGCGATCGATCGCCTGTTTTGGGCGATCGATCGCCTGTTTTGGGCGATCGATCGCCTGTTTTGGGCGATCGATCGCCTGTTTTGGGCGATCGATCGCCTGTTTTGGGCGATCGATCG
Organism: Begonia masoniana; assembly: GCA_022432975.1. Lineage (NCBI taxonomy): Eukaryota > Viridiplantae > Streptophyta > Magnoliopsida > Cucurbitales > Begoniaceae > Begonia > Begonia masoniana. The sequence goes on along the minus strand of CM039513.1, from coordinate 26,755,964 downwards.
CCTGTTTTGGGCGATCGATCGCCTGTTTTGGGCGATCGATCGCCTGTTTTGGGCGATCGATCGCCTGTTTTGGGCGATCGATCGCCTGTTTTGGGCGATCGATCGCCTGTTTTGGGCGATCGATCGCCTGTTTTGGGCGATCGATCGCCTGTTTTGGGCGATCGATCGCCTGTTTTGGGCGATCGATCGCCTGTTTTGGGCGATCGATCGCCTGTTTTGGGCGATCGATCGCCTGTTTTGGGCGATCGATCGCCTGTTTTGGGCGATCGATCGCCTGTTTTGGGCGATCGATCGCCTGTTTTGGGCGATCGATCGCCTGTTTTGGGCGATCGATCGCCTGTTTTGGGCGATCGATCGCCTGTTTTGGGCGATCGATCAGATGATTGTACAGATTGAAGGAGAATGCCTGTTGTAGCGTGCTGGGCAGTCGATGCGTATTTGACCCGTGGGGAAAGATGTAAAGGTATTTTGGGACACAATAGTTAGACCGTAGGAAAAATTGTATATTCGAATATATTAAGTTGTTTGGTTCTGGTTAGTTGATAGAATGATGTATAGACGTTTTGGTAAACTGATTTATAAAACGTTTTGTTAAAGCTTTTTGTTAGAATTTTATGAAAATGCTTGGAGACGTTTTAGGTTGAGAATTGAATATGCTCGGGGTTTAGAGCTAGCCATGCAGTTGAGTTTCGTAGTTTTGTCTCGTTATTGATTGGGATTAGGAATATGTTGAGTCGATCGCCTGTTTTGGGCGATCGATCGCCCCTGTCATTTTCGGGACAAATGTCTCTCTTGTCCCTGTTTTGGTTTTTAATTGTTTAAAGTGATTTTAATTGTTTATTTCAATTGTTTATAATTGTTTTAAGTAGTTTAACAACTTAGATTTAAATGATTTCCAAACAATGTTAACTGTTTTGATTTTTGTTTAAGTTCCGCTTAAACTGTCGCTACAATTACAGAAAGTTTATCAAGGGATTTTCTGTGATAGCAAAGCCTATGACCAACTTAACGAGAAAAGATATCAAGTTCAAGTGGTCCGAAGCTTGTGAAGAGAGTTTTCAGACGCTTAAGCAGAAATTGACCACTGCTCCTCTATTGGTATTACCGGTCGAAGATGGCAAATTCAAAGTGTACTACGAGGGATGCGTACGAATGCAAGGAGAAAAAATTGTAGCGTACGCATCCAGACAATTGAAGAACCACGAGCAAAACTACCCTACTCATGACCTTAAGTTAGCGGCAGTTGTTTTTGCACTGAAAGTGTAATGCCCGGGTTTTTCGGTTTCAAACTCTTTAGGGTATTTTTGTAAAATAGCATATTGAGGTCATTACACGAGCAGAAAGTTTTGTTAGAATCCTAGTGATTGACTATGAGGGTTAGGAAAATAAAGGAATCTTCGAGGAATTCAAACCAATAACGCCCGAGTTGTCGATTTTCCACCGTCTAGTGTTTTAATTCGTATAAATAGTTAGTTGAGTCCGTTTTGTGAACGGGAAATTTTATTGGAACCCCAAAGATTTATGAGGAATTTTAGTGGATTAATAATATTTTGGAGTAAACCAAATCATAGGTTATTAAATGGAATTATGTAAAAGAATAATAGGAAGGGCATTATGGTAACTTGCTAGCAAAATATTAATTAAAACCTAAAACCTTCAAGTTATCTCTCATTTTCTCACGATCTCTCTCTCTCTCCCTCCCTGGCGGCTTGCTCTCCCTTTTTTTCTCTCCCACGATTCTTCCCTCCTCCAATCCACCTGCTAGCCGATTCTCCTTCCATTTTCTTCAACATTCAAAGCTCTAGGTAAGATTTCTAATCTTTGAATAGGTTTAGTTTTGTTTTTAGGGATTGTTATTTATTATGATTTCTATTAGAAGTTGTTAGGAGTTATAGGTTTTGTCGAAAATCGATAGTGTTACGTGTTTATGCTCGTTGATGATACATTTATTGCTATTGGAATAGTTAGGATAAATTATTGGTGGAGTTATTGAATTTGTGGCTGTTGGGAGGAGTAAGTGTTATTAATATTAGGTTAGGTTTGTTTATGCACACCAAGTGTTCGATAAAATGCCCAAATGAGATTAGTTGAATTTCTAGGAAGTTTCATTAGCTAGGTCTTTACTAGTTTTGAATTTGGATTATTTAGAATTGATCCTTAACATTGGAATATGAAATGTCTTAGTTGAAAAGAGCTTAAAGGTGAGGTGCACGGTTCGCAAAGGACGCAAGGTAAGTGAGTATGTTAGGATTCCGGCCTTTAGGGCCCTACATCTCAAGGATACTAGGGAGGTTTGTTTGGGTGGTTGTTTTACGATTATGACTTGTCATGTGCTATGTTATGATGAATTTGAGTAGAGTGATGTTATGATACGCGATGTATTGTTCATCCTTATAGTATGTCATTCCTATGTGTATCTATGTCTATGCATTATGTGTATGTGTTATATGATCAAGATAAGAATATGAAATGTACATGTAAGTATGATTAAGTGTGGAACGGGTTGAATGGGCCATGGTTATGTTATTAAGATGATGTGTACGGTTCGCGGATCCTCCCGGTGGTGGGGGCCGGACTGGCAGGTACGGTTTGCAGATCCTCCCGGTAGTGGAGGCCGGACTGGCAGCTACGGTTCGTGGATCCTCCCGGGAGTGGGAGCTGGAATGGCAGGAAGACTCGTGGATCCTCCCTCCGGTGGGGGCCGGGTTGATACTGCACGATCAATTCGCGGATCCCACCATTGGTGTGGGTCGGCTGATCATTACAAACATTGTCCGTTGGGACCACGATTATGATGTTTTTGCCCTATTCTCCCCATGTCCTCCCTTAATTCATGCCAAGTAAAAGATGTGTAAGAGTATGATTACGAACGCGAATATGATTTTGTGAAGTATGCATTCATGAGCTTTTATGTGTTGTTGCACTCCTTACTAAGCATTAGGCTTATATTTTGAACCTTATGATGTAGGTGACGAGTTTGAAGGTGAGGACCTCAAACCGAATGACGAAGTTTAAGTTGAGTTGCTGGATGGTGGTCGTGGAGGGATTTGTGGCTGGGCGGCAATTTGACCCGAGGGTTGTGCTTCTAGCAAATTTGGTAAAAGTTTATGATAGAGATGTCATGCAAAAATGAACTTTCATAAGATCTCATATGTTGACAAGTATTAGGATGGTTGGAGTCTTTTCTAGTTTAAAGGAGATTTTATGACTAAGGGATTTTCTGTCGTTTTGTCTTCTGTTATGATTTACTCGTCTTGTTTTCTTATGATTTTCAATGATGGATAGTTTCAGGATTTAAAGCCTCTCGATTGAATGATTTAAGTTGAGTTTTGTTAGAGGAATTTAGAAGAAGTTTTGTTGGAATGATGCATAACTATTAGAGAAGAAGAAAAATGAATTTTGTGCAGGAACCAGAGAGGATGCCGATCAATCGGCAAAGGGGGCGAGCGATCGGCTCACAAGTTTTGGCGAAATATTGATTACAGAGAGGTTGCCAATCGATCGACAGAAATGACGATCGATCTCTCAAGGGATGAGCGATCGATCGGCTATAATATTTTGAAGGGGGCGATCGATCACTCAAATGATGAGCGATCGATCGGCAAAGTGTTTTATTGGGCAGGCGATCGATCAGCTGTTTTGGCCGATCAATCTGCCCTTTTATTTTCCAAGCTGCCCAGTCTCTTTTTCCTTAATGCCGAGCATGTCCTTCTTTCTAGTTTTCTCTTCAATATCATTTATTGTTTTAAGTTATTTTCAAGGGATTTCAAATGAGTTTTAAACATGGTTCTCAATCGATTTAGCAAAGTTTCTTTCAAGTAGTTTTCCTCTATGTTATGTATAAAAAAAAATATACGAGTCAAGAATAGGCTTACGTCCATGATTATGTAAGTCGCGGCCCGTTGGGTTTTGGGTCATGACAACTTTGGTATCAAAGCACCCGAGTTTTAAAATCGGTTCTGTAGACTGCCTACCAGCACAAATCGCTGCATGAGTACAGTCCAACAACTGTAAGTATGTTTATGTTTATGTTCATGTTGGATTTAAGTGATTTGAATGGATATTACTTTAGTGGGAAATGAGTATTGATTGTAATTATTATTTTGTTGTAGATCATCATTCTATAGGATTGTTGTTATTAAATAATAGGTGGAAAGTACTTAGAATTATTATTGTTATTTTCTTGCGGTAAAAAGGACCCACTATGTTAGAAGGGTCCTTTGGTCAAGGATAAATTTTAGGGATATTTGGGTTAGCTCATGAATAAAATGATGACCTCTAATAACAGGACGCTCATGGTATATATGCATATGCACTACAAGGAAAATTTACTAAGATATTGTCAAAATGTAGGATAGGTACAAACTAATGCCCCGAGGTAACAAATGAGGTCATGTGGCCTTGGACTACTTGATGTAATAAGGGAGCTGGACGAAAGTTTTCCCAAGTGTGTGCTCTTGTGGGATTTGGTGTCGCTTACCAATCTACTTGTAATATCCGGCTCGTACGGATTTTGAGAATATTATTATTATATTTTCGGATGGCATTTTTGTAAATATGTCAAATCAGGTCCGTTTTACAAAAGAAATGTGTCATGACGATCCTAGCAATTAATAGGAATTTTAAAGAATTTACGAGAATTTTCGGAATAATAACGCTATATTCCGGGTAATTACATTTCTCGTAATATAATTTTAGTAAAAATAGTAAACGAGGTCCGATTTGCGAACGGACAGTTTTAATAGAACCCAGATAATAAGTTGGATTTACTGGCGAGATAAGAAATTCGAAACGGTTGAAAACACGAGAGGTAGTGACGTTCAATAAAATAGAATATTAGGATTATTATTATTATTATTATTATTATTATTATTATTATTATTAATAATAATTAAAATCAACTGAATGGTTAAACCATTCAGTTGATTTCGACGAACCCGAGCCCGACGCCGAGAGAGAGAAGGGAGCGCGACCCTCCGACGAACGACGAACGCCGGTGACTTCCGCCCCTCTCCGGCCAGACGACGGCGGCGTGCGACCTCCGGCCATCTCCGCGCGCAACCCGAACGGTAAGCTCGACTTCGGCCCTGTTTTTGTTCGGTTTGGGGCTGGCGGTGGCGAGCTCGATTGAGCTCCGATCGCCGGCCGTTTTCGGTCACTTCCGGCGTGGGTTTGTCAACCCTAAGGCCGGCTATTGTCGATTGGCTGTGGAGCGCCCGAATTGGGCGAAAATCAGTGATGCCCGAATTAGGGCAATTCGGGTTTGTGCTTTGTAACTTCGATTTTAGGTTAGTTGTTGTTAATTGGATGTTAAAAGGATAGATTGGTGAAGAAATTGATGGAATTTGATGAAAAATCAAAAAGAGGAATTTTGGGAGAAAGGGGCAGTTCGGGTTTTTGATAAATTGACCTAGCTCCGGTCGTTTGTTTTTAAATTCCTTTTGGCATATTAAAATAGGTTATTAGAGGAGTACGTGGCCGCTGGAATCGTTCGATTCCGGTAACCGACGCGAAAGTTACGCGCGTTCAAAGTTTTGGGTCGGTTTTACCCAACCCGAATTAGTGGCCCGTTAAGTTAGGTTTTAATTGGATTAGACTAGAAATAGTAATTTGAGAGTAATTGGAGAATGTAGGCTTGATTTTAATGAAGTTTGAATGTTTGACATAGGTCGAGCCATATGTGACCGGATGTGCCAAAACCAGCAAGCTACGGACGACAGGTAAGTCTTCGTGACTTACTCTGACCAATCGGTCTACACCATACTTCGATGTCGCGTCGAGGATCCTTGAAGAGTTGTTTGCTTTAAATCGCTTTTGGTTGGGTAGTTAGGTTTAAATTGTTTATATGTTACTCTATTTCGGTTTTGATGGTATGCTCTGTCTATATGTGTATAGGTTGATTGTTGAGTTTTGATGGTATGCTTTGTCTACATGTTTACTGTTATATGAACTGTTCATGCATCACGTATTTCAAATGTCATGAAAACGAATTTTTGCACGTGTTTTAAGATAATGAATGAATGTCTGTAATGAATAAACGTAATCTGTCTGTATCTGGTTACGCGAGATGGGGCTCAGGCATGGCTGTAGAATTTGTGAGCATGTACCCCCCTCTCTAGGTGGAAAGTGGTAGTTCGACCGCGGAATGTATCCTTTCCATTTAGTGGGTTGATATCTCGGTAACAATCTGTCTGCGACGTAATGAAAATGAATCTGTAATCTGAATCTGTATCTGTTTCTGTATCTGAATCTGAGCATGTTTTCTGAATAGCATCTGCACGCATGCATCTGCATTTACGTAGCTTACTGAGATTTAATTATCTCATAGGTGTCTGTATGGTGTAGGTGACGTTTTAGGTGACATCGAACCAGGTGAGGATGGCGTTCCTCCTCTTGATGTAAGATGCAGCTGATGGATGATGGCCGTGGGAGTGCGCTGGGCAGTCGAGGCGCGTTTTGACCTGTGGGGAATGATGTAAAGGTATTTTGGGATGTATGTGAGTGTTTTGGAGGAGTTGGTATTTTGGGATGTATGTAAGTATTTTGGAGGAGTTAATGGTATTATAAAATGTATAGTTGATCATATTAGGATGCTTGGATCTGGTTAGGTGATAGATTTATGTTAATGGTATTATAAAATGTATAGTTGATTATATTAGGGTGTTTGGTTCTGTTTAGTTGATAGATTTGTTTTATAAAACGTTTGTTAAGGTTTTTATTTGGATTTTTATGAACTGCTTGGTATTTTGTAAACAGGAGGACATGTTAAACTTTTAAACGGAACCATGCAGTTTGTTTTCGTGAAAATGTGTTTTGTTTAATTATATCTCGAGTCGTTCTGAGTGAGATTTCGGAGATGTAGGAGTATCGGTGGTTTAAAGTTAAGTCGTATTGGGAAGTGTATGTTTGTGATGTAGTTATAATTCGTGGTATAGATAGAATTGCGTTAGTGAAATGGTGAGGTGTATTTTGTAGGTGTTTGTGCGCGTGTTAGTTTAAATAATAGTTTTGAAATTTTTTAAACGTTTTATTAAATCGTTTTCCACTTAAACGCTAAGTATAAAAAGAAAAAGAAGAATTTCGTACGGGAAATAGGGTACAGTGTCTGGGTCGTTACAAGTTATGGTATCAGAGCCCCCGGGTTTTAAAATCGGTTCTGTAGACTGCTCGACTGCACAGCCACTACGCGGACATCCTTCATCAACTGTAAGTCTGTTTATTGCTTTATTTGATTTTATTTCTTAGGATTATTGTTTTGATTTTTATAGGATTTATATGAAAATGGTTCGAGGAAAGGATCCTAGAGACGACGCGCTAGATCGACTTACGGAGATAATAGATCGCCAGTCCCAACATATAGACCAACAAGCTCAGCTCATAGACAGGCAATTTCTTCAGCTCGAGAGGTTGACAGACCGAGACGACCCAAGGACCCAAGGGGTGGTTGCTTGCAATAGCCAAGGTATGAAGAGGATGGGCAGGGAGGAAATCGAACAAGGTCGACGAAAGAAATTACGAGGAACTACTCAGGGACCCTGGTGTCTTAAATGCCAAAAGGAGCACTACGGCAGATGTAGAGTAGGCACAGATAAATGCTTTCGATGTGGAGAGAATGGCCATTTCGTCAAGGATTGCCCGAAGCCGGGCCGAGATCAACCAGGTAGAGGCCAACGAGGCAAGAATCAGAAAAACATTACCCTAAAGCTGCTTGCCTTGACTGGAGAAGAAGAAATTGCCCAACCCTCAGCTGTTTCAGGTAGAGTTTTATTTCAAAAATTAATAGAACGAATAATATTAAAATAGAGAAGTAAGAAAGTAATGGAAGGTGGGTTAGAGGAGTTCTTAAATGAACCCCAACTATAAGACGGTAGGTAGATGCGTGACCATACAAGCTTGTAGAAAGAGAGTTATACGTTAATAAGATTAGCCTGACTTAACCATGAAGAGTTATGCACTTAGATTTTGTGCTATTAGAGAGATACGACTTACGAGGTGTAAGGATTTAAATTTATAGGAAATGAACCCTAGTTGATGAAACTCAAAACCCTTAGAGTCTTAAGGTGTAAAGAATTAAGTAGTAATTTAAGCTAAAATGTAAAATGCATTTGGAGATGTTTTAGGTTCTCGAGGTATACTAAGTGCAATTAAGTAAGTAGGAAGATTTAGTAAGAATTTGAATACCCCGGATCCATGAAAAAGATTGAAGTGTCTAGACAAAAGAATCATATTCCAGAGCTTACCTAGTGTTATTGTGGATTGGATACGAGGGTGACCATTATGGTTGTGGTGTAGAAAGATGTGACAGATCAATACAAGTCGCGGACGTAAGATTTGAGTGATCGGATAGGAGTGGTCGTATCGACCAATATGGAGGCAAAGATAAGGAGATTTACTCCGAGTTGGAAAGTATTTAAATCCCTGAACCCTAGAGAATTGAAGTCATGTGCATGGTGATACTCTAGGTACCGAAATTGGCTGTTCTCTAGGAAATGAGTACCACCAAAGACACCTTAGAAGACTAATTCATAAAGGAAGATATTAATCTGTGAGAAGATTACAACCGACTTATTAGGTGGGAGGTCTAGCGAAGTTAAGAATAATCGACGAATTGTGGACATGTCAGGCAGTTAGAGTTGCTTGATTGGATTGTGAAACAAAAGATATAGGAATTAAGTTGCGAACCTATAGTTGGTACAATTTAAGTTAGGAGCCACAACATGAGGCTGCCTCCAGGATGAAAGTAGAAGTATTAGTGTTCGAGGAACTAGAAAGGTTATCATTAATGAAGAGACGTTTCAAATTATTGGGGGATAAAAAGGGTAGGATTTAAGGACTTAAGGAGAATTGGAATGAAGGCGTAAACTTATCTACAACAAGTTCGCAAACAAGAAGATAGTTGGATGAATCGTAGCATGCGAGTCAAGTAGACAAGTAAAGTATTGAACCCGACTAGGAGGAACGAAAGAGGATTGACTATTTCGAAACTTTGAAGAAATCCTCGTACGATGTTAGAGGTAAGTGCAGGTGATAGTTAGACTAAAAGGAAGAGTTAAGATTAGAAGCCTAGTTCGGTGGCTAATGTCGGGCGATTTGTGAAATTCGCAATATGTTGAATAGAGAATGTGAGTTTGCTCGCGAAACCATTTAAAGTAAACTTGGAGTGGGACAAGTTAGAAAAGCTCCGAAAGTCCGACGGTTAACAAGTCGAGACCGATGGATGCATTAGAGACTTAAGGTTATAATAAATAGTTAAAACAATTCTATGGTCAAAACTTGGGGATTCCCTTGTACATGGAGTTAATAAGGAAGTTGAGCTAAACAGATGAGCATAATGTGTATAGTATTTAGCAAAGGACATAACGATAGAATTCGTTGAGGTAGATTAGAACAAAATATGATATTTATAACGTCTTAGTTACAAAGGGATCGTAATCCTAAGCGAGTAGTAACTTTAGCCACGGATGGACTCGTCGAGACCTCAGAGTAATCTCAACGAGATGGTTTGTGAGATTTAGAAATTGGAATTTTAGTGGAGAATGTTGTTAAGATCCGCGGGGTGCCCAAAGAAGTGTGCATTTGAATACTTTTGACAAATAAGTTTTAAGGGAACATTACTAGAGAAGCGTGGACTCGGGTGGTCGTAATGATGACCAAGATTTGGGCCAACGAACTCATAACCAAGTTCAGGTTACAGCTCCGATACATATATATATATATGGCGGATGAGGTTGTAGTGTAATTGATATTTTAGCGTTGGAGTAAGTAAATTGAGAAGACCTAGAGGGCGTAAAACGGTTAGGTACGTATTCGATAGACAAAAGATTTAGAAAGTTAGAAACTAAACCAAAGAAACTTAAGTCGATGAATTGAAGGTAAAATAGAGGGGAGTTAGATTACAACCTGTGTGTTGTCAGGAATCTTTGAACGATAGTCAACCCAAATGACGTCGGGAAGTGGAGGATATTTCGAGGATTTAGGAAAAGTGACAATCTTTAATGGAGACCAATTGAGAAGTTAGAGAGTTTAACGTTTTGGGTGATTAAATTTTGACCAACGCGTGCTCGGGATGTCAGGTGGCAAATACATAGTTAGTGATCGTCTGATTAAAGGCTTAGGAAACTTGGTAAGATTGGATGCGTAGGTGATGATTGTTTAGGCCAATTGAAAGTAAGGAATGTGGTCATAAAGTTAATGTAGGAGTTCAGTTGGTGTGCATCCCGACTGTGGACAGAGTCGATGGAATTATGCTGAAGTTTGGGTCACAATCCAGAGATTTTATGAAGTGTGGGTATTTAATTTGGCAGGCGTTAGAAAGCTTGAACATAACTCTGATCTGAAGAAAACGGCAGAGGAAAGACAAGGATAAAGAAAACTTTAAAGTTCAGTATTATAGGAGGTTTAATATGTGAATTATTAAAAGATGATGCATGCGCAAATGTTAAGGTGGCAAATATGTCGCGGAGTTAATTAACTTGAGACTTAAAAATTTTAAATTGTGTTCAATGCTTTAGTGAGAAAGTGTACGATCAAGTCGAAAGTAGAGAATACAAATTTAAGGCCGATGATGGATAGTACAGTGAAGAATTTTGGTTTAGAACCCCGAAGAATGACCGTAGATACGGATGATAATCGAAGTATAAGGCCTGATGACATGAAACATTAATGTCAAAGACTATGAGTTAGAGCAAAATTTTGAGGACAAAATTCTAAATAAGGAGGGTAAATGTAATATCCGGCTCGTACGGATTTTGAGAATATTATTATTATATTTTTGGATGGCATTTTGTAAATATGATTATTATATTATTATTATTATTATTATTATATTATTATTATTATTATTATTATTATATTATTATTATTATATTATTATTATTATATTATTATTATTATATTATTATTATTATATTATTATTATTATATTATTATTATTATTATATTATTATTATTATATTATTATTATTATATTATTATTATTATTATATTATTATTATTATATTATTATTATATTATTATTATTATTATATTATTATTATTATTATATTATTATTATTATTATATTATTATTATTATATTATTATTATATTATTATTATTATATTATTATTATTATTATTATTATTATATTATTATTATTATATTATTATTATTATTATATTATTATTATTATATTATTATTATTATTATATTATTATTATTATATTATTATTATTATTATATTATTATTATTATATTATTATTATTATATTATTATTATTATATTATTATTATTATATTATTATTATTATATTATTATTATTATTATTATATTATTATTATTATTATATTATTATTATTATATTATTATTATTATATTATTATTATTATATTATTATTATTATTATTATATTATTATTATTATTATATTATTATTATTATATTATTATTATTATATTATTATTATTATATTATTATTATTATTATTATATTATTATTATTATTATATTATTATTATTATTATTATATTATTATTATTATTATTATTATTATATTATTATTATTATATTATTATTATTATTATTATTATTATATTATTATTATTATATTATTATTATTATATTATTATTATTATTATTATTATTATATTATTATTATTATATTATTATTATTATATTATTATTATTATTATTATTATATTATTATTATTATTATATTATTATTATTATATTATTATTATTATTATTATATTATTATTATTATATTATTATTATTATATTATTATTATTATTATTATTATTATTATTATTATTATATTATTATTATTATTATATTATTATTATTATTATTATTATTAATATAATAAAATCAACTGAATGGTTAACCATTCAGTTGATTTCGACGAACCCGAGCCCGACGCCGAGAGAGAGAAGGGAGCGCGACCCTCCGACGAACGACGAACGCCGTGACTTCCGCCCCTCTCCGGCCAGACGACGGCGGCGTGCGACCTCCGGCCATCTCCTCGCGCAACCCGAACGGTAAGCTCGACTTCGGCCCTGTTTTTGTTCGGTTTGGGGCTGGCGGTGGCGAGCTCGATTGAGCTCCGATCGCCGGCCATTTTCGGTCACTTCCGGCGTGGGTTTGTCAACCTAAGGCCGGCTATTGTCGATTGGCTGTGGAGCGCCCGAATTGGGCAAAAATCAGTGATGCCCGAATTAGGGCAATTCGGGTTTGTGCTTTGTAACTTCGATTTTAGGTTAGTTGTTGTTAATTGGATGTTAAAAGGATAGATTGGTGAAGAAATTGATGGAATTTGATGAAAAATCAAAAAGAGGAATTTTGGGAGAAAGGGGCAGTTCGGGTTTTTGATAAATTGACCTAGCTCCGGTCGTTTGTTTTTAAATTCCTTTTGGCATATTAAAATAGGTTATTAGAGGAGTACGTGGCCGCTGGAATCGTTCGATTCCGGTAACCGACGCGAAAGTTACGCGCGTTCAAAGTTTCGGGTCGGTTTTACCCAACCCGAATTAGTGGCCCGTTAAGTTAGGTTTTAATTGGATTAGACTAGAAATAGTAATTTGAGAGTAATTGGAGAATGTAGGCTTGATTTTAATGAAGTTTGAATGTTTGACATAGGTCGAGCCATATGTGACCGGATGTGCCAAAACCAGCAAGCTACGGACGACAGGTAAGTCTTCGTGACTTACTCTGACCAATCGGTCTACACCATACTTCGATGTCGCGTCGAGGATCCTTGAAGAGTTGTTTGCTTTAAATCGCTTTTGGTTGGGTAGTTAGGTTTAAATTGTTTATATGTTACTCTATTTCGGTTTTGATGGTATGCTCTGTCTATATGTGTATAGGTTGATTGTTGAGTTTTGATGGTATGCTTTGTCTACATGTTTACTGTTATATGAACTGTTCATGCATCACGTATTTCAAATGTCATGAAAACGAATTTCTGCACGTGTTTTAAGATAATGAATGAATGTCTGTAATGAATAAACGTAATCTGTCTGTATCTGGTTACGCGAGATGGGGCTCAGGCATGGCTGTAGGATTTGTGAGCATGTACCCCCCTCTCTAGGTGGAAAGTGGTAGTTCAACCGCGGAATGTATCCTTTCCATTTAGTGGGTTGATATCTCGGTAACAATCTGTCTGCGACGTAATGAAAATGAATCTGTAATCTGAATCTGTATCTGTTTTTGTATCTGAATCTGAGCATGTTTTCTGAATAGCATCTGCACGCATGCATCTGCATTTACGTAGCTTACTGAGATTTAATTATCTCATAGGTGTCTGTATGGTGTAGGTGACGTTTTAGGTGACATCGAACCAGGTGAGGATGGCGTTCCTCCTCCTGATGTAAGATGCAGCTGATGGATGATGGCCGTGGGAGTGCGCTGGGCAGTCGAGGCGCGTTTTGACCCGTGGGGAATGATGTAAAGGTATTTTGGGATGTATGTGAGTGTTTTGGAGGAGTTGGTATTTGGGATGTATGTAAGTATTTTGGAGGAGTTAATGGTATTATAAAATGTATAGTTGATCATATTAGGATGCTTGGATCTGGTTAGGTGATAGATTTATGTTAATGGTATTATAAAATGTATAGTTGATCATATTAGGGTGTTTGGTTCTGTTTAGTTGATAGATTTGTTTTATAAAACGTTTGTTAAGGTTTTTATTTGGATTTTTATGAACTGCTTGGTATTTTGTAAACAGGAGGACATGTTAAACTTTTAAACGGAACCATGCAGTTTGTTTTCGTGAAAATGTGTTTTGTTTAATTATATCTCGAGTCGTTCTGAGTGAGATTTCGGAGATGTAGGAGTATCGGTGGTTTAAAGTTAAGTCGTATTGGGAAGTGTATGTTTGTGATGTAGTTATAATTCGTGGTATAGATAGAATTGCGTTAGTGAAATGGTGAGGTGTATTTTGTAGGTGTTTGTGCGCGTGTTAGTTTAAATAATAGTTTTGAAATTTTTTAAACGTTTTATTAAATCGTTTTCCACTTAAACGCTAAGTATAAAAAGAAAAAGAAGAATTTCGTACGGGAAATAGGGTACAGTGTCTGGGTCGTTACACTACTGGGATATTAGGTACAACGTTATTTTAGGAATAGGATGAATGTGTTAGAATACTTAAGGGAAAATGATTACATGAGAAGCTAAGGGAAAGAAGAATATTTTAACGCATTTTATGGTATGGTGAGACAGTTTAAAAGGAAGGTGAGAGTGCAGTAGACTAAATACAGGATGATGCAGACTTTAGAACGAAAGGATTATGCACTAGGATGAGTAACCTAGCGTGCTGCGATGTGTGGTGAACCCTTAAGAATTTGTTACTATTGGAGGAATGTAAATTTACGGGATGTGAGATTTACATAGATAGAAAATGGATCCTAATCGATGAATTTTTGAGGTTTTAGAAATTGACAAAGCAGATAGGGGTTTAAAACTCAACCATAAAGCCGTTAAGAGATACTCTAGATCATCGAAGTACAATTAGTATGTTTAAGTGATCAAGGAGTTGTGGTAGAGACTTGTGTAGTTTGGGATCCATAGGAAGTTGAAAGAAGGTTATATTTAAGAATTTAATTTAAGTTAATTGTTGAAAGGATAAGAAAAGTGACTATTACTTTGAAAGTTTAGAGAGTGTAAGTAATCGATATCGAGTCTTGGACGTAAAATCTAGGCACTGCTTAGGCGTGCTCGTATTGACCATTACCCATAAAGAAAATAAAGAGATCAAACCAGAGTTTGGAAGTTAAAAATTTTGAGGAAATTAAGGGACCAAAGTTTTTATGCAAGGTGATATCCAGGTTACTAGAACTGGCCGTTCCCTAGGATTGAGTACCGTCTTAGAAGACTAATCTATAAGGAACAATTATCATGTGCGAAAAGATTATGTCTGCCATGGTACAGAAAAGGGCTTAGGGAGGTTAAGGGTGATCACCAAATAGTAGACACGTCAGGCAATTGGTGCTGCTTGATCGAGAGATACGGAACAAAGATATAAGAGTTGGAAATAACTTAGAAACCGGGCTGTTTTATCTAATTAGAGATGAGTTTGGCACCTTAAGTAAAAGTCCTGTATAGGGGTTCAGATATGAGCCCGTAGTGAATACAGTTTAAGTTAAGAACCCCCAAGCATGGGGCTTACCTCCAGAATGGACGTAGAAACATCAATGTTCGAGGAACTAGGAGAGTGAACCTTAATGAAGTAATATTTAAAAAAAATTTTGGATAATAGGAGGGCAAGATTTGGGAGTTTTAGGAGATCTGGTTAAGGATGTAAACTTATCTACAACAAGATTACTAACAAGTAGATCGTTGGATGAGTCGTTACAAGGAAACCAAGTAAAATATTTAGAACCTAACTAGAAGGTATGATAGGTAGCAGACTAGTTAGTTACTTTTGAGGAAATCCTTTTAGGATATTCGAATTAAGTGTAAAACATAATTTAATTAAATGAAGAGTTTAGATTGGAAGTTTGACTCAAATTTAAGAGTCGTGTTAATTGAGGGATTTCTGGGCTATCGGATGAGGAGAGCGAGAACTTACACGAAGAACGTTCAAGTGCATTAGGAATAAGGTTAAGTTAGAAAATTTCAAAGGTTCGACCCTTATGTAACGAAGTTGAGGCCATTAATTTTGTAAATAGCTAAGGTAGGGTTAATGGATTTAAGTGTGAGATGTAAATCGCAACTTGAGGACGATTAAATCTTTAAAAAAAAATCATTGATCGAAAGATATGGATGTTAGCTTAAATAGGAGGTTCACACCATAGAATGTATGACTACATACTGCCATGTAGTTCTGTAGTTCATGGGTCAGAAAGATAGAGACTATACGGTGTAGAGTTAAAATAAGAGTTTAAGAAGGGTTTCGACTCGTTATTAATGGGGTCAGTATTGAACCATAAGCACCATTTAGGTTATTGATGAATAGTTTAATGAGTAGAATAGACATAAGAGCTTGATAGTGTTTGATAGTAACCAAGGTAAAAGTTGACAAATCGAGCCTAGTGGACGAGTTCTGGGAGTTTAGGGGATACCTTTAAGCGTAAATGGTATTTGAAAAAAGTTGAATTGAGGATTATGGTAAGAAGGCATGTAGCAGGTCCCTTAGTGTTATAGAATTGATGAGCTTTGAGGGATTATTGTGATTGGGTACGCGTTGAAATAAAATAAAATAAAATAAAATAAAATAAAATAAAATAAAATAAAATAAAATAAAATAAAATAAAATAAAATAAAATAAAATAAAATAAAATAAAATAAAATAAAATAAAATAAAATAAAATAAAATAAAATAAAATAAAATAAAATAAAATAAAATAAAATAAAATAAAATAAAATAAAATAAAATAAAATAAAATAAAATAAAATAAAATAAAATAAAATAAAATAAAATAAAATAAAATAAAATAAAATAAAATAAAATAAAATAAAATAAAATAAAATAAAATAAAATAAAATAAAATAAAATAAAATAAAATAAAATAAAATAAAATAAAATAAAATAAAATAAAATAAAATAAAATAAAATAAAATAAAATAAAATAAAATAAAATAAAATAAAATAAAATAAAATAAAATAAAATAAAATAAAATAAAATAAAATAAAATAAAATAAAATAAAATAAAATAAAATAAAATAAAATAAAATAAAATAAAATAAAATAAAATAAAATAAAATAAAATAAAATAAAATAAAATAAAATAAAATAAAATAAAATAAAATAAAATAAAATAAAATAAAATAAAATAAAATAAAATAAAATAAAATAAAATAAAATAAAATAAAATAAAATAAAATAAAATAAAATAAAATAAAATAAAATAAAATAAAATAAAATAAAATAAAATAAAATAAAATAAAATAAAATAAAATAAAATAAAATAAAATAAAATAAAATAAAATAAAATAAAATAAAATAAAATAAAATAAAATAAAATAAAATAAAATAAAATAAAATAAAATAAAATAAAATAAAATAAAATAAAATAAAATAAAATAAAATAAAATAAAATAAAATAAAATAAAATAAAATAAAATAAAATAAAATAAAATTTTGAGCTGAAGTTAAGTAAGAGGAATGGAGGGTTTAAGTGGGGATTGGTCAGTTGAAGTCCATGAGCGTATGAGCGGCTTAGCGCATAATTAGGTGAAACGTAAAATTTTAGAGTTGTAGGGGGTCTGTCAATGCCCAATAGATGATTAAAACCATACGGATATCGAGATTTGTACTGTGAGCTTAATTATGTAGGTAATGTGGAGGCGAATAATTTGAGGATTAACCAAGTAACAATTTTGAGGACAAAATTTCATTTAAGGAGGGAAGGATGTAACGCCCGGGTTTTTCGGGTTCCTACTCTTTATGGTATTTTTGTAAAATAGCATATTGAGGTCATTACACGAGCAGAAAATTTTGTTAGAATCTTAGTGATTGACTATGAGGGTTAGGGAAATAAAGGAATTTTCGAGGAATTTAAACCTATAACGCCCGAGTTACCGATTTTCCACCGTCTAGTGTTTTAATTCGTATAAATAGTTAGTTGAGTCCGTTTTGCGAGTGGAAAATTTTATTGGAACCCCAAAGATTTATGAGGAATTTTAGTGGATTAATAATATTTTGGAGTAAACCAAATCATAGGTTATTAAACGAAATTATGTAAAAGAATAATAGGAAGGGCATTATGGTAATTTGCTAGCAAAATATTAATTAAAACCTAAAACCTTCAAGTTATCTCTCATTTTCTCACGATCTCTCTCTCTCTCCCTGGCGGCTTGCTCTCCCTTTTTTCTCTCCCACGATTCTTCCCTCCTCCATTCCACCTCCTAGCCGATTCTCCTTCCGTTTTCTTCAACGTTCAAAGCTCTAGGTAAGATTTCTAATCTTTGGATAGGTTTAGTTTCGTTTTTAGGGATTGTTATTTATTATGATTGTCACGACCCTTCCCAGTGATATCGTTTTTTTTTTTTTTTTGAAAACTTTTACTTTAACTGTACTTAGGCGGAAATCTTAATCGAAGTTAAAATCGGAATTGAAATCGAAGTTCGTTTAGTAACTCTTTTAAAACAATCCATAAAACCATTAAAACTTAAAATAAATAAACATTTAAAACAATTAACTAATAAATAA
This sequence comes from Begonia masoniana, assembly GCA_022432975.1. Lineage (NCBI taxonomy): Eukaryota > Viridiplantae > Streptophyta > Magnoliopsida > Cucurbitales > Begoniaceae > Begonia > Begonia masoniana. The sequence goes on along the minus strand of CM039513.1, from coordinate 26,737,840 downwards.
AATTTAAATTCTTTTTTTTTTTTTATAATGGGGGGGTGGCGATTAGTAGCCACAAAAGTGGCTATTAATCGCCCATACCTTTCTTAGGTATGGCGATCAGTAGCCACAAAAGTGGCTACTAATCGCCCCATGGGCGACTGCAATAGGCGACTAGTCGCCTGTTGCATGTCGCCAGTGGCGACTTATCGCCACAATTGTGGCGATTAGTCGCCACGCTCTCTGGATTCTCTCCAGAGAGCAACGCCACATTTCTCCTAAGGGGCGATTACTCGCCTCCCAAAGGCGAGTAATCGCCAGGCTCTCTGGATTTTCTCCAGAGAACCGAGCTGCTTCTTTCCTCTCTTTCTTTTTCTTTCATTTTCTTCACTTCGCCCCTGCACTCCACATAAAATTCAAAACTCACAACACCAAATACAAACAAAGCCTAACACTCATCAACCCCTTCTCTTCTTTCATTTTCTCTCACACAATTATCTTACATACATCCTTAAAACATAACCTTTATCCAAACCCCCAAACACACACAATTCATCACGTACTTCTCACAATAACACTTCCACACTAAATTACTCCACCTCATAACCACACAATCACTTGCCCGTAGTACATTCGTGACTTGCCCCGTAGTACATTCGTGACTTGCCCCGTAGTACATTCGTGACTTGCCCCGTAGTACATTCGTGACTTGCCCCGTAGTACATTCGTGACTTGCCCCGTAGTACATTCGTGACTTGCCCCGTAGTACATTCGTGACTTGCCCCGTAGTACATTCGTGACTTGCCCCGTAGTACATTCGTGACTTGCCCCGTAGTACATTCGTGACTTGCCCCGTAGTACATTCGTGACTTGCCCCGTAGTACATTCGTGACTTGCCCCGTAGTACATTCGTGACTTGCCCCGTAGTACATTCGTGACTTGCCCCGTAGTACATTCGTGACTTGCCCCGTAGTACATTCGTGACTTGCCCCGTAGTACATTCGTGACTTGCCCCGTAGTACATTCGTGACTTGCCCCGTAGTACATTCGTGACTTGCCCCGTAGTACATTCGTGACTTGCCCCGTAGTACATTCGTGACTTGCCCCGTAGTACATTCGTGACTTGCCCCGTAGTACATTCGTGACTTGCCCCGTAGTACATTCGTGACTTGCCCCGTAGTACATTCGTGACTTGCCCCGTAGTACATTCGTGACTTGCCCCGTAGTACATTCGTGACTTGCCCCGTAGTACATTCGTGACTTGCCCCGTAGTACATTCGTGACTTGCCCCGTAGTACATTCGTGACTTGCCCCGTAGTACATTCGTGACTTGCCCCGTAGTACATTCGTGACTTGCCCCGTAGTACATTCGTGACTTGCCCCGTAGTACATTCGTGACTTGCCCCGTAGTACATTCGTGACTTGCCCCGTAGTACATTCGTGACTTGCCCCGTAGTACATTCGTGACTTGCCCCGTAGTACATTCGTGACTTGCCCCGTAGTACATTCGTGACTTGCCCCGTAGTACATTCGTGACTTGCCCCGTAGTACATTCGTGACTTGCCCCGTAGTACATTCGTGACTTGCCCCGTAGTACATTCGTGACTTGCCCCGTAGTACATTCGTGACTTGCCCCGTAGTACATTCGTGACTTGCCCCGTAGTACATTCGTGACTTGCCCCGTAGTACATTCGTGACTTGCCCCGTAGTACATTCGTGACTTGCCCCGTAGTACATTCGTGACTTGCCCCGTAGTACATTCGTGACTTGCCCCGTAGTACATTCGTGACTTGCCCCGTAGTACATTCGTGACTTGCCCCGTAGTACATTCGTGACTTGCCCCGTAGTACATTCGTGACTTGCCCCGTAGTACATTCGTGACTTGCCCCGTAGTACATTCGTGACTTGCCCCGTAGTACATTCGTGACTTGCCCCGTAGTACATTCGTGACTTGCCCCGTAGTACATTCGTGACTTGCCCCGTAGTACATTCGTGACTTGCCCCGTAGTACATTCGTGACTTGCCCCGTAGTACATTCGTGACTTGCCCCGTAGTACATTCGTGACTTGCCCCGTAGTACATTCGTGACTTGCCCCGTAGTACATTCGTGACTTGCCCCGTAGTACATTCGTGACTTGCCCCGTAGTACATTCGTGACTTGCCCCGTAGTACATTCGTGACTTGCCCCGTAGTACATTCGTGACTTGCCCCGTAGTACATTCGTGACTTGCCCCGTAGTACATTCGTGACTTGCCCCGTAGTACATTCGTGACTTGCCCCGTAGTACATTCGTGACTTGCCCCGTAGTACATTCGTGACTTGCCCCGTAGTACATTCGTGACTTGCCCCGTAGTACATTCGTGACTTGCCCCGTAGTACATTCGTGACTTGCCCCGTAGTACATTCGTGACTTGCCCCGTAGTACATTCGTGACTTGCCCCGTAGTACATTCGTGACTTGCCCCGTAGTACATTCGTGACTTGCCCCGTAGTACATTCGTGACTTGCCCCGTAGTACATTCGTGACTTGCCCCGTAGTACATTCGTGACTTGCCCCGTAGTACATTCGTGACTTGCCCCGTAGTACATTCGTGACTTGCCCCGTAGTACATTCGTGACTTGCCCCGTAGTACATTCGTGACTTGCCCCGTAGTACATTCGTGACTTGCCCCGTAGTACATTCGTGACTTGCCCCGTAGTACATTCGTGACTTGCCCCGTAGTACATTCGTGACTTGCCCCGTAGTACATTCGTGACTTGCCCCGTAGTACATTCGTGACTTGCCCCGTAGTACATTCGTGACTTGCCCCGTAGTACATTCGTGACTTGCCCCGTAGTACATTCGTGACTTGCCCCGTAGTACATTCGTGACTTGCCCCGTAGTACATTCGTGACTTGCCCCGTAGTACATTCGTGACTTGCCCCGTAGTACATTCGTGACTTGCCCCGTAGTACATTCGTGACTTGCCCCGTAGTACATTCGTGACTTGCCCCGTAGTACATTCGTGACTTGCCCCGTAGTACATTCGTGACTTGCCCCGTAGTACATTCGTGACTTGCCCCGTAGTACATTCGTGACTTGCCCCGTAGTACATTCGTGACTTGCCCCGTAGTACATTCGTGACTTGCCCCGTAGTACATTCGTGACTTGCCCCGTAGTACATTCGTGACTTGCCCCGTAGTACATTCGTGACTTGCCCCGTAGTACATTCGTGACTTGCCCCGTAGTACATTCGTGACTTGCCCCGTAGTACATTCGTGACTTGCCCCGTAGTACATTCGTGACTTGCCCCGTAGTACATTCGTGACTTGCCCCGTAGTACATTCGTGACTTGCCCCGTAGTACATTCGTGACTTGCCCCGTAGTACATTCATGACTTGCCCCGTAGTACATTCGTGACTTGCCCCGTAGTACATTCGTGACTTGCCCCGTAGTACATTCGTGACTTGCCCCGTAGTACATTCATCATTCATCATTCATTATCGTTCTTTAATTCAACATTTTCATAAAACATGCTCATAAATAGTTCGTATGCACTTTAGTAAAACATGATGCATGAGGTATAACATACGTAAGGAAAAACCTATCAAACGAGCACTACTTAAATCACTAAAGCACTACCTAAAACTACCCGTCCTTTCTATCAACCCCTATTTCCACCTTTTTCATCACATCAAACATCATCAACATTGTACGATGTAGGGCCTTAGTGGCCGGAAAGCCTAACGCTCACTTACCTGGCGTCCTAAATATGCCGAGCACCATCCTTTGAGCTTGGGTTACCTAGAGCATTTAACAACACATCATTAATATCGACTTTCAAACATCGAATCTAAACAATCGACTTCTCAAGCTAGGACAAACTCTTCCAAACATTCTAATTCATTTCTTCTAGGCATTTCATCGAGCACGTGGTGCTCACCAACTTCAAAACTCCATTAATACTTTCCAAATTATTTTCAACAACCTAAACTTAACATTAAACCTCAACCAACATCATCAATCTACTCCAACAACCTCAATAATTAATAATACATCATTAATGAGTAATAAATAAACAACCCTAACGATTTCTAACAAAAACCCTAAGTTTCTCCAGAAACCTAACTAAAAATAGCTTCAAAAACGAACAATATCTTGACTAAAACGTAGAGCTTACCCTAAGAGTCGATTTGGCGAAGAAACTAGAGGAGAAACTCGCCGGAAACAGAGGAGTCGTCGGCGTTTGAAGGAATGGCGATGGAGGAGAAGAAATGTCGCGAGAGAGGAGAGGGAGAGGATTTTCGTGCGTGGAGGAGAAGTGAGAAAGAGAGAGAGAACTTAGGTTTTAATAGAATTAAACCTCAAAATTACCTAAATACCCTTAGTCAATTTCTTAACTTAAATCGTTACTTCGTCTATCGATTTAATTTCTCCAAAATTCCCTTATTTCTCCAAATATTCTATTTTATTCCTAGGGTCCTAACAAAACTTCCCTTTGGCCATTTGGACTTAATTTACTATTTCCACGAATTAAACGATATAGGGCTTACAAATTAAAAACCCGGCAGCTATAACTTAAAACTAGAATTCAAAGTTTCCGGGTGTTACATCCTACCCTCCTTATTTAAAATTTTGTCCCCAAAATTTCGTACCTGAACAAATTTGGATATCTGTTCATCATGTCCTGTTGTCGTTCCCACGTTGCCTCCTCTACGTTTTGATTTCTCCATAGTACTTTAACAAGAGGGATTGACTTATTACGCAGGACCTTAACCGAAGATTCCAAGATCTGTATCGGCTTCTCTTCATAGGTCAAAGTTGGCCGTATCTCTAGATCAACTGGTTCTACCACGTGCGTAGGATCACGTATACACTTCCTTAACATAGACACGTGGAAGACATCATGTACGCCCTCCATAGACAACGGCAATTGAAGCCTATATGCTGTAGCTCCAATCCTTTCTGTAATCTGAAACGGTCCAACAAACCATGGATTTAACTTCCCTCTGTTACCAAAGCGAACCACGCCTTTGAATGGTGAAACTTTCAAAAACACTTCGTCACCAACTACAAATTCCCTTATTTCTCCAAATATTCTATTTTATTCCTAGGGTCCTAACAAAACTTCCCTTTGGCCATTTGGACTTAATTTACTATTTCCACGAATTAAACGATATAGGGCTTACAAATTAAAAACCCGGCAGCTATAACTTAAAACTAGAATTCAAAGTTTCCGGGTGTTACATCCTACCCTCCTTATTTAAAATTTTGTCCCCAAAATTTCGTACCTGAACAAATTTGGATATCTGTTCATCATGTCCTGTTGTCGTTCCCACGTTGCCTCCTCTACGTTTTGATTTCTCCATAGTACTTTAACAAGAGGGATTGACTTATTACGCAGGACCTTAACCGAAGATTCCAAGATCTGTATCGGCTTCTCTTCATAGGTCAAAGTTGGCCGTATCTCTAGATCAACTGGTTCTACCACGTGCGTAGGATCACGTATACACTTCCTTAACATAGACACGTGGAAGACATCATGTACGCCCTCCATAGACAACGGCAATTGAAGCCTATATGCTGTAGCTCCAATCCTTTCTGTAATCTGAAACGGTCCAACAAACCATGGATTTAACTTCCCTCTGTTACCAAAGCGAACCACGCCTTTGAATGGTGAAACTTTCAAAAACACTTCGTCACCAACTACAAATTCCAAATCTCGCCTTCTTCGATCCGCATAGCTCTTTTGGCGACTCTGTGCGGTCTCCATTCTTTGTCTAATCAAATCAACCTTTTCAGACAATTGTTGCAAAATTTCTGGCCCAATCAATCTAGCTTCGCCTACTTGTTGGCAGACAAGACATGATTGTACATAATCGGCCACATTACGTTTCATATTCGGCCACCAATAGTGCACTTTCAGATCTCGATACACCTTGGTGTTACCTGGATGCACTGAGGACATCGATGAATGAGCCTCTGACATGACTAACTTCCTCAACCCTTCATCCTTCGGAACGTACAAGCGGTCACGAAATCTCAGAAGGCCATCCATCGAGTAACTGAAATCTAAAGGTACAACTGACAACTTTGCTACAATTGCCATCTTTTCCTCTGTATCCTTCTGTTGAGCTTCCTTTATCTTGTCCAACAGAGTGGGCCGTATAGTCAAACCTGCAAGTAGGGCTGAAAGTTCTGGAACTATCTCGAGTTCAAACCCTTGCATCTCCTTTCTCAATGAAGCTGCCATACTGAAAGCAACTGACTCCTCTGTTCCAGGCATTATGCTCAGAGCATCTGCCACTGTATTTGCTTTTCCAGGGTGATATTTGATTTTGAAGTCGTAGTCTTTAACGAATTCCAACCATATCCTCTGCCTCATATTCAAATCTTTCTGTGTAAACAGGTATTTTAAACTTTTGTGATCTGAAAACACTTCACATTTCTGTCCATAAAGGTAGTGTCTCCATATCTTTAACGCGAATACCACCGCTGCCAGTTCTAAATCATGAGTTGGGTAATTTTCTTCATAACTTTTCAATTGCCTCGAAGCATAGGCAATGACCTTTCCTTCCTGCATCAGCACGCATCCCAAACCGACTTTGGACGCGTCACAATAAATACAGTACACCCCATTCTCCACTAGCGAAGTCAGCAAAGGCGCTGTGGTCAACTTTCGCTTCAATGTCTGAAAGCTTTCTTCACACGCCTTAGTCCACTCATACTTCACTTCTTTCTTTGTCAAGTTCGTCAAAGGCTTAGCGATTACCGAAATGTAACGGCCCAATCTCCTGATCCACTCCCCCAGCCTAGGCCCACAGCCCCAACCGGCGAGAGTAACCAGCCTCATGTCCGTGCAGTCTCACGCAGAGCCCTGCCACGTGGCAGCCACACAGGCCCACCACGTGTACTCACGATCTTCCCTCTCCCTGCAGAGGGTTTTTGACTTGCCCCGTAGTACATTCATGACTTGCCCCGTAGTACATTCATGACTTGCCCCGTAGTACATTCATGACTTGCCCCGTAGTACATTCATGACTTGCCCCGTAGTACATTCATGACTTGCCCCGTAGTACATTCATGACTTGCCCCGTAGTACATTCATGACTTGCCCCGTAGTACATTCATGACTTGCCCCGTAGTACATTCATGACTTGCCCCGTAGTACATTCATGACTTGCCCCGTAGTACATTCATGACTTGCCCCGTAGTACATTCATGACTTGCCCCGTAGTACATTCATGACTTGCCCCGTAGTACATTCATGACTTGCCCCGTAGTACATTCATGACTTGCCCCGTAGTACATTCATGACTTGCCCCGTAGTACATTCATGACTTGCCCCGTAGTACATTCATGACTTGCCCCGTAGTACATTCATGACTTGCCCCGTAGTACATTCATGACTTGCCCCGTAGTACATTCATGACTTGCCCCGTAGTACATTCATGACTTGCCCCGTAGTACATTCATGACTTGCCCCGTAGTACATTCATGACTTGCCCCGTAGTACATTCATGACTTGCCCCGTAGTACATTCATGACTTGCCCCGTAGTACATTCATGACTTGCCCCGTAGTACATTCATGACTTGCCCCGTAGTACATTCATGACTTGCCCCGTAGTACATTCATGACTTGCCCCGTAGTACATTCATGACTTGCCCCGTAGTACATTCATGACTTGCCCCGTAGTACATTCATGACTTGCCCCGTAGTACATTCATGACTTGCCCCGTAGTACATTCATGACTTGCCCCGTAGTACATTCATGACTTGCCCCGTAGTACATTCATGACTTGCCCCGTAGTACATTCATGACTTGCCCCGTAGTACATTCATGACTTGCCCCGTAGTACATTCATGACTTGCCCCGTAGTACATTCATGACTTGCCCCGTAGTACATTCATGACTTGCCCCGTAGTACATTCATGACTTGCCCCGTAGTACATTCATGACTTGCCCCGTAGTACATTCATGACTTGCCCCGTAGTACATTCATGACTTGCCCCGTAGTACATTCATGACTTGCCCCGTAGTACATTCATGACTTGCCCCGTAGTACATTCATGACTTGCCCCGTAGTACATTCATGACTTGCCCCGTAGTACATTCATGACTTGCCCCGTAGTACATTCATGACTTGCCCCGTAGTACATTCATGACTTGCCCCGTAGTACATTCATGACTTGCCCCGTAGTACATTCATGACTTGCCCCGTAGTACATTCATGACTTGCCCCGTAGTACATTCATGACTTGCCCCGTAGTACATTCATGACTTGCCCCGTAGTACATTCATGACTTGCCCCGTAGTACATTCATGACTTGCCCCGTAGTACATTCATGACTTGCCCCGTAGTACATTCATGACTTGCCCCGTAGTACATTCATGACTTGCCCCGTAGTACATTCATGACTTGCCCCGTAGTACATTCATGACTTGCCCCGTAGTACATTCATGACTTGCCCCGTAGTACATTCATGACTTGCCCCGTAGTACATTCATGACTTGCCCCGTAGTACATTCATGACTTGCCCCGTAGTACATTCATGACTTGCCCCGTAGTACATTCATGACTTGCCCCGTAGTACATTCATGACTTGCCCCGTAGTACATTCATGACTTGCCCCGTAGTACATTCATGACTTGCCCCGTAGTACATTCATGACTTGCCCCGTAGTACATTCATGACTTGCCCCGTAGTACATTCATGACTTGCCCCGTAGTACATTCATGACTTGCCCCGTAGTACATTCATGACTTGCCCCGTAGTACATTCATGACTTGCCCCGTAGTACATTCATGACTTGCCCCATAGTACATTCATGAATTGCCCGTAGTACATTCGTGACTTGCCCCTAGTACATTCATGACTTTTCCCGTAGTACATTCGTGACTTGCCCCGTTGTAACATTCATCATTCATCATTCATTATTGTTCTTTAAGTCACATTTTCATAAAACATGCTCATAAATAGTTCGTATGCACGTTAGTAAAACATGATGCATGAGGTATAACATACGTAAGGAAAAACCTATCGAACGAGCACTACTTAAATCACTAAAGCACTACCTAAAACTACCCGTCCTTTCTACCAACCCTATTTCCACCTTTTTCATCACATCAAACATCATCAACATTGTACGACGTAGGGCCTTAGTGGCCGGAAAGCCTAACGGTCACTTACCTGGCGTCCTAAATATGCCGAGCACCGTCCTTTGAGCTTGGGTTACCTAGAGCATTTAACAACACATCATTAATATCGACTTTCAAACATCGAATCTAAACAATCGACTTCTCAAGCTAGGACAAACTCTTCCAAACATTCTAATTCATTTCTTCTAGGCATTTCATCGAGCACGTGGTGCTCACCAACTTCAAAACACCATTAATACTTTCCAAATCATTTTCAACAACCTAAACTTAACATTAAACCTCAACCAACATCATCAATCTACTCCAACAACCTCAATAATTAATAATACATCATTAATGAGTAATAAATAAACAACCCTAACGATTTCTAACAAAAACCCTAAGTTTCTCCAGAAACCTAACTAAAAATAGCTTCAAAAACGAACAATATCTTGACTAAAACGTAGAGCTTACCCTAAGAGTCGATTTGGGGAAGAAACTAGAGGAGAAACTCGCCGGAAACAGAGGAGTCGTCGGCGTTTGAAGGAATGGCGATGGAGGAGAAGAAATGTCGCGAGAGAGGAGAGGGAGAGGATTTTCGTACGTGGAGGAGAAGTGAGAAAGAGAGAGAGAACTTAGGTTTTAATAGAATTAAACCTCAAAATTACCTAAATACTCTTAGTCAATTTCTTAACTTAAATCGTTACTTCGTCTATCGATTTAATTTCTCCAAAATTCCCTTATTTCTCCAAATATTCTATTTTATTCCTAGGGTCCTAACAAAACTTCCCTTTGGCCATTTGGACTTAATTTACTATTTCCACGAATTAAACGATATAGGGCTTACAAATTAAAAACCCGGCAGCTATAACTTAAAACTAGAATTCAAAGTGTCCGGGTGTTACAATGATTGTAACACCCCGAACCCGCCCCGGGCCCGGTGCGTTACGTTGAAAACAAATCCCGTGTTTAAACGACGTTTAAAAGTAATTTAATAAAATTCTCGATTCGGTTTTCAGGTTTTTCGAACCCTCAATTTTTCTTGGAGAGCGTGTCTAAATTACTTTCAAATACGTTGGAAAAATGTCGGGTTAAAATGGTTTGGAAAAATTGGAGTTTAAAAAAAAAATTAAAAAAAAAAAACAAGGAGGGGCGCTGCTGGGCGCCGCGCGCGCGCCACGCGCCCACGCGACCCTGGCTCGCGCACAGAGCGCGCCTAATGCGCGCTCAGCGCGCCCAGCTGGTGTCGGAGGCGATTATTCGCCTCCCGGTGGCGACTAATCGCCACCTTCTCTGCCGTTTCTGCCAAAAATCGCCCCAGAGGCGATTGCTCGCCTTCCCATGGCGTCCAATCGCCACCCCCTCGGGTTTTTGACCCCAAAACGCCCAAAAACCTGACTTTTTCCCGACTTTTCAACTTTCCTTCATTTTTCTACGACTAAAACACCTCCAAAAATTCCAAAAATTTAAACATACCTTTTCGGCACCTAAACCTTCAAAGCCCATAAAAATTTTGGAAAACCGACTTCAAACGGAGAAATACAAAAATAGCAAAGTTAACCCGACGTTAATTATTTTTAAATCAAAACGAGCGGCATAACGCCTAAAATCTTAAAAACCCAAAACTTTAAATCCAAACACAAAATATATATTTTCAAGTTTCCAAATACTACAACCATCATCCAAAACTCCACCAACTCGAAAACGTTAATATTTAATACGAAAACATTTATAAACACAATGTATTAAAACATAAACAAACCACTATTTTTCCTTAACATTTCTTAAACCATAATCCTTTCAAACTATTTACAACACTCCCACAAAATACCCGAAGAAGGATAGTGGTCCAGACGCCCCGACAATGGCCTGCACCGGCGGACTCCGTACTCCTCTGACTGCGGCCTAATCCTGAGCTGTCTCATCGACCTCACCTGTATAACACTCGTCACCTACACCATAGAACACAAAAAGGTAAGCCTAACGCTTAGCAAGTAGGGAAATAATGCACAACGACACGCTAAATGCTCGACTCAATCCTAACATGCAGTTTCTACACACTCAGTTACTTTCTTTTCATTTCAATTGCATTTATCTTTCACTTCCAGGTGAATCAAGTAGGCACACGCCCCCACACAGTCCAGGACGGCCACGCCTTGATCCACGGAGCTAGACCGGAGGCACACGTCCCAACACAGTCCAGGACGGCCAACACGAATCTCCCCCAATCGATCGTAGAATCCTCATTGTGCACTTCAAGCACGAACAGGTCGAGGAATTCATACTCACGACACATTACGTACATTAACAGGGCATCTCGAATAAAATCCCTCGCGGGGTGCTCAACGAGCCACTTGCCCAACGAAGCTATTCTACTCGATACCAAGTTGCATATCACTTCTTATCTTTCTTCCACATCATCCTCACCACTCAAACATGCAAAAACACGTGATTTCGTAGTTTAGAAAACAATGATGCATGACACCCGATGCATAACAAAAGCAAAACATAACAAACAAACAACCAATCCCTACCATTCTATGGTGTAGGCCCAAAGGCAACAAACACTCATCCACTACTTACCTGGTTGCTCGATACGTTCCCGCTCACTTCGTCCGATCAAATCACACGTTCAATCACCTAAAATAACGAAAATTTACTTAATAACAAACTAAAAGATTCTATGGAAATCAACTAACTAAACTAAAGAAATTCTTAACCTAAACTAACTAGATTATGACACAAATCATTTCCAACACACCAAACCCGATTTTTATGAAATTTACCGACGTCCAATTTTAAACGGCCATAACTTTCTCGTTTTTTAACGGATTTCGACGTGCCACCCCAACTCGGAAACCTCTACACGTCTACTATCCTTTGAATCACTCAAAGTAACCAAACAAAGTAATTGGCCAACTCGAAAATCCAGCAAACAGAATCGGGTATATAGGTGTTCTTCAACCATTTTTGTGGAACAGTTCACCAATCTTCAATCTAACCCTAACATCTACCTAAACCAAGTCATTCAACAACCAAATCATCAAAATAGGAAAGAAATCTAACATTTAAACCCAATTTTTGCACTTCACATTCTAGGGTTTCCAAACCCTATGCCATCCCCCACAAAACACCCTAAAAACACTCCTAATCTTCCTCCAAAGTTACAAAAACCAAAACCCATAAAGTTTTTACCTTAAATGCCTTGAGAGAATTGAAGAAAGGGGAGGAAGGAGGTCGGCTATGGAGGAAAGAGGGCATCGATGGAGATGAAGGGGAAAAATGAGAGAAATCAACTTTTAACCTAAAGTTTTCTTCCACTTTTTGTTTTCCCCCCACCAAAGTTATAAAATTTGCAAAACAACCCTCACTTTTCTCTTCTTCTTCTTCCAACGTGAAGCCCTTTTTATTTCACCTATTTCTTCCATTTATTTCATTCAATGATACCTTTCTATTGTTTGAAAAACAAAAACACCTTTTGACTTTTCCACTTAGTGGTTTGAATAGTCAAACATCACTTTCTCTTTTTGCTTGCCTTAATCCCAAATCCATTTCTCTATTTTTTTTATTACATGACTTAATTCCAATCCTTTTACCCTTAAAATAAACCCTCCTAACCGTATATTCTAGGACATACGTGCATTACAGGAAATTCTCGGGTGTTACAATGATTTCTATTAGAAGTTGTTGGGAGTTATAGGTTTTGTCAGAAATCGATAGTGTTGCGTGTTTATACTCGTTGATGATACATTTATTACTATTGGAGTAGTTAGGATAAATTATTGGTGGAGTTATTGAATTTGTTGCGGTTGGGAGTAGGGGTGTGCAAATCGAACTGGAACCGATGAACCGATGAACCGAACTGGAACCGGTGAAATAGGTTCAGTTTTGATCGGTTTTGACCATAGGTTCGGTTCGGTTTGGTTTCATTTTATAGAAACCGATGAATTAGGTTCGATTTTTGATTTGGATCGGTCAAAACCAATACAAACCGAACAAAACCGGACCTAGAATTAAAAAAAAAAGAATATTGAACTGAAGAGTAAAGCCCCAAATCGTCGGGTCTTCACTCTTTAGTAAAGCGTGAATTTGAGCTGGAATTTGATCGAAAGCGAAAATCATTTGAAGAGGAACTGAAAAATAGAATGATTGAAGTTGAGAACAAGGAGGTTGAAATCAAGCACTCTGAAGAAAAAAATTGGCAAGAGAGAGCAAGCATTGGAAAAGCGATTGGAAAAGTTCAGAGAGAAAGAGGAGAACTATGATTTGAAGTTGAAAGCTTTTCTTGAAAGAGAGTTTTATAAAAACTGAGGAGAAAAAACTGGAAGCTGAGAAGAAACAATTGCTTACGGATATAGAGAAATTAGAAAGTTTAAAGGCTGAAATTGAAAAAATAAGGGCTGTTAATGAAGAACAGATATTGAAGTTGCATGAAGAGAGGGATAATTTAAAAATTATTGAATCAAAAAGGGTGGAATATATTTGCTTGCAAACTGAATTGAAGCAAGAAATAGATGACTACAAGACTCGTAAAGAAATGATGCTGAGAGAAAGTGAAGACCTAAAGCAGCAGAAGGAGACATTTGAAAGAGAATGGGAGGAGCTGGATGAACAAAGAGCTCAGATTCAGAAAGAGTTGAGTGATCTTATGCGACAAAAAGAAGAGGAAAAATTGAGGCAAGATGAAGAGGAAAGGTTAAAAAATGAGAGACTGATGGCTCACGAATACATAGAAAGGGAGCAAGAAAGTTTAAAATTAGCTAAAGAATCCTTCGAAGCCTTGAAGAAGATAAGATTCTTCTAATACATTTTTCTTTATTTATATTTGACCATATATCTAATTATTTTTTATCTTCTCCAATTTAAATTTATATTATTTAAATTTAGAAAATAAATTGTAAAACCGAAACCAAACCGAAACCGAATCGAAACTTTCGGTTTGGTTTCGATTCGGTTTTGGTATGCTGAAATACCAGTTTCGGTTCGGTAAATCCGAAACCGAAACCGGTTTTGCACACCCCTAGCTGGGAGGAGTAAGTGTTATTAATATTAGGTTAGTTTTGTTTATGCACACCAAGTGTTCGATAAAATGCCCAAATGAGATTAGTTGAATTTCTAGGAAGTTTCCTTAGCTAGGACTTTACTAGTTTTGAATTTGGATTATTTAGGATTGATCCTTAACATTGGAATATGAAATGTCTTAGGTGAGAAGAGCTTAAAGGTGAGATGCACGGCTCGCAAAGGACGCCAGGTAAGTGAGTATGTTAGGATTCCGTCCTTTAGGGCCCTACATCTCAAGGATACTAAGGAGGTTTGTTTGGGTGGTTGTTTTACGATTATGACTTGTCATGTGCTATGTTATATAATTTGAGTAGAGAGTCCTCCTGGTGGTGGGGGCCGGACTGGCAGGTACGGTTCGAGGATCCTCCTGGTGGTGGGGGCCGGACTGGCAGGTACGGTTCGAGGATCCTCCTGGTGGTGGGGGCCGGACTGGCAGGTACGGTTCGAGGATCCTCCTGGTGGTGGGGGCCGGACTGGCAGGTACGGTTCGAGGATCCTCCTGGTGGTGGGGGCCGGACTGGCAGGTACGGTTCGAGGATCCTCCTGGTGGTGGGGGCCGGACTGGCAGGTACGGTTCGAGGATCCTCCTGGTGGTGGGGGCCGGACTGGCAGGTACGGTTCGAGGATCCTCCTGGTGGTGGGGGCCGGACTGGCAGGTACGGTTCGAGGATCCTCCTGGTGGTGGGGGCCGGACTGGCAGGTACGGTTCGAGGATCCTCCTGGTGGTGGGGGCCGGACTGGCAGGTACGGTTCGAGGATCCTCCTGGTGGTGGGGGCCGGACTGGCAGGTACGGTTCGAGGATCCTCCTGGTGGTGGGGGCCGGACTGGCAGGTACGGTTCGAGGATCCTCCTGGTGGTGGGGGCCGGACTGGCAGGTACGGTTCGAGGATCCTCCTGGTGGTGGGGGCCGGACTGGCAGGTACGGTTCGAGGATCCTCCTGGTGGTGGGGGCCGGACTGGCAGGTACGGTTCGAGGATCCTCCTGGTGGTGGGGGCCGGACTGGCAGGTACGGTTCGAGGATCCTCCTGGTGGTGGGGGCCGGACTGGCAGGTACGGTTCGAGGATCCTCCTGGTGGTGGGGGCCGGACTGGCAGGTACGGTTCGAGGATCCTCCTGGTGGTGGGGGCCGGACTGGCAGGTACGGTTCGAGGATCCTCCTGGTGGTGGGGGCCAGACTAGCAGGTACGGTTCGAGGATCCTCCTGGTGGTGGGGGCCAGACTAGCAGGTACGGTTCGAGGATCCTCCTGGTGGTGGGGGCCGGACTGGCAGGTACGGTTCGAGGATCCTCCTGGTGGTGGGGGCCAGACTAGCAGGTAGGGGGCCGGACTGGCAGGTACGGTTCGAGGATCCTCCTGGTGGTGGGGGCCAGACTAGCAGGTACGGTTCACGGTTCCTCCCGGGAGTTGGGGCCGGACTAGAAGGAAGACTCGCGGATCCTCCCCCCGGTGGGGGCCAGGTTGATACTGCACGATCAGTTCGTGGATCCCGCTGTTGGTGTAGGCCGGGCTAATCGTTACAAACATTGTCCGTTGGGACCACGATTATGATGTTTTTGCCCTATTCTCCCCGTGTCCTCCCTTAATTCATGCCAAGTAAAAGATGAGTAAGAGTATGATTACGAACACGAATATGATTTTGTGAAGTATGCATTCATGAGCTTTTATGTGTTGTTGCACTCCTTATTAAACATTAAGCTTATATTTTAAAATTTATGATTTAGGTGACGAGTTTGAAGGTGAGGACCTCAAATCAAATGACGAAGTTTAAGTTGAGTTGCTGAATGGTGTTCGTGGCGGGATTTGTGGCTGGGCGGCGATTTGACCCGAGGGTGGTGCTTCTAGCAAATTTGGTAAAAGTTTATGATAGAGATGTTATGCAAAAATGAACTTTCATAAGATCTCATATGTTGACAAGTATTAGGATGGTTGGAGTCTTTTCTAGTTTAAAGGAGATTTTATGACTAAAGGAATTTTTTTTCGTTTTTTCTTCCGCTATGATTTACTCGTCTTGTTTTCGTATGATTTTCAATGATGGATAGTTTCAGGATTTAAAGCCTCTCGATTGAATGATTTAAGTTGAGTTTTGTTAGAGGAATTTAGAAGAAGTTTTGTTGGAATGATGTATAACTCTTAGAGAAGAAGAAAAATGAATTTTGTGCAGGAAACAGAGAGGATGCCGATCGATCGGCCAAGGGGGCGATCGATCAGCTCACAAGTTTTGGCAAAATATGGATTCCAGAGATGTTGCCAATCGATCGGCATAAATGGCAATCGATCGGCTGTATTTGTTAAGGGGGCCGATCGATCGCTCAAAGGATGAGCGATCGATCGGCTATAATGTTTCGAAGGGGGGGCGATCGATCGCTCAAATGATGAGCGATCGATCGGGAAAGTGTTTTATCGGGCAGGCGATCGATAGGCTGTTTGGGATGATCAATCGGCCCTTTTATTTTCCAAGCTTCCCCGTCGCTTTTTCCTTAATGCCGAGCATGTCCTTCTTTCTAGTTTTCTCTTCAATATTATTTATTGTTTTAAGTTATTTTCAAGGGATTTCAAATGAGTTTTAAACATGGTTCTCAATCGATTTAGCAAAGTCTCTGTAGCACCCGACAATTTCGGCCAAGTGATTTTCTTAGCCATTTTAATTGTCACCCTTTTTATTGACCTTTATGATTTTAAATTTAATGCCAAGATTTATTTAATACAAGTTGAGTGAAACTAGATTGGGTGGCAAGTTTGTAATTAAGGTGGATTTTAATTGCTATAAATAGGTTATGGGAATTCTTAAACCTCATTAAAACCTCACTGTCGCCGACATTTCCTCTCTCGGCGATTCCCTTCCTTCCAAAGCTCCCTCTCTGCCAGCTATTCCTTCGTCTGCGACCAGTTCTTCAGCCTCCCTTTCGACAATCCAAGCACTAGGTAAGATTTAGACAATGTAGTTACTGGGTAGTTACTTAGAGCTCTGTCTTCAGCTAGAACTTGAAGTTTCAGATTTTTCACTAACAGAGTAATGGTAGTGACAATCATGATCTGTGTTTAGTGATGGCATTTCCGATTCGATTCTGGACATTAAGATAACAGATCATGTTTAGTTGTTAGACTTAATCCGGTTATTTAGGTTCTGAAAGTTTAATCTGTACACACTAGGCGCTCGACTAGGAAGATTAGAAATATTTATGTTAGAAACTAGGATGAATTTTAATTAGGTTTTGATTTAACACTGTAATGTGAAATGTTTCTAGGTGAAGAAGTTTGAAGAGAAGTGCTCAAGTTGCTAAGGAAACCAGGTAAGTGAGTGAGTAAGACTTCCGACCATTAGGACCCTACATTACAAGGGTACTAAGTAGAAGTTGTTTACTATGTTGAAAGTACCTGTGCTAACATCTGGTTTGTAACGACCCCTATTCCCAGCAAGATATTGTCCGCTCTGGGGATGTCGATGATGAGGCACAGCCATCTGTCATTGCAGGTACTATTCCAGGTTGGGTGACCTTCCGGGAAGTTCTCGCCAAAACAAAGCCGTGAGGGGAGGATATTGGGTTACGGCCCAATCCCCAGAGCGGACAATATCTTGCTGGGAATAGGGGTCGTAGCACTAATGCACCAGATCCCATCTGAACGATATTGGGTTACGGCCCAATCCCCAGAGCGGACAATATCTTGCTGAGAATAGGGTTCGTTACAAATGGTATCAGAGCCTGTATCCAACCGGAAATGTGGCCAACGAGGACGTTGGGCCCCCGAGAGGGGGTGATTGTGATGACCTGAATGTGCACGTATGGGTACGATGGCTGCACGAACCGGAACCCGGATGGCGGTACGTCCGCGCGGGCGAACCGGAAGGTGACAGGTCGTAAAAAGGGGGTCGTCACAATACCACATCGCTTGGGGAAGTATGTGGAAATGAAACATATGTAAAGAGACCCTCCTAACATAGTAAGACGCGTTTTGGAGCACAATTGACAACAGATCCCATAAATCGGATGAAGTCTTCCATCGGATGAAGTCTTCCATCGGATGAAGTCTTCCATCGGATGAAGTCTTCCATCGGATGAAGTCTTCCATCGGATGAAGTCTTCCATCGGATGAAGTCTTCCATCGGATGAAGTCTTCCATCGGATGAAGTCTTCCATCGGATGAAGTCTTCCATCGGATGAAGTCTTCCATCGGATGAAGTCTTCCATCGGATGAAGTCTTCCATCGGATGAAGTCTTCCATCGGATGAAGTCTTCCATCGGATGAAGTCTTCCATCGGATGAAGTCTTCCATCGGATGAAGTCTTCCATCGGATGAAGTCTTCCATCGGATGAAGTCTTCCATCGGATGAAGTCTTCCATCGGATGAAGTCTTCCATCGGATGAAGTCTTCCATCGGATGAAGTCTTCCATCGGATGAAGTCTTCCATCGGATGAAGTCTTCCATCGGATGAAGTCTTCCATCGGATGAAGTCTTCCATCGGATGAAGTCTTCCATCGGATGAAGTCTTCCATCGGATGAAGTCTTCCATCGGATGAAGTCTTCCATCGGATGAAGTCTTCCATCGGATGAAGTCTTCCATCGGATGAAGTCTTCCATCGGATGAAGTCTTCCATCGGATGAAGTCTTCCATCGGATGAAGTCTTCCATCGGATGAAGTCTTCCATCGGATGAAGTCTTCCATCGGATGAAGTCTTCCATCGGATGAAGTCTTCCATCGGATGAAGTCTTCCATCGGATGAAGTCTTCCATCGGATGAAGTCTTCCATCGGATGAAGTCTTCCATCGGATGAAGTCTTCCATCGGATGAAGTCTTCCATCGGATGAAGTCTTCCATCGGATGAAGTCTTCCATCGGATGAAGTCTTCCATCGGATGAAGTCTTCCATCGGATGAAGTCTTCCATCGGATGAAGTCTTCCATCGGATGAAGTCTTCCATCGGATGAAGTCTTCCATCGGATGAAGTCTTCCATCGGATGAAGTCTTCCATCGGATGAAGTCTTCCATCGGATGAAGTCTTCCATCGGATGAAGTCTTCCATCGGATGAAGTCTTCCATCGGATGAAGTCTTCCATCGGATGAAGTCTTCCATCGGATGAAGTCTTCCATCGGATGAAGTCTTCCATCGGATGAAGTCTTCCATCGGATGAAGTCTTCCATCGGATGAAGTCTTCCATCGGATGAAGTCTTCCATCGGATGAAGTCTTCCATCGGATGAAGTCTTCCATCGGATGAAGTCTTCCATCGGATGAAGTCTTCCATCGGATGAAGTCTTCCATCGGATGAAGTCTTCCATCGGATGAAGTCTTCCATCGGATGAAGTCTTCCATCGGATGAAGTCTTCCATCGGATGAAGTCTTCCATCGGATGAAGTCTTCCATCGGATGAAGTCTTCCATCGGATGAAGTCTTCCATCGGATGAAGTCTTCCATCGGATGAAGTCTTCCATCGGATGAAGTCTTCCATCGGATGAAGTCTTCCATCGGATGAAGTCTTCCATCGGATGAAGTCTTCCATCGGATGAAGTCTTCCATCGGATGAAGTCTTCCATCGGATGAAGTCTTCCATCGGATGAAGTCTTCCATCGGATGAAGTCTTCCATCGGATGAAGTCTTCCATCGGATGAAGTCTTCCATCGGATGAAGTCTTCCATCGGATGAAGTCTTCCATCGGATGAAGTCTTCCATCGGATGAAGTCTTCCATCGGATGAAGTCTTCCATCGGATGAAGTCTTCCATCGGATGAAGTCTTCCATCGGATGAAGTCTTCCATCGGATGAAGTCTTCCATCGGATGAAGTCTTCCATCGGATGAAGTCTTCCATCGGATGAAGTCTTCCATCGGATGAAGTCTTCCATCGGATGAAGTCTTCCATCGGATGAAGTCTTCCATCGGATGAAGTCTTCCATCGGATGAAGTCTTCCATCGGATGAAGTCTTCCATCGGATGAAGTCTTCCATCGGATGAAGTCTTCCATCGGATGAAGTCTTCCATCGGATGAAGTCTTCCATCGGATGAAGTCTTCCATCGGATGAAGTCTTCCATCGGATGAAGTCTTCCATCGGATGAAGTCTTCCATCGGATGAAGTCTTCCATCGGATGAAGTCTTCCATCGGATGAAGTCTTCCATCGGATGAAGTCTTCCATCGGATGAAGTCTTCCATCGGATGAAGTCTTCCATCGGATGAAGTCTTCCATCGGATGAAGTCTTCCATCGGATGAAGTCTTCCATCGGATGAAGTCTTCCATCGGATGAAGTCTTCCATCGGATGAAGTCTTCCATCGGATGAAGTCTTCCATCGGATGAAGTCTTCCATCGGATGAAGTCTTCCATCGGATGAAGTTTAATGAATCACGTGATGCGCATGTGTCAATTGGTAGATGTAGGTTTTCCATTATCGGTATGAGTATGTATTAAGTCTTGTCGTTTTGTGATCGGATGAAGTTTAATGAATCACGTGATGCGCATGTGTCAATTGGTAGATGTAGGTTTTCCATTATCGGTATGAGTATGTATTAAGTCTTGTCGTTTTGTGATCGGATGAAGTTTAATGAATCACGTGATGCGCATGTGTCAATTGGTAGATGTAGGTTTTCCATTATCGGTATGAGTATGTATTAAGTCTTGTCGTTTTGTGATCGGATGAAGTTTAATGAATCACGTGATGCGCATGTGTCAATTGGTAGATGTAGGTTTTCCATTATCGGTATGAGTATGTATTAAGTCTTGTCGTTTTGTGATCGGATGAAGTTTAATGAATCACGTGATGCGCATGTGTCAATTGGTAGATGTAGGTTTTCCATTATCGGTATGAGTATGTATTAAGTCTTGTCGTTTTGTGATCGGATGAAGTTTAATGAATCACGTGATGCGCATGTGTCAATCGGTAGATGTAGGTTTTCCATTATCGGTATGAGTATGTATTAAGTCTTGTCGTTTTGTGATCGGATGAAGTTTAATGAATCACGTGATGCGCATGTGTCAATCGGTAGATGTAGGTTTTCCATTATCGGTATGAGTATGTATTAAGTCTTGTCGTTTTGTGATCGGATGAAGTTTAATGAATCACGTGATGCGCATGTGTCAATCGGTAGATGTAGGTTTTCCATTATCGGTATGAGTATGTATTAAGTCTTGTCGTTTTGTGATCGGATGAAGTTTAATGAATCACGTGATGCGCATGTGTCAATCGGTAGATGTAGGTTTTCCATTATCGGTATGAGTATGTATTAAGTCTTGTCGTTTTGTGATCGGATGAAGTTTAATGAATCACGTGATGCGCATGTGTCAATCGGTAGATGTAGGTTTTCCATTATCGGTATGAGTATGTATTAAGTCTTGTCGTTTTGTGATCGGATGAAGTTTAATGAATCACGTGATGCGCATGTGTCAATCGGTAGATGTAGGTTTTCCATTATCGGTATGAGTATGTATTAAGTCTTGTCGTTTTGTGATCGGATGAAGTTTAATGAATCACGTGATGCGCATGTGTCAATCGGTAGATGTAGGTTTTCCATTATCGGTATGAGTATGTATTAAGTCTTGTCGTTTTGTGATCGGATGAAGTTTAATGAATCACGTGATGCGCATGTGTCAATCGGTAGATGTAGGTTTTCCATTATCGGTATGAGTATGTATTAAGTCTTGTCGTTTTGTGATTAGATGAAGTTTAATGAATCACGTGATGCGCATGTGTCAATCGGTATATGTAGGTTTTCCATTATCGGTATGAGTATGTATTAAGTCTTGTCGTTTTGTGATCGGATGAAGTTTAATGAATCACGTGATGCGCATATGTCAATCGGTAGATGTAGGTTTTCCATTATCGGTATGAGTATGTATTAAGTCTTGTCGTTTTGTGATCGGATGAAGTTTAATGAATCACGTGATGCGCATGTGTCAATTGGTAGATGTAGGTTTTCCATTATCGGTATGAGGATGTATTAAGTCTTGTCGTTTTGTGATCGGAAGGAGTATAATGAGTCACGTGATGTGCATGTGTCAATCGGTAGAAGCCGATATTAAGTCTTGTCGTTTTGCGATCGGTAGATGTCCTTGAGTTTCTAATTCCCTTCGGCTAAGTGTCTTAACGTTTTGTCTAATTATAAACGTTGTCTACTTATTGAGTTTTCCGCTGTACAGTCAAGGATTAAAGATAGAATTATCATCACTGTAAGAAAATTTAAAATTTTCTATAATTTCTCTTAGTTCAGTTCAATGATTTGGGTAGCAAAACCGGGTTTGGAAGACGGGGCGTTACAATTATGGTATCAAAGCGAAACTAGGTTCTAAAATCGATTTTGTAGATTACCTTCCAGCACTGACTGCCACCTGAGTACACTCCAGCAACTGTAAGTATTTACGATTTTAGTAATGTCATTACGTTAAGATGTGTTTATGATTACTTGTTTAGGAATCTCAAAATGGTGAGAGGTCAACAAAGGGAGAGCAATGAGGATAGTAACACCATCGCTCAGTTAACCGAGTTGGTTATCCGCCAGTCCTGCCAAATTGAGCAGTGGGTGACTGCTAGGGATGAGCAAGGAAATTCTAGCTCAAATACGACTCACAACAATGGAAGCGAGCGTTTTCACCGCCTTCGCCCTCCTGTATTCAATGGTCAAGTTTCGGATCCTATTTATGCTGAGGAGTGGATTCGGACAATTGAGGATATGTTCAAGTATGCCAAGGTCGATGAAGGGGGCAAGGTCACATGTGTTGTTTTTCATCTTGCATTGGGTGCAAGGCATTGGTGGGATTCAATTCAGAGCATTACAAATGCGGAAACTATGACTTGGGCGTGGTTCAAGACGGCCTTTTATGACAAGTATTTTAGCCCAGCGGTTCAGGCCAGCAAAAAGATGGAGTTTATTCAACTGCGCCAAACCGGTTCTGTGGCTGACTACATCTGTAAGTTTGAGGCCTTGTCCAGTTTTGCACCCTGTTTGGTGGATGATGAGGAAGATAAGATCCACCAGTTTGTCCATGGACTGAAGCCGAGCCTCTTCCAGGGAGTAAAGACTGTAGGGATCCATAACATACCTTATTCCGAAGTGGCTGCTAAGGCTTTGGAGTTGGAGGAAGTTGAGTTAACAGTACAAGGACAACGTGAACCACCAAGGAAGTTCATCAAGGATACTCAGCCACCACCACGACAGAACAAAGGTTGGCAGCCACAACAGAGCAGGGGACCACAACAACAACAGAGAGGTATGAAGAGACCTTTCAACCAGAATGATGACCAAGGAAAAGGAAAGCGACCTCAAGCTCCCCTATGCCCCACCTGTTAGAAGAACCACCCTGGCGAGTGCAAGTTGCATTCTGGCCATTGCTATAGATGTGACAAGGTTGGACACATAGTCAGGGATTGCCCCATGCTGCCAGACCCTAATCGAGCAAGAGTAGCGCCAAGAGTCTATGCCTTAATGGAGGACGAGGATGCAGTGCAGCATACGGTCATAACAGGTACAATTATGATCTGTGGTATTTCTGCTTATACACTTATAGATATGGGAGCCACTCACTCTTTTGTATCAACCCTGTTTGTATATAAGCATAAATTAGAACTCTTACCAACCGAGAGGTCATTTACGGTTATGTTACCATCGGGGAAGTCTTTACATTCCGAACGGATAATAAAAGGTGATGTTGTGTCAGTAGAAAATAAGAAGTTATACGTAGAACTGATCGTAATTGACATGAAGGGATATGAAGTTATACTAGGAATGGATTGGCTATGTAGACATTATGCCACGATAAGTTGTGGGTCTAGATTGGTTGAGTTTCGACCCCCAAACGGAGATCGGTATTCCTTCCAAGCTATTCCAAAAATAAGTAAAATACCGGTTATATCCTCGCTAGAGACTCAACGGTTACTGAAAGGTGGTTGTGAGAGTTATCTAGCTAGTATAATTGATGTCCGAGTAAAGAGTAAGGTAGAACTTCAGGATATTCCTATAGTCCGAGAGTTTCCAAAATCATTTTTGGATGACTTTCCTGGGCTACCACCTGATAGGGAAATCGAGTTTGTAATTGATACATATCCCGAGGCTTTACCTGTGTCTAAGAACCTCTACCGCATGGCACCTGTTGAGTTTAAGGAATTAAAGGTCCAACTACAGGAATTAGTAGACAAGGGATTTATTCGCCCCAGCTGTTCTCCCTGGGTTGCACCTGTCCTATTCGTTAAGAAGAAAGATGGTTCTCTTAGAATGTGCATAGATTACAGAGAGTTAAACAAGTTGACAATCAAGAATAGATATCCCTTGCCCGGTATCAACGATTTGTTTGACCAACTTCAAGGAGCCAAAGTGTTTTCAAAGATCGACTTACGTTCAGGTTACTACCAACTGAAGGTTAAGGAGGGAGATATACCAAAGACAGCCTTCAGAACCCGCTATGGACACTATGAATTTCTGGTGATGTCGTTTGGATTGACGAATGCACCCGTAGCTTTTATGGACTTGATGAATCGACTGTTTCGTGAGTACTTGGATAATTTTGTGATTGTGTTTATTGATGATTTCTTAATATATTCACGGACCAAAGCTGACTATGAATAACACTTAAGAATAGTTTTGATGACATTAGAACAGCAACAACTCTATGCCAAGTTGTCTAAATGTGAGTTCTGGTTAGATAAGGTCAACTTTTTAGGTCATGTCATCTCTGCTGAGGGCATATCCGTAGACCCAACAATGATTCAGGTTGTTAAAGACTGGCCACAGCCAAAGAATGCCAGCGAGGTCCGTAGTTTCTTTGGTCTGGCAGGTTTTTATAGGAAGCCTTTAACTAGTTTGACAAAGAAAGACACCAAATACTCTTGGTTTGCAGCTTGTGAAGATAGCTTCCAAACACTAAAACTGAAGTTGACTACAGCTCCTCTTTTGACACTCCCAACTAAAGAAGAAAGATTTAGTGTTTATTGTGACGCATCTAAAGTGGGACTGGGATGTGTTTTGATGCAAGAAGGCAAGGTTGTAGCGTATGCCTCTGGGCAATTGAAGAGTTGTGAACAGAATTACTCCACTCATGATTTAAAATTAGCCGCAGTTGTTTTTGCATTAAAGATTTAGAGACACTATTTGTATGGTCAGCAGTGTAAAGTGTTTTCTGACCATAAAAACCTGAAGTACCTCTTTACCCAAAAGGAGTTGAACATGAGACAAAGACGTTGGTTAGAGTTTGTTAAAGATTATGACTTTGAAATTAAGTATCACCCGGGTAAGGCTAATGCTGTAACCGATGCTTTAAGCAGGATGTCGACGACAATGCAGCTCGCAGTGTCAACCATGTCTATACCTTTGAGGACAGAAGTACAGAAGTTTGAGTTGGAGATGGTTTCTGAACTGTCAGCCTTACTTGCCGAGGTTTCTATTAGACCAACTATCATGGATAGGATCAAGGAGACACAACAAAAGGATTCAAAGGAAAATAGTAGCATGATAAGTAAGTTGAAGGACGCCTCTTCTGAATTCAGTCTCTCCAAGGATGATATTTTGAAATTTAGAAATCGATGGTACATTCCAAGTGATGAGGAACTACGTAAGTTGATCTTGGCCGAGGCGCACTCGTCCCCTTTTTCTATACATCCTGGCAGCACCAAGATGTATCGGGACTTGAAGTTACTCTATTGGTGGCCGTGTTTGAAGAGGGATGTTGCCAAGTATGTGGAGTCATGTTTGGTATGCCAACAAGTTAAAGCAGAACATCAACATCCAAGAGGTACCCTTCAACCCTTACCGATTCCCGAATGGAAGTGGGAAAACATTGCCATAGATTTTGTTGTAGGATTACCTAAGACAAGTAAAGGTCATGATAGCATTTGGGTCATAGTTGACAGAATGACGAAATTAGCTCACTTTCTACCTGTAAAGACGACTTATACGATGGACCAGCTTGCTAATCTGTATGTTCAGGAAATTGTCAGATTGCATGGGATTCCTATATCAATTGTCTCCGATCGTGATCCCAGGTTCACCTCGAGGTTTTGGCAAAGTCTTCAAGGCACGCTTGGTACAAATTTATCTTTCAGCACTGCTTTTCATTCTCAGACAGATGGCCAATCAGAAAGGACAATTCAGACACTTGAGGATATGTTGAGGGCGTGTGTGCTGGATTTTCAGACATCTTGGAATCGACACCTACCCTTAGTGGAATTCTCCTACAACAATAGTTACCAGTCCACTATTGTTATGGCACCTTACGAGGCACTGTATGGTAGGAAATGTAAATCACCCTTATACTGGAATGAGGTTAGCGAAGCAAAACTTCTAGGCCCTGAAATTTTACCGTAAATGTCAGACAAGATTGCCATAATTAGGAAAAGGATGATGACTGCACAAAGCCAACATAAGAGTTATGCAGACCAAAGAAAGAGAGATCTTGAATTTGCTATTGGAGATGAAATTTTCTTAAAGATTTCACCATTTAAGGGAGTTTTAAGATTTGGAAAGAAGGGAAAACTTAGTCCACGATTCATTGGTCCCTTCCCTGTCTTGACACGGATTGGTAAAACCGCTTATAGGTTGCAATTCCCTCCATCACTGGAAAAGGTCCATAATGTCTTTCATGTATCCATGCTAAGGAAATACATATGTGGTCCGACGCAGGTTGTTAAGCCAACAGACATTGATATTGAGCCAACACTGATGTATGAAGAGAAACCTGTTCGAATATTGGAAACTGCAGTTAAGACTCTACGGAATAAAGAAATTCCTCTTGTAAAAGTTTTGTGGACGAATCATGGCATTGAAGAAGCCACTTGGGAGTGACAGCAGGACATGTTGGACAATATCTAGAGCTCTTTGTTTGATCAATTTTCGAGGACAAAAATTTTGTTTAAGGAGGGGTGGATGTAACACCTGACAATTTCGGCCAGGTGATTTTCTTAGCCATTTTAATTGTCACCCTTTTTATTGACCTTTATGATTTTAAATTTAATGCCAAGACTTATTTATTACAAGTTGAGTGAAACTTGGTTGGGTGGTAAGTTTGTAATTAAGGTGGATTTTAATTGGTATAAATAGGTTATGTGAATTCTTAAACCTCATTAAAACCTCACTGTAGCCGACATTTCCTCTCTCGGCGATTCCCTTCCTTCAAGAGCTCCCTCTCTGCCAACTATTCCTTCGCCGACAACCAGTTCTTCAGCCTCCCCTTCGACAATCCACGCACTAGATAAGATTTAGACAATGTAGTTACTGGGTAGTTACTTAGAGCTCTGTCTTCAGCTAGAACTTGAAGTTTTGTATTTTTCACTAACAGAGTAATGGTAGTGACAATCATGATCTATGTTTAGTAATGACATTTCCGATTCGATTCTGGACATTAAGATAACAGACCATGTTTAGTTGTTAGACTTAATCCGGTTATTTAGGTTCTAGAAGTTTAATCTGTACACACTAGGCGCTCGACTAGGAAGATTAGAAATATTTATGTTAGATACTAGGATGACTTTTAATTAGGTTTTGATTTAACACTGTAATGTGAAATGTTTCTAGGTGAAGAAGTTTGAATAGAAGTGATCAAGTTGCTAAGGAAACCAAGTAAGTGAGTGAGTAAGACTTCCGGCCATTAGGGCCCTACATTACAAAGGTACTAAGTAGAAGTTGTTTACTATGTTGAAAGTACATGTGCTAACGTCTGGTTGTCTTCAGTACTCGAGTTGATGTTATGATCCTTTGATGAATGAATAGCTTGTCCAGTAGCCTGATGAACTAAATTTACTCATGCTCATGCATCATGAATATTTCTCAAGCATATGAAAATGTTTTAAGTGCATGATTTCTCCCATGAACAAGATATGAACATGAAACTTATGCAAAAACGATTAAGACAGGGTTGGGGGCGGTTTGGCGTATGTCACTGTCCAAAAGGAGGACCATGAATACAACCCGCAAGGGACTATGTACACTCTCACTGTCAACCCCCTTTTCGACATAAATCCTCCCTTAATCCATATGATGAAAATGATGAACAAAAACAAGAACACTGTTGTGAAAATTAGTTCGCAAGTGTACGAGTCGCAACAAGTAATATAGTAATAGATAGAGTGTCGTACCCACGAGGACTTGTAATTAATAATCGAAATAATTAATTTTAATTCTAAATTGAACACACGTTTTATGGTTTAAAGAATTGAAATTAAAATAAATAATTAAAATAAACTAATGTAAAATAGCAAAAAAGATAAAATGGGATTAAATCAAATTGATAAAAGTCTAGGTACTACGATTTCACCAAGACAACAGTTATTTCAGTACTTCGCAATTATATTCATAAATATTCTCCCTATGTTGATGATCGATTTCACTAAATTCTATTACAATCTCTCTCGAGCATTGCATAGGTTATCTGATTAATGGGTTATCACTTCTCAGTCTCAAATCCTACATTAATCAAATACAAATAAATCAAGAAATCGCAATGATCACATCAATACCGTAACTATCTCTAGCTTACGTATATTCATGACATTAATTTCAGTGCTCGGGTATTTATCACCTCTCAGTCTTTAAACACCCCAAAAATCAAGTAAAGATTGGCTAGAAATTTACAGGCTTTAAGAACAGAAATTAAATGCGTCAACAATATTGAAAGAGATACTCATAAAATATAATTAAACGAAGAAACAGATAATAAATATCATCTGGCTACATCGTAGCCCTAGAATAAAAAATTAGTTCATGCTAAAAAAAAATAAAAACAATAATACTAATAGAGTTCATAATTAAATTGTAAAAATAAAATAAGAAAGAATATGTTATGCAAAAATCGCCTCAACGCCTCTCTGCCGTTGAATACTTGAAGAAATCTCTCCTTGCTGTTCGCTTCAATCCCCTTCTTCCGAATACCGTATGCTCTTTTACTTTAGGTTTTTATTTGTTTCTTTTCAAGATCAATGGTTCAGATTCAAGACTTTTTGCATTGACGGTCCAGATTAGAACAGCAGCCTTTCTAAAATTAAATTCATGTGTGGCGATCGATCGCTGAAAATGAGCGATCGATCGCCTCTTGTTTTATGTCTCGATCGCCAACACTCGATCGCCTCTTCTTTGCTTCAGCTTTTATTCTCTTGTGGCGATCGATCGCTTAAATGTGGCGATCGATCGCCACCTTCTTTGTTTTCTTGCACACAGCTTCTAATAATTCCGTGTTCGTGGCGATCAGTCGCTGGTATGTGGCGACTGATCGCCACTTCTTCTGTAAAAATTTCTCCCGAGAGCAATTCATGATCGCGAGCCTCCTTCTCTGGTTCGTCAATTCAATTTTCTTTTCATCTCTTGTTTCTTCTTTTATTTCACACATTCTTCTTTTCTCTCCTCTCCTATTTTTCAATAAAGTTTGTTGCACACTCACACAAAACTCATCAAATACATTCACACACTTGAGAAAAACTTATCGAATCAAGTGTAAAAAGTATAAATAAGTGTGTAAAATACACACTTATCACACCCCCAAACTTGAATGAAAGCTTGTCCTCAAGCGATAAAAAATGCAATTTAGTTAAAACAAAGAGATAGTATCAATCAAATATAAAATGCTCAACGTAATAGTCAAACAATCTGAATCAAGGTTTTTGGTAAATCGTCTCAGCTTGAAAAAATTCATACTAAAAACAACTCGTTTAACACTTTGCAAAAGAAATAACTCAAAATAGCACATTGAAAATAAATTACATAGACATCTTCGTGTGTGTGTGCGTTCGTTCTTATCTTCCTCTAATTGTCGGTTCAACTAATGTAGCTATAGGTAAGGGATGCATTCTCATTTTGTAACGCCCCCGAACCCACCCTGGCTCAGTACGCTACTTGGCTCACTCTAACCCCGATGAAAACGACATTTAAACCTAATTTAAAATAATTTTCATAAACCCTAAAACATAAAATAAAACTGACACAGCAGAATGTAAAACTAAATCTCTCGAAACTCTCTTCTGTCATATCTACCTGCCTAAACTCCCTAATTCCCTTACTCCTAACCTTTAAGCACCACGGCGTCCTTTCCGAAAATTTTGGAAAAGTAACGCTTGAAAATGGCGCCTCCGAAATGATAGGTACCTGCAACCGAATAAATCCCAACCAATCCAGAATATTCTTACTCAACTATCCACTCAACTATCCAGCATACGAAATCTCCAAATAACAGTAAAGAGAGAAACTATACTACTAACATCCCTAAGTGAAGAAAATTCACAGTATAGGGCGACGTATCACCCTTAACTATGACTATATACAACAATACAAATAGCTATACAATAACTCTCAAAACATCAACCGAAAAGAGACACATAATCCCATCATTTCCACAACCAGACATCTACAATAAACTATCGAAATACAAAGTCCCACATTCTCCCGAAGACCATGGTTGAGTCGCCCCGACAATTGCCTGCACCGGCATGCTCCATGCGCCACCGACTGTCGCCTAATCCTGGCTTCCTCGTCTAGCTCGAAATAACGACCAGGTGATTTTCTTAACCGTTTTAACGGTCGTGTTTAGTTAATTTTTCCCGGTTTAGAATATTATGCCGAGCTTAATTAATTACATGTGGATTTAAACTAGGTTGGGTGGCAAAGTTGTAATAATGGAGGTTTGAGACCGGTATTTAAAGAAAATAGAAAGGGTTCAAACTTCATTTAAACCACTGTAGCCGACATCTTCTACTCTCGGCAATTTCTTCTCTCCCGAGCTCTTGCTCTCTGTTTCCAGTGATCCTTCTCGTCGACGACTGGCTTCAGACTTGCATTCTCTACGAATCCACGCCCAATGTATGAAATGGGCAAGGTAGTTATCTGTTAGTTGTTAAGCTCTGTTTTCATCTCAGTATTGGAGTTTCGGATTCTTTAATGGCCGAGTATTAATAAGGATATTTTAGAATCTGAGAGTGGTAATGTCATTCCGAATCGATTCTGGACATTTAAAAATAACCAACCCTGAGTAATCGATAGTCGGGTCTGTCTATTTCAGTTTTTGAATTCAGACTGCACAGAGTATTAGACTATGGATTCAGGAATGACTTTAGCTATTAAATCTTAGGTTGACTTGAGATTTAGAACTACTAGGATTTTGTTTTAACTACTGCAATGTGAATATTTTAGGTGAAAAAGTCTGAAGAAAAGGAGCTCAAGTTGCTAAGGAAAACAAGTAAGTGAATGTACAGGTTTCTCGATCATTAGGACCCTACATCAAAGGATGCTAGGTAGAAACTCATACGATGATTTGTAGTTCCCTTATGTTACTGTCTAACATTATGTTGATGATTAGCTCAATGGTAAGATCTCATGTTGGATAGTGCTCTATTCTGTAGCTTAATGATTTAAGAATTTCCATGTACATGCATCATGACTATTTTATGCATATGAAAATGTTTTAAGAGCATGGTTTTCTCATGAACAAAGTAAGAAGATAAAACTTATGCAACGTGGACTAAGTGAGGGTTGAGGGCGGTTCGGCGTATGTCACAGTCCAAAAGAAGGACATATGAATATGACCCGCAGTGGGGACCAAGATCAAACTCACTGTCGAACCCTCTTTACCGGCACAAATCCTCTCTTATTCCACACAACTTAAATGAAGAATATGATCAATGATTATGAATGATGAGTATGATCCATGACTATGAATGATGATTACGAGCAAAGATATGAACAACAAAAGACTCATGAATATGTGTTTTCCGAATTATGCATTCATGCATCCGTGTTAGTGTTGCATTCCTTACTAAGCATTAGGCTTATAGTTAAACCTTATGATGTAGGTGGAGAGCTAACAGGTGAGGATTTCCAATCCAGAGATGATGTTTAAAGCTGGTTGCTGGAGGATGCTCAGTATGACAGTGCAAGGCTGGACAGGCGATTAAGTCCCCTGGTTATGCTTATAATATGTCAGTAAATTTTATGATAAACAGATGCCTAAGTAGAATAGAATTTCTTATAACAATGAAATTCGGATTTGATTGATAGACTTCAGAGTCTGATAATGATTTTAAAGATTATCGAATGGTCTGTTTTGATTAAGTCTTTCGCTATGTGTATTCTGGACGAGTCTATGATTCTCACTCTATGAGGTTTATAGTTACTAAGTTAAGATTTGGGTGAGTTGTGGTACTTTCCTGTTGAATGAAGTTGTTTGATGATTATAGTGTTTTACTGTCGTATGATACAAGCTGGATGAGGCGATCATCCGGCTGACGTCATCGGTGGATGTCAAATGATAGAAGTTGAACAAATAGTCACCGGATGATGTAGTATGTTTCCTCACCAGATGATGTAGTATGTTTAGTCACCGGATGATGGGAATGTAGTTGTCGTTTAGTCACCGGATGATGAAAACGTGATTTTGTCGTCTAGTGACCGGCAGATCAAGTGTATTTAGGTTTCCGGATGATTTAAATGTCATTTTGTCGTCTAGTGACCGGCAGATCAAGTGTATTTAGGTTACCGGATGATTTAAATGTCATCTTGTCGTCTAGTGCCCGAGGAATGTTTTAATTAGTCACGCGAGGCGCACATGACCACCGGTCGATGTAGTGTAATTAAGAACATCTAGTGGAGAATGTTCGGGACCGGGCGATGTCTTTAATTAGACACGTGTAATGCCCACGTCCGCCGGTGGATGTTTTCTACTGGGCGTCTATAACTGAGTCACGTAGGGTGCACACGATAAATCGGATGATATTACTTCGTCACCCGATGCATGCAAACCCACGCAAACCCCAACTGAATAACGTCGAGTAGTCTGGGGCATTTCTTTCCTGCCCGATTAAGTCACTGATCAAATGACCAATTTTAGCCGCTCGACTCTGTGTAAGATTTAGCCGACGGGATTTAAGGAAAAATTGAGTTTGAGAGGGCGAGATTCCCTTGATGTTATAACGCCTCTGTTATCAGTCTAAGAGTGAGTTAAAAAAAATGTATGTAAATATTAGATTGGAAATGAAGAAGAAAAGGTAGAAGTTGAGTCAATGATTAATGAAAGATTATGACTAAGTGACGGCTCCCTGTCTGGGTCGTTACAATTATGGTATTAAAGCGAAACTGGGTTCTAAACCAATTCTGCAGACTGCCTTCCAGCACTGACTGTCACATGAGCACACTCCAGCAACTGTAAGTGTTTATGATTCTAGTAATGTCGTTAAGTTAATATGTGTTTATGACTAATTGTTTAGGAATCCCAAGATGGTGAGAGGTCAACAGAGAGATGATAACGTGGATAGTCACACTATTGCTCAACTAACTGAGTTAGTAATTCGCCAATTCCGACAAGTTGAGCAGCTTATGACCGCCAGGGAAGAACAAGGGAATTCGAGTACGAATATTGCCCGAGAACATGGGGATGAGCGTTTTCACCGGCTTCGACCCCCGACTTTCAATGGTCAAGTTTCAGATCCTGTTTTTGCTGAAGAATGGATTCGAAAGATGGAGGACATGTTCAAGTATGCAAAGGTGGACGAGGGAGATAAGGTCACATGTGCCGTCTATCATTTGGAACTGGATGCGAGGCATTGGTGGGACTCGATCCAGGGCACGACTGACGCAGGAGCTATGACCTGGGGAAGGTTCAAGACTGCCTTCTTTGACAAATATTTTAATCGAACTGTTCGGGCCAGTAAGAAAAAGGAGTTTATGAATCTACGACAGACTGGTTCAGTAACGGATTACATATGCAGATTTGAGACCTTGTCTCGGTTTGCATCCCGTCTGGTAGAGGATGAGGAGGATAAGATCTATCAGTTTGTTCAAGGACTGAAGCCAAGCTTGTATATGAAAGTGAAAACTACTGGTATCTACAATGTGCCGTATACCGAAGTCACAGCTAAGGCCTTGGAAATGGAGAAGGCTGAAATAACAGTGTATGAGCAGCGTGATCAGTCAAAGAAGATTACCAAGGATGTTCAACAGCCACCACGACAAAACAAGGGCTGGCAGCCACAGCAGAACAGGGGACCACAGCAGCAGAAAGGTGTGAAGAGGCCTTACAACCAGAATGATGACCAAGGAAAAGGAAAGAGGCCTCTGGCACCCTTATGCCCCACCTGTCAGAAGAACCACTCTGGCGAATGCAAGTTGCGTTCTGGCCGCTGTTTCAAATGTGATAAGGTTGGGCATATAGTCAGAGACTGCCCCATGCCGCCAGATCAGAACCGTACAAGGGTAGCACCTAGAGTTTATGCTATGATGGAAGATGAGGAAGCCGTGCAGCATACAGTCATAACAAGTACCATTATGATCTGTAGTTTTGCTACTTACACACTTATAGATACAGGAGCCACACACTCGTTTATATTAACCTTGTTTGTATGCAATGACAACTTAGAACTTTCACTAGCCGAAAGGTCATATAATGTTATGTTACCATCAGGGAAGTCCCTACGTTCGGAACAGATTGTTAAAGGTGAT
Organism: Begonia masoniana; assembly: GCA_022432975.1. NCBI lineage: Eukaryota > Viridiplantae > Streptophyta > Magnoliopsida > Cucurbitales > Begoniaceae > Begonia > Begonia masoniana. Next base: position 26,703,300 of record CM039513.1, on the reverse strand, counting down.
GTTGTGTCCTTAGGAGGTAAGAAACTATATGTAGAACTGATTGTAATTGACATGAAAGGGTATGAGGTGATATTAGGAATGGATTTGTTATTCAGGCATTATGCCACAATAAGTTGTAGATCTGGGATGGTTGATTTTCGACCCCCAAATGGTGATCATTATTCCTTCCAAGCTATCCCTAAGATAAGTAAAATGTCGATTATATCCTCCTTAGAGATTCATCGATTATTGAAAAATGGATGTGAGAGTTACCTGGCTAAGTGTAATGGATGTTCGGATGAAGGATAGAGTAGAATTACAGGATATTCCCATAGTCCGAGAGTTCCTTGAGGCATTTTTGGATGATTTGCCTAGTTTGCCACCTGATAGGGAAATAGAGTTTGTAATAGATACGTATCCTGAGGCACTACCGGTGTCTAAGAATCCATACCGTATGGCGCCTGTTGAGTTGAAGGAATTAAAAGTCCAACTGCAGGAATTAGTAGACAAGGAATTTATACGCCCTAGCAGTTCTCCTTAGGGTGCACCTGTCTTATTCGTTAAAAAGAAAGATGGTTCTCTTAGAATGTGTATAGATTACAGGGAATTGAACAAGTTGACAATTAAGAAAAAGTACACATTGCCCCGAATTGATGACTTGTTTGACCAATTACAAGGAGCTAAAGTGTTTTCAAAAATTGACTTGCGTTCAGGGTATTACCAACTGAAGGTTAAGGAGAGTGATATACCTAAGACTATCTTCAGGACCCGTTATGGACATTATGAATTCCTTGTAATGTCATTTGGACTGACTAATGCACCAGCAGCCTTTATGGACCTGATGAATCGAGTGTTTCGTGATTACTTGGACAAGTTTGTAATTGTGTTCATAGATGACATCTTAATTTATTCACGGACTAAAGCTGACCACGAGGAACATTTAAGGATAGTTTTGACAACCCTGAAACAGCAGCAACTCTATGCAAAGCTGTCAAAGTGTGAATTCTGGCTAGATAAAGTCAACTTCTTAGGTCATGTTGTTTTTACCGAAGGCATATCAGTAGATCCAACTAAAATTCAGGCTTTTAAGGATTGGCCACAGCCAAGGAATGCCAGTGAAGTCCGTAGTTTTCTTGGTTTGGCAGGGTATTACAGGAAGTTTATTAAAGAATTCTCCATGATAGCTAAGCCTTTGACGAATCTGACAAAGAAGGACAATAAGTATTCTTGGACCGAAGCTTGTGAGGATAGCTTCCAAACATTGAAATTGAAGTTAATAACAGCCCCTGTATTGACTCTTCCAACCGAAGAAGAAAGTTTAGCGTATACTGTGATGCATCTAAAGTTGGTTTGGGCTGTGTTTTGATGCAAGAGGGTAAAGTTGTAGCGATGCCTCTAGGCAGCTAAAGAGTTATGAACAGAACTATCCCACCCATGATTTAGAATTAGCCGCTGTTGTTTTTGCCTTGAAGATGTGGAGACACTATTTATATGGACAACAGTGTGAGGTGTTTTCTGACCATAAAAGTCTGAAGTACCTCTTTACACAAAAGGAATTGAACATGAGACAGAGACGTTGGTTGGAATTTGTTAAGGATTACGACTTTAAAATCAAGTACCACCCGGGTAAGGCTAACTCTGTAGATGATGCATTAAGCAGGATGTCAACAACAATGCAACCCGTAGTGTCAATTATGTCTATACCTTTGAGGACAGAAGTTCAGAGATTTGAATTGGGTATAGTTCCAGAGTTATCAACCTTACTTGCCGATTTGACCATTCAACCAACGATTTTGGAAAAGATCAAAGAGGCACAACAGAGGAATTCAGAGGAGAATATCAGCATGGTGAACAAGTTGAAGGACCCCACCTCCGAGTTTAGTCTTTCCAAAGATGGGATTCTGAGGTTTAGGAATCGATGGTATGTCCCTAATGATGAGGGATTACGTAAGTTAATCTTGGCCGAGGCACATTTGTCTCCCTTTTCTGTACATCCTGGCACCACTAAGATGTATCGAGACCTGAAGTTACTCTACTGGTGGCCAAACTTAAAAAGGGATGTTGCTAAGTATGTAGAGTCATGCTTGGTATGCCGACAAGTCAAAGCCGAGCACCAGCGTCCAGGAGGTACCCTTCAGCCTTTACCTATTCTCGAATGGAAGTGAGAACACATAGCTATGGATGTCGTAGTAGGATTACCTAAGACAACTAAGGGACATGATAGTATTTGGGTTGTGATTGATAGACTGACGAAATCAGCCCATTTCTTACCTGTAAGAACAACCTACTCGATGGACCAGCTTGCTGACCTTTATGTACAAGAAATTATTAGACTGCATGGATATCCTGTATCTATTGTCTCTGATCGTGATCCCAGGTTTACCTCTCGGTTTTGGAAAGGTCTACAAGGCACACTTGGCACAAGGTTATCTTTCAGCACCGCCTTTCACCCGCAGACAGATGGTCAATCTAAGAGGACTATTCAGATACTTGAAGACATGTTGAGGGCGTGTGTACTAGATTTCCAGTCATCCTCAAGCCGATACTTACCTCTGGTTGAGTTCTCCTACAACAACAGCTACCAGTCCACCATTGGTATGGCACCTTATGAAGCACTATATGGCAGGAAATGTAGATCACCTCTATATTGGGATGAGGTTGGTGAAGCAAAACTTCTAGGACCCGAACTTCTGCAGCAGATGTCTGAAAAGATTTCTATTATTAGGAAGAGGATGATGACTGCTCAGAGCCGACAGAAGAATTATGCAGACCATAGGAGGAGGAATCTTGAATTTACGGTCGAAGATGATGTATTCCTGAAGGTTTCACCGTTCAAGGGAGTCTTAAGATTTGGCAAAAAGGGGAAACTTACTCCACGGTTTGTTGGGCCTTTCCCTGTCTTGGCTAGAATTGGTAGTACAGCCTACAGACTGCATTTGCCTCCATCATTGGATAAGGTTCACAATGTCTTTCACGTGTCAATGTTAAGGAAATGCATACGAGATCCAACGCAAGTTATTCAGCCAACAGATATTGAGTTAGAGCTGACACTGGTGTATGAAGAAAAGCCGGTGCAGATATTGGAATCTGCAGTTAAGACTCTGAGGAATAAAGCGATTCCATTAGTCAAAGTTTTATGGAAGAATCATGGCATCGAAGAAGCCACTTGGGAGCATTGACAGGACATGTTAGACAAATATCCAAAGATATGTGTTTGATCAATTTTCGAGGACAAAAATTTTATTTAAGGAGGGGTGGATGTAACACCCGAAATAACGACCAGGTGATTTCCTTAACCGTTTTAACGGTCGTGTTTAGTTAATTTTTCCCGGTTTAGAATATTATGCCGAGCTTAATTAATTACATGTGGATTTAAACTAGGTTGGGTGGCAAAGTTGTAATAATGGAGATTTGAGACCGGTATTTAAAGAAAATGGAAAGGGTTCAAACTTCATTTAAACCACTGTAGCCGACATCTTCTACTCTCGGCAATTTCTTCTCTCCCGAGCTCTCGCTCTCTGTTTCTAGTGATCCTTTTGGTCGACGACCGGCTTCAGGCCTGCATTCCCTACGAATCCACGCCCAAGGTATGAAATAGGCAAGGTAGTTATTTGTTAGTTGTTAAGCTCTGTTTTCATCTCAGTATTGGAGTTTCGGATTCTTTAATGGCCGAGTATTAATAAGGATATTTTAGAATCTGAGAGTGGTAATGTCATTCTGAATCGATTCTGGACATTTAAAAACAACCAACCCTGAGTAATCGATAGTCGGGTCTGTCTATTTCAGTTTTTTGATTCAGACTGCACAGAGTATTAGACTATGGATTCGGGAATGACTTTAGCTATTAAATCTTAGGTTGACTTGAGATTTAGAACTACTAGAATTTTGTTTTAACTACTTCAATGTGAATGTTTTAGGTGAAAAAGTCTGAAGAAAAGGAACTCAAGTTGCTAAGGAAAACAAGTAAGTGAATGTACAGGTTTCTCGGTCATTAGGACCCTACATCAAAGGATGCTAGGTAGAAACTCATACGATGATTTGTAGTTCCCTTATGTTACTATCTAACATTATGTTGATGATTAGCTCAATGGTAAGGTCTCATGTTGGATAGTGCTCTATTCTGTAGCTTGATGATTTAAGAATTTCCATGTACATGCATCATGACTATTTTATGCATATGAAAATGTTTTAAGAGCATGGTTTTCACATGAACAAAGTAAGAAAATAAAACTTATGCAACGTGGACTAAGTGAGGGTTGGGGGCGGTTCGGCGTATGTCACAGTCCAAAAGAAGGACATATGAATACGACCCGCAGTAGGGACCAAGATCAAACTCAATGTCGAACCCCCTTTACCGGCATAAATCCTCTCTTATTCCACACAACTTAAATGAAGAATATGATCAATGATTATGAATGATGAGTATGATCCAAAACTATGAATGATGATTACGAGCAAAGATATGAACAACAAAAGACTCATGAACATGTGTTTTCCGAATTATACATTCATGCATCCGTGTTAGTGTTGCATTCCTTACTGAGCATTAGGCTTATAGTTAAACCTTATGATGTAGGTGAAGAGCTAACAGGTGAGGATTTCCAATCCAGAGATGATGTTTAAAGCTGGTTGCTGGAGGATGCTCAGTATGACAGTGCAAGGCTGGACAGGCGATTAAGTCCCCTGGTTATGCTTATAAAATTTCAGTAAAGTTTACGATAAACAGATGCCTAAGTAGAATAGAATTTCTTATAACAATGAAATTCGGATTTGATTGATAGACTTCAGAGTCTGATAATGATTTTAAAGATTATCGAATGGTCTGTTTTGCTTAAGTTTTCCGCTATGTGTATTTTGGATGAGTCTATGATTCTCACTCTTTGAGGTTTATAGTTACTAAGTTAAGATTTGGGTGAGTTGTGGTACTTTCCTGTTGAATGAAGTTGTTTGATGATTATAGTGTTTTACTGCCGTATGATAGAAGCTGGATGAGGCGATCATCCGGCTGACGTCATCGGTGGATGTCAAATGATAGAAGTTGAACAAATAGTCACCGGATGATGTAGTATGTTTCCTCACCAGATTATGTAGTATGTTTAGTCACCGGATGATGGGAATGTAGTTGTCGTTTAGTCACCGGATGATGAAAACATGGTTTTGTCGTCTAGTGACCGGCAGATCAAGTGTATTTAGGTTACCGGATGATTTAAATGTCATTTTGTCGTCTAGTGACCTGCAGATCAAGTGTATTTAGGTTACCGGATGATTTAAATGTCATCTTGTCGTTTAGTGCCCGAGGAATGTTTTAATTAGTCACGCGAGGCGCACATGACCACCGATCGATGTAGTGTAATTAAGAACATCTAGTGGAGAATGTTCGGGACCGGGCGATGTCTTTAATTAGACACGTGTAATGCCCACGTCTGCCGGTGGATGTTTTCTACTGGGTGTCTATAACTGTGTCACGTAGGGTGCACGTGACAAATCAGATGATATGACTTCGTCACCCGATGCATGCAAACCCACGCAAACCCCAACTGAATAACGTCGAGTAGTCTGGGGCATTTCTTCCCTACCCGATTAAGTCACTGATCAAATGACCAATTTTAGCCGCTCGACTCTGTGTAAGATTTAGCCGATGGGATTTAAGGAAAAATCAAGTTTGAGAGCGCGAGATTCCCTTGATGTTATAACGCCTCTGTTATCAGTCTAAGAGTGAGTTAAAAAAAAATGTATGTAAATATTAGATTGGAATTGAAGAAGAAAAGGTAGAAGTTGAGTCATGATTAATGAAAAGGTAAGTTGAGTCAATGATTAATGAAAGATTATGACTAAGTGACGGCTCCCTGTTTGGGTCGTTACAGAGTCGCCCCGACAATTGCCCGCACCGGCATGCTCCATGCGCCACCAACTGCCGCCTAATCCTGGCTCCCTCGTCTAGCTCACCTGTACACCTGTCGCCACCTACACCACAAAACACACACACACACGTAAGCTTACGCTTAGCAAGTAGGGATAACAAGTACAAACATACACTATGCACACACAACTCTCACACAATCCTAACACATGCCGTTCCACCCCCAACATCTTTCGTAGCAAATCCACTCACAACATCTTACGTATACTCAGTCAGGTGCCTCTTGCAGAACCTCCTGAAGTTTGCCATATTTCAGACACTACTTCGCGACGAGGAACCACTGCATAACTTTTGTGGAAACCTCCCGAAGCTTGCCATATTTCAGACACTACTTCGCGACGAGGAACCACTGCGTATCTTTTATGGAAACCTCCCGAAGCTTGCCATATTTCAGACACTACTTCGCGACGAGGAACGACTGCATACCTTTTGTGGAAACCTCCCGAAGCTTGCCATATTTCAGACACTACTTCGCGACGAGGAACCACTGCATATCTTTTGTGGAAACCTCCTGAAGCTTGCCCTATTTCAGACACTACTTCGCGACGAGGAACCACTTTATGGAAACCTCCCGAAGCTTGCCATATTTCAAACACTACTTTGTGACGAGTAACCCCTGTATAACTTTTATGGAAACCTCCCGAAGCTTGCCATATTTCAGACAATACTTCGCGACGAGGAACCACTGCATATCTTTTGTGGAAACCTCCCGAAGCTTGCCATATTTCAGACACTACTTCGTGACGAGGAACCACTTTATGGAAACCTCCCGAATCTTGCCATATTTCAGACACTACTTCGCGACGAAGAACCCCTACATAACTTTTGTGGAAACCTCCCGAAGCTTGCCATATTTCAGACAGTACTTCGCGACGAGGAACCACTGCATACCTTTTGTGGAAATCTCTCGAAGCTTGCCATATTTCAGACACTACTTCGCGACGAGGAACCACCGCCAACAGACCACTTTCAATCCATATCGTACTCACATTTCAAAACCATGCTTAACCACAACCAAACATTTAAAACCATGCTTAACCACAACCAAACATTTAAAACCATGCTTAAGCAAACATTCAAGCAACCAAATCAGAACAAAACAACCAAACAAGCAAACAATCTCAAACACTAACAATAACAACCCAGCAATTCATCAAACAATACTCAAACACTAACAATACACTATCAAACAATAAATTCTACCGTTCTGTGGTGTAGGCCCGAAGGCAACAAACACACGTCCACTACTTATCTGAACTCCCGCACGTGTTGGCTTACTCCGAGTATATAATTCACTCGCTCGTTAACCTAGAACATTAATGGAAAAATCACTTAAAATCACCAAATCATAAACTAAAGGATATTTACTAAATTTCTCACACAACCAAACTAACTTTTTAAAATAAAAACCCCAACACCTGATTTTTCACCAATTTCCACCGTCTAACTTCAATCGGTCATAACTCTCTCGTTTTTCAACGGATTTCGACGTGCCACCCCAATTCGAAAACCTCTACACGTCTACTATCCATTGAAATGATTAAATTAACCAAACAAAATACTTAGCCAATACGAAAATGCACCAACAGATTCGGCCCCCATTTTGCATAAAACCCGATTTTGTGTAAATAAATTCCAATTCATAATCTAATCACTCCAAAAACCTAAACTAATATATCTAAGGCTTAATTAACCAAAAGAGGAAGAAAACCCCCAAAGAGAACTCAATTTTCGGACTCCTCCTTTTAGGGTTTTCAAACCCTCACCAAAACCTCTCAAAACTCACTACAATCACTCACAAGCTTCATCCAAATGTACCCAAAGCAAAACTCATGAGAAATTACCTTGAAATCACTTGAGAAAATGAAGAGAGGAGAGGGAGAGGCGTCGGCTATGGTGGAAAAGGGAAGAGGCCGAAGGAGTGAAGAAGAAGAAATAAAAAAAAACTCATTTTTAATACACATTTTTCTTCTTTTTCTTTATTGCATTTAATTCCAAGTAAAATTACAATTTAACCCTCACATTCTCTTCCTCTTGGCAGCCAACGTGATGCACCATTCTTCATCACTTTTTTATTCGATTTTTTACTAAGTTTTGATTGGTTATTGCATTTGACTTTTCAAAGGTTGAATTCAAACATAATTCTTTTTACTAAGTTTTGATTGGTTATTGCATTTGACTTTTCAAAGGTTGAATTCATAATTCTTTTTCAACCATTTCATTTTCCTCTCTTTTCCTTATTCCAAATTCCCATCCTCACTTAATCTTAATCTCATACTTAGCATATCCTAGGCTACGCACGTAATAGAAAATTCTCGGGTGTTACACATTTCGCTCGGGATTCCTCTCTAATCGTTCATTAGCTTTGCTCACTATCCAACTAATAGCAAATATCCATAGATCAAAACAAAAGTCATTAGGTCTTCACAAGCTTGTAATGAAAGGTCAGGTTAAGGGGTGGTAATTTTTATGGATTCAAGCGAATATCTAGAGCACCATTCATCCCTCCTTATTTTACCCATTCAAAATTTCCTTCTATTCGCTTCATGGCTTGTTGAACTCATTCAAACCTTCTTCTAATTGCTCACCCCCAAACTTAATTCACTCAATATCACCCACTTTAACTCCTTTGTCATTATTACACAACAAAACAATACAATCCTCATACTTACAGAGACTAACAACTAGAATGAAAGCAACACTACTCAAACTTTTTTTTTTAACAACAATCAACACATAAAGTAAAAACCACAAAGACTTAATGCTTTAAAAAGAAACACATGACAAAGGAGTTGCTCTTGATTTTCACCAGCTCTTCCAACTTTCCCTTAATTTAGATCACTATCTCGGTGCGCAACGATTAAGGTCAGAGAAATATATATAAGGCTAGGCTAATTTCAGGTGACAAATGAATTGTAAATAATAGGCTCAAAAGGGTGACTATGGGTGTCATTAAATGACACGAAAAGGTATGCTCAGAAAGCTCAAATGGTTCAAAAACGGCCTAAATCATTCCCTTAATTTCAGAAAAATTACAATTTGCGTTCGAGGGTATTGAGCAAAGCCAAGAAGGATTTTCCTCTCAATGTCCTCACTATCACTGCCTTTGATTGGAGCTATACTCCCTTACCATGTTTGTTCTCATTCACTCCCTTACAGTATTTGGGTTTCGCTCTCAGTAGACTACACAAGTATATCACCAACAAATAGAATCAAACAAGAATAAAACGTGTTAAGATTTTTGAAGATAACTATGTAACCTATAATCAATGCAAACTAAAACAAATCACTCTTTTACTCAGTATATCTCGAGGAGTTTAAAGCATGAATTTATTCCATTTAAATCATCACTGACACCTTAACTATGATTCAAAATGCATGACTATATGAAATGTAGTAGAGCAATATAGCAGATAATTCAGTCAATTTAACAGCACCCCCAAACTTAAAATTAACATTGTCCTCAATGTACGCAAAACATACAAGAAAAATATGAAAAGGAGTAAGGTACCTCAAGCGGAGCCCGGCGTGTCATCATGCTCATCGTCACGTGGATAATCAAACGGCCGCAAAAGATGCTAAAGATAAGTAGGAAAAGGAGAATCAGATTGAGACGAGTACCCGTGGTGGGCATTAAAAGCGGCAATATATTGGGCCATAAATTGAGACTGCTCCAGCAACCTTTGTTCCATCCGGGCTTGCCGAGTGCTGAGTTGTTCTTGTTGGACAGCTAATTGTGCAACCATACGGCCCACATCATCGATGGTATAAGAGGGAGGCGGCATGGATGACAAGGAAGCGCCATGAGTGGGTGGGGCCGATGATTGGCTTTCATACCGCTGCTTTGTGCGAGCCTCTCGACGAGTGTCTCATTCGTATACCAACTCAAGATGTACAAATGTGAAGAACGAAGGTTGAGGATACCACCGTACACGAGGCATTGGCATTGGCTGAGGCGGGATCACCGCATTGGCGTCATGTTCATCGAATCCTAAACCATTGGCTCGAGCGGTCCCGTAAGGCCAATTGGCTATGTTGGAGATATTGGAAGAGCCATACAGAGCTTGCTGCAGCCATGGTTCGTCCGTGGAGCTCATAGGAACATTGGCAGAGGCACATAAGTGTGTAATTAGCACTGGATGGATGTGCCCGCTAGTGGTCGATCCTTTACCGCATGCTAGAATATTGCTATGTATAATTTGCCTGACGTTAATGGAACGCCCCGTGAGAATACAGTATAGCAGTACCACCCGCTCTTTTGTCAATTGAGACTTTTGAGATATGGGCATCAAATTGCCACTTAGAAATTTACACCCCGCTTGAGCGTACTTATTGAGGCAGCTCGAGATGATGTGGATTGGTCTTGCCCGGTCTTGTGTCAAATAAATCCAGGTAGAGCCCCAGTGACCCATCTCTCTGAGAATCAGCTCATAATCTGGCCTGGCATCCATCATTGGGTGTGTCGTTATCGAGGCCCAAATGAGTATTGATGGCCTCTACTGAAAAGTTTATGAACTTATTTCGTTCTTTTACAGGCCCATCAATGTTGGCAGCTTTGAGGTTAGCATAAAATTCGCGAACGGCATTCACGTTCGCATCCCCTCCTAACACTGCAATGGACTCCCATCCTCGCTGTTGAAGCATGGCCAAAATGTCGCCATCGTTTCGATCTGGCTGGAATTGAACTTCACAAATAATGGCCTTGTCTTTCGTCATAAAATCCTTGAAATAATTAGCTACAGCGGGGCTGATAAATGAATGTTGGATAGGGCTGAATGATACGGAAGAAGTATTGGCTCTCAAAACGTTTCGATGGCATGTTGAATTGCACCCAAAATATCTAACCTGTGAATGCACACAAGAAACAAACACATCCAACCAGCCATACACACCTGTAAAATAGTTAAGCATATTAGATAGTCAAGTAAGAAATCTAGAGGAAACAACGTGCAAAAATGAGAAATCTACTTGTCTTAGGCATTTCAACAAACACATGGTGGGCATGCATCAAAATTGTGGGACCACTGCAGACAATAACCCGAGCCACCTCAAAATGAAACAAAAGTACAAAAACACTAGCTATTTGATGATCACAGCAAGCCGACAGTTATCATATGCCAAAGATTTTACACAAAATGATCAAAACTAGACAATAACCAGAAACACGTCCCCAAAAATCACAATCAACGATGCGCTAACTGATTACAGTATAAAGCAAGTGAAAACATTCTCACAATTTCAAGAGAAGAACCAGAACTAGAGCAACGCCGAGAACTATCGAAAACAAATCAGAAAATACCCAAGTGCGAAAAAGAATAAACAAATTCTCGTGAAGAAGTGTACCTGTTGATTTGGACGAGCTTGTGAGTAAATCGCTGAAAAAAAATGATAAAAGTAGCGATATGCGAGTGGCGAATGATCGCAAGGAGAACAGAGGCAAAAACTTTAGGGCTCAGCAGAGGAATCGGGGTAAATGAGGGTGGCGAATGTTCGCCGGGTTTAAAATGGAAATAGCGGTGGCGATCGTTCGCTGGAATGGGGCGAGCGATCGCCACCTCTTCTGTTTTTGAAGAGGCGAACTTTCATTTTTTTTTTTTTAACAAAAACTAAGAAAACTAACACCTAATAAAACTTCGCCTATCAATATGAAATAACGAAATTAAAACTGAAACCGGAAAGAATAAAGTAAAAATAAAATAATAAAAAAAAAAGACAACTTAGTAAGAAAATAAAGAAACAAAATAGGTTACCTCCCACCAAGTGCGTGTTTTAACGTTGTCAGCTTGACGATGTGCTGTGTCATAACTAATTGAGAAGGGCAACGGATTTAGCGCTATCAAAGGTACCTCCCCAATATGGTTTTAATCTTTGCCCGTTGACCTTGAATGTAGATTGATCCTCGCCTTGAATTTCAACAGCACCATGAGGGAACATGTTAATAACCTTGAATGGGCCTGACCAGCGTGATTTGAGTTTCCCTGGAAATAATCGAAGTCGAGAATTGAATAATAAAACTTGCTGGCCTGGAATAAATTCTTTTAATACAATATGTTTATCATGCCACGCCTTCGTCTTTTCTTTATAGATTCTGGAATTCTCATATGCTTTGCGTCTAAATTCGTCCAGCTCGTTCAATTGCAATAATCTAGCTTCGCCAGCTGCTGGGAGCTCCATATTTATCTTTTTAATAGCCCATAGCGTCCGATGCTCCAATTCCACCGGAAGATGACAGGCTTTACCAAAAACCAACTGGTATGGCGACATACCTAATAGTGTTTTAAAAGCTGTTCGATAAGCCCAGAGAGAATCGTCTAGCTTTTGTGACCAATCTTTGCGAGAAGAGCTGACCGTCTTTTCTAAAATTTGCTTGATTTCTCGATTCGACACCTCGGTTTGACCATTAGATTGCGGATGATAACTGAGGGCCTTGCGATGCTTGACACCATATTTCAACAATAATGCCTCAAATTGCTTATTATAAAAATGTGTACCTTCATCACTGATAATAGCCCGAGGGGTACCAAATTGTGTAAAGATATTTTTGCGAAGAAAATTTAGCACCACCTTGCCATCATTAGTCGGGGTAGCGACTGCCTCTACCCATTTTGAAACATAATCGACCGCTAATAGAATATATTTATGATTGAAGGAAGTAGGGAATGGACCCATGAAATCGATTCCCCAAACATCAAATAATTCTACCTCCAAAATATTAGTCAATGGCATTTCATCGCGACGTGAAATATTACCGGTACGTTTGCAGGGTCACAGGACATAGAAAATAAATGAGCATCTCTGAAAAGTGTAGGCTAAAAGAAACCACATTGTAATACCTTTGCTGCTGTTCTCTTGCCTCCAAAATGACCCCCACACTCTAGTGAATGACAATGCCGTAATATACTTTCCATCTCATCTTCTGTAATACACCGCCTTATGACTTGCTTAGCATCAGCAAAAAATTTCTTTCGTTTGTGAGCGGAAGGCTCTATGGGTAGCACACCACTAGCCAGGAAATTAACAATATCTGCATACCATGGTGTATTGTCGACGCTAAAAAGCTGCTCATCCGGGAAAGTATCAACAATAGGTACTCCATCTTCTTTCACGTGTTCTTGAGGTTCAAGTCTTGACAAGTGATCTGCCACTAAATTTTCTGTACCCTTTTTATCTCTAATTTCCAAATCGAACTCTTGGAGTAGTAGAACCCAACGAATGAGGCGAGGCTTTGCATCTTTCTTGACCATAAGGTATTTAATGGCAGAATGATCAGTGAAAACTATTACCTTATTGCCAATAAGATAAGGACGAAATTTATCGAATGCGAATACAACTGCAAGTAGTTCCTTTTCGGTGGTAGCATAATTCAACTGGGCGTCATTAAGGACTCAGCTTGCATAGTAAATCGTGCAAAATGTCTTATCCTTGCGTTGCCCTAATACTGCACCAATTGTAAAATCACTAGCATCACTCATAACTTCAAATGGGAGATCCCAATCCAGTGCTACAACAATAGGTGCAGAGGTGAGCTTCTCTTTCAATAAATTGAATGCAACTAAACACTCGTCATCAAAATGGAATTCCACCCCTTTTTCCAGCAAATTACATAATGGAATTCCACACAACGTTTAAGCACCATATTCAGATTCTCCAGACAATGATCAAAAGAAGATCCAAAAACAGAAAAATCATCCATAAATACCTCAATAATGCGTTCGACCATGTCAGAAAATATTGCTATCATGCACCGTTGAAAAGTGGCCGGAGCGTAATAAAGACCAAAGGCATCCGTCGAAATGAAAAAGTGCCGTATGGGCAAGTAAATGTAGTTTTCTCTTGGTCTTCGGGAGCTATGGCAATTTTATTGTATCCAGAATAACCATCAAGAAAACAATAAAATTCATGTCCGGCGAGCCTGTCAAGCATCTGATCAATAAACGGAAGCGGGAAGTGATCCTTTCGTGTAGCCTTGTTTAATCTCCTGTAATCCATACATATGCGCCAACCGGTAACAGTGCGAGTTGGAATTAGCTCATTATTTGCATTTTGCACAACTGTCATCTCGCCCTTTTTCGGTACAACTTGGACGGGGCTAACCCATGAACTGTCAGAAATTGGATAAATCACCCCGGCATCTAACCACTTTAAAATTTCTTTTCGCACTACTTCTTTCATGGTTGGGTTAAGTCGTCGTTGGTGTTCCACTGATGGCTTGTGACCTTTCTCCATGAGTATTCTATGCATACAAAAAGATGAGCTTATTCCCTTTAAATCTGCTAAAGTCCACCCAATCGCCGATTTGAATTTTTGGAGTACTCGGAGTAATTTCTCTTCTTCTTCTTTAGATAAATCGTCGGCAATGATGACTGGTAACGAAGATGGGGCCTGTAAATATGCATATTTTAAGTGGGCAGGCAGTGTCTTTAGCTTTAAAACCGGTGGTTGCTCGATAGATGGTAATGTGCGTGACGGGCCTTCTCCCAAATTTTCATAATATTTCCTCTTGTTTGGCTCAAATGAGTCCATCCACATCTCATACCCATGTGCTTCATTGTCCTCATCTAGAAAATAAATTTGCTCAAATATACATGCTTCTAAAGGGTCATCTGGTTGACGTGCAACTTCCTTTATTGTAGATTCGGTAACTTCAACACAAAAAACATCACTGCTATCCCCTGGATACTTCATAGCTTTAAAGACATTAAATGTGACTTCTTCATCCTGCACTCTCAGACTCAATTCACCTTTTTGAACATCAATAAGGGCACGACCCGTAGCAAGGAATGGTCGACCCAAAATAATCGGAACATTTCGAACTTCTTCCATATCAAGCAAATAAAATCAGTAAGGAAGATGAATTTATCCACTTTGACGAGCACATCTTCAATAATACCTCTCGGGTGTTTAATAGAACGATCGACCATCAATAATGTAACCCCTGTCGGCTTGGCTTCGCCTAGATTGAGTTTCTGAAATATAGACAAAGGCATCAAATTAATACTCGCCCCCAAATCACATAGTGCCCTAGTGAATATAGAATTGTCAATCTCGCATGGTACCGTAAAACTTCCCGGATATTTTAATTTTTGAGGGAGCTTTCTCAGAATAATTGCACTGCATTCCTCTGAAAGAGCAATAATACCACACTCCTCTATTTTCTGCTTGTGGGATAGAATATCTTTCATAAATTTTGCATAACTCGGCATTTGCTCCAACGCATCGGCAAACGAAATATTAATACGGGGCTTCTTGAAAACATCGTGGAATTGAGAAAATTGTTTATCCAGCTTCACATTTTTTAATCTTTGTGGAAACGGCACTAGAGGTGATGGATGAACTGGGGATGATTTTTGAACTTCATCGGCATTGGGCTCCTCAGTAACAGCTTTAGGGACGCTTTTCTCTTTTTGCACTGGTTCAATTACTGTTCCCTTTCTAGTGGTGATTACGTTACAGTGATCTTTGGGATTCACTTCGGTGTTGCTTGGTAATGAGCCCTGAGGTCGTCCATTCATAGCGCTTGCAAATTGCCCAAGTTGATTTTCAAGACTGCGAATTTGGGCTGATTGATTTTGCATCACTGTACGGGTCTCTGTCATAAACTACATAAGGGCTGTTTCAAGATCATTTTTCTTCTCCATTTGCTGAGATGGACCGGGTTGAGATGCTTGAGGTGGCTGCATAGTATTTTGAGAATTCCTCCAAGAAAAATTCAGGTGTTGTCGGCAACCTGGATTATAAGTATTAGAATTTGATTTCCTTGACGATTGAAGTTGCCCATATAATTAGCTTGTTCAACGAGGTCATTTGACATGGGATTACCCTCTTGGCATTCTTCACTCAAGTGTGACCCTTGACACCACTGACAACTGGCTTTAGATGTTTTCCCAACACTCGCTGCCATATGAGATTCCTGCAATTGCCTAGTCAATGAAGCCACCTGTAGAGTCAGACCTTTCATAGCCTCGATTTCTGGAGTACCCGCTGTGCGTTTCATAATTGATCGCTCCACTTGTAACACCCGACATTTCGGCCAGGTGATTTTCTGACCATTTTAATTATCACCCTTTTATTTAACCTCTATGATTTAAATTTAATGTTAAGACAAATTTATTACAAGTTGAACAAAGCTAGGTTGGGTGGCAGATTTGTAATTAAGATCGATGGATTAAGTATAAATAGAAAAAGGAAACCTTAAATCTCATTTAAACCTCACTGTAGCCGACACCCCTTCTCTCGGCGATTTCTCCTCTCCCGAGCTCCTGCTCTCTGTTGCCGGTGTTCTCCCTCACCGACGACTGGTTTCAGCCTGCGTTTTCTCTGCGAGTTCGTACCCGAGGTATGCAATAGACAATGTAGCTACCTGTTAGTTTATCAGCTCTGTTTTCAGCTCAGCATTTGAACTTGGGATTTATCAATGGCCGTGTCGTTTTAGAACATTTTAGAATCCGAGGGTAGTAATGTCAACCCGAATAGATTCTGGTCATTTTAAGTAACTTAACTCAGATTTAATCAATAGTAGAACCTCCTTATTCTATTTCGGATTTCAGATTCTGCACAGAGTTTTAGACTAAGGGTTCGGGGATGACTCTAGCTATTAGATTCTAGGATGACCTATGATTAGAACTTTAGGACCTTATTTAACTACTGTAATGTGAAATGTGTTAGGTGAAGAAGTTGAAGAGAAAGTGATTCAAGTTGCTAAGGAATCCAGGTAAGTGAATGTACTAAGATTTCTGGCTAATAGGGCCCTACATCTCGAGAGTATTAGGTTGTTATTGAATGTTTAGTGTCTGAATGATTATGGATATCTAGAACTATGT
The DNA here is from genome assembly GCA_022432975.1 of Begonia masoniana. Taxonomy (NCBI): domain Eukaryota; kingdom Viridiplantae; phylum Streptophyta; class Magnoliopsida; order Cucurbitales; family Begoniaceae; genus Begonia; species Begonia masoniana. The sequence goes on along the minus strand of CM039513.1, from coordinate 26,686,581 downwards.
TATCTGATGATTTGATGATGGTTATGAAATGGTCTGTTCTGGTATATTCTCTGTCATAGCCCGATGGATTAAAAATGTCCATGTCATGCATCATGTTTTCTTCTCAAACATATGAAATGTTTTAAATGCATGTTTTCCTCTCATGAATAAGATAAGATGATAAAAAAATTCCTACAACGTGGTTGAGTGGGGGTTGGGGGTGGTTCGGCGTATGTCACAGTCCGCAGTAGGACATAAGAATACGACCCGCAGTAGGGACCATGATCAAACTCACTGTCGAACCCCCTTTACCGGCACAAATCCTCTCTCATCCCACGCAACATGAACAACGATATGAATGATAAATATGGTTCAGTGATATGAACTATGATATGAATAATGAACATGAAACAATGATTATGAACAAGAAAAGACTCATGACCATGTTTTCTCTGAATTTGTGCATTCATGCATTCGTGAGAGTATTGCATTCCTTACTAAGCATTAGGCTTATAGTTTTAACCTCATGATGTAGGTGACGAAATATCAGGTGAGGATTTCAAAGTAGATGAAGATGTTTAAGCTTGGTTGCTGGAAGGTGTTCAGGGGGGCAGTTCTGTGGCTGGATGGCAAATGAGTAACCCTGGTTAACGTTTTATGACATTAATGATGTTCATGACTGCTGAAGTCTAAATAGGTTGAGATTATTATATCAATTGGGATTTTAGAAACAGTCTGTCTTAATTTCAGAGTCTAAAGATATTTCTAAAGTTATTAAATATTTTATTGAGTCTTCCCTGTAATTGAGTTTCTGTTTTCCATGATTATGGAGTGGTTTGTTTTAATAGAGTATTGAGACAGTGAAGTTAGAAGTCTAAGTAAGTCAGTTACCGGAAGATGAAAATATATCTTCGCCTTACCGGAAGATGTAGTGTATTGCCATCGGCAGAAGTAGTATCGTGCCATCGGCAGATGCGGAGTTCTGTCCATCGGAAGATGTGATAGCTGTTTTGTCGTTTAGTAAATCGGCAGAGGTAGTATACATGTCAATCGGAAGATGTGATAGCTGTTTTGTCGTTTAGTAAATCGGCAGAGGTAGTATACATGTCAATCGGAAGATGTGATAGCTGTTTTGTCGTTTAGTAAATCGGCAGAGGTAGTATACATGTCAATCGGAAGATGTGATAGCTGTTTTGTCGTTTAGTAAATCGGCAGAGGTAGTATACATGTCAATCGGAAGATGTGATAGCTGTTTTGTCGTTTAGTAAATCGGCAGAGGTAGTATACATGTCAATCGGAAGATGTGATAGCTGTTTTGTCGTTTAGTAAATCGGCAGAGGTAGTATACATGTCAATCGGAAGATGTGATAGCTGTTTTGTCGTTTAGTAAATCGGCAGAGGTAGTATACATGTCAATCGGAAGATGTGATAGCTGTTTTGTCGTTTAGTAAATCGGCAGAGGTAGTATACATGTCAATCGGAAGATGTGCCGCTGTATGAATTTCTGGATAAGTCTCTGTTTTCCATGATTATGAGTGGTTTGTTTTAATAGAGTATTGAGACAGTGAGTAAAGTCTAAGTACGTCAGGTAGATGAAGTGCATTTGTCATCGGCAGATGCGAGTGTACATGGTTATCGGAAGATGTGATAGCTGTTTGGTCGTTTAGTGAATCGGCAGAGGTAGTATACATGTCAATCGGAAGATGTCGTTTAATTCTATCGGTAGAAGTCCTTTAATGAATCACGTGGGTTGCACATGTCCATCGGTAGATGAAGTGCATTCGTCATCGGCAGATGCGAGTGTATATGGTTATCGGAAGATGTGATAGCTGTTTTGTCGTTTAGTAAATCGGCAGAGGTAGTATACATGTCAATCGGAAGATGTCGTTTAATTCTATCGGTAGAAGTCCTTTAATGAATCACGTGGGTTGCACATGTCCATCGGTAGATGTGTGTTTTCTTCTCATCGGTAGAAGCAACTTTAGAATTGATGTAGCTACTCACCGGCTGATGTGTTTTGTACTGCTCGCCGGTAGGAGTGATAAGTATTTCATTACCGATTATTGTCCAGTAATTCGAATAAGGTGTCTTGAGTTAAACCATGTAACCGAAAATTGTATGACATTGAATAAAAGGTAAAGATGTACAAATGAGGAAAAGGTAAAAAAAAAAAAAAAAAATGATAAATAGAGTCATGATTTGGTGATGATCCTACTGGGGTCGTTACACCACTGGACACTGATCATTATTGAGCGCTAATTTTTCTAATAAATCATAGGCTGCTTCCTCGGTTTTTCTCATTAAAGCACCACCTGCAGCTGCGTTGACTAGAGTTTTAGTAGAAGCAGATAATCCCACATAAAAAGTCTGAATATGCATCCACTTCGGTAATCCATGGTTGGGACACTTCCTCAACATATCCTTAAAACGTGCCCATGCCTCATATAATGTCTCTCCCTCGAATTGACTGAAGTTGATTATATCATTGCGAAGCTTGGCGGTCTTTTCGAAAGGAAAGAATTTGGACAAGAATTTCTGGCATAAATCTTCCCAATTAGTAATAGAATTAGCTAGTAGAGAGTTGAGCCAGCTTTTCGCACGATCCCGTAATGAGAATGAAAATAAACGTAATCGCAATGCATCCTCCCCCACATTGTGAAATTTGAAAGTGTCTCATACTTCAAAGAAATTTGCAATATGATCCTTGGGGTCTTCTGAAGGTAATCCACTGAATTGAGATTGTTGAATCATATGCAATGTACCCGGCTTGATTTCAAAATTAGCAGTGATAGCCGGTTTGCGAATAGCTGAATGTACTCTGGATACAGTAGGTATAACATAATCAAGTAAGGTCCGGTGCTCGACATTATTTTCCCCGTTATTATTCTCCTCGTTATCTCCCATGATGGCACGCGGTTGTTGAATAACTTCTCTTCTCTCTTTACAATTTTGTCGACACATACGTTCGATTTCAAGATTAAGCGGGAGAAGATTGGCGTCTCCTTCTTACGCATATACCTGAGAATAAAACGAAAAGAAACAAATAAAATAAATAGAATTCAAAATAAAACTAAAAGTAATTAATTCGATATCAATAATAAAGTCCCCGGCAACGGCGCCAAAAACTTGTTGTGAAAATTAGTTCGCAAGTGTACGAGTCGCAACAAGTAATATAGTGATGGATAGAGTGTCGAACCCACGAGGACTTGTAATTAATAATCAAAATAATTAATTTTAATTCTAAATTGAACACACGTTTTATGGTTTAAAGAATTGAAATTAAAATAAATAATTAAAATAAACTAATGTAAAATAGTAAAACAGATAAAATGGGATTAAATCAAATTGATAAAAGCCTAGGTACTACGATTTCACTAAGACAATAGTTATTTCAGTACTTCGCAATTATATTCATAAATATTCTCCCTATGTTGATGATCGATTTCACTAAATTCTATTACAATCTCTCTCGAGCATTGCATATGTTATCTGATTAATGGGTTATCACTTCTCAGTCTCAAATCCTACATTAATCAAATATAAATAAATCAAGAAATCACAATAATCACATCAATACCGTAACTATCTCTAGCTTACGTATATTCATGACATTAATTTCAGTGCTCGAGTATTTATCACCTCTCAGTCTCTAAACACCCCAAAAATCAAGTAAAGATTGGCCAGAAATTTACAAGCTTTAAGAACAGAAATTAAATGCGTCAACAATATTGGAAGAGATACTCATAAAATATAATTAAACGAAGAAACAGAAAATAAATATCGTCTGGCTACATCGTAGCCCTAGAATAAAAAGTTAGTTCATGCTAAAAAAAATAAAAACAATAATACTAATAGAGGTCATAATTAAATTGTAAAAATAAAATGAGAAAGAATATGTTATGCAAAAATCGCCTGAACGCCTCTCTGCCGTTGAATACTTGAAGAAATCTCTCCCTGCTGCTCGCTTCAATCCCCCTCTTCTGAATACCGAATGCTCTTTTACTTTAGGTTTTTATTTGTTTCTTTTCAAGATCAATGGCTCAGATTCAAGACTTTTTGCATTGACGGTCCAGATTAGAACAGCAGCCTTTCTAAAATGAAATTCATGTGTGGCGATCGATCGCTGAAAATGAGCGATCGATTGCCTCTTGTTTTATGTCTCGATCGCCAACACTCGATCGCCTCTTCTGATCGCCTCTTCTTTGCTTCATCTTTTATTCTCTTGTGGCGATCGATCGCTTAAATGTGGCGATCGATCGCCACCTTCTCTGTTTTCTTGCACTCAGCTTCTAATAATTCCGTGTTCGTGGCGATCGGTCGCTAGTATGTGGCGACTGATCGCCACTTCTTCTGTAAAAATTTCTCCCAAGAGCAATTCATGATCTCGAGCCTCCTTCTCTGGTTCGTCAATTCAATTTTCTTTTCATCTCTTGTTTCTTCTTTTATTTCACACTTTCTTCTTTTCTCTCCTCTCCTATTTTTCAATAAAGTTTGCTGCACACTCACACAAAACTTATCAAATACATTCACACACTTGAGAAAAACTTATCGAATCAAGTGTAAAAAGTATAAATAAGTGTGTAAATTACACACTTATCAAACACGAAAAGATCATGAACATGTGTTTTCTTTAATTTTTGCATTCATGCATACATGTTAGCATTGCACTCCTTACTAAGTATTAGGCTTATAGTTTAAACCTTATGATGTAGGTGAAGAACTACCAAGTGCTGAAAGGTGCTCAGGGTGACAGATTGGTGGCTGGAAAAGCGATTTAAACTCATGGGTACTACTTTTATCATGTTAATAAGGTTATGAATACTGAGGTCTATGTAGGATATTTTCTTAAACCAATGGATACTGGAAACTGACTGACTAACTTCTGAGTTTCAGAAGAATCGTGAAATGATAGTATGATCTGTTTTGTTAGAGTCTCTCGTTACACTTATTCTAGATGAGATTATGGTCCAACTGTGTGTTAGTTTATTCAGTCATGTTGAAGTTTGTGAAAGTCTGAAAGTTTCCTGTCTATCGGATGATGTCTTCCATCGGATGAAGTCTTCCATCGGATGATGTCTTCCATCGGATGAAGTCTTCTATCGGATGATGTCTTCCATCGGATGAAGTCTTCCATCGGATGATGTCTTCCATCGGATGAAGTCTTCTATCGGATGAAGTCTTCCATCGGATGAAGTCTTCCATCGGTTGATGTCTTCTATCGGAATGAAGTTTAATGAGTCACGTGATGTGCATGTGTCAATCGGTAGATGTAAGTTTCCATTATCGGTATGAGTATGTATTAAGTCTTGTCGTTTTGTGATCGGATGAAGTTTAATGAATCACGTGATGCGCATGTGTCAATCGGTAGATGTAGGTTTTCCATTATCGGTATGAGTATGTATTAAGTCATGTCGTTTTGTGATCGGATGAAGTTTAATGAATCACGTGATGCGCATGTGTCAATCGGTAGATGTAGGTTTTCCATTATCGGTATGAGGATGTATTAAGTCTTGTCGTTTTGTGATCGGAAGGAGTATAATGAGTCACGTGATGTGCATGTGTCAATCGGTAGAAGCCGATATTAAGTCTTGTCGTTTTGCGATCGGTAGATGTCCTTGAGTTTCCAATTCCCTTCGGCTAAGTGTCTTAACGTTTTGTCTAATTATAAACGTTGTCTACTTATTGAGTTTTTCGCTGTACAGTCAAGGATTAAAGATAGAATTATCATCACTGAGAGAAAGTTTAAAATTTTTTGTAATTTCTCTTAGTTCAGTTCAATGATTTGGGTAGCAAAACCGGGTCTGGAAGACTCGGGGGGTTACAGTTTCTTCCAAGTAGTTTTCCTCTATGTTATGTATAAAAAAAATATACGAGTCAAGAATAGGATTACGTCCATGATTATGTAAGTCGCGGCCCGTTGGGTTTCGGGTCGTGACAGAAAGTATGGAGACACCACTTGTATGAACAATCATGTAAGGTGTTTTCGGATCACAAAAGCTTGAAGTATATATTTACCCAGAAGGAGTTAAACATGAAGCAACGTCGGTGGCTTGAGTTTGTGAAAGACTATGATATCGAGATTTAATACCACCCGAGGAAAGCTAACGTGGTAGGCGATGTATTGAGCAGGATGTCGGCTGCTATGCAACCAACTCTGTCGACCGTATCGATGCCTTTGAGGACAGAAATTCAGAAGTTCGGTATGGAGATAGTTTCTGAGTTATCAGCCGTACTGGCGGATCTAACAATACGGCCAACTATTCTAGACCGAATTAAAGAAGCCCAGAAGATTAATTCGAAGGAAATGGCCGATATAATAAGCAAGTTGCCTAATGCCTCTTCCGAGTTCAATCATTCGGATGATGGTATTCTGAAGTTCAAATACAGGTGGTATGTTCCGAGAGATGAAAAGCTAAGGGGGGACATCTTGTCGGAAGCCCACTCGTCTTCTTTCTCTGTGCATCCTGGAAGCAAGAAGATGTATTAAGACTTGAAGCTGCACTTCTGGTGGCTAAATATGAAGAATGAGGTTGCCAAATATGTGGAATCTCGTATGGTATGTCAACAAGTGAAGGCTGAACGTCAACGACCAGGTGGAACACTTCAGCCTCTCCCGATCCCCGAATGAAAATGGGAGAATATCACGATGAATTTTGTTGTCGGCCTTCCAAGGAAGGCTAGAGGCCATAACAACATATGGGTCATTGTGGACAGACTAACAAAGTCGGCCCATTTTCTACCTGTGAAGACAACGTTCTCTATGGACCAATATGTAGAATTATACATAAGCGAGATTATCAAGCTGCATAGGGTGCCAGTATCAATTGTATCTGATCGGGACCCTAGATTCATGTCGAGGTTCTGGAAAAGCTTGCAAAACTCCTTGGGTACCAAGTTAAACTTCAACACAGCATTTCATCTACAGACGGATGGACAATCCGAGAGGACGATTCAAATATTGGAGGATATGTTAAGGTCATACGCGCTGGAATTTCATGCCCCTTGGAGTAAGTATTTGCCGCTAGTAGAATTCGCTTATAACAACAGCTACCAGGCTACATTCGGTATGGCTCCATATGAAGCTCTTTACGGCAGGAAGTGTAGATCTCCATTGTGTTGGGGTTGGAGAAGCCAAGCTCGTCGGCCCTGAGTTAATACAACAGATGTCTGAGGTGGTGACTACTATCAAACAAAGAATAAAAATTGCTCAGAGTCGACAGAAAAGTTACGCGGACCATAGGAGGAGAGACTTGGAGTTTGCTGAAGGCGATGAAGTATTCTTGAAGGTGTCGCCTTTCAAGGGCGTGATGAGGTTTGGCAAGAAAGGAAAGCTAAGTCCAAGGTTTGTTGGGCCCCTTCCCATCTTGAAGAGAGTAGGAAGCATGACTTACAGACTACAGCTGCCAGCTTCAATGGATGGAGTTCACAATGTTTTTCATGTTTCGATGCTGAGAAAATGTGTGCAAGATCCAACTCAGATCGTGGAACCGGTGGACATAGATATCATGCCGACATTGACGTATGAAGAAAGGCCCATTAAGATTTTGGACTCCTCACTCAAGGTGTTGCGCAACAAAGTGATCCCATTGGTGAAGGTATTATGGCGCAATCATAACGTGGAGGAAGCCATCTGGGAAAGACAATGGGACGTTAGAGCCCAATATCCGAAGCTATTTGCTTAAAAAAATTTTGGGGACAAATTTTTTGTTAAGGTGGGTGGAATGTAACACCCGACATTTTAGCCTTGTAAATATTCCATAAATTATTAAACATGATTAATTTGCCATTAATAAAATACGTATTTTACTGTAGTCGTTGTGATGCGTTATGGAAAAATGAGTTTTGGAGAAAACCGAATCGATGAACTAAATAACAATTTAGTTGGAAACCAATAGGGGGCAAATTAGGAAGCCAATTAAGGTTGGTGGGAGGAAGCCAATGGAAGTGCGCCAAGTGTCCTAGCTTGTGGAAGAAGACAAGCCTTCTCTTTCTCTTCTTCTCTTCTCTTCTACGTAAAACTCTCATTTTGCATCACCTCTCTGCTTTCTCTCTTCCAGACGACCAGCGACGGTTCTAAACTATACCTTTTTCCCGTTTTCTCTAGTAAATGTAACCTTCTACGATAGTTAAAGAATTTAGGTTAGTTATTTGTTAGTTTTGTTGAAGTTTAGAGTTAATATCCGATTATATACAAATATAGGTTTGTGAATCACCGAGGGCGTGCGTGCAAGACTTTCAACTCTACGGACATCAGGTAAGTTCGTACGGGTAGGTTTTGCTCTTAAGGCCCTACAGCACGGAGATACTAGGTTTTTGGTTGTCGGGTAGTTAGGTGGTAGGTTAAGTTCTAAGTTGAATGAGTTTGCTTTCTGTTTTGCTTGTTATTCTGTAGTCTATTTAAGTTATGTTTAAGCACCGTAAATGTTCATGCATACACGTTTTCCTGAAAGTCATGTAAATGTTTTATGCACGAGGTTTGAAGTTAAGAAAGATAAAACATGTAATGTAATGTACGGTTAAGTGTAGGATGAGGACTGGCATCCTGTTCTGCATTCCTGTTCTGTATCCCTGTTATGTGCCTGATAGTGCACCGTGCATGATAGTGCACCCCTATTGCGCCAGTTCCTCTATAAGCCCCACTTATACCTCCATATCCAGTGAAATGTAAAGTAATGTTCATGTATTTGAAATGTTCATGCATAGCATACGCATCACTGCATTGTATGTTCTTACTGAGCTCTAGGCTCATAGTTGAACTCCATGTTGTAGGTACTGACCCCGTGGATGAAGACTTTGTGCCTCAGGCCGACGAATTGGTGATTGGTTGTGCGAGCTTTCGGGGGTGGTTGCGGCAGCCAGACATATTTCTTACCCAAAGGTGAAGTTTTTAAAATGAATGTCATGTTTGTATAGTCTCTCTTGGGATTCTGTTGGAATTTTAGTAATGTATATGTTTTGGGGTTGCAGTTTTGAAACCTCTGTTTTGACAGTTGTATATATATTTTAAAATATTCTAGAACTGCTTGGAGTCTTTTCTTTTAGGTTACGCATGGATTGTCTTGAGTTTTAGAGCTATCCATGCAGTCAAATTTTTGAACTTCTGTCGTGTTTTCAAACATGTCAAAAAAATTATGTTTTGAATCGGGCTTTGAAGTTTGAAGCTTTTGTGTCAAAAGATGTAAACTGTCGAACAGAGAGGTAGCCGATCGATCGCCTGGGGTAGCCGATCGATCGGCGGAGTATGTGTTTATCTCTTTCAAGTTTTCAAATCGTCCAAAGCTATCGTCCAAAGTCAGTGAATGATAATGTCGTCCAAAGTAGTCGTCCAATCCTATCATTTCTTTTATAAATTTTCAGCTAAGTGTTTTGGCAGAGGCCACATCATCCAATTCTGTCGTCCATTATGCCTTCTGTTTCTTTCGTCCATTCTTCCTTCTGTTTCTATCGTCCATTTTTTCTTCTGTTTCAATCTGTCGTCCATTCTGCCTTCCAAATCTGTCGTCCAAACTTGTCGTCCATTCTGTCTTCTGTTTCTGTCGTCCATTCTGCCTTCCAAATCTGTCGTCCAAACTTGTCGTCCATTCTGTCTTCTATTTCTGTCGTCCATTTTGCCTTCCAAATCTGTCGTCCAAACTTGTCGACCAATTTCAGTACCGAGGTCACTTCGACCGATTTTATCCCGAGGTCACTTCGACCGATTTTGCTGTGGATCATAGCTCTTCAAGTGCTGTGGCTTGTCGACCAAAAACCTTGATTTAAAACACATTGTCCATTTTGTTCTGTGAACTGTCGTCCACGCTGTCTTTTATTTCTGTTGTCCACAGCTTCTGTCATCCACTGTATGCTTCCACTGCATGACTTCTAGTTTATGTTTCCCATTTTATTAAGTCTTCCACTACATGTCTGTTGACTATTCTGCCTTCTGTTTCTGTTGTCCACTCTGCTTTTTATTTAAAACGTCCAAAGTATTCTGTCTTCCTGTTTTCTTCTGTCATTTATTTCTGTATGTCTTCCCGTTTTAAATTCCAGAAAATGTTTATACTCTGTGTAAAGTTTTAAAAGTTCAAAAAAAACATGTCACGTTTTAAATGTCTGGAGTGAGGCTCTTCGACCCCGATCGGGTTTAGGGTCGTCACAATTCCGTCTCACGTTCTAATACTATTTGGTTTCAGACTTTGCAACCAAAGTCTTAACTTTGTCTCTTCGTGAAAAGAGAAATAATCTTAATCTAATGGTGTCACTAGAGATGCCAATCCTTTTAACAGTGTTACTTATTTAATCAAAACATGGCCAAATGAATAGTAAGATGAGCAATACCAGACAAGTTATTAGTTGCAACCGATTTAAAGTAGTCACGGATTGCTCACCTGAGAACAATTTGATTGCCTTCTTGTCCAGCCATTCTTTCATATTTAATTATAACATTAATAATATTAGTAGAAATTATAAATTAAATTATCTCTGGTAATAACGTCAAAAACTTGTTTGATAAAATATTATGTGTAAAATACTGTAAATGTACAGTGTGAAGTTTTATAATATATAGTGATAAATAAGGTTTTTAAATCCTCTTAGAGAAAGGAATTTAATATTTTTGATAATTATTAACCTAATTAATTATATACTATATTTGAAAAGGCCAAACAAGATAATTTTGAAAACAAAAACAAATTAAATGCTAAATTTAGATTAGTAACAGAAATATTTTTAATAACTCTAAATGATTGACCTCATATATAATTCAATTATTAATGAATTAGTGAAATATCTGCCAACTAGTTATCATTATTAAATCAAAACCCTATTTATTTAATCCTTTTCTCGAATGTTTAATTGACTGTATATTTTAAAAATCTCAAGATCCATATCTCTACAGAAACCAAAATTTAAAAAATCAATTAAAATTTATAGTTTTCTAATGGTTTCATAAATCCTAATATTATCTCGAATATAAAAAATTTGATATCACAAAGTTCAAATCCTAATTAAGATTACATCTTTCAAGCGTTGAAGCCTAAATACAAAACTCATTCAATAGATGGTTAGTCAATCAAATGTAGTAAGTGCAGAATATTATAAATAAATAGATAAATCAATAAAAAGAATATTCAACAATCAATTAAATAAAAACAATATATCATTCATCTCAATCTAGAAAGAGAGTTTGGTTTGACATAAGATGAATAAAAGAAAACACTAAAATTTTTCAAACACATTGAAGTAATTTCAGAACACGTGATTATCATTGTCAAAATCTTAATTTTCTTCTTTATCAGAAAACAATTAATTTTGGTAATAGAATATTAGTCTAATAATTTAGCAAGGTCTTCATGTATTGTGTTTTTTTCCTCCTTTTTAGCTAAACAGCTGTACAACCACGGAAATAGATTAAAAATAACAAAAATCTCAAGAATATGCATTAAACTACATTTAGAAAAGTGAATCTAACTCTATTTTTAGTAAGGGTGGGCAGAACGGGCCGTGTAACGACCCCTTTTCCCAGCAAGATATTGTCCGCTCTGGGGATTGGGCAGTAGCACAATATCCTCCCCTCACGGCTTTGTTTGGCGAGAACTTCCCGGAAGGTCACCCAACCTGGAATTGCTTTTGGCGAAGCACTTTTAACTTCGGAGTTCTTATGGGATCCATTACAATTGTGCTCCAAAACGCGTCTTGCTACATTGGAAGGGTCTCTTTACATATGTTTCATTTCCACATACATCCCCAAGCGATGTGGTATTGTGACGACCCCACTTGCAACGACCGACTCCTCCGGCCCAACCCTCTGGGATCCGCGGAGTTTTCGTTGAACCCTCCGGCCCAACCCTCTGGGATCCGCGGAGTTTTAACCCATACTCCGGCCCAAACCGGGCACATACATCCTCTGAGGATCCGCGGAGCATGGGTGGTTCCACCACATACGTGTCAAGTCGGGTCATCACAATCACCCCCTCTTGGGGCCCAACGTCCTCGTTGGCCACATTTTCGGTTGGGTACAAGCTCTGATACCATTTGTAACGACCTTTTTTTCCAGCAAGATATTGTCCGCTCTGGGGATTGGGCCGTAGCACAATATCCTCCCCTCACGGCTTTGTTTGGTGAGAACTTCCCGGAAGGTCACCCAACCTGGAATTCCTCTTGCCGAAGCACTTTTAACTTCAGAGTTCTTATGGGATCCGTTGCCAATTGTGCTCCAAAACGCGTCTTGCTATATTGGGAGGGTCTCTTTACATATGTTTCATTTCCACATACATCCCCAAGCGATGTGGTATTGTGACGACCCCACTTTCAACGACCGAATCCTCCAGCCCAACCCTCTAGGATCCGCAGAGTTTTCGTTGAACCCTTCGGCTCAACCCTCTGGGATCCGTGGAGTTTTAACTCATACTCTGTCCCCAACCGGGCACATACGTCCTCTGAGGATCCGCGGAGCATGGGTGGTTCCACCACATACGTGTCAAGTCGGGTCATCACAAGCCAGAACTGGGAAACTGGATCGGACTGTCCATTCGGTCTGGTTCTAGACCAGTTCTATACTTCCTAGGAACTGGCCATGGTTCCAAGACCCTTAGAATCGAGGTCCACGGTTCCGAGACCCTTAGAACCGAGGTCCACAATCCGGTCCGCAGTTCTGGGATCCAAAACCGATTGGACCGTAGGAGAACCAATCCATGGGTCAACCCAGTTTATCCTACCCAAAATTACGGCCCAAAACGAGTTTTTCTCATTTTTTTCTATATTTTTAAAATTTTTTAAAATTTATTAATTTTAAATAGTTTATAAAATTACATATTTATTTTAAATATTCTGAATTTTATTAGATTTTTTATTTCCAAAAATTGTTTTAAAAATTGAAAAAAATAAATAAATAATGTTGGGAGGAACGGGTACCGAACCAATTTCTTCCGGGGACATTTACGGGACCGAAAGGGCCAGCCCAGTTTCAGTTCTTGCTCGAAACGGGATCGGCCAAGATGCTCACCCCTAATTTTTGGTAATTAACTATCGTTGTCTAGTCGACCACTCTCTAACTCAAGTTGATCGTGCATTGGGATTTTATATTATAGTCATAATTTTGACCCGTCGACAATACGCACATCGATGAGATGCGTATTAGCCATCTGTCGAGATTTTTCTAGTTTGGTTCTTATTCCCAGCATAAGATTCAATCATTATTCTATGAGTTTAGAAGGGTTATGATGTTAGTATTGTTGTAGATTCAGAAGAATTTACCAAATTTGAGTCTATACCATAGCATACCTTTTTCAATGGTAAGAAGACTTATCGTTGTTGAGGTGGGATCTTCTTTTATTATATTCTGGCAAGCATGATGACTTTCAAAACTCTATTTTGCAATATGTCACATGAAAACTTTCTTACTTACAGCATATCATTTTTATATTATATGTACATGTACTTTTACACGTTTATTTTTTAGCATGCATGATAATTCATTTATTTATCAAATGCAGTCTCCAAGTTTATTGGACACGTGATGTGGGTCACTTGTTATTGCGCACCTGTCATTGAGGGAGAAAGTTTTTGTACGTTATGATATGTATTGGGACAACTCGCTATAATTTGTCCGTGAGTGAAAATCTTTAAACCCGATCATGGTGTTATTTTTTTCGTTTTGATTGATCTCAACACAGTAGCTTTCTTTCTTCTACACCTTTTAGTACCAATGTGAAACGTCCATGAGTTGACTTTATTTTAACTGCAATTATTTTCTACAAAAATTTGTTGATGTGCTTCCAAAAAGATGAAAGCACAAGCTTGTAAGTTGCTTGGCTAGAAGGAAAACCTTGACCGCGTAAGGGGTGACTACCAACAGATATAACTCGAGCTGTACAATGCATTAGAGGTTGATTTTTGGATAGCTAGGACCCACTAGGAGTGAAGAGATGATCCTCCAAAAATCGTGCAAAGATTCAATGGGACGAAGAAATGGTGTTTGATGAAAGACTCACTACTATGCTTGAAACAAGGTAGTTTTCACAACAACCTTTGCACTAACTTTGCGGATGAGGCACACAAAGAATAGACTTGAGAGCTTCTACGACCTTACTAAAGATTTTTACTTCATAAGAAAGGGAAGAACGTTGTCGTATTGAGCAAAATACCACATACACTCACGAAAGGTGAAATTCACTTTCACACACACTCACTCACGGATATGACTCACCAACAAAGAGGCGGCCACTTTAGAGAATTTCTCCAAGGTTAAGTTAAGAAATGCTATTCATGTTCATTGCCCTCAAATGAGACTTAAGGATGATTTAAATATCATAACTAAGAGGAAAATTAGGGTTCAAACAAACCTAGACAACAAATAAACAAAAGAGAAAGTTGTTGGCCATTTTAGACAAAGTTGTTTTCTCCCTCCAAAAGCTACCTTTGTTACTTCCTTTTACAACTAAACTTCAGTCAATCATAGTAGGAGTGGGCAGAACTGGACCAGGACTGACGGTTTCTGTCCGGTTTCGAGTGGGAATCCCAGCTTGTCAGTCTGGTTTTGGTCCATTCAACCATATTTTCCGTGGGACTCGGTCTGGTCCACGGTCTCGAAGCAAAAATCCCGAAGAACCGTAGATCGAATTGAGTTCCCTTAAATTTTTTAAATTTTGCTGAAGGCTTCTGTAAACCCTAACTTTCGTTTGAACTCGTGCTCGCGCTCTCTCTCCCACAGTCCTACTCTCGTTCGCACTCGCTCGTCTCGCGCTTTGCTTGGTGACCCCCTCGTGCTCCCGCTCGCCTGCTCGCCCACGGTGGTCACTGGTCACTGCTCGCCTTGCCGAAACCCTCACTGTATGTGTAGCTCACTGCTCACCGTTTGTTGTTAATAAATTCTCACTGTTTGTTGTTAATAAATTCACTATTTGTGAATTTACGTTGAATTTAGGCCTGATTGCCGGCCATTGATTGTCATTACAGAAAAAAGAATCAAAATATTGAAGATGTTGCCAACTTCAGATCCACATCTAAAACTTTTGTTTGACATGGTTGTGCTTTAGTCTAACCCAGCAAAAATGTTAAGTTTTGAAGCTATAATCCCTGGTGTCATTTTTATTTTCAACTGA
Source organism: Begonia masoniana (assembly GCA_022432975.1). Classification (NCBI taxonomy): domain Eukaryota; kingdom Viridiplantae; phylum Streptophyta; class Magnoliopsida; order Cucurbitales; family Begoniaceae; genus Begonia; species Begonia masoniana. Next base: position 26,671,522 of record CM039513.1, on the reverse strand, counting down.
CTTGTGTATGGTATTGTTTCCTTAATGCACGTAAATTTGTTATATTACATGGTTGGGGATAAATAAGGTTGTTTGTGCTCATGTTTTTAAAGAGGTCACACTTTTATGAGTATGAAAAATTAATCAGTGAGCATTGTTTTTTTGAACATATACGTTTTTAACTTCATTCCTTTAGCAAGTAGTGTTTTTTTTTTTTGTAAATATGTACATATTAAATAATTATTATTTTTAATTAAAAATATATATATATTTGGTGGGCGGAACGGGAACCGAACCGGGACCGGACCGAATATTCGGTTCGGTTTTGGTACTCCCAAAACCGGTTTTGGGACCGGGAAATTTGAACCGAATAGTCTCGGTCTGGTTTCGGTCCAGGCTCGGAACTAAATCATAGGATTTACAAAATATGAGAAATAAAATGAATCACATGGTACACTTGGCTCAGCCACATTGAGCATCCTCCATGTGATACATTTGATTCTCCTTTTGGGATGGTTCGGTTCCGCACCATGTTCCCAAATGAACAAGTGCAATGACTTCTCTTTGTCTTTTGTAATTGGTTCTCCTACCAATTGTTCATGAAATGTGACTCTTACAAAATAGTGTTTGATGGAAGGCTAATTGCTCTTCTTAGCACATCAATTGGGGTGCTACTATTTTCTTTATACTATGTGATATAAGTATGAAACTCTATTATCAATACTTCACTGATAGTGAAACTAGTTTCCAAAATGTTAATGTTTTTAATATAATGCAACATGCATTTTCAGGCTCGTGTTTTATTTGTTAACTACAAGTTTTTCAAGCATGGGCGTAGTGATAGGATATTCTTATTAAATTTGGTCAGCTCACTCTGAATAACTATATTTTTTAAAAGAAGAATCAGAGTGGTCGGAATTAGGAGCAATCAAGTTTAGCTGAACTTTATTTCTTGTAGTGAATGCTTTTATTTCATTCCTATGAATTTGGGTCTATAAAACTCAAGCTATGGTATTCTTGCAATCACTATCTGAATCATATTTTGGGATTATGACTTACTAATTTATGGTTTTAAGTCTTTTGGTGTAAACGATGGACCTCAACCTTGTGTTAAACAGTTGGGTATTCTTCGAGAGTCAGATCGTTCGACTTAATAGTTCTGACTCGACCCGTCATCATCTTTTTCCATCTCTTGATTAATAGTTTTTGTGAATTTTCCCGAGAAGAAGGTTCATTTTATTTCTCACAAAATATGACTTTAAATGTCCATATTTTTATAAGATTGACCGAAGACTTTGCTGGAAGCTGATTTCGTTAGACTTTTGGAAGATTTCAATATATTGATGAGCAGTGGAAGCATTTAATACGTTGAGATGCGCCTTAACCTTGCTTGGATTAGTGTTGTAGCTCAAGGGTCTTCAAGAGTTGCAATTGAAGTGGAGGATGAGGCCCATTGTCTCAAAGATTGAGAGTCTTATTGTTTTTTGGAAATTCAACAAGATACTCCATTCTGCCCACGCAACTAGTTGCTTGTTGGGCCATCTTCCTTCTTATAGCACAAGAAAGCAGCAAGCTTAACGCAACAAGTGCAGGGCAGAGAGTGGGAAGAATAGCATGCAAGCATTGAGAGTATACGGCTTCTTCTCGAGGCTAACGCCTTGAGGAGTGGTGACTGTCTATTAGAATTAGCTAAGAGCAAGCACAACTCATTGTATGAAAATTTGGTGCTTTTAGTATGAGTTGGAGTGAGGCTAGATGACTGTTATAACAATTATACACAATTTATGTTTTAGGTATTTTATTATGCACCATTATAGTTACATATTATATCATTAGTATGGCGTATTTACTGTGGAAATCACCCGAATTACTCAAGGGTCAATGCTAAATCAAATAAATTAATAATAATAAAGTTCTTTGCTGGAAACCATAGAATACGTAAAGTTCTCGTTCTAATGGAACCGACGAGAAATGGAGCCGGCGAGAATCAGATGGTTCTCTTTCTACCACTTAACTCCTACTCAGATCATGGCTTTAGCTTTAAAAATAATAAGATTATAAATTAAACATTTTAAAAGTTTAACGGGTCTCAAACAACTGCATACGTAAAGTTACTGGGAGGAGAGAGAATGGAGGTTGGGGCGATTAGTGCTTTCTTACGAGTGAAAGAATGCTTGCTTGTGACAACACATTAGCCTTTTCTTTCCCACCCACTCTCATAGAAGACTTAACTTTCTGAGCATTTGCCTGGTCATGTTCATGTTCACGTTGACTTTAACAGATCTCCACTCCCAATTGTTGTTTCCATTTATGCACAGACAATTTTGCAGAATGTAGCCCCTATGCTTTTTCCTTCCTCGTCTGACTTGCTAGTACTGTAGATTCCATATAATCATTTGAAAGCCAGGCTTAGTCAACCCTCTCATCATTTACTGCATCTTTCTGCTGGAAGAAACTTGTCAAGTCTGCAACGACTTACAAAAAAAGTGATGGTGATGATGAGATGGGATGGATGAGAACGCTCCTCGTCTTTTCAAGTTTTTGACTTTTTACTCCGATCAATGTTTAAGTGGGTTGTTGCTTCTTTTGTTAGCAGTCAACCCTAGTTTTATCTTGGTAAGAATCTGAACCGTCCACTCACAACAAAAATTAATCAACAACATAGCAGTGGAAGAGTTATTAAATAATTAAAAGACGGGCACAAGAAACACTGAGTTAATCCACAAAAATAAAATATAGATAATAAGTTCATAATATTAACCGCACAAAATAAAGAATAACATATTAGGGTAATTACCATAAAAAATATCAAAGTATTGTTTTTTTTTTTTTAAAATCTAATACTTTCAACCCTAATAATTCAAACCTTAAACTATAAAAAATCTAACAAAAAAAACTTTACCGGTCAGCCGATCTCCTTCCGCTCTCAAAAAATGCCATAGAACGGACGACCGTTCTCCGACGAACGTCCGTCCGTTCTTTCCAGTGTCACGTCGCACTTGACATGTCGGATCGGACGCACAGGTTGAATGTGGACACTCTCTGTTGCACGGTGCTCAGGAACGGTCGGCTATTTCTATAGAACAGCCAACCGTTCTCTCGCAAACAGCTGACCGTTCTTCGAGAACAGCCGCTCGTTCTGCCAGAAGAGTTGCCCTTTTCGGGCATTTTACCCTCTGTCGTATAGTGAGGTTGGAGAACGGTTAGACGATCCATGAACACAGTTGACAGTTCTCAAGAACAACCTATCGTTCCGGGATATTGACCCTTCGTTGGTAAATTGAGGGCGGAGAACGGTCGACTGTTCAAGATAATCGTTCGACCATTCTTGAGAAAAACCAACCGTTTTGGGCTATTGACCCTTCGTTCTAAGGAGAATGGTCAGATGTTCTACAACAACAGCCGACTGTTGTTAGAGAACAGATGGCTGTTGCGTGCTATTGACCCTCCGTTCATGAAATTAGGGCTAAGAACAGAGGGTCACCACTCCCGGAACGACAGTCCATTCTCCGATAGTTTATATAGGAACAGCCGCCAGAAACCCGTTCCACCTTCAAAAAATCCCAAATCCTCTCGACCCTTTTGTGTTTTTTCTCAAAAATCCGATAATTTTATGCTCCACCATGTTGATTTGTCCATTATCAAGCGTTTCCATTGATTTTCAACCGAAATTCGACAAATCTGAGCCCTTAAATTTGCAACTTTGTTTTTCCAAAAATCACCCTCAAATGGCTGAGAAATTCTGTTGACTTAAATAATGTTAAGTCTAACGATGTTTTTTATAATGTGTTTTAAGAAGTGTAATTTGATTAAGTTAAATATATGAGATTAATGAATTATGCTGATGAGATTAATAAGTTGATTAATAAATTTAATATTGACCTCATCATGTATTTTTCTAGCTTTTAAGTGGAAATGCCCTTTGAAAAGGGTATTTTAGTTGTTTAACAAATCTGGTTAAGTGTTCAGGGTTTGATAGCAAAAAAAGGGCTGAAACCGATAAAGTACTGCATATCTACTGAAGTAGAAGAAAAGATATCCACCGCCAGCAAAATGACAAAGTTTACATCTACCGATGACTCATCAGTGTGATCATCCGCCATGTTGGACAAAGCTGCTGGCAGAGTCTTCTTCTAAGTAATATCTTCCGAAGACTTCTATCGCTGAACAGTATCTTCCGTCAGACCTGTTATCCACCGATAGTACTTCAAAGGCAACCTCGACCGCTGAACAGTATCTTCCGCCAGCATAGCAAAGAATGACATATACCGGCAGAAGAAAGTGACGTTGACCACTTACTTCTACCGCAAGCATTGAAAATATACATCTATCGATGGCAGGTCAATGACGCATTCTTTCAAAGTCTTAGCGCCAGAAATTTAAAATACCGCGAAGCAACAGTGATACTCGTCTAGTGCCTTAACTCCAGTTCATTAATGGCGAAGAACAAAAATGACATCAGAACGCAACGGCTAGTTGTCTATGTACGGATGTTTCTCCAACGGTCATAAAATTTCCATATTCAGATGAGAAGCTTTCTAGATCTGAAGCCGATTACAGACAGAGTATAAAGGAGAGAAAGAAGCTCAGGAGAACAACTTTTTTGCTAAAATTATCCTTGAATCCTTGCGAGCAAATACTTAGCAATACTCTGTGATTTTCTATCTCTCTGATTCAAAACTTGAGATTTTACTTAAGGGAGAGTGTAGCCTTGTGCTAAATTTATCATACTGTAAAAGTGTAAAGGCAGTGGATTGTTGCCAGTGAAGAACAATCCAGATTTGTAAAAGGCAGTAGATCGTCACCCGTGAAATGCGATCTAGTTTTCTCTGAGGAGAAAGAAAGAATCTTCAAGGGGGAGCCTTAAAGTGTGGACGTAGGCAAGTTTAGCCGAACCACGTTAAAAACTACGGTGTCAATTTTCTCTCTTCTCTTACTTTATATTTGCCTGTTTGATTTGCTATAAATCTAGTAATTGCATACAAGAGAGAAAGTGATTATGTAAAACCCAAAATAATGACCAGGTAATTTCCTTAACCGTTTTAACGGTCGTGTTTAATTAATTTTTCTCGGTTTAGAGTTTTATACCAAGAATAATTAATTTCATGTGGATTTAAACTAGGTTGGGTGGCAAAGTTATAATAATGGAGGGTGATGACCAATATATAAAGAAAAAGGAAATGTTTTAAACCTCACTTGAACCACTTAGCCGACACCTTCCCTTTCGGCGATTTCTTCCCTCCCAAGCTTTTGCTCTCTGCTTTCAGCACACTCTCTTCGACGATCGGTTTCTCTGCCACTACTCGACTACTCTGTGCCCGAGGTATGCAATAGACAACGTAGCTATCTGTTAGTTTGTTAGCCCTATTTTCTACTCGGCATTGGAGTTTTGGATTTTCCAATGGCTGACTAATAATAAGAATATTTGAAATTTGAGAGTGGGAATGCTTTTATCAAATCGATTCTGGACATTTAGAACAACCACCCCTGAGTAATCGATAATCGAATCTGTCTGTTCTGGGATTTGGATTTCAAACTGCACAGGGTATTAGACTAAGGATTCGGGAATGACTTTAGCTATTAAATCTTAGGATAACTTGAGATTAGAACTATTAGGATTTTGTTTTAACTACTGCAATGTAAATGTTTTAGGTGAAGAAGTTTGAAGAGAAAGGAGCTCAAGTGCTAAGGAGACCAGGTAAGTGAATGTATTAAGATTTCCGGCTAATAGAGCCCTACATCGTGGGAGTACTAGGTTGTTTTAGATGTCTAATGTTTACCTTATGATGATGAGTTTGTCTGCACTTGAAGGATTGATGAATGTTGTGAGTTATACTATTTGATGACCTGCTAGTGAATGTGAAGTTGTCTGCTCTGGTATGATCCTTGTCATAGTCTGATGGGTTAAAAGTTCTCACGTTCATGCATCATGAATGTTTCTCAAGCATAAGAAAATGTTTTAATGCATGTTTTCCATGAACAAGATATGTATGTATATATGTATATATATAAGATTTATGCAACGTGGACTAAGTGAGGGTTGGGGACGGTTCGGCGTATGTCACAGTCCAAAGAGGGACATATGAATACGACCCGCAGTAGGGAACAAGATCAAACTCACTGTTGAACCCCCTTTACCGGCACAAATCCTCTCTTAATCCACACAACCTAAATGAAGAATATGATCAAAGACTATGAATGATGAATATGATCAATGACTATGCACGATGAATATGATCCATGACTATGAGCGATTAATATGATCCATGACTATGAATGATGAATATGATCCATGACTATGAATGATGAATATGATCCATGACTATGATCGATGATTACGAGCAAAGATATGAACAAGAAAAGACTTATGAGCATGTGATTTTTCCAAATTATACATTCATGCATCCATGTTAGTGTTGCATTCCTTACTAAGCATTAGGCTTATAGTTAAATCTTATGATGTAGGTGAAGAGTTAGAAGGTGATGATTTACAGTCCAGAGATGATGTTTAAAGTTTGTTTTCGGAGGATGCTCAGTGTGACAGTGAAGGCTGGATAGGCGATTAAGTTCCCTGGTTATGCTCATAGTAAGTCAGAAAAGTTTACGATGAAAGATGACTAAATAGAACAGAATTTCTTATAACAATGAGATTTGGATTTGAAGGGCTTGTCTTTAGAGTCTGAATACGATTTTAAGGATTAATGAATGGTTTGTTTTGCTTGAGTCTTCCGCTATGCGTATTTTAGATGAGTTTATGATTTTTACTCTTTGAGGTTTATGGTTACTAAGTTAAGATTCAGGTGAGTTGTGGTAATTTCCATCGGATGATGAGAGTGTTATTTTGTCGTCTAGTGATCGGCAGATGTAGTGTAATAAGTCACCGGATGATGAGGATGTAATTTGTCGTCTAGCGTTCGGTGGATGAAGTGTATTCCTTCACCGGATGATGTATATGGTATTTGTCGTCTAGCGTTCGGTGGATGAAGTGTATTCCTTCACCGGATGATGTATATGGTATTTTGTCGTCTAGCGTTTGGTGGATGGAGTGTATTCCTTCACCGGATGATGTAAATGGTATTTTGTCATCTAGCATTCGGTGGATGAAGTGTAATTCATCACCGGATGATGTAAATGTTAATTTGTCATCTAGTGACCGGATGATGTGAGTATTCTCTTATTGTTTAATGTCCAGGTAATGTTTTAAGTCGGTCACGTGAAGCACACATGACCACCGGTCGATGTAGGGTAAATATGAACATCTAGTGGAGAATGTTCGGGACCGGGCGATGTCTTTAATTAGGCACGTGCAATGCCCGTGACCACCGGTGGATGTCTATTGCTGGTTGAGAACAGATGTGTCGCGTGGCGGACACGTGATCATCGGTCGATGTGAGTCTATAACTCTATCGGTAGATGCAGATCAAGAGATGTTTGAAAAAAAAAAAAAAAGAGGGAATAATATTAACACCAATAATGAACAAGGTGTATGGAAGTAAAAATCAAATTATTAAGAGATTAAGTAATGAATTGTGTGGCGATTCCGTTGGGGTCGTTACAATTATGGTATCAAAGCAAAACCGGGTTCTAAAACCGATTCTGCAGACTGCCTTCCAGCACTGACTGTCACGTGAGCACACTCCAGCAACTGTAAGTATTTATGATTTCAGTAATGTCACTAAGTTAAGATGCATTTATAATTAATTGTCTAGGAATCCCAAAATGGTTAGAGGTCAGCAGAGAGAGACCAATGAGGATAGCAATGTCATTGCTCAGTTGACAGAGTTGGTCATGCGCCAATCTCGCCAGATCGAACAACTGATGACTGCTAGAGAGGAATAAGGCAACTCCAGTACTAATGCAACTCATGATCATGGGGGTGAACGTTTCCACCGGCTTCGACCCCCGGTGTTTAATGGACATGTTTCAGATCCTATTTATGCTGAGGAGTGGGTTCGAAAGATAGAAGACAAGTTTAAATACGCAAAGGTTGATGAAGGAGATAATGTCACATATGTTGTCTTTCATTTGGAATTAAGTGCAAGGCATTGCTGGGATTCGATCCAGAACACTGCTAATGCCGGAGCTATGACCTAGGAAATGTTTAAGACAGCCTTCTTTGACAAATACTTCAATAGGACTATTCGGGCCAACAAGAAGAAGGAATTCATGAATCTACGACAAACTGGCTCTGTGACGGATTACATATGCAAATTTGATGCTTTATCACGATTTGCTCCCCGAATGATTGAGGATGATGAGGACAGGATTTACCAATTTGTTCAAGGACTGAAGCCGAGTTTGTACATGAAAGTAAAGACTGCTGGGATACACAATGTACCTTATGGTGAAGTGACGGCTAAGGCCTTGGAGCTGGAAGAGGCGGAAATGACAGCAAATGCACAGCGTGAGCAGCCAAGAAAATTCACGAAGGAAGCTCAGCCGCCACCACGTCAGAACAAAGGATGGCAGCCGCAACAAAATAGGGGACCACAACTACAACAACAAGGTATAAAGAGACCCTTCAACCAGAATGATGACCAAGGAAAAGGGAAGAGGCCTCTGGCACCATTATGCCCCACCTGTCAGAAGAACCACCCCGGCGAATGCAAGTTGCGTTCTGGCCGCTGTTTCAGATGTGATAAGGTTGGACATATAGTCAGAGACTGCCCCATGCCGCCAGATCCGAACCGTGCAAGGGTAGCACCTAGAGTCTATGCAATGATGGAGGATGAGGAAGCCGTGCAGTATACAGTCATAACAGGTACCATTATGATATGTGGTTTTGCTGCTTACACACTTATAGATACGGGAGCCACACACTCGTTTATATCAACTTTGTTTGTATGCCAACACAACTTAGAACTTTTACCAGCCGAAAGGCCATATAATGTTATGTTACTATCAGGGAAGTCCCTACATTCAGAACAGATTGTTAAAGGTGATGTTGTGTCCTTAGGAAGTAAGAAACTATATGTAGAACTGATTGTAATTGACATGAAAGGGTATGAGGTGATATTAGGAATGGATTGGTTATTTAGGCATTATGCCACAATAAGTTGTAGATCTGGGATGGTTGATTTTTGACCCCCAAATGGTGATCATTATTCCTTCCAAGCTATTCCTAAGATAAGCAAAATACCGATTATATCCTCACTAGAAATTTACCGGTTACTGAAAAATGGTTGTGAGAGTTACTTAGCTAGCATAATGGATGTTCGGGTGAAGAATAAGATAGAGTTACAAGATATCCCCATAGTCCGAGAGTTCCCTAAGGCATTCTTGGATGATTTGCCAGGATTACCACCTGATAGAGAAATAGAGTTTGTAATAGATACGTACCCTGAGGCCTTACCCGTATCTAAGAATCCTTATTAGATGGCACCTGTTGAGCTAAAAGAGTTAAAAGTCCAACTATAGGAATTAGTAGACAAAGGATTTATACGCCCTAGCAGTTCCCATTGGGGTGCACCTGTCTTATTTGTCAAGAAGAAAGATGGTTCCCTTAGAATGTGTATAGACTATAGGGAGCTAAATAAGTTGACAATCAAGAATAAGTACCCCTTACCTCGGATTGATGATTTGTTTGACCAATTACAAGGAGCAAAGGTGTTTTCAAAAATAGATTTACATTCGGGTTATTACCAACTGAAAGTTAAGGAAGGAGATATACCAAAGACAGCCTTCAGAACCCGTTATGGACACTACGAATTCTTGGTCATGTCATTTGGACTGACCAATGCACCTGCAGCCTTTATGGACTTAATGAATCGAGTGTTTCGTGAGTATTTGGAAAAATTTGTAATTGTGTTCATAGATGATATCCTGATATACTCACGGACTGAAGCTGACCATGCAAAGCATTTAAGAGTAGTTTTGACAACATTGAAGGAGCACCAGCTTTAGGCCAAATTGTCCAAGTGTGAATTTTGGTTGGACAAGGTTAATTTTCTTGGTCATGTAGTTTCTGCCAATGGCATATCAGTGGACCCGACCAAAATTCAAGCAGTAAAGGATTGGCCACAACCAAAGAACACCAGTGAAGGCCGCAGTTTCCTTGGATTGGCAGGCTACTACAGGAAGTTCATCAGAGGATTTTCTTTAATAGCTAAGCCTCTGACGAATCTGACAAAGAAGGACAATAAGTATTCTTGGACCGAAGCTTGTGAGGATAGCTTCCAGACATTGAAAGTGAAGTTAATGACGGCCCCGGTTCTGACCCTTCCAACCGAAGAAGGAAAGTTTAGCGTATTTTGTGATGCATCAAAAGTTGGTTTGGGCTGTGTTTTGATGCAAGAAGGCAAGGTTGTAGCGTATGCCTCTAGGCAATTAAAGAGTTATGAACAGAACTATCACACCCATGATTTAGAATTAGCCGCTGTTGTTTTTGCCTTGAAGATATGGAGACACTATTTATATGGACAGCAGTGTGAGGTGTTTTCTGACCATAAAAGTCTGAGGTATCTCTTTACACAAAAGGAATTGAACATGAGGCAGAGGCGTTGGTTGGAATTTGTCAAGGATTACGACTTTGAGATCAAGTATCACCCGGGTAAGGCTAACTCTGTAGCTGACACATTGAGCAGGATGTCAACAACTATGCAACCCGTTGTGTCAACCATGTCTATACCTTTGAGGTCAGAAGTTTAGAGGTTTGAATTGGAGATAGTTCCAGAGTTATCAACCTTACTTGCCGATTTGACCATTCAACCAACGGTTTTGGAAAAGATCAAAGAGGCACAACAGAAAGACTCTGAGGAGAATAACAGTATGATGAACAAGGTGAAGGACACCACCTCCGAGTTTAGTCTTTCCAAGGATGGGATTCTGAGGTTTAGAAATAGATGGTATGTCCCTAATGATGAAGGATTACGTAAGTTAATCTTAGCTGAGGCGCATTCGTCTCCCTTTTCTGTACATCCTGGCAGCACCAAGATGTATCGGGGCCTGAAGTTACTCTATTGGTGGCCAAACTTAAAGAGAGATGTTGCTAAGTATGTAGAGTCATGTTTGGTTTGCCAAAAAGTTAAAGCCGAGCACCAACGTCCAGGAGGTACCCTTCAGCCTCTACCTATTCCCGAGTGGAAGTGGGAACACATAGCTATGGATTTCGTCGTAGGATTACCTAAGACAACTAAGGGACATGATAGTATTTGGGTTGTGATTGATAGACTGACGAAATCAGCCCATTTCTTACCAGTAAGGACAACCTACTCGATGGACCAGCTTGCTGATCTTTATGTACAAGAAGTTATTAGGTTGCATGGAATCCCTGCATCTATTGTTTCTGATCGTGACCCTAGGTTCACCTCCCGGTTTTGGAAAGGTCTACAAGGCACACTTGGCACGAGGTTATCCTTCAGCACTGCCTTTCACCCGCAGACAGACGGTCAATCTGAAAGGACTATTCAGATACTTGAAGATATGCTGAGGGCGTGTGTGCTAGATTTCCAGTCATCCTAGAGTCGATACTTACCTTTGGTTGAGTTCTCCTACAATAACAGTTATCAGTCCACTATCGGAATGGCACCTTATGAAGCACTGTATGGCAGGAAATGTAGGTCACCTCTGTATTGGGATGAGGTTGGGGAAGCAAAACTTCTAGGACCCGAACTTCTGCAGCAGATGTCTGAAAAGATTTCTGTTATTAGGAAGAGGATGGTGACTGCTCAGAGTCGACAGAAGAGTTATGCGGACCAAAGGAGGAGGAATCTTGAATTTACGATCGGGAATGATGTATTCCTGAACGTATCACCGTTCAAGGGAGCCTTCAGATTTGGCAAAAAGGGAAAACTTACTCCACGGTTTGTTGGACCCTTCCCTATCTTGGCTAGAATCGGTAGTACAGCTTACAGACTGCAATTGCCTCCATCATTGGATAAGGTTCACAATGTCTTTCACGTGTCAATGTTAAGGAAATGCATGGGAGATCTGACGCAAGTTATACAGCCAACAGACATTGAGTTAGAACCGACATTGGTGTACGAAGAAAAGTCGGTGCAGATATTGAAATCTGAAGTTAAAACTCTGAAGAATAAAGAGATCCCACTGGTCAAAGTTTTATGGAAGAATCATGGCATCGAAGAAGCCACTTGGGATCGACGACAGGACATGTTAGACAAATATCCAGAGTTATTTGTTTGATCAATTTTTGAGGACGAAAATTTTGTTTAAGGAGGGGTGGATGTAACACGCAAAAAAACGACCAGGTAATTTCCTTAACCGTTTTAACAGTCGTGTTTAATTAATTTTTCCCGGTTTAGAGTTTTATACCACGAATAATTAATTTCATGTAGATTTAAACTAGGTTGGGTGGCAAAGTTGTAATAATGGAGGGTGATGACCAATATATAAAGAAAAATGAAATGTTTTAAACCTCACTTGAACCACTGTAGCCGACACCTTCCTTTTCGGCGATTTCTTCCCTCCCAAGCTCTTGCTCTCTGCTTTCAGCACACTCTCTTCGACGATCGGTTTCTCTGCCACTACTCGACTACTCTGTGCCCGAGGTATGCAATAGACAACGTAGCTATCTGTTAGTTTGTTAGCCCTGTTTTCTACTCGGCATTGGAGTTTTGGATTTTCCAATGGCTGACTAATAATAAGAACATTTGAAATCTGAGAGTGGGAATGCTTTTATCAAATCGATTCTGGACATTTAGAACAACCACCCCTGAGTAATCGATAATCGAATCTGTCTGTTCTGGGATTTGGATTTCAAACTGCACAGGGTATTAGACTAAGGATTCGGGAATGACTTTAGCTATTAAATCTTAGGATAACTTGAGATTAGAACTATTAGGATTTTGTTTAACTACTGCAATGTAAATGTTTTAGGTGAAGAAGTTTGAAGAGAAAGGGAGCTCAAGTGCTAAGGAGACTAGGTAAGTGAATGTATTAAGATTTCCGGCTAATAGAGCCCTACATCGTGGGAATACTAGATTGTTTTAGATGTCTAATATTTACCTTATGATGATGAGCTTGTCTACACTTGAAGGATTGATGAATGTTGTGAGTTATACTATTGATGACCTGCTAGTGAATGTGAAGTTGTCTGCTCTGGTATGATCCTTGTCATAGTCTGATGGGTTAAAAGTTCTCATATTCATGCATCATGATGTTTCTCAAGCATAAGAAAATGTTTTAATGCATGTTTTCCATGAACAGATATGTATGTATATATGTATATATATAAGATTTATGCAACGTGGACTGTTGACTATGAATGATGAATATGATCCATGACTATGAATGATGAATATGATCCATGACTATGAATGATGAATATGATCCATGACTATGAATGATGAATATGATCCATGACTATGAATGATGAATATGATCCATGACTATGAATGATGAATATGATCCATGACTATGAATGATGAATATGATCCATGACTATGAATGATGAATATGATCCATGACTATGAATGATGAATATGATCCATGACTATGAATGATGAATATGATCCATGACTATGAATGATGAATATGATCCATGACTATGAATGATGAATATGATCCATGACTATGAATGATGAATATGATCCATGACTATGAATGATGAATATGATCCATGACTATGAATGATGAATATGATCCATGACTATGAATGATGAATATGATCCATGACTATGAATGATGAATATGATCCATGACTATGAATGATGAATATGATCCATGACTATGAATGATGAATATGATCCATGACTATAGGATTAAATCTTAGGATAACTTGAGATTAGAACTATTAGGATTTTGTTTAACTACTGCAATGTAAATGTTTTAGGTGAAGAAGTTTGAAGAGAAAGGAGCTCAAGTGCTAAGGAGACTAGGTAAGTGAATGTATTAAGATTTCCGGCTAATAGAGCCCTACATCGTGGGAATACTAGATGTTTAGATGTCTAATATTTACCTATGATGATGAGCTTGTCTACACTTGAAGGATTGATGAATGTTGTGAGTTATACTATTTGATGACCTGCTAGTGAATGTGAAGTTGTCTGCTCTGGTATGATCCTTGTCATAGTCTGATGGGTTAAAAGTTCTCATATTCATGCATCATGAATGCCATGACTAGGAGCGATGAATATGATCCATGACTATGAATGATGAATATGATCCATGACTATGAATGATAATATGATCAATGATTATGAATGATGATTACGAGCAAAAGATATGAACAAGAAAGACTTATATTATAAGCATGTGATTTTCCCAAATTATACATTCATGCATCCATGTTAGTGTTGCATTCCTTACTAAGCATTAGGCTTATAGTTAAATCTTATGATGTAGGTGAAGAGTTGGAAGGTGAGGATTTCCAGTCCAGAGATGATGTTTAAAGTTGGTTGCCGGAGGATGCTCAGTGTGACAGTGAAGGCTGGATAGGCGATTAAGTTCCCTGGTTATGCTCATAGTAAGTCAGAAAAGTTTACGATGAAAGATGACTAAATAGAACAGAATTTTTTATAACAATGAGATTTGGATTTGAAGGGCTTGTCTTTAGAGTCTGAATACGATTTTAAGGATTAATGAATGGTTTGTGTAACACCCCTAATAATGTACCCATTAACCCGTATAAATTTTTCATTTTATTTTACACTTTAATCGGAAACTAAATCAGAATTGAAATTGTCAGTGTTGTTTGGAAAACCATTTAAAAACAAACATGAAGTTGTTAATAAAACAATTAAAAACTAAACTAATTAATTAAAAACTAATTAATTAAAAACTAATTAATTAAAAACTAATTAATTAAAAACTAATTAATTAAAAACTAATTAATTAAAAACTAATTAATTAAAAACTAATTAATTAAAAACTAATTAATTAAAAACTAATTAATTAAAAACTAATTAATTAAAAACTAATTAATTAAAAACTAATTAATTAAAAACTAATTAATTAAAAACTAATTAATTAAAAACTAATTAATTAAAAACTAATTAATTAAAAACTAATTAATTAAAAACTAATTAATTAAAAACTAATTAATTAAAAACTAATTAATTAAAAACTAATTAATTAAAAACTAATTAATTAAAAACTAATTAATTAAAAACTAATTAATTAAAAACTAATTAATTAAAAACTAATTAATTAAAAACTAATTAATTAAAAACTAATTAATTAAAAACTAATTAATTAAAAACTAATTAATTAAAAACTAATTAATTAAAAACTAATTAATTAAAAACTAAAAACTAATTTCGAAACTAAATTCTGTTAAAACAATCGGGAGGGCATAACTGTTCGGCCCAAAAAACACAGGGGCAACGACCAGTCGCTGTAGCATGCAGCGACTGATCGCTGCATATGCCGCAGCGTGCAGCGACTGGTCGCTGCATTGCTGCAGCGACTGGTCGCTGCACAGCATGCAGCATGCAGCGATCATGCAGCATGCAGCGATCCATTTTTCCTTCGATCGCTTTCCTTCGTCACATCTCTTCATCACTTCTCTTATGCCATTTTTTTCCAAGTGCTCTCTGGAAACTCCAGAGAGCAAAACCACAATCCGATCTGCTCTCTGGAATCCGATTCCAGAGAGCAACAATTCCTCAAATAACACAATATTTTAAACGCGATAAAACTTCTTAAAAACGAACTGCATGGATACGTTTAAAAGTTGTCTAATCCTCCTGTTTCAAATTCCAAGCAGTTCCAGTAAAAACTATCAAAAACACCGATTATAAACAGATTTCTAAAAACGTTTAAAACATCAAATATGAACCTAACATCTAACCATATCCAAACATGTTCGTCTATACATACGTATCATCCATTAAATCCCACAAAATACTTACACTGACATCCCCACGGGTCAAAACGCGCCGACTGCTCAGCACACTCCCACGGGCCATTCTCCGTCAACTGCATCAGACTTCGGGAGGAGGAACCTCGTCCTCACCTGGCTCGATGTCACCTAAAATGTCACCTACACCATACAGACACCTATGAGCTAACAGGCTCAGTAAATTCTACGTAAATGCGGATGCGTGGAGTGCATATGGAGTTCAGAAATCATGCATAACAGAGCGTCGCAGACAGTATATCACCGAGATCTCATCCCTCTAACCGAAGGGGGCCCATCCAGCGGTCGGACTACCCCGTGCGGTTAGAGGAGGGGGGTACACGCTTACAACACGTACAGCCGTGCCTGAGCTCCACCTCGCGTGACCAGATAACAGATTACGTTCATTATTTACAGTACATGAGATGTGGTATCGGCCAGACCCTTAATCGGCCCGCACGATAGATCAAGAGCCCCCAATTTCTGGGCCACATAGTTTTCAGAAAACATCGTGCAGTGCAGAAATTCGTTTTCATGCCAAGTTAAAATACGTGATGCATGAACAGTTCAATATATAAGTAAACAAACAAGCGTGCGTACCATCAAGACTGTAAATGAAATAACCTACAAAACGTTTAAACCTAACTACCCAACCAAAGCAGTTAAAACAATCAATCCTCCAAGATCCTCAACGTTAAATCGAAGTACGGCGTAGGCCAATCGGCCAGAGTAAGTCACGAGAACTTACCTTGAGCGCGCTGAATCTCAAGCTTCGTCCACAGGAGTCGTGTGTCTGAGGCAAAACACGATATTTGTAGTTAAAACCAATTTAAGCTATTGACGTCCAAATCACAAACCTTAACTAAAGGATTCCTTAAAACTTCTAACTCATCTAATTGAGACATTCAAACGACTAATTCATGCTCGATGATCCAAAACTTCAATTAACGAGTTTTTCCTCAAAAACCCGAAAATCGCTAACTTTTTAACATTTTCACAAATTGATTTAACTTCGTCCAATAACGTCAAATACGTCCAATATATACTTTATTACAGCTAACCTATTAATTACGAACCTTAAATCTCGATTTCTAATAAAACCCTAACGAAACCCTAACTTTAAAACGATCCGAGAATTGAAAACTAACGCTATAGAATCGTAGATCCATACCTAGGATTGCGATTGGAGGAAGAATCACGAAGAACGGAAGTCGATCGGAGGTCGGAACGGAGGAGAATCGCTCGTGGCCGAGAGAGAAAGCTTTCTGTCGTTTTCGTGAAACAGAGAAGGAGAAGCAGTGAGGGAGAAGAAAGAAAAGTTGATTTTTAATATAATTTGGTTTGGAAAATTACCAAAATGCCCTTAGCTCTTATTTCTATTTTGTTTCGTCCTTCGGTTCGTTAATCGTCCAACTATTCGGGGTCATCAAACTTCCTTATTTCACCAACAAGTCTAACTTACTATTTGGGATTTAACAAAACTATCCGTTCACAAAACGGACTTCGTTTACTATTTTTACTAAAACGTCCTTTACATTACGATAGAGGTAATTACTCGGAATATAGCGTTTAATCTCCAAAAATTCTCATAATTTCTTTAAAATTTCTATTAATCGTTAGGATCGTAATGACGCTTTCCGTTTGCAAAACAGATCTGATTTGACATATTTATGAAAATGCCATTATATAATAAAATATGAATATCATATATTAAATCAAAAATCCGTATAAGCCGGATATTACATTCTACCCACCTTATTTAGAATTTTGTCCACAAAATTAAATCATACAAATAGCTCAGGATATTTAGTCATCACATCCTGTTGTCGCTCCCACGTAGCCTCTTCCACCTCGTGGTTGCGCCACAAGACTTTGACCAGTGGAATCTCTTTGTTGCGTAAGAGTTTGGTGGAATACTCCAAAATGCGTACCGGCCCCACCTCGTAAGTCAAGGTAGGCTGTACCTCGATCTCTGTAGCCTCCACGACGTGCGATGGATCATGTAAACATCTCCGAAGCATAGACACGTGGAATACATCGTGGATACTCTCCATAGAAGCCGGAAGCTGTAGTCGATACGCCATCTTCCCGATCCTCTTCAGAATAGGAAAGGGCCTCACATACCGAGGGTTCAACTTACCCCTCCTTCCGAATCTCGCAACACCTTTGAACGGAGAAACTTTAAGGTAAACCTCGTTACCTTCTTCGAACTCAAGCTATCGTCTCTGTCGCATGTTCAGCTCCTTCTGCGTAAATAAGTACTTCAGGCTCTTGTGGTCAGAAAATATCTCGCACTGCTGCCCATATAAATAATGTCTCCATATCTTCAGTGCGAAGACCACAGCTGATAACTCAAGGTCGTGCGTAGGGTAATTCTGCTCTTACGGCTTCAACTGCCGAGAAGCATAAGCAATAACTCTCCCCTCCTGCATCAACACACAACCGAGTCCCACTCCAGATGCATCGCAATAAATACTGTATCTGACACCTTCAACAGGTAGCGCCAGTACTGGAGCGGTGGTCAATCTCTGCTTTAACTCCATAAAACTATCTTCACAAGCAGCCGACCATACAAACTTCTCGTTCTTCCGAGTCAATCGTGTAAGAGGAAGTGCGATCTTCGAGAATCCCTCTATAAACTTCCGATAATAACCGGCCAATCCGAGAAATCCACGCACCTCACCTACGTTCTTCGGCTGTGGCCAATCTCTGACCACCTGAATCTTGCTCGGATCCACAGAAACTCCGTCCTGCGATATAATATGGCCAAGGAAGCTCACTCTGTCAAGCCAAAACTCGCACTTCGAAAACTTTGGATACAGCTGGCGTTGACTCAGAATCTGTAAAACGATCCTCAGATGGTCCTCGTGTTCTTCCTTCGTCTTAGAGTAAATCAAGATGTCATCGATGAAAACCACCACGAACTTATCCAGATACTCCTTGAAGACACGGTTCATCAGATCCATAAACGCTGCAGGGGCATTAGTAAGTCCGAAAGACATGACAAGGAACTCATAATGCCCATACCTCGTTCGGAATGCTGTCTTCTGAATATCATCCCTCCGGACTTTCAGCTGATAATAACCCGAGCGCAGGTCGATCCTGGAAAATACTCGGGCACCCTGTAGCTGATCAAATAAGTAATCAATCCGGGGCAGTGGATACTTATTCTTCACCGTCAATTTGTTCAACTCTCTGTAATCAATGCACATCCTTAGGGTCCCGTCTTTCTTCTTGACGAATAGAACAGGCGCACCCCAGGGTGAAACACTAGGTCGAATGAAACCTTTCTCTAATAACTCATCAAGCTGAGTCCTCAACTCTCTCAACTCAGCTGGTGCCAACCGATATGGGTTCTTAAACCTCGGTGCGGAGTTAGGATATACATCAATAGTGAACTCAATCTCCCGGTCCGGTGGTAGTCCGGGAAGGTCATCAAGAAAAATCCCAGAGAAATCTCTGACAATAGGAATGTCTAGGGGTGGGCAAGAGTTCGGTTCGGTTCGGTTTCGGACCGAACTGAACCGAACGAATCGGTTTCGGTTTTGGTTTCGGAACCCGAAACCGAAACCGAAACCGAAACACATATACCAGACCCGAACCGAACTTTTCGGTTCGGTTCAGTTCGGGTCGAGTCGGGTTCCAACCATTTGAAATCTTGTTTCTGTTTGAATTTGTCAGGAAAGACAAGAACGAGGGAGCATCTCCTTGACTCCTTCCAGTTCTTGTTTCTGTTTGAATTTGAAATCTTACCTCTTATAACTCTCCTCTCTGTCCCTCTCCCGCTGCCCGCTGCCACAAACCATACAAAGCTCTCTTTCCCATCTTCACCAAATTCATACTTCAAAACAATCATACATATTATAACCTTGGATCTGTAGCTCTTACCTCCTCGGCGCGAGGAGTCGTCACTCGTCTGAACCGAACCCTCGGAGGCCGGAGCTTGTCGTCTGTCGCTTGTTGGAGCACCAAGGAGTGGAGGCGTCTGTAGTCCGTCGCCGAGGAGTCGTCGGTCACTTCGCTTCGCCGAGGAGTCGACTGTCGCCGAGGAGTCGTCTCTCCTAAATCGAAAATCCCGACTGGCGACTGGCGAGTTCCAATCCCAATAACCTAACCTAAGCCCAAATCTTTTATTTCCTTTGTTTTATTCGGTTTTTTGGTTCGGTTCGGGTTTGACTTCCACCCGAACCGAACCCGAACGCCTATCAGTGAACCCGACCCGAACACAAAAAACCAGTTATGTGCCCGAACCGAACCGACCCGAACCCTCGGTTTGGTTCGGTTTCTCGGGTCGGTTTCGGTTCTGCCCACCCCTAGGAATGTCGCTCGGCTTTTCTCCGCTGAGCAACTGACAATCAAATACAGAGGCCAAATAAATAGAGCACGCACCTTTAAACTGCTCGTTGACCATCATGGAATAAGAAATAGGCGAGCTACTCAATCTGTTCATCGCCTGATAAGAAAACTCGGCTTTACCCGGGGGTCGGAAGGTCACCATCCCGGATTGACAATTGATGGTGGCGAAGTGCTGTGCTAGCCAGTACATCCCTAAGATCAGATCATAGTGTTCTATGCCCATAATAATAAGGCGAGCATAGAGGGTATTACTTCCAACAGAGACAATATTGCCTTGTACAATCTGATGTGACTGCATACGCTCTCCTGAGGGCAACATCACACTATATTCGCACTCTGCTAACTCTGGCACTAATCTCAGTCTAGACATGCAAGCAATCGATATAAAGGAGTGCGTAGCTCCTGTATCCATCAAAGTAAATACAGCTGTACCCATAATCAGAATAGTACCTGCCATCACAGCAGGCTGATCATCATCGTCAACATCGGCTGGCTCTATGAATGCGAAGACCCTCGGGGTCACTCTCCTCTGATCTCCACCTAACTGGTCTCGGCCAGGCTTCGGGCAATCTCTAACGTAATGGCCGAGCTCCCCACATATGAAGCATCGGTTAGTGCCAACACGGCACTCACCACTGTGCTCCCTCTGACAAATGGGGCACCACGGTATCTGAGAAGCCCCCTGCATTTGCTTCCCTCTACCCCGATCAATACCTCCCTCGAGAGGTCTCTTCACACCCCTCGGCTGCTGCTGGGGCTGCGCTCTAGGCTGTAAACCTCGGTTCTGCGACTGAGGTCGTATCTCACGGAAGAAGCCCTTAGCTGGCTCCCTCGGTCTAACACATGTAGCTCTGGCAGCCTCAATATCCAGAGCTCTGGCCGTGATATCAGAATAGGGCACATCAATAATACCCGAGACCACAACGTGCATCTGAATCTCCGGATTAAGTCCCTCCATAAACTGGTGCACCTTCTCTTCATTATCGCTAACAAGACGAGGTGCATATCTGGATAACTCCTCGAACTTCCGAATATAATCAGCAACTGAACCAGTCTGCTTCAGCTGCATAAACTCGTTCCTCTTGGCCACCCTCACTGTGCAGCTTAAATACTTATCGAAGAATAGAAACTTGAACCGATCCCAAGTCATAATAGATACGTCCGTTGTCACCTTAATCGAATCCCACCAGAAACGGGCATCCATCGCTAAGTGAAAGGTAGCATACGCCACCTTGCTCCCGTTCCCCACCTCGGCATAAGCTAACATATCCTCCATAACTTGGATCCATTCCTCCGAAACAATAGGATCCGATGATCGACCATCAAACACTGGAGGCCGTAGGCCCTGAAACTTCTGCATGCCCTGGTTATTGGGAACTATCAAATCGTGGGCTCTCTGGTTCTCCCGATTCACTAAGTCTATAATCTGTTGCGCTTACCGGTCCATAGGCTGAGACTGGCGATCTATCACCTCCGTAAATCGATCTAGCGCGTCATCTCTAGGATCTCTTCCTCGAGTCATAGTGTATCAAGCCTAAAACAAATTAAACAGATAATCCTAAGAAACAAAATCGAATAAAGCTATAAAACAGACTTACAGTTGATGAAGGATGTCCGCGTAGTGGCTGTGCAGTCGAGCAGTCTACAGAACCGATTTTAAAACCCGGGGGCTCTGATACCATAACTGTAACACCCCTAATACTGTACCCATTTACCCGTATAAATTTTTCATTTTATTTTACACTTTAAGCGGAAACTGAATCGGAATTGAAATCGTCAGTGTTGTTTGGAAAACCATTTAAAACAAACATGAAGTTGTTAATAAAACAATTAAAAACTAATTAATTAAAAACTAATTTCGAAACTAAATTCGGTTAAAACAATCGGGAGGGCATAACTGTCCGGCCTTAAAAACACAGGGGCAGCGACCAGTCGCTGCAGCATGCAGCGATCATGCAGCATGCAGCGATCAATCTCTGCATGCTGCAGAGATCGATCGCTGCACACTCTGTGTGCAGCGATCCATTTTTCCTTCGATCGCTTTCCTTCGTCACATCTCTTCATCACTTCTCTTATGCCATTTTTTTCCAAGTGCTCTCTGGAAACTCCAGAGAGCAAAATCACAATCCGATTTGCTCTCTGGAATCCGATTCCAGAGAGCAACAATTCCTCAAATAACACAATATTTTAAACGCGATAAAACTTCTTAAAAACGAACTGCATGGATACGTTTAAAAGTTGTCTAATCCTCCTGTTTCAAAGTCCAAGCAGTTCCAGTAAAAACTATCAAAAACACCGATTATAAACAGATTTCTAAAAACGTTTAAAACATCAAATATGAACCTAACATCTAACCATATCGAAACATGTTCGTCTATACATACGTATCATCCATTAAATCCCACAAAATACTTACACTGACATCCCCACGGGTCAAAACACGCCGACTGCTCAGCACACTCCCACGGGCCATTCTCCGTCAACTGCATCAGACTTCGGGAGGAGGAACCTCGTCCTCACCTGGCTCGATGTCACCTAAAATGTCACCTACACCATACAGACACCTATGAGCTAACAGGCTCAGTAAATTCTACGTAAATGCGGATGCGTGGAGTGCATATGGAATTCAGAAATCATGCATAACAGAGCGTCGCAGACAGTATATCACCGAGATCTCATCCCTCTAACCGAAGGGGGCCCATCCAGCGGTCGGACTACCCCGTGCGGTTAGAGGAGGAGGGTACACGCTTACAACACGTACAGCCGTGCCTGAGCCCCACCTCGCGTGACCAGATAACAGATTACGTTCATTATTTACAGTACATGAGATGTGGTATCGGCCAGACCCTTAATTGGCCCGCACGATAGATCAAGAGCCCCCAATTTCTGGGCCACATAGTTTTCAGAAAACATCGTGCAGTGCAGAAATTCGTTTTCATGCCAAGTTAAAATACGTGATGCATGAACAGTTCAATATATAAGTAAACAAACAAGCGTGCGTACCATCAAGACTGTAAATGAAATAACCTACAAAACGCTTAAACCAAACTACCCAACCAAAGCAGTTAAAACAATCAATCCTCCAAGATCCTCAACGCTAAATCGAAGTACGGTGTAGGCCAATCGGCCAGAGTAAGTCACGAGAACTTACCTTGAGCGCGCTGAATCTCAAGCTTCGTCCACAGGAGTCGTGTGTCTGAGGCAAAACACGATATTTGTCGTTAAAACCAATTTAAGCTATTGACGTCCAAATCACAAACCTTAACTAAAGGATTCCTTAAAACTTCTAACTCATCTAATTGAGACATTCAAACGACTAATTCATGCTCGATGATCCAAAACTTCAATTAACGAGTTTTTCCTCAAAAACCCGAAAATCGCTAACTTTTTAACATTTTCACAAATTGATTTAACTTCGTCCAATAACGTCAAATACGTCCAATATATACTTTATTACAGCTAACCTATTAATTACGAACCTTAAATCTCGATTTCTAATAAAACCCTAACGAAACCCTAACTTTAAAACGATCCGAGAATTGAAAACTAACGCTATAGAATCGTAGATCCATACCTAGGATTGCGATTGGAGGAAGAATCACGAAGAAAGGAATTCGATCGGAGGTCGGAACGGAGGAGAATCGCTCGCGGCCATGAGAGAAAGCTTTCTGTCGTTTTCGTGAAACAGAGAAGGAGAAGAAGTGAGGGAGAAGAAAGAAAAGTTGATTTTTAATATAATTTGGTTTGAAAAATTACCAAAATGCCCTTAGCTCTTATTTCTATTTTGTTTCGTCCTTCGGTTCGTTAATCGTCCAACTATTCGGGGTCATCAAACTTCCTTATTTCACCAACAAGTCTAACTTACTATTTGGGATTTAACAAAACTATCCGTTCACAAAACGGACTTCGTTTACTATTTTTACTAAAACGTCCTTTACATTACGATAGAGGTAATTACTCGGAATATAGCGTTTAATCTCCAAAAATTCTCATAATTTCTTTAAAATTCCTATTAATCGTTAGGATCGTAATGACGCTTTCCGTTTGCGAAACAGATCTGATCTGACATATTTATGAAAATGCCATTATATAATAAAATATGAATATCATATATTAAATCAAAAATCCGTACAAGCCGAATATTACAGTTTGTTTTGCTTGAGTCTTCCGCTATGCGTATTTTAGATGAGTTTATGATTTTTACTCTTTGAGGTTTATGGTTACTAAGTTAAGATTCGGGTGAGTTGTGGTAATTTCCATCGGATGATGAGAGTGTTATTTTGTCGTCTAGTGATCGGCAGATGTAGTGTAATA
Organism: Begonia masoniana; assembly: GCA_022432975.1. Taxonomy (NCBI): domain Eukaryota; kingdom Viridiplantae; phylum Streptophyta; class Magnoliopsida; order Cucurbitales; family Begoniaceae; genus Begonia; species Begonia masoniana. The sequence goes on along the minus strand of CM039513.1, from coordinate 26,647,077 downwards.
AGTCACCGGATGATGAGGATGTAATTTGTCGTCTAGCGCTCGGTGGATGAAGTGTATTCCTTCACCGGATGATGTATATGGTATTTGTCGTCTAGCGTTCGGTGGATGAAGTGTATTCCTTCACCGAATGATGTATATGGTATTTTTTCATCTAACGTTCGGTGGATGGAGTGTATTCCTTCACTGAATGATGTAAATGGTATTTTGTCGTCTAGCATTCGGTGGATGAAGTGTAATTCTTCACCGGATGATGTAAATGTTAATTTGTCGTCTAGTGACCAGATGATGTGAGTATTCTCTTATTGTTTAATGTCCAGGTAATGTTTTAAGTCAGTCACGTGAAGCACACATGACCACCGGTCGATGTAGGGTAAATATGAACATCTAGTGGTGAATGTTCGGGACCGGGCGATGTCTTTAATTAGTCACGTGCAATGCCCGTGACCACCGGTGGATGTCTATTGCTGGTTGAGATCAGATGTGTCGCGTGGCGGACACGTGATCATCGGTCGATGTGAGTCTATAACTCTATCGGTAGATGCAGATCAAGAGATGTTTGAAAATAAAAAAAAAAAAAACAAAGAGGGAATAATATTAACACTAATAATGAACAAGGTGTATGGAAGTAAGAATCAAATGATTAAGAGATTAAGTAATGAATTGTGTGGCGATTCCGTTTGGGTCGTTACAGATTAGATTAAGTTAATAAAATTTAAAAAGTCTAATTCACCCCCCTCTTAGACAATAACGATCCTACAGATTCATTATTAGGCAAAAAGTTGGGCCGTCGGAACGTCGGGCACCGTCAACGTCACAAATAGGTGCGACACAAGGGGACCCAACTAACTTGCCAGACGTGCCGTGACCGCAGCCTGGGTCTTGTCGCTTGAATTTTGCAATCAGATGTACAAAGAGCAGTTTGAGCTGGATCAGTTACACCGTTCGGTGATGCTTTCGAAGACAGTCAAGTTTAAAGGTTAGGAGTCCTTGGAGATCTAAGAGATGTTCGACAGAATCGGCTTACATGGGGAGCACATTGTGGGGGCAAAAGCTGTGACCGAATTGTTCGCCTATTTTTTGCAAACTTGACCTTTAGCGGGAGGTCAAAAATTATAAAGACGTACATTCTGGGTATGGAGGTTGAGGTTACTCCAGCGATAGTCAATGAGTTGATCGGGTTTGCCGGAGAAGGGGCAGAGAGATACTACCATGCCTCCTAGGACTATCCTTTTGTTGGATCTGACGAGAGAGTACAGTTCATGATGCAAATTCATCGTAACTCTAACATTGCGGGGTTCGTGAAGCAAAGATCTAGAGATTTAAATCTTAGAGCTCGGGTCATTCATAACATGTTGTCCTACACCATCATACCGCGGCATGGACATAGAGATCTCGTGAGCTGTATGGATCTCTATTTCATGGAGAAGTTGTACAGTGGAATGCAGTTCAACCCCGAGTTCTTGATTTTAAGTCACATTTATGAGATCGGGCAAACACACAACAAGAACCTACCCTACGGAGCGTTGATACAGAAGATCGTCGAGCGATTCCAGATGGAGCTCTCTTCTGGATTTTTGTAATTATGTCAAATCAAGTCCATTTTGCGAAAAGAAAGCGTTACTACAATCCTAATAATTAATCTGGATTTTTAGAAAATTTTGGAAATTTTAGGAGTTGTAACGCTAATTTTACGAGAATTACGTTTCTCGTAATTTAAAGGACGTTGTGGTAAAAATAGTAACCGAGGTCCGTTTTGCAAACAGACAGCTTTAAAGGAACCCTGATAATAAGTTGGAACTATTGATGAAATAAGAGAGTTAGGAGAAACCGAATCGTTAGCTAATTAACGAAACGAAGGACGAAACAAATAGAAAATCAAAGGAAGAGCAAAATGGTAATTTTCCAAGTAAAATTTAATTAAAACAATCTTTTCTCTTCTTCCTCCCTCACACTTACGCGAACTCTCTCTCTCTCTTCAGGCGATTTTCATTGCCTCTCACGGTGATTCCTCACGCCGGCGACCGATTCCACTTTGATTGTAACACCCGAGATACGACTAGGTAATTTTCCTAACTATATTAACGGTCATGAATATTTAATCTTCGCAGTTTAGAATTTTATGACAAGTTTAATTATTTACATGTGGGTTTTAAACTAGGTTGAGTGGCAATATTGTAATATTGGAAGTTGAGATCAGTATATAAAGAAAAAAGAAAAGTTTTAAATTTCACTCAAGCCACTGTAGCCGACATCTTCTACTCTCGGCGATTTCTCTTTCCCCGAGCTCGCACCCTGCCTGCCAGCAATCTCCCTTCAACGATCGGTTTTCCCCGCCATTTCCTGGATACTCTACGCCCGAGATATGAGTTTGTCAATGTAGTTATCTGTTAGTTGATTAGCCCTGCCTTCTGCTTGGCATTGTAGTTTTGGACTTTTCCAATGGTCGACTAATAATAAGGATATCTAAAATCTGAGAGTTGTAGTGTTATTTCCCGAATCGATTCTGGACATTTTAGATTAATCAATAGTCGAATCTGTCGGTCTTGTTTTTGGGATTTCAGACTACACTGAGTATTAGACTAAGGAAACTCGGGAATGACTTTAACTAATAGATCCTAGGATGATTTATGAGTAGAGTTTTAGGATTTTGATTTAACTACTGTAATGCACATGTTTTAGGTGAAGAAGTTGAAGAGAAAAAGTTCAGATTGCTAAGGAGACCAGGTAAATGGATGTATTAGGATTTCTGGCCACTAGGGCCCTACACCATAAGGATACTAGGAAAAATTGTTGAAATGTTTATCTGATGATTATGACTAGCAGTTTGCCATGATATGAAGTAATTGGGTAGGAAGATGTTAAGTTACATGATGTTTTTACTCGTTCATACTGTATGACATTCCTCTGTGAAAATTCGTGCCCATGCATTATGTGCTCATTTATGATTAAGTTAAGAACATGAAAACAAATGTAAGCATGATTAAGCGTGGAACGGGGGAAATGACTATGATATGTTCATAAGGCTTATGTATGGCTCGTGAATTCTCCCACTGGTGGAGGCCGAGTCGATGATATGTATGGCTCGTGAATTCTCCCACTGGTGGAGGCCGAGTCGATGATATGTATGGCTCGTGAATTCTCCCACTGGTGGAGGCCGAGTCGATGATATGTATGGCTCGTGAATTCTCACACTGGTGGAGGCCGAGTCGATGATATGTATGGCTCGTGAATTCTCCTACTGGTGGAGGCCGAGTCGATGCTATGTATGGCTCGTGAATTCTCCCGCTGGTGGAGGCCGAGTTGATGATAAGTACGGCTCGTGAATTCTCCCATTGGTGGAGGTCGAGCTAGTCGTTACTATGATTGTCCGACTGGCAAGTGATTATGTGCCCTGTCTTTCTCCCTCGTTTCCTCCCTTAATACATGCTATGTAAATGATGAAAATGAGCATGAATGAAGAAAGATTTACGAACTTATGTTTCTTTAATTTGTACATTCATGTATGTCTGTCACCATGTAACACCCCTAATACCGTACCCATTTACCCGTATAAATTTTTCATTTCTATTTTACATTTTTTAAAATAAAACTTTAAAACCTAACGTTAAAGCGGAATTGAAATCGAAACCGAAACCGGAATCGAAATCGAAGTTCGTTTGGTAAATCGTTTCAAATATAAACTAAAACTATTAATAAATAAAACTTAAAACATTTAAATATTTAATAAAAACTAAAGGAGGGGCAGAATCGGAAATGGGGCTGCCAAAAGGAGGCAGCGATCGATCTCTGTAAAATACAGAGATCGATCGCTGCATGCTATGCAGCGATCCCCCTTCAAACACTCCAGCACTTCAACGCACTTCACCATTCTTTCATGCTTACACTTCAACGATTTGCTCTCTGGAATCCGATTTCCAGAGAGCAAAACTTACACTTCTTCACGCCAACAATTACCATAATTTACCACCTAAATCAAATCAATTAAACTAAAACGTATTCTAAGTTCAATCGACTCGAGTCAGGCTTTGCGAAATCCGACTGCGTGGATAGCTCTAAAACCGAGCTATCCGTATCAACCTAAAAACAATTCATAACACTTAATTAAAACAACCAAACAGTTCCAGAATTTCTATAACGTTTAAATAACGGTTCTAAACCAAAACATTTTATAACGTTCATCATACAGTTTAAACCAAAACGTTTTACACACAATTACCAAAACGTTATCTAACCCCTGTCCAGATCCAAACAACCTAAATATTCTATACAATTATCAGATCAAACATCCCAAAACAACCCCAGAGTCCATACATACATCCCCACGGGTCATATCGCGCCTCGACTGCTCAGCGCACTCCCACGGCCATCATCCATCAGCTGCTCCTACATCAGGAGGAGGAATATCATCCTCACCTGGGTCAACGTCACCTATCAGATCACCTACACCATACAGACACATATGAGATATTGAAATCTCAGTAAGCTACGTAAATGCAGATGCATGCGTGCGTATGCCATTCAGAAATCATGCTCAGATTCAGATTACAGATACAGAATTACAGATTACAGATTCATTACGTCACAGACAGACAGAATTGTCACCGAAACCTCTACCCACTAAGCGGAGAGGGCCCATCCAGCGGTCAGACTACCCTTTCCACCTAGAGAGGGGGGGTACACGCTTGCAACACGCACAGCCGTGCCTGAGCCCCATCCCGCGTGACCAGAAACAGACAGATTACGTTTATTCATTCAGATTTCGTTACAGATTTCATTTCAGATATACGTTCCTTTTCTTAAAAACACGTGCAGAAATTCATTTTCATGACTTTCGAAAACCGTGATGCATGAACAGTTCATATCAGCGGAAAGTAAACAAACAGTTCATATCAGCAGACAATATAACATAACCTATAACAATTAACCTAACTACCCAACCTAAACAACGTAAAACAAGGAACCCTCAAGGATCCTTGATAAGACGACGAAGTATGGTGTAGACCTTTCGGTCAAGCAAGTCACGAGAACTTACCTTGAGCGCGCTGGATCTCAAACTTCGTCCACGGGAGTCGTGTCTGAGACAAAACACGATATTTGTCGTTAAAACCAATTTAAACGATTAAATGTCCAAACTAATAAAGTCCTTAATCTAACAAATCGAAGCTTTTAAACAACGACATAACGCTTGATAAATCTGGAAATCCATATTACGAGTTATTTCCAAAAACCCGAAAATTCTATAATTTATACTTTTTCACAAATTGGTTTATCTTCGTCCAATAACGTCCAATACGTTCGATACATGCTTAATCATGGCTAACCTATTAATTACGAGCCCTAAATCGCGTTTTTCGTCGAAACCCTAATTGTAACCCTAACCCTAAATCGAACCGAAAACTCGAAATAAACGCTTAGAGGCCGAAGCTACATACCGAGGGTAGCGAGAGGAGAAGAAATGACGAGGAACGGAGGAAAAACGGAGGAGATCGGAGGTCGGAACGTTGAGGAATCGCCGCGGCCGAGAGGAGAAAAACACTCTCTGTTCGTGCGATCCAGAGAAGAGAAGAAAGGAAGTGAGGAAAAAGAGAGATTTGTGATGTTTAAATAAAAATTGATTTGCAAATTACCATTTTGCCCTTCTCACTTAATTCTATTCGTTTCGTCGTTCGTTTCGTTAATCGTCCAACTATTCAGATTCTCGAAAGTTCCATATTTTGCCAATAACTTCTATTCATTGCCAGGGATTTATTAAAACTGTCCGTTCGCAATTTGGACCTCGTTCGCTATTTTTACGAGAACGTCTTTTACATTACGAAAAGTGTATTTACTCGGAATGTAGTGTTTGATCTCCGAAAATTCCCGTAATTTCCTTAAAATTCTTATTATTCGTTAGAATCGTAATGACGCTTTCTTTTTGTGAATCGGACCTGATTTGACATATTTACCAAAAATGCCATTAAATAAGGAAATGATAATATAACATAATATATCCAAAAATCCGTACAAGCCGGATATTACATTCTACCCTCCTTATTCAGAATTTTGTCCACAAAATTAAATTACACAAACAGATCAGGATACTTAGTAATCATATCCTGCTGTCGCTCCCAGGTAGCCTCTTCCACCTCGTGATTCCGCCATAGAACTTTGACTAGCGGAATTTCTTTGTTGCGCAAAATCTTGATGGAAGTCTCCAAAACACGTACCGGCCTCACCTCATAGCTCAAGGTAGGCTGTACCTCGATCTCTGTAGCCTCCACAATATGCGATGGGTCACGTAGACATCTCCGAAGCATAGATACGTGGAACACATCGTGGATACCCTCCATAGAAGCTGGAAGCTGCAGTCTGTACGCCAACTTCCCGATCCTCTTCAGAATAGGAAAGGGCCCCACATAACGAGGGTTTAACTTACCCCTCCTTCCGAATCTCGCAACGCCTTTGAACGGAGAAACTTTAAGGTAAACCTCGTCACCTTCCTCGAACTCTAGCTCTCTCCGTCTGGTGTCAGCATAGCTCTTCTGTCTGCTCTGAGCTACCTCAATGCGCTGTCGGATAACGGCAATCTTCTCTGCCGTCTGCTGCAGAATCTCAGGTCCAACGACGCTGGCCTCGCCAACCTCATCCCAATACAGCGGAGATCTGCACTTTCGACCATATAAGGCTTCATACGGAGCCATACCGATAGTAGCCTGGAAGCTGTTGTTGTACGAGAACTCGATCAGTGGCAAATACCTGCTCCACGATCCCTGAAACTCAAGCACACACGCTCTGAGCATATCCTCCAAAATCTGATTCGTCCTCTCTGTCTGACCATCAGTCTGAGGATGAAACGCTGTGCTGAAGTTAAGCTGAGTCCCCATAGCTTTGTGCAGACTCTTCCAGAACTTCGATGTAAACCTCGGATCTCGATCCGAGACAATAGAAACCGGCACTCCGTGCAACTTCACAATCTCCTGTACATAGAGCTCTGCGAGCTGATCCATAGAAGACGTCATCTTCACAGGCAAAAAGTGAGCCGACTTTGTCAATCGGTCCACAATAACCCAAATGCCGTCATGGCCTCGCGTAATCCTCGGGAGCCCCACAATGAAATCCATGGAGATCTGCTCCCACTTCCACTCCGGAATCGGCAGTGGTAACAGTGTTCCAGCGGGTCTCTGGTGCTCAGCCTTTACCTGCTGACATACTAGGCCGGTCTCAACGTACTTGGCAACCTCCCTCTTCATGTTCGGCCACCAGAAATGCTGTTTCAAATCCCGGTACATCTTGGTACTCCCCGGGTGCACAGAATATGCCGAAGAATGTGCCTCGGCCAATATCTCCTTCTTCAGATCCTCGTCGCTAGGCACGTACCACCTATGCCTGAACTTCAGAATACCATCCTCCGATAAATGGAAATCCGACGAGTCTCCCAATGTCATACTAGATAGAAGCTCCATACACTCCGAATCACTCTGCTGAGCCTCGCGTATACGATCAAGAATGGTTGGCCTGAGAGAAATGTTGGCAAGCATATAGGACAACTCTGCCACTATCTCCATGTCGAATCTCTCAATCTCAGACCGCAGCGTAACTGACATCGCTGCTAATGATGGCTGACTCACAGAAGGCACTCTACTCAATGCATCGGCTACCTTGTTCGCCTTTCCTGGGTGGTACTTGATATCAAAATCGTAATCATTGACGAACTCAAGCCATCGCCTCTGTCGCATATTCAGCTCTTTCTGCGTAAATAAGTACTTCAAGCTCTTGTGGTCGGAAAATATCTCGCACTGCTGCCCATATAAGTAATGTCTCCATATCTTCAGTGTGAAAACCACAGCTGCTAGCTCAAGGTCGTGTGTGGGGTAGTTCTGCTCATACGGCTTCAGCTGCCGAGATGCATAAGAAATAACCTTCCCCTCCTGCATCAATACACAACCGAGTCCCACTCCCGATGCATCACAATAAACACTGTATCTGACACCTTCATCAGGTAGCGCCAGTACTGGGGCAGTGGTCAATCTCTGCTTTAACTCCATAAGGCTGTCATCACAAGCAGACGACCATACAAACTTCTCGTTTTTCCGAGTCAATCGTGTCAGAGGAAGTGCGATCTTCGAGAATCCCTCTATAAACTTCCGATAATAACCGGCCAATCCGAGAAATCCACGCACCTCACGTACGTTCTTCGGCTGTGGCCAATCTCTGACCACCTGAATCTTGCTCGGATCCACAGAAACTCCGTCCTGTGATATAATATGGCCCAGAAAACTCACTCTGTCAAGCCAGAATTTGCACTTAGAAAACTTCGGATATAGATGATGCTGACATAACGTGCTCAGAACTATCCTCAGATGGTCCTCGTGCTCTTCCTTCGTCTTAGAGTAAATCAAGATGTCGTCGATAAACACCACAACGAACTTATCCAGGTACTCTCTGAAGACATGGTTCATCAGTTCCATAAACGCTGCAGGAGCATTAGTGAGTCCAAAAGACATAACGAGGAACTCATAATGCCCATACCTCGTTCGGAACGCCGTCTTCGGTATATCATCCATCCGGACCTTCAGCTGATTGTAACCCGAGCGTAGATCAATCCTGGAAAATACTCGGGCACCCTGTAGCTGATCAAATAAGTCGTCAAGTCGAGGCAGTGGGTACTTATTCTTCACCGTGAGCTTATTCAGCTCCCTGTAATCGATACACATCCTGAGGTTTTTTTTTTTTTTTTTTTTTTTTTTTTTTTTTTTTTTTTTTTTTTTTTTTTAACAAACATAACGGGCGCACCCCAGGGTGATACACTGGGTCGGATGAAACCCTTCTCTAACAATTCGTCGAGCTGAGTCCTCAACTCCATTGATTAAATCGAACTAATCTTACTAATGTATAATTATATTTCTGTATGGTGTTCATTGTTATATGTGTATCCTATTATCTTCTCTTCGAGGTTCGCCTAGTAATCCTTCTTACTCACCAATTATTCTCTTCCTTACTAATTTCAGATCTAAATATTTTATCTATCATATGCATATCGTTGCACAGGTAATTAAAATAATACCTGCAATTGTAGAAGGTTGGGCTCCATCGTCGGTGCTGTCAAGCTCGATGAATGCAAAGACTCTCGGTACAACTTTTCTTTGATCTTTGCTATGTTGATCTCGACCCTGATTCGGACAGTCTTTAACAAAATGGCCTGGTTCTCCACACCAATAGCACACGTTCGTACCTACTCTGCACTGTCCTCTATGCTCCCTCCGGCATTTGGGGCAAAGAGGTAACTGAGAAGCCCCTTGTACCAGCTTGCCTTTCCCTCGATCATTGCCTGGTTGATTTCGGTTCAATAATGGACAATTCATGATATAGTGGCCAGCTTCCCAACATCGATAACACCTCTTGGTACGCGTCAGACAATCACCGTAGTGCTTCTTCTGGCATTCGGGACACAGAGGCTTCTGATAAGTTCCTTGTACGCGCTTGTGTCGGCTTTGTTTAGTTTCCTCCCTGCTCATCCTCTTCGTACCACGATTATTGGAAGTGACCACACCTTGGGTCCTTAGGCTTTCCCGGTTTGTCAATATCTCGATCTGATGAGATTGCCTAGCTATAAGTTGAGCTTGTAGGTCTATATGCTGGGCCTGACGGTCTAGAAATTTCGTAAATTGATCTAGCGCGTCATCTCTCGGATCCCTTCCTCGAGTCATAATGTATAAAGCCTAAAACAAATTAAACAGATAATCCTAAGAAACAAAATCAAATAAAGCTATAAACAGACTTACAGTTGATGAAGGATGTCCGCGTAGTGGCTGTGCAGTCGAGCAGTCTACAGAATCGATTTTAAAACCCGGGGGCTCTGATACCATAAATGTAACACCCCTAATACCGTACCCATTTACCCGTATAAATTTTTCATTTCTATTTTACATTTTTTAAAATAAAACTTTAAAACCTAACATTAAAGCGGAATTGAAATCGAAACCGAAACCGGAATCGAAATCGAAGTTCGTTTGGTAAATCGTTTCAAATATAAACTAAAACTATTAATAAATAAAACTTAAAACATTTAAATATTTAATAAAAACTAAAGGAGGGGCAGAATCGGAAATGGGGCTGCCAAAAGGAGGCAGCGATCGATCTCTGTAAAATACAGAGATCGATCGCTGCATGCTATGCAGCGATCCCCCTTCAAACACTCCAGCACTTCAACGCACTTCACCATTCTTTCATGCTTACACTTCAACGATTTGCTCTCTGGAATCCGATTTCCAGAGAGCAAAACTTACACTTCTTCACGCCAACAATTACCATAATTTACCACCTAAATCAAATCAATTAAACTAAAACGTATTCTAAGTTCAATCGACTCGAGTCAGGCTTTGCGAAATCCGACTGCGTGGATAGCTCTAAAACCGAGCTATCCGTATCAACCTAAAAACAATTCATAACACTTAATTAAAACAACCAAACAGTTCCAGAATTTCTATAACGTTTAAATAACGGTTCTAAACCAAAACATTTTATAACGTTCATCATACAGTTTAAACCAAAACGTTTTACACACAATTACCAAAACGTTATCTAACCCCTGTCCAGATCCAAACAACCTAAATATTCTATACAATTATCAGATCAAACATCCCAAAACAACCCCAGAGTCCATACATACATCCCCACGGGTCATATCGCGCCTCGACTGCTCAGCGCACTCCCACGGCCATCATCCATCAGCTGCTCCTACATCAGGAGGAGGAATATCATCCTCACCTGGGTCAACATCACCTATCAGATCACCTACACCATACAGACACATATGAGATATTGAAATCTCAGTAAGCTACGTAAATGCAGATGCATGCGTGCGTATGCCATTCAGAAATCATGCTCAGATTCAGATTACAGATACAGAATTACAGATTACAGATTCATTACGTCACAGACAGACAGAATTGTCACCGAAACCTCTACCCACTAAGCGGAGAGGGCCCATCCAGCGGTCAGACTACCCTTTCCACCTAGAGAGGGGGGGTACACGCTTGCAACACGCACAGCCGTGCCTGAGCCCCATCCCGCGTGACCAGAAACAGACAGATTACGTTTATTCATTCAGATTTCGTTACAGATTTCATTTCAGATATACGTTCCTTTTCTTAAAAACACGTGCAGAAATTCATTTTCATGACTTTCGAAAACCGTGATGCATGAACAGTTCATATCAGCGGAAAGTAAACAAACAGTTCATATCAGCAGACAATATAACATAACCTATAACAATTAACCTAACTACCCAACCTAAACAACGTAAAACAAGGAACCCTCAAGGATCCTTGATACGACGACGAAGTATGGTGTAGTCCTTTCGGTCAAGCAAGTCACGAGAACTTACCTTGAGCGCGCTGGATCTCAAACTTCGTCCACGGGAGTCGTGTCTGAGACAAAACACGATATTTGTCGTTAAAACCAATTTAAACGATTAAATGTCCAAACTAATAAAGTCCTTAATCTAACAAATCGAAGCTTTTAAACAACGACATAACGCTTGATAAATCTGGAAATCCATATTACGAGTTATTTCCAAAAACCCGAAAATTCTATAATTTATACTTTTTCACAAATTGGTTTATCTTCGTCCAATAACGTCCAATACGTTCGATACATGCTTAATCATGGCTAACCTATTAATTACGAGCCCTAAATCGCGTTTTTCGTCGAAACCCTAATTGTAACCCTAACCCTAAATCGAACCGAAAACTCGAAATAAACGCTTAGAGGCCGAAGCTACATACCGAGGGTAGCGAGAGGAGAAGAAATGACGAGGAACGGAGGAAAAACGGAGGAGATCGGAGGTCGGAACGTTGAGGAATCGCCGCGGCCGAGAGGAGAAAAACACTCTCTGTTCGTGCGATCCAGAGAAGAGAAGAAAGGAAGTGAGGAAAAAGAGAGATTTGTGATGTTTAAATAAAAATTGATTTGCAAATTACCATTTTGCCCTTCTCACTTAATTCTATTCGTTTCGTCGTTCGTTTCGTTAATCGTCCAACTATTCAGATTCTCAAAAGTTCCATATTTTGCCAATAACTTCTATTCATTGCCAAGGATTTATTAAAACTGTCTGTTCGCAATTTGGACCTCGTTCGCTATTTTTACGAGAACGTCTTTTACATTACGAAAAGTGTATTTACTCGGAATGTAGTGTTTGATCTCCGAAAATTCCCGTAATTTCCTTAAAATTCTTATTATTCGTTAGAATCGTAATGACGCTTTCTTTTTGTGAATCGGACCTGATTTGACATATTTACCAAAAATGCCATTAAATAAGAAAATGATAATATAACATAATATATCCAAAAATCCGTACAAGCCGGATATTACACACCATGCATTCCTTACTAAGCATTAGGCTTATAGTTAAACCTTATGTTGTAGGCGAAGAGACTACAGGTGAAGATACTAATTTCAAAGAGGATATTTAAAGCTGGTTGCTGGAGGATGCTCAATGTGACAGTGCAGGACTGGAGAGGCGATTATGACCCCTGGTTATTGCTTCCTTATGTCAGTAAGAATACAAGAACTGGAATTATGTAGGATAGTGTTAGTATTGTCTGAGTCAACTTCTGAGTCTGGAATTAATTTTAAGGGATTATCGAATGGTCTGTTTCGCTTAAGTCTTCCGCTACATTTATTCTGAACGAGTCTCTAATTTTCTATACGTATGAATGTTAAGTCATTGAAATTTGAAGTCTGTGAAGATTAAGTCTATCGGATGATGTCGAGTGTTTTAGTCATCCGGTGATGTCGAGTGTTTTGCTCGCCGGATGATAAGGGTTAAGTAGTTTGTCGTATAGTCACCGGATGATGCGGGTATTGACAATACCGGGCGATGTGAGTGTTATTTTGTCGTCTAGCGCCTGGTGGATGAAGTGTATTTTCTTCACCGGATGATGTGAGTGTTTTCTTGTCGTCTAGTGACGGGATGATGTAGCGTATTTCTTCGCCGGAAGAGGAAAAATGTTATGTTGTCGTCTAGTGACCGGTGGAGGAAGTGTAGTTATTCACCGGATGATGTAGACGATGTTTGTCGTTTAGTGGCCGAATGTGATTTAATAAGTCATGTGCGATGCACGTACTCACCGGATGATGTTTCTTATCTAGTGAGATTTTAAAGAGTCACGTGTTTGACTCGTGTTCACCGGTGGATGTCCACTACTGGACGATGTTTTAATTGAACATGTGAAACCCACGTGCCTACCGGAAGATATCTTCTATTAGGCGATGATAAGTGAGTCTCGTAGAGTACACGTGATAAATCGGATGGGGCACACCCTGCCAGCCGATGCATGCAAATCCATGCAAACCCGAGTAGAATCAGGTTAGGTGATTTAAGGGCATTTCTTCCCTATCCGATTATGCTTTGGAACTGACGATCGAGTTTAATCGACTGATTCTGTCGATGAATGAATTATTAGAAATATGAAGAAGTCAAGTTCAAGTTCTGAGTTTTAAAAAAAAAAGAAAGAAGAGAGGAATACTAATAATGAACAGGTGTAGAAATTAAGAAGTAAATGATTACGATTGTCATGTTTACGTGGCGATCCCATCGGGGTCGCTACAATTATGGTATCAGAGCAAAACCGGGTTCTAAAATCGATTTTGCAGACTGCCTTCCAGGACTGACTGTCACATGAGCACACTTCAGCGACTGTAAGTATTTATGATTTCAGTATATGTCATTAAGTTAAGATATATTTGTAATGATTTGTCTAGGAATCCCAAAATGGTTAGAGGTCAACAGAGAGAGACCAATGAGGATAGCAATGCTATCGCTCAGTTGACTGAGTTAGTCATGCGCCAATCTCACCAGATAGAACGATTGATGACTGCTAGAGAGGAACAAGGCAACTCCAATACTAATGTAACTCATGATCATGGGGGTGAGCGTTTTCACCGGCTTCGACCCCCGGTGTTTAATGGATATGTTTCAGATCCTATTCATGCGGAGGAGTGGATTCGAAAGATAGAAGACATGTTTAGGTATGCAAAGGTTGATGAAGGGGATAAGGTCACCTATGCTGTCTTTCATTTGGAGTTAAGTGCGAGGCATTGGTGGGACTCGATCCAGAACACCGCTAATGCCGAAGCTATGACCTGGGAGATGTTCAAGACTGCCTTCTTTGACAAGTACTTCAATAGGACTGTTCGGGCCAACAAGAAGAAGGAGTTCATGAATCTACAACAAACTGGCTCTGTGACGGATTACATATGCAAGTTTGATGCTTTATCACTGTTTGCTCCCCGTATGATTGAGGATGAGGAGGACAAGATTTACCAATTTGTTCAATGACTGAAGCCAAGTCTGTACATGAAAGTGAAGACTGCTGGGATACACAATGTACCTTATGGTGAAGTGACGGCTAAGGCCTTGGAGCTGGAAGAGGCAGAAATGACAGCATATGCACAGCGCGAGCAGCCAAGGAAACCCACGAAGGACACTCAGCCGCCACCACGTCAGAACAAAGGTTGGCAGCCGCAACAGAACAGGAGACCACAGCAACAACAACAAGGAATAAAGAGACCCTTCAATTCAAATGATGACCAGGGAAAAGGAAAGAGACCTCTAGCACCCCTATGCCCCACTTGTCAGAAGAACCATCCTGGTGAGTGCAAGTTGCTTTCTGGCCGCTGTTTCAGGTGTGATAAGGCTGGACACCTAGTCAAAGACTGCCCCATGCCGCCAGACCCGAACCGTGCAAGAGTAGTACCCAGAGTTTATGCCATGTTGGAAGATGAGGATACAGTGCCGCATACAGTCATAACAGGTACCATTATGATCTGTGGTTTTGCTGCTTACACGCTTATAGATACAGGAGCCACACACTCGTTTATATCAACCTCGTTTGTATGCAACCATAACATAAGATCTTTACAAGTTGAAAGGTCATTTAGTGTTATGTTACCATCGGGGAAATCACTACATTCCGAATAGATTGTTAAAGGTGATGTTGTGTCTTTAGGAAGTAAGAAACTATATGTATAACTGATTATAATTGACATGCAAGGATATGAGGTGATATTGGGAATGGATTGGTTATTTAGGCATTATGCCACTATAAGTTGTAGGACCGGAATGGTTGACTTTCGACCCTCAAATGGTGATCATTATTCCTTCCAAGCTATTCCTAAGATAAGTAAAATACCGATTATATCCTCACTAGAAATCTACCGGTTACTGAAAAATGGTTGTGAGAGTTATTTAGCTAGCATATTGGATGTTCGGGTGAAGAATAAAATAGAGTTACAAGATATCCCCATAGTCAGAGAGTTCCCTGAGGCATTTTTGGATGACTTGCCAGGATTACCACCTGATAGAGAAGTAGAGTTTGTAATTGATACATATCCTGAGGCATTACCGGTATCTAAGAACCCTTACCGAATGGCACCTGTAGAACTAAATGAGTTAAAGGTCCAAATACAGGAATTAGTAGACAAAGGATTTATACGCCCTAGCAGTTCCCCTTGGGGTGCACCTGTCTTATTTGTTAAGAAGAAGGATGGTTCCCTTAGAATGTGCATAGACTACAGGGAACTAAATAAGTTGACAATTAAGAATAAGTACCCCTTACCTCGGATTGATGATTTGTTTGACCAATTGCAAGGAGCTAAGGTGTTTTCGAAAATAGATTTACGTTCGGGTTATTACCAACTGAAGGTTAAGGAGATATACCAAAGACAGCCTTCAGAACCCGTTATGGACACTATGAATTCTTGGTCATGTCATTTGGACTGACCAATGCACATGCAGCCTTTATGGACTTAATGAATCGAGTGTTTCGGGAGTACTTGGACAAATTTGTAATTGTGTTTATAGATGATATCCTGATATACTCACGGACTGAAGCTGACCATGCAGAACATTTAAGAGTAGTTTTGACAACATTGAAGGAGCACCAGCTTTATGCCAGATTGTCCAAGTGTGAATTTTGGTTGGACAAGGTCAATTTTCTTGGACATGTAGTTTCTGCTAATGGAATATCAGTGGACCCGATCAAAATTCAGGCAGTAGAGGATTGGCCACAACCAAAGAATGCCAGTGAAGTCCGCAGTTTCCTTGGATTGGCAGGCTATTACAGAAAGTTCATCAAAGGATTCTCTCTGATAGCTAAGCCCCTGACGAATTTGACAAAGAAGGACAATAAATATTCTTGGACCGAAGCTTGTGAGAATAGCTTCCAGACATTGAAGGTGAAGTTAACAACAGCCCCGGTATTGACCCTTCCAACCGAAGAAGGAAAGTTTAGCATATATTGTGATGCATCTAAAGTTGGTCTGGGCTGTGTTTTGATGCAAGAGGGTAAAGTTGTTGCGTATGCCTCTAGGCAGTTAAAGAGTTATGAACAGAACTACCCCACCCATGATTTAGAATTAGCCGCTGTCGTTTTTGCTTTGAAGATATGGAGGCACTACTTATATGGACAGCAGTGTGAGGTGTTTTCTGACCATAAAAGTCTGAAGTATCTCTTTACACAAAAAGAATTGAACATGAGGCAGAGGCGTTGGTTGAAATTTGTTAAGGATTACGACTTTGAGATCAAGTATCACCCGGGTAAGGCTAACTCTGTAGCTGACGCATTGAGCAGGATGTCAACAACAATGCAACCCGCCGTATCAACTATGTCTATACCTTTGAGGACAGAAGTTCAGAGGTTTGAGTTGGAGATAGTTCCAAAGTTATCAACCTTACTTGCCGATTTGACCATTCAACCGATGGTTTTTGAAAAGATCAAAGAAGCACAACAGAAGGACTCTGAGGAGAATAACAGTATGATGAGCAAGGTGAAGAACACCACCTCCGAGTTTAGTCTTTCCAAGGATGGGATCCTCAGGTTTAAAAATAGATGGTATGTCCCTAATGATGAAGAATTACGTAAGATAATCTTAGTCGAGGCACACTCGTCTCCCTTTTCTGTGCATCCTGGAAGCACCAAGATGTATCGAGACCTGAAGTTACTCTACTGGTGGCCAAACTTAAAGAGAGATGTTGCTAAGTATGTAGAGTCATGTTTGGTTTGCTAACAGGTTAAAGCCGAGCACCAACGTCTAGGAGGTACCCTTCAACCTCTGCCTATCCCCGAGTGGAAGTGGGAACACATAGCTATGGATTTCGTTGTAGGATTACCTAAGACAACTAAAGGACATGATAGTATTTGGGTTGTGATTGATAGACTGACAAAATCGGCCCATTTCTTACCAGTAAGGACAACCTACTCGATGGACCAGCTTGCTGATCTTTATGTACAAGAAGTTATTAGGTTGCATGGGATTCCTGCATCTATTGTCTCTGATCGTGATCCTAGATTCACCTCGAGGTTTTGGCAAAGTTTACAGGGCACATTAGGTACAAAGTTATCCTTCAGCACTGCTTTTCACCCACAGACAGACGGCCAATCAGAGAGGACTATTCAGATACTTGAGGATATGTTGAGAGCATGTGTGTTGGACTTTCAGACGACTTGGAGCGGACATCTACCTTTGGTTAAATTTTCTTACAACAATAGTTACCAGTCCACCATAGGTATGGCACCTTATGAGGCATTGTATGGTAGGAAATGTAGATCACCTCTGTATTGGGATGAGGTTGGTGAAGCAAAACTTCTTGGACCCGATATTCTGCAACAGATGTCGGATAAGATTTCTGTTATCGGGAAAAGGATGATGACGGCGCAAAGTCGACAGAAGAGTTATGCTGATCAAAGAAGGAGGGATCTTGAGTTTGCAGTCGTTGATGAGGTGTTCTTAAAGATTTCACCATTTAAAGGAGTCCTAAGATTTGGCAAGAAAAGAAAGCTCACTCCACGGTTTATTGGACCCTTCCCTGTCTTGGCTAGAATTGGTGGTACAGCTTACAGACTGCAATTACCTCCATCATTGGATAAAGTTCATAATGTCTTCCATGTGTCAATGCTAAGGAAATGCATACGAGATCCGACACAAGTTATTCAACCAACAGGCATTGAATTGGAGCCGACACTGGCATATGAAGAGAAACCGGTACAAATATTAGAATATGCAGTTAAGACTCTGAGGAATAAAGAAATTCTAATGGTGAAAGTTTTATGGACAAACCACGGTATTGAAGAAGCCACATGGGAGCGACAGCAAGACATGCTAGACAAACATCCGGAGTTATTTGTTTGAGCAATTTTCGAGGACGAAAATTTTGTTTAAGGAGGGGTGGATGTAACACCCGAGATACGACTAGGTAATTTTCCTAACTATATTAACGGTCATGAATATTTAATCTTCGCAGTTTAAAATTTTATGACAAGTTTAATTATTTACATGTGGGTTTTAAACTAGGTTGAGTGGCAATATTGTAATATTGGAAGTTGAGATCAGTATATAAAGAAAAAGGAAAAGTTTTAAATTTCACTCAAGCCACTGTAGCCGACATCTTCTACTCTCGGCGATTTCTCCTTCCCCGAGCTCGCACCCTGCCTGCCAGCAATCTCCCTTCGACGACCGGATTTCCCCGCCATTTCCTGGATACTCTACGCCCGAGGTATGAGTTTGTCAATGTAGTTATCTGTTAGTTGATTAGCCCTGCCTTCTGCTTGGCATTGTAGTTTTGGACTTTTCCAATGGCCGACTAATAATAAGGATATCTAAAATCTGAGAGTTGTTGTGTTATTTCCCGAATCGATTCTGGACATTTTAGATTAATCAATAGTCGAATCTGTCGGTCTTGTTTTTGGGATTTCAGACTACACTGAGTATTAGACTAAGGAAACTCGGGAATGACTTTAACTAATAGATCCTAGGATGATTTATGAGTAGAGTTTTAGGATTTTGATTTAACTACTGTAATGCACATGTTTTAGGTGAAGAAATTGAAGAGAAAAGGTTCAGATTGTTAAGGAGACCAGGTAAGTGGATGTATTAGAATTTCTGGCCACTAGGGCCCTACACCATAAGGATACTAGGAAAAATTGTTGAAATGTTTATCTGATGATTATGACTAGTAGTTTGTCATGATATGAAGTAATTGGGTAGGAAGATATTAAGTTACATGATGTTTTTACTCGTTCATACTGTATGATATTCCTCTGTGAAAATTCGTGTCCATGCATTATGTGCTCGTTTATGATTAAGTTAAGAACATGAAAACAAATGTAAGCATGATTAAGCGTGGAACGGGGGAAATGACTATGATATGTTCATAAGGCTTATGTATGGCTCGTGAATTCTCCCACTGGTGGAGGCCGAGTCGATGATATGTATGGCTCGTGAATTCTCCCACTGGTGGAGGCCAAGTCGATGATATGTATGGCTCGTGAATTCTCCTACTGGTGGAGGCCGAGTCGATGCTATGTATGGCTCGTGAATTCTCCCGCTGGTGGAGGCCGAGTTGATGATAAGTACGGCTCGTGAATTCTCCCACTGGTGGAGGCCGAGCTAGTCGTTACTATGATTGCCCGACTGGCAAGTGATTATGTGCCCTGTCTTTCTCCCTCGTTTCCTCCCTTAATACATGCTATGTAAATGATGAAAATGAGCATGAATGAAGAAAGATTTACGAACTTATGTTTCTTTAATTTGTACATTCATGTATGTCTGTCACCATGCATTCCTTACTAAGCATTAGGCTTATAGTTAAACCTTATGTTGTAGGCGAAGAGACTACAGGTGAAGATACTAATTTCAAAAAGGATATTTAAAGCTGGTTGCTGGAGGATGCTCAATGTGACAGTGCAGGACTGAAGAGGCGATTATGACCCCTGGTTATTGCTTCCTTATGCCAGTAAGAATACAAGAACTGGAATTATGTAGGATAGTGTTAGTATTGTCTGAGTCAACTTCTGAGTCTGGAATTAATTTTAAGGGATTATCAAACGGTCTGTTTTGCTTAAGTCTTCCGCTACGTTTATTCTGAACGAGTCTCTAATTTTCTATACGTATGAATGTTAAGTCATTGAAATTTGAAGTCTGTGAAGATTAAGTCTATCGGATGATGTCGAGTGTTTTAGTCATCCGGTGATGTCGAGTGTTTTGCTCGCCAGATGATAAGGGTTAAGTCGTTTGTCGTATAGTCACCGGATGATGCGGGTATTTTCAATACCGGGCGATGTGAGTGTTATTTTGTCATCTAGCGCCCGGTGGATGAAGTGTATTTTCTTCACCGGATGATGTTAGTGTTTTCTTGTCATCTAGTGACCGGATGATGTAGAGTATTTCTTCGCCGGAATAGGAAAAATGTTATGTTGTCGTCTAGTGACCGGTGGAGGAAGTGTAGTTATTCACCGGATGATGTAGACGATGTTTGTCGTTTAGTGGCCGAATGTGATTTAATAAGTCATGTGCGATGCACGTACTCACCGGATGATGTTTCTTATCTAGTGAGATTTTAAAGAGTCACGTGTTTGACTCGTGTTCACCGGTGGATGTCCACTACTGGGCGATGTTTTAATTGAACATGTGAAACCCACGTGCCTATCGGAAAATATCTTCTATTAGGCGATGATAAGTGAGTCTCGTAGAGTACACGTGATAAATCGGATGGGGCACACCCTGCCAGCCGATGCATGCAAATCCATGCAAACCCGAGTAGAATCAGGTTAGGTGATTTAAGGGCATTTCTTCCCTATCCGATTATGCTTTGGAACTGACGATCGAGTTTAATCGACTGATTCTGTCGATGAATGAATTATTAGAAATATGAAGGAGTCAAGTTCAAGTTCTGAGTTTTAAAAAAAAAGAAAGAAGAGAGGAATACTAATAATGAACAGGTGTAGAAATTAAGAAGTAAATGATTACGATTGTCATGTTTACGTGGCGATCCCATCGGGGTCGCTACATCGATCGTCTCGATTCTTCGCGATTTCTTCCCCAATCCCGACCCTAGGTACGATTCTAAGGTTTTAGGAAAGTTTATTTTGATTTTTACGGAGTTTAAACGATTAGGGTTCGTTTAGGGTTTCGTTAAAAACGTGATTTAGGGTTTGAAATCGATAGGTTTACCGTAGTTGTGGATGTAATGGACGTATTGAACGTTATTGGATGAAGTTAAGTTGATTTGTGAGAAATGTTAAAGTTTGAGGATTTTAGGGGTTTCTGGAAAAGCTCGTTAATGGAAGTTTTGAGGTGTCGAGCGCGAGTTACTCGATAAAATGCCTCGATTAGTTAAATTAGAACACTAGGAAACTTCTTTAGTTAAGGTTTTGTTAGTTCGGACGTTCAATGATTTAAACTCGTATTAACGACAATTGTGGTGAATTTGTCTTAGGTGAACAACGCTCGTGGACAGAGCTAGAATTGCAACGGACGACAGGTAAGTTCTCGTGACTTACTGTGGCCGATTGGCCTACACCATATGTCTAGTTTTGTTGTTGAGGATTGTTGGAGCTTGCTTGTTTAATTGTTTTGCTTTGGTTGGGTAGATTAGGTTTGATTGTTTTATAGGATACGCGTTATGATGTTTTGATGTATTGAGAGGTTTTGATGGTATACTTATTAGGTATGTTTAAATTATGTATTGAACTGTTCATGCATCATAGTTTTTAAAATGCCATGAAAACGAATTTACGCATTGTTTTCAAAGAAAAGAAATTGCATAGATGTGACAAGTAAAGTATCATAGTAAACAATGCATGGTGGTTATTCGGGGGGAGGTTCAGACCTGATGTTCCGCGGTGAGCGGGTCTCCCTCCTTTTAGATGGTGTGGGCTGTCTACTCACTTGATGTGCCCTATCCATCTGACTGAGAAAGGCCCCGATAACCAAGACTGACACGTACTGAAATGGAATGACATGGACGGTTTTCATAGCATTGAGCATACATGATCATGCATTAGCATTTACATAGAGCTTGCTGAGATTTTTATCTCATAGGTGTCTTTATGGTGTAGGTGATCATGACATAGGTGAGGACGAGATCCCTCCACTCGAGGAATGATGCAGTTGAAGGAGGATGGCCCGTGGGAGTGCGCTGGGCAGTCGATGCTCCTTGTGACCCGTTGGGGAAGCAAGCGTATGTTTTGGGAACACGGTAGTTAGATAAAAATATATAGTTGAACATATTAGGATGTTTGGGTCTACGAGTTAAATTCCACATAAGATAAAATAAAAATTTTTATATACGGTAAAATTAGGATACATAGTCTTTGCACTCTGAGTCCACGTTGGAAACGACAACGAGATATATGTTATCGTTGCCATCAATACTGACGGCTGTGAGTAATTGGTTGGGGCAAGAGCCTTTCAGATGACAACCATCCAAACAGATAATAGGTCTGCCACGCAAAAGAAAACCTGCCTTGCAAGCAGCCATACACACGTACATTATTTCAAATATGCATGACTGATTCTGGCCAGAGCCCACCATGTAACCATGTATTTTCACTCTGCTACCTAGATTTGATCTATATATTTCTGCTCCGTACGAATGCAGTGGCTTGAATTGTTCATCCTCCTCAGCATCTCGATAATAGAATGAATTTTCCAGTTAGGTTGACTTTTGAACCTATCCAAATAATATTTTGCCACTCTGTTTGCACTAGCGTGTCGATTCTCAATTGTCCTTGCACAACTGTGAGAATCAGTGTAACTCTTTATTTGGAATGTAAGCGCATTTTGTATGATCGAAGCATGCAGTCGCCACTCACATCCGCCTCCACATGTTGTCGTGAGTCATCGAGTTTCACTTTTAATCAATTTGATATCATATTCATTATTCAAAGCATATTCGGTTATTTTCTCTCTAATGGCTGTTAAAGAATTATATTTTTTACCCAAAAAAATCTCATAGAAATTTTTTTCCTTATCGATATGTTTTTTGCTTCTTCATCTTCGGACTGGACCAGTGTTCGATGCTCATCGTATAGGGTTTGCGACGTTGAATGCACCTCTATTTCTCCATCTCCTTCTAAGTGATCGAATGCTCGAATATCACCATATATCGGTGTGTCTTCCGAATACCAGTCCATGTTGGCACCCATGTCGGCATCCATGTCGGTAATAAAGAGAAAAATTGCTAGAGCAAAAAATTAGTGTAGAGGTTTCAGAGAAAGAAAAGAAGAAATTGTGAGGAGGGACTGGAGAAGAGTGGTCTCCTTTTATAGCATATTAAAACGGATGGCCATTCTTCGGAGAACGGCCGTCTGTTCCCTCAATAATTGTCGTAACAATTATTAAGGGTGAATTATTGAGCGATCTGATTGAGGGAACGGACGGCCGTTCGTCACAGAATAACCATCCCTTCCCTCAATAATTGTCATAACCATTATTGAGGGTGAATTATTGAACGACTGATTGACGGAACGAACAGCCATTCTGCGCAATAATTGTCAATCGTTCCCTCAATAATTACCGTAACCATTATTGAGGGTGAATTATTGAGCGGCTGATTGAAGGAACGGACGGCCGTTCTGCGCAATAATTGTTGTAACCATTATTGAGGGTGAATTTTTAAGCGATCAATATACGACGGAAGGTAAAATGTCCATAACGGGCAGCTGTTCTCGCAAAACGAGCAGCTGTTCTCAAAGAATGGTCGGCTGTTCTCTGGAAACAGCCAACCGTTCCTAAGCACTATGCACCGGATGTGATGACCCGAATATGCACGTATGGGTACGATGGCTGCACGAACCGGAACCCGGATGGCGGTACGTCCGCGCGGGCGAACCAAAAGGTGACAGGTCGTAAAAAGGGGGTCGTCACAATCCCACATCGCTTGGGGAAGTATGTGGAAATGAAACATATGTAAAGAGACCCTTCCAACATAGCAAGACGCGTTTTGGAGCACAATTGACAACGGATCCCATAAGAACTCCGAAGTTAAAAGTGCTTCGGCGAGAGCAATTCCAGGTTGGGTGACCTTCCAGGAAGTTCTCGCCAAACAAAGCCGTGAGGGGAGGATATTGGGCTGCGGCCCAATCCCCAGAGCGGACAATATCTTGCTGGGAATAGGGGTCGTTACACCGGACGTGCAACGGAGGGTTTCCGGTTATGCTTTGGGCATAGAATACTCGGAGTGACTGAATTTCCATTAAGATTTTATTGTTTAATACTAGCTTAGTTTTGTTACATACCAACATATAGTGAGATATTTCTAATGGTAGCCGTACTGATGTTTTTCTATAGTTTTATATATGTTTTTTTATTGTGGCATGCTCCTCCACTTATAAATTTAAAATATTGTATGTAAAATATGGTATCCTAGTGAATTTAGTCGACTCACCATAACAATATCCCTTTTTAAGTTAGACTTAGGTAGACAACTAGAAGCCAATGCATGATTGATCATGGCAACGAAAATAATTTATGCATACATTTTCATGTAAGGAAGACCAAAATTCTAAGACATCAGCTTCGGCGATACGACACCAATGGAGCTTTGGTGAGTTGTTTGTTGGCCCCCAATGTAGCTTTGATAGACTCAGTCTCCAATGATTTTTAGCTTTGGTGATGTGTCCCAATGTTAAGAAAGAAAAGAAAAGAAATGAAAAGACTGAAACTGCATTGTTTTACAAAGGGCATAATCATGATTCATTTTCATATATCACTTGCATAGCATTAATCTCAGTTGAACTTCGTGATGTAGGTGACAAGTTAGCTGGTGAGAGTTATAAGTCATGACTAGATAGAGGAGGCAGTTGACGGAGTATGTCCATGGCATGCATTTGTGGCTGCTAGAACGATTTTGACCTGTGGGCAACCCTGATAAGTATTTTGGTATAAAATCTATGTATATTATACGTAGTAACTACTTTTGGTAAATAGAAAGGAACTGATATTTTAAATGTTGAAATTTTTTACTCGAATCAAGTTTTGATGTAAATACGTGTTTAAAAGAAGGGTCTAGTTCTATTTTTAAGTCTTCCGCTACGCACTATAAAAATGATTTCATTTTATAAGTTTATTAAAACTATGTTTTGAGCATGGATTGTGAGGTTTTTTATGGATAAATTGTCAAAATGATGCATGGATGCTTTATTGAAGGAAATGGACAAAATGTAGAAAAAAGTTGAAGTGGAAGGAAGAGGCACCCAAGGGGTGGCCGATCGGTCGCCAGAATGAGGCGAGTGATCGCCCCTTTTTCTCGCATTTGGTGGTCTCCACTAGCGAGTGTGCCGACCGATCGGCTCCCATGAGCCAATCGGTCGGCTATGTTACTGTTCACTGTGCAAAAAAAAAAATTTAAGGAATTTTACAAAAGTTTCCATGAAATTTTACGGATAAAGTTTATACGTTTCGAGTCGTTAAAATGAAGTACAAAATTTTACAAACTTTTAAGAACAAAAAGATTTAACAATTACGGGTTGTTACACTAACTCCACATCTCGATCTGACTTCCTGTCTCCTCTAGAGGTCTGCATAACTCTTTTGTCAACTTTGTACTGTTTTAAATTGATTCTTAACTTGTACTTTCTTAGTCATCAATTGAGTCAAATCCGGCCCTAGAACCGCACACTTCTCAGCCTCAATCAAAAACAAGGGCAATCTAGAAGACCTAACAAACAAAATGCATACGGCAAAATGTCGATACTAGTTTGACAACTATTATTATGTACAAATTTCACCAAAGGCGAGTGGTTTACTCAACTATTACAAAAATCAAGAATGCAAAACCTCAGCATATCCTCGAAAATCTATATTCAGACTCATCATTTGTTTGAAGATGATTGGTCATGCTCAAATTAATCTCAATGCCTGATTCTTTCTGAAGGCACTCTAGGATTTCGACGTAGATCTTGTATCTCTATCAGATACTATATCGGAAGGAACACTAAGAAGATGAACGATGTTTTCCACGTAGAATTTATGCGGCTTCATCAAAGAGAAATTCATCTTAACCAAAATAAATGTGCAAACTTCATCAATCAGTCAACAATAACCCATATAGTGTCATTGTTTGGCCCAGATTCCCAAGATGGGAACAACCACGATTAACCTTAACAATTAACCAAAAACCACAATTATTAATCATCCATACATAATGGGCCATGATAAATAGATAATTCTAACCCATAAGCAACTGATAAAAACCCAAAATGTTCTTCTTCGTGTCCCTAAGTTGTGTAGTGCTCTTTAATCTCTCTTGTCTTTACCTTTTTCTCTGATTAGTCTTGAGTTATCACCCTTTGTTACTGAAAATAAGAGAAAACCACATCATAAACTTTAAAATCTCAGTAAGAAGCCTAATTAGCCAAACTAAACTAGTATCACATCTATTGATGTGCTAACACCTCACATGTGTTTTTACAATGCTCAACTTCATTTTCAACATTGATCAACACTAACAACACACATCCTATGTTTTATATGTTAACCAAAATACTCTAAACATTTCTATTAATGACCAATTTTGTATCACACCTCTTTATGTAAGAAACGTATTGTGCATTTGTATGAATGCTTACACATATAATTCAAATAATCATAGTCTAACTATACTCTATTCTCATGTGCATTAACTCATATGCACATTATATATATATATACTACTCCCCGTTGCACTTCATTTTCAGTTCTAACATAATTATGCATATTATGAGTATTAATTACATTTCATACACTGATGGCATGTGTCTATTCTCATGTTTTCTAATATCATGTGTTTACTCATCCTATGGTTTGTGTTTTACCAAAATTATCCAAAAATTTTCAATTTATATCTAATCCTAAACTATCATCTATATTAAGGAAATGTATAATGCATCATCCTATGGTTTGTGTTTTACCAAAATTATCTAAACATTTTCAATTTATATCTAATCCTAAACTACCATCTATATGAAGGAAATGTATAATGCATTCATGGATATGCCTAGACACATGATATTAGAAAACATTGGTTAATGTCAATCCCAAATTCTTATAAAAACTCACAACATTACCAATATTTCCATCCTACATCCAAGGATATATGAAATGCATTTGTCCCTCACAATTCATGCTATGATAAATGAATCAATGCATATGTATGTACCAATGATCATAATCTTGCTCTTGTGGCCTTGGTGCAAACTTCTTTTCCATTAGCCTTTTCATCGATTTCCAAGTGTGGATTTCGTCCTCACCATTCCTTCTTCTTTTGGCCAATAGGTTCTCCCACTAATAACTACCATAATTGGTGAACATTTTAGAGGATACTTTAACCTTTTCCTTTTTTGCGTAATCACTACAAATGAAATACACATATATCTTTTTAATCCAAGAGAAATATTCATCCTTATTAATGGATCCTCTAAAAAGGGGGATGTATGGGTCCATTGCCATAAGATCAAGTGACAACAAATACTCTCAGATCAACAGATTTTTTTGGACGAGGAAAATTCTAACTTGTAGCAAACATCAAAATTGGTTTAATAACCTCAATAAGAATGCCACCAAAAGCAGAGCAAATAACCTAAGGAAAATACAGCGCTCTGATACCAAATGACATGCTTCAACTATGGCAACTTGTGGTGTCAATCACAACTACTAGTTCACTCTCGGATATCTAATTGATTATCACCGAAAGATTTCTAGATTCCAACAGATAAAAGCAATATAAATTCACATCCAAATAACATGAAACTTTATGACATTCTTACTTGATATGGTGAGAATCTCAATCTGCTTCAGATTATCAAACAAATGGAAGCAACAAAATAGGCAAAAGAATCGGATCTTGGATTAACAGAATCTGATCCGAAAATTACTCAACTTGCAAAAATCGTAACGTTCATTTGGTTGAACCAAATAGGCTGAAATTTTCAGAGAGACTTCCCAGGGTGTAGTGAGGGTACCCTTTAAATATCACGGCCTAATTACTTGTAGATCGAAAGTTATGATAAAAATGGCGGAGCTCGCCGGAACTCATTTTACTACTCTGGCCGAGAACAAAAAGTCAACTTTTGGAAGACATAACACTCTCGTTTGAAAACAAAACGACGTGATTCTTGTGGCAAATTAAAGATGTGGATGTGAGGTTGTTGTGTGTAAAAAAGAAATTTATTCGTTGACATGAAAAAGATATGGACAGAAGACCAATGTTGGTTTGAGAAGGTGATAAGTATGCACCTTTTGGATTTTGACTATTCTTTTGAAGAAAGCACTCTATCAAAGTTTTGATAAGAGTTTATGCAACCTTATGGGGATGACTACCTTCAAATAAGATGGTAGAAAAGGTGGCAATAATAAAGAATTTCCACGAGACTCACAAGATGGAAAACAGTTTGTGACAACTTACTCGGATATGGCATGCCGCACGGAAGTTCAAGGCTTCGGCTTTGAGAGAATAAACTCTTCACTAATAATTTTCCAAAAGTTAAAAAAAAAAAATAGAGTCTTTGAGAGGTTAAATAATTTCTCTCTTATCACAAAATTAAGTTAAACCTAATTAGCATGAAAATAGGGAAGATAAGGATCATAAACCTAATTAGCATAAAAATAGGGAAGATAAGGATCCCTCGACCGAAGTGACCCTAGCCGCGTGCTTATTGTATTCCAAATTGCATCTCCTTTCCCTCCTAAGTCATTAGCTATGCTTGAAATAAAATCATAAAGTAAGTTAAGCTCAGTTACAATCAATTGTCACAAGGAAAACAAATTCATTCTTCAATAAATGTTATGAGAACGAGACTCTCTGTAATTGTTGAACAAGAAAATTGTGTCCAAATTACTCGATCCAACTCATTCTGGAAACCTTGAGATGTCAACTATATTCTTCATGAAAATCTTTTGTGGTAATAAGGTTGGCAAGGCGATCGCAAATACTAAATACTCTTCAGAGGCCAGTTTGCCAGCAGTTTTGTTGGAAGGTCCAATAATCCTTGGAGGTGTACTTGATATTCTATTTATGTTTCATCTTGAATAATTTAATATCTTTAAAGCATGATTCTCTATAAAAACCTACAAAACAAACACATGAACATATGTTAGAAAAACTCCATCGAGTGTTTGAGAAGTGGCGGATCCGAGACACATCATGAATTCTACCACATCACACATCATACTAGTCCACCATGCTGACGCTTCAAGTCGTCATATATCTTGGTGCTACTGGGATGAATGACAAGTACTTATACACCTCTACTAGAACTGTTTGGCTCAAATCAAAATTATTAAGAACTACAACTCTGTTCCTGCAAATCAGAATCCATTAGTATTGATCTCCTAACCACAACTTTGGTTAGATGCACTAATTTTACCCAAAAAATTACTTCTGTCATCCAAAAGTTGCACTTCTTTCTCTCTTTACCTATTACCGGTGGTCATATAGGATCTATAAAATAATCGTCATGTGCTCCATATGATCACCATGAACCTTAGAATAGATTAGGATATTATCTATAAATACCACCACAAAGTGTTCAAGATAAAACCTGAAGACTCGGTTCATCAAGTTCATAAATGTTGTTGGTGCATTAGACAAATCAAAAGAAAGACTCACGAAATCAAAATGTTTGTACCGAGTTCAAAAAGCTATCTTACAAATATCTATTTCAAAGATTTTTAACTAATGGTAACCAGATTTCAAATAAACTTTTGATCATTCCTACTGATCAAATAATTCATCAATCATTGGCAACAGACACTTGTTCGTAAATGTAACTGTAATCGTAACCTGTCTCAACTTTCTATAGTCGATGCACAAATGAAGCAAATCGTCGACCTTCTTAGCAAATAAAAGTGGCACACCCAAAACAATGTACTAGTGTGAATAAAAGCATTCTGCAACAAATCATTAAATTGAGTCCTCAACTCTTTCAATTAAGCAGAAGCCCGTGATACAAAGTAATCATAACTTGAGCTGTGTCAAGAATCAAATTGACATGAAACTCAATCTCACAGTTGTGTGGCAACCCTAGCGGATCCTGAAGAAAAAAATGCTAAGATACTCACACACGACTAACAACTCTGGATTCTTCATGTCTGTCATAAAGTCACGCCTAGTTGTAAAAACACTCCTATAGTGTTCTAATTTCTACCGACCTTACAAACAGACACGCAAAGTTGGGTCAACGGGGAATGGATGGGCATTACATAGTTACACAAGAATCTATCTATCCTCTAACTGAAGAGCCATGCTCTTCTAGTAACAAACAATCCTAGCCTCATAAAGGCTCAAC
The DNA here is from genome assembly GCA_022432975.1 of Begonia masoniana. Lineage (NCBI taxonomy): Eukaryota > Viridiplantae > Streptophyta > Magnoliopsida > Cucurbitales > Begoniaceae > Begonia > Begonia masoniana. The sequence goes on along the minus strand of CM039513.1, from coordinate 26,616,991 downwards.
CAATCCATACCTATGATCATAACAAATTGATCCACATATAACACTATTATATCAACTGATTATTCATGCTCACCAAGAGTAGTAAGCCGAACAACATAGTGCATCTCACAACTCTTGCTCAAGAGAGCTCTTAATTTCAATGGATTTTCTAACTTTTCTATTCTAACACCAATGCATATTACAAATAATGCAGTTACAAAGGAATGTGTTGCCCAAAGTCGAACAACACAAGTTCAATAGTGTTAAAATATAGAATTGTATTGTTAATGACTCCTAATTAGTCTAATCAAAAGCTTATCATCCACTAACTAGATAGATTAAAACTAGTCATCTTGTCTTTTCTTTTTCTGCTATTATCATTGTCACATCTAGGTATACTAGGTCCTAATCTAGTAATCTGACTAGTAGGTTATTTAGAAGCGAACCTTGATGCTAAATTCTATTGATATCTAGTAGACCTCTAAAAGTCAGTATTAATAGGCTGATATTGGTGGGAGTAGGGTTGTCAATAACTAGCTACTCTATGGTTAAGAATTCCTAAGATCTAGAAAAGTCATGCTGACTCTAACTAGCATATCATCTACCAACTCCAAAACTATGTTCAATAATAACTATAGAGTCAGTGTAAAACTAGCTCGAGTAGGTCTTTGATTCACCGAGCAATTCCTTCTCAAGTGTCCAGGATTTCCACAGGTATGGAAAACATAAGGTACGCCCACCAACATGAGATCCACCACTAGACTATCCATTGTCATTGTTATTGCTCTAAGTATGTCCTCCTAATCCTTCCTTTGTTTCTTTCTACTCATTTTTTTACCAACTAGATGTTATTTGCCTTTGACCTTATATTCGCTGAAAAACTCATCTAGATCAGTCTCAATATACTAAGATAGCTCCCCAAACTTAGTATAATATTCCAATAAAGTAAGATTATCCTACTCCATATCATGGTATGTGATAATCATATTTAGCCTATGACAAACATTGCAATAGTTATCTCTAAATATAGTCTCAAACTAACTCCAACTTATAATATTCACTAGATATTCCAACCTCATAGATTTCCACCAAACCTCATCATCTTCTCCAAGTAGAAGGCGTCAAATTTCACTTTGTACTTCATCAAGACTCTTATAGCAATCATATTTTTCTCCATGACCCTCAACTAGTTCTAAGCAACCAAGTGATGGGCTACGGACCTGCAAATGGGGTTAGAAAACGCATGCGGAAGACAAGAAATAGAAACAATGATCGGTGCTTGAAGAACACCCCAAAGCAGACGAAAACAGGGTAGAATAGAGGAGAGAAAATGTAACACCCGGGAAATTTCCTATACTTACGTAGCCTAGTTAGGGTAGGTTATGGGAATTTAATTTCATTCAAGGGTTATGCAATTTAGAGAGTGAAATTTGAAGAGAAATTTGAGAGAAATCTTAGAATTTTAGTGGTTAGATATTTTGTTCAATTGAAAGTTGAGATAAAGTAAATAAAAGTAAAGATGAGGGTTTGAAGGTGTGAGTCAACGTTGGTTTAAGTGTGAAGGAGAAAAGGTGAGGTTGCTTTTATAAAAATAAGAAATTTGTGGTAAAAAATCAAAAAGGAGAAAAATAGGTTATTAAAAGGAAAATTTGGTTTCTTCTTCCCTATCTTCCGCGACATTTTCTTCCTCCATTTCTGAGCTTTCTTCCCTTCATCCCATCAAGATTTGCAAGGTTTTTTAGGTAAGTTTGAGTGGGTTTTATGTTTTATGCAATGGAAGAATGGTTTTTGATGTTTAGTTGGTGTTTTGAGTAAGTTTAATTAAGGTTTGGAAAACCCTAAATATGAATTCCGAATTTTCTTTCCTTTGCTGGAATTCCTTGATAGATTTGATGGTTTAACCTTTAGATAAGTTAGTTTAGGTTGTTTTTAGGGAGAGATTAGATAATGGATGTGAGTTTGTGAAAAACCAGTTTTAGAAACAATGTGCACCGGTTCTGTTTTGGTGATTTCTGATTGCCCAAGTTGTTTGGTTGTTAAATTTGATTATTTCAATGGATTTTAAACGTGTTTAGGTTTTTGGAATGGGGTGGAACGTCTAAATCTGTTGAAAAACGAGTACGTTATGGCCCATTAAAGTTTGTGCACTAAAATTGTAGGAAAATCAGATTTTTGGGTGTTAGGTTTTAAAGTTGGTTAAAATTTGGTTAGTCTAGTTTAGGTATTCCTTAGAATTTCTTAGAATGCTAACAAGTGAACTTTCTTATAATTGTTAGGTTGACGAGCGATCATTTAGCGTAGACGAAGTGAGCAAACAAGTGTCGGAAACCCAAGTAAGTAGTGGATTGTGTGTTTTTGTTGCCTTTGAGTCTACACCACGGAATGGTAGGGTGTTGAGCTTCGACCTGCAAGTCAACTCAAAGCTCGAAGGAGAAAGATCATTAACTTCCTTGAGGCATAGATCCAATAGATCTGAGAATACAAAATGTAAAAGAAATAATAAAAGTGCTCGGATTGAAACAAAAATATTTCTGAGAATCGGCCAATAACAGCTATTTAGAGCGTTTTGGAAAGAGTTTTCTTCCAAGGAAGAGAACTCGATTCAAGAAATCGGTTAGGCCACTTCTTACTGTTTTTCAATCTCGAAAGAAAGGAGAAGAAGATGGCAGATCCGTTCTTACAAGCTACTAAGCTTGAAGATCAGTTTTCGGGGGCACAACCCCTTGGTTGTTGTCAACCGAGCTTACCTTGGAATCTCCTTGCTCCAAGCTTCTTCTGTTGAGAGAAGAAAAATCCACGGATGCTCATAAAAATCAACCAAAAAGTTAAATAACCAATGCCATGAATTTATAGTCCTAATGGTGGGCTAGGGTTTTGAGTGGGTTTGGCTTGGACCATCATTTGGGCAAGCCATGTCTTCAACGTCAAGTGGGCCAAACCATAAGCCAAACCACCGACTAAGCCTATCATTCATCTAATCCTAAAATGCCTAATCATGCATGCATATATAAAGATTAACAAAAAGGTCAACGTTTGCCAATAAGTTTTAAATAAAAAAAATTACAAACATCACAGCTCGGGAAGACAAATGCCCATGTGAGCATTGGGCCTCCTCTCTAGTCCTTCCACATCAGGAGGTGCTTCGGTTGGTCAACGTCTTCAGGTTTAGTCTCCCACTTCAAGTTGGCCACGGTGTCTTCCAAGTCTTCACAAGAACCATGACCTACAAAATAGATAAGTGTGTAAGTTAAGTTATTTATTCGGGCCTGAGACCGTGTAATGGGCCTATGAGGCACAACATAGGGTTTATTGTTTGGTGTGTGTTTGAGTATTGTGCGAGTGTCATGCATCATGTTTTACGCTATGAAAATGAGTTGAATAGAGCTGCCTTGTCGGGAATAAGTGCTGGAGTGTAGCACCTCGAGATGACTCTATGAGAGACGTATGGTTAAAATACTTAAGGCATCGTGAGTATGAACTCTTAGACAGTTATAGGATTCTACGATCAATGTGGGGAAGGAAATCATGTATGGCCGTCCTAGACAGTTATGAGATGTGTTCTAAATGGTTTTGCTGGGTTGGATCAAGTTGTGGTCGTCCTAGACAGTTATAGGATGTTTGCCTACTTGACCCACACGGCTTATGGAAAGACTAATGCAATGAAAAAATAAGAGTACAACAGAGAGTTAGAAACAGCATGTGTTAGGATGCGTGTGCATTGTATGTGTTTGCATCCATTATCTCCTACTTGCTAAGCATTAGGCTTACTTTTTGTGTTCTGTGGTGTAGGTAATGACATCTTTATAGGTGATCTAGATGAGGGAGCCCAGGATTAGGGAGTAGTCGGCGACGCACAAAGCTTGCCGGTGTGGATATTTGTCAGGGCGTCTCAACCATGGTCTTCTGGGAGAAGTGTGGGAGAAGTGTGGGTATTTGGTAGTTTTATTGGTTTTTTTTTTATTAGTGTAAGGATAATGGTTTGAAAACTTTTGTGAATGTGGTTTTGGGAAGTGTTTATAAATGTTTGATTTTCAGGTTTTGGTTTTGGAAAATTTAGTCGTATGATGCTCGATTTTTTTCACAAAGTAAACGACGTTCAATTCAACTCATTTTCATGTTTTCGCTAAAGTTTTAGAGTCGTATTTTTTGGGATTTTCTCGTGTTAGGAAATGGGAAATGTCGGGAAAAGTTTTGGGTAAATTTTAGGTGTTCTGATTGAAGGAAATTTGAAGAAAAGTGCAAATATGTGAAAAAGGGTGTTGGTGGCCGAGGTGGTGCGCGTGGGCCAGGTATGCCGCGCGCACGGTGTAGGTGCGGCGTAGGCATGGTGCTGACGGGGCGTGCAGCAGGCACCATGGCCGATCGATTGGGAAAAATAGAGGCTCTACCGATCGATCGGCTCTGTGTGCTGATCGATCGACATTGGTGAGCGGAGTTGCGCGCGCAGAGTGCACTTTGGCGCGCGCGATGCGTGCTACCTGGGCGACGTGCGCACCCAGTGCGTGCGCGCGCCACTTATGGTTACCCAATCCAAATTTTTTTTTAAAATTTTCCATTTCAAATATGTTTTAACCCGATCTTTTACGACACGTTTGGCACGTATTTTACGCACGTTTTCCCACCATTTTCGAGGGTTCGAAAAACCCAAAAAAAAATTGAGTCAAAATTTTATTGGATTTTATTTTAAACGAGGTAGGTGTGAGCTAAGTAGCGCACCGAGCCGGGGTGGGTTCGGGGGCGTTACAAGTTGGTATCAGAGCAAAATGGTCGAGTTGTTCAAAGGATTACCCGACAATGCCAGCCGTCATGCAACATGCTTCACCGACTGTAAGTATTTCTTTTCTTTAGATAGTTTATATCTAAAATTAGATTGTTTTAACCTTGTATAGGATTAGAATTAAAATGCAGAGGAACCCAATACAAACCGGGCGACCTAGAAACGAACCAGCACAACTTAGAAACCAACTTGAGGAGTCGGTTAAGCAGCTTACCAACTTGGTCACAAGACAAGCTGAATTGTTTGGATCGCTTATAGGACAGGGAGGACCGGGAAATATCAGAGCTAGTTCTAGTGGGGACAAGTTTCGGAGGTTGAAGCCTCCAATGTTTGAAGGTTGGTTGACAGATCTGACAGCTGCTGATAGATGGATATATACGATAGAGAACATGTTTAAGTATGCCGACGTTGAGGAAGAGAACAAAGTAAAGTGTGCAACTTTTCATTTGGTCAATGACGCACAAGGCTGGTGGGAAAAAGTGGAGGCTACCACTGGTGCGTAGGGTCTGACCTGGAAGGAGTTCAAAGAGTTATTTTTCATTACAACAGGACGGTTCAAGCTGCAAAGAGGCTGGAGTTCCTACAGTTAAAGCAGACCGGATCAGTTGGGGAGTACATCATGCAATTCGAGTCTCTCTCATGGTTTGCTAGCCATATGATGAGCCGGGAGGAGGATAAAATACTTCAGTTTGTGCAGGGCCTAAAGCTAGAGATCTACAAGTTAGTGAAGACTTTTGGAATTGAAAGAGTATCTTATACCAGGATTGTAGCTAAAGCCTTGGAGGTGGAGGAGGCTGATGATAAATGCGAAAAGCCAGCTGAAGCCCCGAGAAGAATGTTTAAGGAGACTACACAACAAATGAGTCGAGGTGGATCGTCTTCCCAGTCTCAAGGAACTAAGAGGCCTGGAGGGAACCTAAGTGATCAAAGAGGAGGAAAGAAACCACAACAGCAAGAAAGAGGAAAATTTTTGTAATGTCCAAAATGCTTGAAGTCTCATCCTGGAGAGTGCGGGCAATATGAAGGTAAGTGTTACAATTGTTTCGAAGCTGGTCATCTTTCCCGAGACTGTCCAAAGCCAAGAGTTACTCGATTCTTCAAGTGCAACCAACCTGGTCATATAGCCACAGATTGCCCTACATCAAAGAAGGGCCAAGCTAAGGCTACATCCAGGATTTTTGTGTAGGAATGTGATTGTCTAAGAATGGAGGGGATGAATTAGACTTTTTAAATTTCTTAACCTAAACGTTTTCTCTCTTTGTATGCAATTACTAAAATTATCGCAGCAAGCAAACAAATAAGGTAAAGTAAGAGTTAGAGAGAAATTGACACCGTAGTTTTTAACGTGGTTCGGCCAATCTTGCCTACGTCCACGCTCCAAGGCTCCCCCTAGAAGATTCCTTTATTCTCCTCTCGAGAAAACTAGATCGAATTTCAAGGGCGTCGATCTACTACCTTTTACACTTTGATTGATCTTCACGGGAGTCAATCACAGCCTTACAACTTTTACAAGATAAAAGTATTGAGCACAAATGCTACACACTCTCAAAGAGATAAATCTCAAGTTCTAAGGCAGAGAGAGAGGTATACAGACTTTTTGCTAAAAGGCTCGTAGGAGTATGTTATTACTGTTCAATCGATTGGCAAAAAGTTGTTCTCCTGAGCTTCATTCTTTATTTTATACTCTGTTTGTAATCTGCCTTTCATCCAGAGAGGTCCTTGTCTCCGTACGAAAATATGACCGTTGGAGAGGTTTCGTTCATAGATAAATAGCCATTTGAATTCTAGAGTCGCTATCGCTCGCGGTCTTTAAAGTCTGGACGATTGAGTTTGTTTTTACTTTGGACGACTTCGTCTTTCATTGGCGTGGATGACTGCGTCTGCTATTAGAGTGGACGACTGTGTCTTCCTTTTGAGCGTGGACAACAACATCTTCCTTTTGAGCGTGGACGACTGCGTCTTTCTTTTGAGCATGGACGACTGCGTCTTTCTTTTAACTCTAGACGATAACATCTATCTTTTAAGCGTGGATGACTTCGACAGTCTCCTAACTGTGGACGACTATGTCAGTCTTTCGCATGGACAACTGAGATCTTGGACGTTTACGTCTTTCTCTGTTTTCTTTTCACGTGGACGATTGACTTCAGACTATTAACACTTAGACAAAAATTTTTAGAAAAAGTAATGCCCCTTTTCAAAGGGCATTGCTAGATAAATACAATTTATATCATAATCCAATTATGCAGTCCATGTATTCCAAATTAATCATCTGTTCACCAATTTCATGTTAATCATAATCATCCATATAAAACAAAATCATCAAAAATAAATATAGTTACTTAAACACATTTAAGCTAACAATCTCCCCCGTTTTGATGATGACAAAATATATATGATGATTAAGTATTTTCTCCCCCATAATAATCTCAAAACGATAATAACTTTTCTAACTCCCTCATACTCTATGCATGCAACCAAAATAAACTTCATTCTTTATCATACACATATTTATCTCCCCTTTTGACATTATAAAAAATAATCACTCAAGGAGGAATGACATTCAGCATAGTAGAGAGAACAGTTATAAAAACAAGCATAGTGTGAATAAAAGAAATATCATAAAAAGAAATCAGTCACATTGTTTAAAAAAAAATAGGCCGAGTTCTAAGGAGAGGAAGAAGTATGCTAGCCTATAAGATCCCTAAATGAGTAAAGAAAGCATCTTGAATAGGTGGAAATCCTAGAAACGACCAGAATAGAAATCCCTTGCATATCGGAATAGATGCTCATCTTCATCCTCATCTGTCATAGCCTCAGCTGAAAAGTAGTAACAGGAGAAACAGGAGGAGCGGTATCGCCATCAATTGTATCCCCTGCATCTTCTGCAACCTCTGCATCCACCATGGGTTCATCAGCAGGAGGCCTTTGCTCATGGACAAGCTCTATCATGACAAGATCATCAGAGCCAAAAGCAGCAGCATCAGTTGGAGCAACAGCAATATCTGAAAGAGAAGGAGCTGTCTGATCAACAAACGGGGCAGGCACTGGCTCGTCCTCACACAAAGCAACCTCAGCAGCAGTACCAATCTCAACTTCTTGAGCAACATCCAAATGCTCAGCACTTGCAGGAACAGCTGAAGTAGATGGTTGAGCTGGTTCAAATGTCTCTCCACCACCTTCCAACTTCTCATCCCCATGAATGGACACACCATCACTCTTAATTAGAAGGTTACGAAGATCACTAAACTGAGTGATGACACTGTGATGACCCGTATGTGTAAGTATGGTACGATGGCTGCACAAACCGGAACCCGGATGGCAGTACGTCTGTGCGGGCAAACAGGAAGGTGACGGGTCGTAAAATAGAGGTTGTCACAATCCCACATCGCTTGGGGAAGTATGTGGAAATGAAACATATGTAAAGAGACCCTTCCAACATAGCAAGATGCATTTTGGAGCACAATTGGCAACGGATCCCATAAGAACTCCGAAGTTAAAAGGGCTTCGGCGAGAGCAATCCCAGGTTGGGTGACCATCCGGGAAGTTCTCGCCAAACAAAGTCGTGAGGGGAGGATATTGTGTTGCGGCCCAATCCCCAGAGTGGACAATATCTTGCTGGGATAACGGGTCGTTACAAATGGTATCAAAGCCTGTACCCAACCGGAAATGTGGCCAACGAGGACGTTAGGCCCCCGATGGGGGGTGATTGTGATGACCCGTATATGTAAGTATGGTACGATGGCTGCACGAACCGGAACCTGGATGGCGGTACGTCCGTGCGGGTGAACCGGAAGGTGACGGGTCGTAAAATGGAGGTTGTCACAATCCCACATCGCTTGGGGAAGTATGTGGAAATGAAACATATGTAAAGAGACCCTTCCAACATAGCAAGACGCGTTTTGGAGCACGATTAGCAACGGATCCCATAAGAACTCCGAAGTTAAAAGTGCTTCGGCGAGAGCAATCCCAGGTTGGGTGACCATCCGGGAAGTTCTTGCCAAACAAAGCCGTGAGGGGAGGATATTGTGCTGCGGCCCAATCCCTAGAGCGGACAATATCTTGCTGGGATAAGTGGTCATTACAGACACAAGCAGATTCGCGCTGTAATTAAGTTGTCACAAGATTGGAATAGAATCTAACCGAAGTGATGACATCATCAATGACCTTACTATGCTCGAGGTCAGCTTCAACAATGCAATTGTGGACATGTGCAAGAGCAGAACTTTGATTGGATTCCATTCGTTCAAGGCGTTTGAGCAGACCTTGATTTGCAGCCGCAAGTTGTTCAAGTTGGGAAAGGACAAGTACTGCAAATTGACCATGATGGGAGAGATATAAGTTTTGGAATGATTCAAGACTAGTCTCGAGGCTGGCAATGCTTGCCCTTGGCTCATCCTGTAGATCCTCAAAAAATAGAAGGCCTCACTGGAGGAGTGGGGCGACTTGTAGGCCTAGGAGGAGCACGAATTGGCACGAGAGTTGGAGATGGTGCACGAATTGAACTGTAACGCCTCGAGTTATCTGAACCCGGTTCGTTACACAGAAGTCCTTACAAGACTAGAAAATCCCAACTGTATTAATATTATTATTATTATTTTTTTTTTTTAACTTTGCTCAACATTCAGCATTTGACATAAGCTAAAATCTCAAAACATTTAAAAACTTGCAGCGTAAATCATTTGGACAGCAATAGAGTTAAACAAAACTATGAACGTTGTTTGAAGTGTAAGAAATAATCGGCTAAAAAGAAATAGAGGTTTAAATCGTGAAATACTTGGAAGGTCGCAGAAGTCAAACGCATCTGCCGATGGATAAAGTCAACGGAAGAAGCAAAAACAGGCTTCTACCGATGACGTAGACCAGAAGAGTTGGAAACAAAAGACATCTCTCGGTGGACTGCATCTACCGATGACGTCAGCCGAATAAATTACTTATTCAAGATCAACCGATCGCAAAGTGACAAAACATATTATCCACTCATACCGGTAGTGCAAAATCTACATCTTCCTAAAACCTACATCATCCGATGGCTTAACTGAAGACATCTTCTGATAGAATTAAACCTACATCATCCGATGGCTTAACTGAAGACATCTTCTGATAGAATTAAACCTACATCATCCGATGGCTTAACTGAAGACATCTTCTGATAGAATTAAACCTACATCATCCGATGGCTTAACTGAAGACATCTTCTGATAGAATTAAACCTACATCATCCGATGGCTTAACTGAAGACATCTTCTGATAGAATTAAACCTACATCATCCGATGGCTTAACTGAAGACATCTTCTGATAGAATTAAACCTACATCATCCGATGGCTTAACTGAAGACATCTTCTGATAGAATTAAACCTACATCATCCGATGGCTTAACTGAAGACATCTTCTGATAGAATTAAACCTACATCATCCGATGGCTTAACTGAAGACATCTTCTGATAGAATTAAACCTACATCATCCGATGGCTTAACTGAAGACATCTTCTGATAGAATTAAACCTACATCCATAGAGTTAAACAAAACTATGAACGTTGTTTGAAGTGTAAGAAATAATCGGCTAAAAAGAAATAGAGGTTTAAATCGTGAAATACTTGGAAGGTCGCAGAAGTCAAACGCATCTGCCGATGGATAAAGTCAACGGAAGAAGCAAAAACAGGCTTCTACCGATGACGTAGACCAGAAGAGTTGGAAACAAAAGACATCTCTCGGTGGACTGCATCTACCGATGACGTCAGCGAATAAATTACTTATTCCATAGCATTGAACCTACATCATCCGATGGCTTAACTGAAGACATCTTCTGATAGAATTAAACCTACATCATCCGATGGCTTAACTGAAGACATCTTCTGATAGAATTAAACCTACATCATCCGATGGCTTAACTGAAGACATCTTCCGATAGACAACATAACTATAACTCAACATCTTCCGATAGACATCATCTAACGATAGAAGACAGAGCGACATTTCAACTATTTCTTGCTATGCCAACCCAACTTAAGTACAGAAAGAATTTACTTATTTCACTGAGACCATTCAGAAATAACTCGAATCATTGCACCACTCAAATCCAGTAAAAACCAACATTAGAGAAAAATTCAACAGAATATCATTATCTGAAAATCTCAAGATGTGTTCAAAGTATTAAATCTTTACTAACAGGAAAACTCAACATACTTAAATTAAAACATTGTCAACTGAAACTTCATACCAACTGACATCAGTTAAATCGCCTCATCAAGTACCAGATCCGTGGCATGAATGTGCTCCCCCAACCAGCCTATCCATCAACAAGCTCAGAGAAATCACCTGCTGTTACTTCGTCACCTACATCACAAAACTCATCTATTAGCCTAATGCTAAATAAGCGAAGTGATAATGAAATGATATGCTGAAACTTAAATCCTAATTATGCAGTTTCTACTTTCTCATCTCAGTTGCACATTCGTTCATTCACTGATCTGATCCCTTGATTCCCTTGGGAGTGGGATCAATTCTCCCAATGTTATACATCCTCTTTATCAATTAAGGGGTGGATGAATTCCCTTAATAGCTGTTCTGATCCCTCAGTTCCCTTGGGAGTGGGATCAGTTCTCCCAATGTTATAAATCCTCTTCATCAGTTAAGGGGTGGATTAGTTCCCTTAACAGCCAATGCATTTCAATCTGTACCTGCCTTTCCATAACATTACATGAAAGTTCATTTTCGTGTTCTTTAAAAAAAACATGATGCATGACATACAGGAAATACTCAAACATGCATACACCTACTGTTTTGTGATGTAGGCCCGAAGGCACACACAATACTTCACTTGCCTGGCTCTCTTGGAAATGCTTGGTTTCAACTACTCCAGAAGCTGGCTCACCTAGGGTCATGACAGTACATTAATCCAACTCTCACTAAAACTTACCAAAATCAATAAAATGCTTGAGGAAACTGATTGAAACTCTGCTACCCGTGCATTCCCATTTATCACCAAGAACCCGAACCTACCCTTAATCACAGCATCCTCAAATCTCCACATTGCATTCTCTCAGTTATCTAATCGCTAAAAAAGCAAGAAAACAAGGAAGACTTACCTAGATTGAAGGAGAATCAGGCGAGAGAATCACCTAGAGCGCTCTACTGCTCGAGCTGAAAACCGAAAGAGGAAAATAGGGAATAGTGGTGGCTATAGTGTATTAACACTTCCCTTAAATACGTTACCCGTTTTTAAAATCTCACTTTACATAAATGCCCTTGCTTAGTCACTCACTAACCTAATAAATAATTCCCCTAATTCTTTCATAAAATGCACATCATATTTGATAAATTAAATTTGGTTTAGCGGAACCGGGTGCTACATGAACTGATTGGACGTGGGAGATCAGTTTGGACTAGAGGAGGGTCAAGATCACTTAAAGGTTCTTGAAGGGGAATTTGATCAGAACCAAATGGTTCAGGAGCTTGAATCAGGAGAACTGGAGGTGGCAGAGGGGCAAGGACAAGAAGACGAATGTCATCTAGAGAGCTATCTTCCTCTTCTTCTTCAGCAAGAATCAAGCGCCTTAAAGCACCACGTTTACCAACATTGTCAACCAGCTCACCTTGAGCATTTCGAGCTATGCCCATCCTAGACACAATACCTCGACCAGCTTTCTCAACCAACACACCTTGATCATCTCTTGTGATTCCCATTCTGGACAAGGTGGAGGATGAAAAGAAGTCAGATTTCTTCAAGGATAAGAGCATGTCAGACTCTGGAAATCTAACTCCAAACCAGTTAAAAGTCTTCATAAGCAGAAGATTGTAAGGCAGGTACTTGGATGCATTACATACGACTTGAAGCATTCCGTTTAACATAACATATCCAACAAGGAAGGGTTCACCTCTGAAGAACTGTCCAAGCAAGAAGAGATCCATGCCGCTGACATTGCCTCTATGACCCTCTATGGGCAAAATATTATAATGGATCATTTGGTGAAATACTCTTGCCCTAAAGGTCAAATCATTACTTTTCAGCTTCAGGGGTTAATTGTTTGGATCCTTGGAAATCAATCGTACTAATTCCCTGCCCGTAGGCTTTGTACGAAATGTCGGAGTCGTTGTGGTCTCAAAGTATCTGCGAGATCCATTTAAAAACTCACAGCAAAGGATTTGATGCATCATTTCCTGAGTGAGTTCAATATGTCGTCCATAGACATATCTTCTGAGACCAAGGGGTCTCGTAGAATGTTCTAGGTTGGCATAAAACATCCTAATTGCTGGTTCACAATAAGGGGTTTCTGAATCAAATAACCCTATGAGCCCCAAACTTACTAAAGATTCTTCTAAATCCAGTCCAACTAAATCCAGAAAAATTACTCCTCTAGATTTAATAATCGGTTTTAATTCAAAAACTTCATAATACCTATTGAATGCGGCCTGATTGATGAACTCGTGATTCGGCCATTGAAGAGGAGGAGGAACGACGACAGATTGAGAATTTGTCGGTTGAGAAGTCTTATGTTTCTTCCTCGAGAAGACCTGCGGAGCGTGAGAGGAAGATGCTATTTGTAGGTATTAGGTTTTCTGAGTAGAGATGGAGATTTGAAGGATTTTGATTGGAGTAGAGTATCAGGGAAGAGTAGAAATCGCCGAACGAGGGAAAAGGGTGCGAGAGGTTTTAGAAGTGAGTTTTTGAAAGTTAGGGATTTTAAGCCCATTCGAAGAAATTTAGTTGAGTGGGTGAACGTCCATAGTCAAAGTCCATTGACAACGTCCATTGTTAATGTCCACGGTCAACGTCCATAGTGACCGCGTTTTCTTAGAGAATGAAATTGTGGAGATCGTCCATTTTGACAACATTGTCAACGTCCATTGTGACAACGTCCATGCCTTCTTTGATCAATCTGCTCTATTGCTCAATATTCTCCAACAGAAGAAGAACCTCAGTTTTTCTCAATCCGAATGAGACCTAACATTATTCTAATATTATTGAACGTCTTTTCATCCAAAGGCTTGGTAAAGATATCTGCTAATTGATCAGCAGAATTGACAAATTTTAATGTAATATCACCTCTTTGAACATAATCTCTAATAAAATGATATCTAACCTCAATGTGTTTTGTTCTAGAATGTTGGATTGAATTCTTTGAAATGTTAATGGCACTGGTGTTGTCACACCGAATAGGAATCCTATTATAGAAAAGATTATAATCTTCTAGAGTTTGCTTCATCCAGAGCATTTGAGCACAGCAACTACCAGCAGCAATATATTCACTCTCGGCAGTTGAAAGTGCTACAGAATTCTGTTTCTTAGAATACCAGGACACAAGAGATTTTCCTAGAAATTGACATGTTCCACTAGTACTTTTTCTATCAATCAAACTTCCTGCATAGTCAGAGTCTGAATATCCAATTAAATCAAACGAGGTTCCCTTCGAATACCACAAACCTAAATCAGAAGTCCCACTTAAGTATTTGAAAATCCTCTTAACTGCACTAAGGTGGGATTCCTTAGGGGAAGCTTGAAGCCTAGCACATAAGCACACACTAAATAGGATATCTTGCCTGCTAGCCATTAGGTATAACAGAGAACCAATCATACCTCTATACTTCTTAATATCCACACTTATCCCATTTTCATCTTTGTCCAAATTTGTAGTTGTGCTCATGAGAGTTCTAGAGGACTTAAAAGATTCTAATCCAAATTTCTTTAAGAGCTCCTTGATGTATTTTTCCTGACAGAAGAAAATGTCATCTGGAGTTTGACTAATCTGAAATCCTAAGAAGAATTTTAACTCCCCCCTCATAGTGATTTCAAATTCACTTTGCATTAGGGAGGAAAATTCGTCACACACAGAGGCACTAGTTGAACCAAAAATAATGTCATCGACATAGATTTGAACTAAGAGAATGTCTTTATCCTTTTGCATGGTAAATAAGGTTGAATCAATTTTGCCCTTTTTGAACTTCCTTTCCTCAAGGAAATTCTTCAACCTATCATACCAAGCTCTAAGAGTCTGCTTAAGTCCATAGAGAGCCTTTTTGAGCTTATAGACATGGTCAGGTTTGTCAAAAACTTCAAATCCTAGGGGTTGTTCTACATAAACTTCTTCTAAGATATAACCATTTAAGAATGTACTCTTAACGTCCATTTGAAAGAGTGTGAAGTTTTTGTAGCAAGCATAGGCTAAGAGCATCTTAATAGATTCTAGTCTAGCTACGGGTGCAAAGGTTTCTTCAAATTCTATTCCTTCTTCCTGATTGTAACATTTGGCAACTAACCTAGCTTTGTTTCTAATAACAACACCATTTTCATACAACTTATTCTTGAAAATCTATTTTGTTCCAATAATGGGATGATAGTCTGGTTTTGGAACAAGTTCCCAAACATTGTTCCTTTCGAATTGGTTTAACTCATCTTGCATAGCAACTATCCAATTTTCATCCAATTCGGCTTCTTCAAATTTCTTAGGCTCTATTTGGGAAATAAAAGCAATATTAGCATAGAGATTTCTAAGGGAGGCTCTAGTTTTGACTCCTAATGTTGGATCACCTAGAACTTCATCTAAGGGATGATCTCTTACAAATCTCCAATCTTTGGGAAGAGCTGCAAATTCATCTTTAACATGGACAATGTCTAGAGAATTTTCACTTTGAAGGATTTCAGCAGATTTTTCTAAGGAAAGAGAATCCATTTACTTTTCTAGAAAATCATCCTTATCCACAATTATTGTAGGCTGAGGGGTCTCATCAAAATTTACATGCACAGATTCTTCTACAACTAGAGTCCTTTTGTTAAAAACTCTATAGACTTTACTAGCAAGAGAATAACCAAGAAAAATTCCAAGATCAGATTTGGAATCAAATTTTTCTAATTTATCCTTGGTGTTTAGAATGAAGCACTTACATCCAAAGGCTCTAAAGTATTTGACAGAAGGGGTTTTTCATTCCAAAGTTCATAAGGAGTTTTCACAAGAATAGGTCTTATGGAGACCCTGTTTAGCACATAACAAGCTGTGGAAACAGCTTCTGCCCAGAAATACTTAGGAAGGGAATTTTCCTTGAGCATGGTCCGGCTCTTGATCAATTCCATATTTGAGACACAAGAGTTCAAATTTTTCATTCTCGAATTCTTTACCATGATCACTATGAATAGCAACAATGGTGAGCTCCTTTTCATTTTGAACTCTCTTCCTAATGCTAGAGAAGGTATCGAAAGTTTCATCTTTTGACTTGAGGAAAAATACCCAAGTGAACCTAGAGAAGTCATCTACAATGACAAATGCATAAAGTTTTCCTCCTAGACTAGCAATATTTGAAGGACCGAAGAGGTCCATATGGAGTAGTTGGAGAGGTTTGGACGAAGAAATTGCATTCTTTGATGCAAAGGAGCTTTTGATTTGATTGCCCATTTGGCAAGCTTCACAGACTTTATCCTTCTCAAAAGATATTTTTGGAAGCCCTCTAACTAAATTATCCTTAGTAATCTTAGCTAAGGTATCCATGCCTACATGACTTAGTCTTCTATGTCAAGTCCAACTATCATTTGAAGAATTTACAGCAAAACATTTTTCATCAACATGCTCAAAATTATCCAAATTAATAATATAGACATTTTCTTTTCTATAGCCTTTAAACAGAACATTTTCATTTGAAATGTCTTTGATCACACATGCATTTGATTTAAATGTTACTTTATAACCTTTGTCACACAATTGACTGATGCTAAGCAGATTGTGTTTTAGCCCTTCAACCAACAAAACATTTTCTATAATAGGGTTGGCAGGATTACTTATATTGCCGATGCCAACAATTCTGCCCTTTTGATTTCCACCAAAAGTGACATTCCCTTTCTTTTTGTTGACAAAAGCAAACTTTGTTGAGTCTCCCGTCATATACCTCGAGCATCCACTGTCGAGATACCATTGATTTTTCCTGGGAGAGAAATCAACCTGCAAAATAGAAATTAGGTGTTCTTCTTAGGTACCCAAATTTTTTGGGTCCTAGTGTTAGTTTTGGTACCTTTAGGAACCCATTGCAATTTACTTCCGGATTTAATCCTTCCTAGTTTTAATTGACATTCATAGGATTTATGTCCTACTTCATTACATGCGTGGCAGGTAGATGATCTAACAAAGAAATTCTTGTAAACTTTCTTTTTATTAGATTTTTCATATCCTAATGCTGCTTTATTAAAAGTTACCCTTTGACTGCCTAACAGCATGTTCAGTTTTTTGCTACCATTAGTGAATTTCTGAACAATATTATTCAAATCCTCATTTTTTCTTTTAAGTTCAGTAATTTCCTTTTCATGCAGAATCCACTCCTTAGTATGCTTTTCAAGTAAATCTGCATTTTCTTTCCTTATCAGATTGTACTTAGTTTTAAGCATACTGTATTGTTTGACTAAGTCGTTAAAAGCATCAATTAAATCTCCATCCTCAGTTTCACTATCACTAGAAGAATGACAAACCTCATTCTCCTTGGCCATGAAGTACAGATTGGCGACTTCCTCATCTTCTGAAGAGGTGTCACTCTCACTGTCATCCCAAATAGCCCTCATAGCTCTCTTCTTGAACTTCTTGGGACCTTTCTTAGCTTGTGAACAGCCGGCCTTCATGTGACCAAGCTTCCCACACTCAAAACATGTGATTTCCTTTTCTCTTTGAGATTTCTCACCCTTTGGAAATCTTCTTCCTTGCATCCTCTTCCGTTGGAGGAATTTGCTGAATCTCCTAGTGATGAGAGCTATATCCTCACAATCATCTTCCTCCTCTGATTCTTCCTGCTTGCTTAAGGAAGCTTTGAGTGCAATGTCCTTCTTTTTGCTGATCTCTTTCTCTTTGAGATCTTTCTTGTCATTGGCTCTCATGGTTATCTCATGAGTCATTAGAGAGCCAATGAGCTCTTCAAGCTTGAGAACCTTGAGATCCCGAGCATCTTGTATAGCAGTCACTTTCAGTTGTCAGGCTCTTGGTAGGCACCGAAGGATCTTTCTTACTAGTTCTTCACCTGAATAAATCTTACCAAGACCTTTTAAGCCATTAGTAATGCTAGTGAATCGAGTAAACATAGATGAAATATACTCATTCTTTTCCATCGAAAAAAGTTCATACTCGTGTACTAACATACTCATTTTACGTTCCTTTACTTGGTTTGTTCCCTCCGTGTAATCTCTAGCAAATGTCATATCTCTTGTGTACTATCACACCCTTGAACCCTATTAAACTCATCTCGGTTCAGTTCACAATATAGGGTGTTTACAGCTTTGACATTTAAACTAAGATTCCTCTTATCGGACTCTTTTAATTCATGAGAGTCCTTAGGAATACTAATTCTATTCTCAGTTTTCATGGCCTTGAAAGGGCCATTCTCAATTATATTCCAAATTTCATAGTCCATGGCTTAAACAAATATTCTCATTATTGCCTTCCAGTATACATAATCACTGCCATTAAAAAATGGTGGCCTAGAAATAGACTGACCCTCTATGTGTGTGGCGTTTGTGTTGAATGCCATTGTAAATATATATATATAAAAATATATATATATATATATATATATATATATATATATATATATATATATATATATATATATATATATATATATATATATTTATATATATATATATATATATATTATATATATATATATATATATATATATATATTTATATATCACAGAGTATTTCTAAAATACAACTTAGACAATATTTAACCTTTCTCTGATACCAATTGTAGGAACGTGATTGTCTAAGAAGGGGGGATGAATTAGACTTTTTAAATTTCTTAACCTAAACGTTTTCTCTCTTTGTATGCAATTACTAAAATTATCGCAGCAAGCAAACAAACAAGGTAAAGTAAGAGTTAGAGAGAAATTGACACCGTAGTTTTTAACGTGGTTCGGCCAATATTGCCTACGTCCACGCTCCAAGACTCCCCCTTGAAGATTTCTTTCTTCTCCTCTCGAGAAAACTAGATCGAACTTCATGGGCGTCGATCTACTGCCTTTTATATTTTGAATGATCTTCACGGGCGTCAATCACAGCGTTACAACTTTTACAAGATAAAAGTATTGAGCACAAATGCTACACACTCTCAAAGAGATAAATCTCAAGTTCTAGGGCAGAGAGAGAGGTATACAGAATTTTTGCTAAAAGGCTCCTAGGAGTATGTTATTACTGTTCAATCGATTGGCAAAAAGTTGTTCTCCTAAGCTTCATTCTTTATTTTATACTCTGTCTGTAATCTGCCTTTCATCTAGAGAGGTCCTTGTCTCCGTACGAAAATATGACCGTTGGAGAGCTTTCGTTCATAGATAAATAGTCGTTTGAATTCTGGAGTCGCTATTGGTCGCGGTCTTTAAAGTCTGGACAATTGAGTCTGTTTTGACTTTGGACGACTGCGTCTTTCATTGGCGTGGACGACTGCGTCTGCTATTAGCGTGGAAGACTGCGTCTGTTATGAGCGTGGACGACTGCATCTTCCTTTTGAGCGTGGATGACAGCGTCTTCCTTTTGAGCGTGGACAACTGCGTCTTTCTTTTGAGCATGGACAACAGCGTCTTTCTTTTAACTCTGGACAACAACATCTATCTTTTAAGCGTGGACGACTTTGACAGTCTCTTAACTGTGGATGACTACGTCAGTCTTTTACATGGACAACTGAGACCTTGGACGTTTACGTCTTTCTCTGTTTTCTTTTCACATGGACGATTGACTTCAGACTATTACCACTTAGAAAAAAATCGTCAGAAAAACTAATGCCCCTTTTTCAAATGACATTTCTAGATAAATACAATTTATATCATAATCCAATTATGCAGTCCATGTATTCCAAATTAATAATCAATTCTCCAATTTCATGTTAATCATAATCATCGATATAAAACAAAATCATCAAAATTAAATATAGTTACTTAAACACATTTAAGCTAACATTTTACTATGATCGAGCCTTATGGTAAAGACCGTTCAGCCGTGATCTAAGGTATTGCGTTTGTTAATTCAGTGCCAGTATTTATGTTGATAGATTTGGGTGCATCCCATTCATTTGTAGCAACGGCTTTTGTGGTGAAATTGAATATGGAGG
Organism: Begonia masoniana; assembly: GCA_022432975.1. Lineage (NCBI taxonomy): Eukaryota > Viridiplantae > Streptophyta > Magnoliopsida > Cucurbitales > Begoniaceae > Begonia > Begonia masoniana. The sequence goes on along the minus strand of CM039513.1, from coordinate 26,597,167 downwards.
TGAAGCCCGCGGGGTGTATGTTTGATGTGAAGCTACCATCTGGCGGTGTCTACATTCTGATCAGGTGGTGCAGGATGGTCTGATATCGGTTGGAAGGAAGCAATTGCCAGCTACTTTGATTGTGATGGGGATAACCGGGTATGACGTGATATTCGGTATGGATTGGTTGTTCCGTCATCATGCTACAAAGGATTGCCTAGCAGGAACAATTAATTTTCAACCTCCGAACAATGAGAAGCTTTCACTGCAGTCTATAAGGAGTGTAAAGAAGCTTTCAGTTATGGCGTCGATGGATGCTTGGGGATCTATTATGGGTGAGTTCGTTTGCTTTCTTACAACCATTGTAGATTCTCATTCTTTGGTAGAAGTTAAACCTTAGGATATATCTATTGTTCATGATCTTCCCAAGGTATTCTTGGATGATTTGACTGGTCTACCTCCGGACCGGGAAATCAAGTTTGTAATTGACACCTATCCTGGAGCAGAGCCTGTGTCGAAGAATCCTTACAGATTGGCTCCACCAGAATTAAAGGAATTGAAGAAACAATTGGAGGAATTGGTTGATAAGGTGTTTATACGCCCTAGCTTTTCACCGTAAGGAGCGCCCGTTTTGTTTGTAAAGAAGAAGGACGGGTCACTTCAGATGTACATTGATTATCGGGAGTTGAACAAGCTGACTGTTAAGAACAAGTATCCATTGCCAAGGATTGATGACTTGTTCGATTAAATTCAAGGAGCCCAGATTTTTTCTAAGATTGATTTGAGATCGGGGTATTACCTGTTGAAGGTCAGATCGCAAGATATCCCGAAGACGACTTTCCGGACGAGATACGAGCATTATGAGTTTTTGGTTATGTCGTTCAGACTGACGAATGCTCCAGCTGCGTTCCTGGACTTGATGAATCGAGTATTCCGAGAGTATCTCGATAAATTTGTGATTGTGTTTATCGATGATATTCTAGTATGATGAAAATGAGTATAAGGAGCATTTGAAGGTTGTATTGGAGACTTTGAAGCGACATCAGCTGTATGCAAAGTTTTCAAAATGCGAGTTTTGGCTAACAAAGGTTCATTTCCTTGGACATGTTATATCTAGTGGAGGAATATCGATGGATCCAGCAAAAATTCAGTCGATCAGAGAATGGCCTCAGCCGATGAATGTCAATGAGATTCAAAGTTTTCTGGGGTTAGCCGTCTATTACAGGAAATTTATTTAGGGATTTTCTAAGATAGTAGCAGCCCTTACTCGGCTAACAAGAAAAGATGTGAAGTATGATTGGTCTGAAGACTGTGAGCTTAGTTTCCAGATGTTGAAGCAAAAGTTAACTACAGCTCCAGTTCTGACATTGCCAGTGGCAGAAGAGAAATTTCATATTTCCTATGATGCCTCTCGGATTGGGTTGGGTTCTGTGATGATGCAGAATGATAAGGTGATAGCGTATGCTTCCAGACAGCTGAAGTCTTACAAGAAGAACTATCCAACTCATGACCTAGAGTTAGCAGCAGTAGTCTTAGCTTTGACGATCTTGAGGCATTACCTGTATGGTCAGCAGTGTGAGGTATATTCAGATCACAAAAGTCTGAAGTATATCTTCACTTAAAAGGAGCAGGATATGAGGCACGGCGGTGGTTAGAGTTCGTGAAAGACTACAATTTGGAGATCAAGTACCACCTCGGTAAGGCCAATGTGGTGGCAGATGCATTAAGCCGTGTGTCAACCTCAGTGTCTGCGATGAAGACTGAGATGCCAGTGGCGTTGAGAACGGAGTTTCAGAGATTTGATTTGGAGTTGGTTTCTGACGTAACTGCAGTGGTATCAGCTTTATCTCTGAAGCCTACCATATTGGAGAAGATTAGAGAAGCTCAGCAAAAAGATTCAGAGTGTAATAAGTTCAAGTTGAGTATGTTATCTGATGACAGGACTGAGTTCAGCTATTCAGAAGACGGTATTCTGAAGTTTCGCAATCGGTGGTGTGTTCCAAGCAATGAGCAACTTCAGAAGGAGATTTTAGATGAATCTCATTCTTCGAGGTTTTTTGTTCATCCGGGCAGTACTAAGATGGACAAAGACCTCAAGTAGCATTATTGGTGGCCTAGCATGAAAAAGTCTGTAGCGGAGTATGTGGAAACATGTTTGATCTGTCAGCAGGTAAAAGCAGAACATCAGAGACCTGCTGAGAAGTTGCAGCCATTGCCAGTTCCAGATTGGAAGTGGGACCAAATTTCAATGGATTTTGTTGTCGGATTGCCTATGACGACAAAAGGCTATGACAGTATATGGGTGATTGTCGATCGTTTAACTAAATCAGCCCATTTTCTGACGGTAAAGATGACGTTCAATATGGATCAGTTCGCTAAGTTGTACATCCAGGAGATTTTGAGGTTGCACGGCGTACCGACTTCGATAGTATCGGATAAAGAACCAAGGTTTACATCGAAGTTTTGGAAGAGTATGCATAAGGCAATGGAGATTCGATTGAACTTCAGTACTGCATTTTATCCTCAAACGGATGGACAACCTGAGCGGACTATTCAGATTTTAGAGGATATGCTTCGAGCTTGTGTACTGGAGTTTCAGGGTTCTTGGAGCAAATATTTTCCTTTGGTGAAGTTCTCGTATAATAACAGTTATCAGAACACGATTGGTATGGCTCCATACGAGGCTCTACACGGGAGGAAATGCAGATCACCACTTTATTGGAATGAAGTCAGAGAAGTTAGTTTGATTGGACCTGAGATTGTGCAGCAGACTACAGATAAGACCAAATTTATTCGACAGCGCATTTTGACAGCTCAGAGTCAGCAGAAGAGCTATGCCGATGGTAGGAGGCAGGAGCTAGAGTTTGAAGTAGGAAACGAGGTTTTTTTGAAGATTTCGCCATTTAAGGGAGTGATGAGGTTCGAGAAGCAGGGTAAGTTGAATCCAAGGTATGTTGGACCATTCCTGATCGTGAAGAGAGTTGGAAAGATAGCATACCAGTTGGAGCTGCCAGATTCGATGGAGGGAGTGCACAGTGTGTTTCATGTCTGTATGCTGAGGAAGTGCCTAAGGGATCCATCACACGTCGTGGTGCAACAGGACATTAAGGTGCAGCCTACGCTGTCATACAAGGAGAAACCAATGGAGATTTTGGACTATGCAGTGAAAACGTTGGGCAATAAGGATATTCCAATGGTGAAGGTGCTGTGGCGTAACCACAATGTTGAGGAGGCGACGTGGGAGCAGCAACAGGACATGATGGAGTGTTATCCTGAGCTTTTCAGGTACGCAAATTTTAAGGACAAAATTTTTGTAAGGAGGGTGGATTGTAACACCTAGGAAATTTCCTATAAATATGTAGCCTAGTTAGAGTAGGTTATGGGAGTTTAATTTCATTCAAGGATTATGCAATTTAGAGAGTGACATTTGAAGAGAAATTTGAGAGAAATCCTAGAATTGTAGTGGTTAGATATTTTGTTGAATTGAAAGTTGAGATAAAAGTAAATAAAAGTAAAGATGAGGGTTTGAAGGTGTGAGTCCACGTTGGTTTAAGTGTGAAGGGAAAAAGGTGAGTTTTCTTTTATAAAAATAAGAAATTTGTGGTCAAAAATCAAAAAGGAGAAAAATAGGTTATTAAAAGGAAAATTTGGTTTCTTCTTCCCTATCTTCCATGACATTTTCTTCCTCCATTGCTGAGCTTTCTTCCCTTCATCCCATCAAGATTTGTAAGGTTTTTGAGGTAAGTTTGAGTGGGTTTTATGTTTTATGCAATGGAAGAATGGTTTTTGATGTTTAGATAGTGTTTTGAGTAAGTTTAATTAGGGTTTGGAAAACCCTAAATATGAATTCCGAATTTTCTTTCCTTTGCTGTAATTTCCTTGATACATTTGATGGTTTAACCTTTAGATAGGTTAGTTTATGTTGTTTTTAGAGAGAGATTAGAAAATGGATGTGAGTTTGTGAAAAACCGGTTTTAGAAACAATGTGCACCGGTTCTGTTTTGGTGATTTCTGATTTGCCAAGTTGTTTGATTGTTAAATTTGATTGTTTCAATGGATTTTAGATGTGTTGAGGTTTTCGGAATGGGGTGGAACGTCTAAATCCGTTGAAAAACGAGTAAGTTATGGCCGATTGAAGTTTGTGCACTAAAATTGTAGGAAAATCGGATTTTTAGGTGTTAGGTTTTAAAGTTGGTTAAAATTTGGTTAGTCTAGTTTAGGTATTCCTTAGAATTTCTTAGAATGCTAATAAGTGAATTTTCCTATAATTGTTAGGTTGACGAGCGATCATTTAGCGTAGTTGAAGTGAGCAAACAAGTGCCGGAAACCCAGGTAAGTAATGGACTGCGTGTTTTTGTTGCCTTCGGGCCTACAACACAGAATGGTAGGGTTTATTGTTTGGTGTGTGCTTGTGTAACGACCCTAACCCAGTCAGGGCCACCACGAGTATTGCCATGACGTACCTTTACTTCTAGTTTCATTCCATGATATAAAACTTTTCATTTTTCCTCTTGACACCATAAATCCTCGACTCGGATCATAAATCATTTAAGGTTATATATATTTTCGAAAACTCGCGGACATATAACTTAAACAACATCGACTAAAATCTTAAACCCACTAAACTCAACCCATAGACTTATTTAAGCTTATCATCCGCAGACCACGTGTTACCCACGTGATTCATTAACTCGGCATACGACATCTACCGCTCACATCCACCGCTCACTTCTACGATCAGACCACGTGTTACCCACGTGACTTCATTAACTCGGCAGATGACATCCACCGCTCACATTCACCACTCAACATCCACCGCTCACCGATCAGACCACGTGTTACCCACGTGACTTCATTAACTCGGCAGATGACATCCACCGCTCACCGATCAGACCACGTGTTACCCACGTGACTTCATTAACTCGGCAGATGACATCCACCGCTCACATTCACCACTCAACATCCACCGCTCACATTCACCACTCAACATCCACCGCTCACATTCACCACTCAACATCCACCGCTCACATTCACCACTCAACATCCACCGCTCACATTCACCACTCAACATCCACCGCTCACATTCACCACTCAACATCCACCGCTCACCGATCAGACCACGTGTTACCCACGTGACTTCATTAACTCGGCAGATGACATCCACCGCTCACCGATCAGACCACGTGTTACCCACGTGACTTCATTAACTCGGCAGATGACATCCACCGCTCACCGCTCACATTCACCAAAACATATCCACCGCTCAGACCACGTGTTACCCACGTGACTTCATTAACTCAGCAGATGACATCCACTACTCACATTCACCACTCACTTCTACCGCTCATATCTACATAACACATCCACCGATCAGACCACGTGTTACCCACGTGACTTCATTAACTCGGCAGATGACATCCACCGCTCACATTCACCACTCAACATCCACCGCTCACCGATCAGACCACGTGTTACCCACGTGACTTCATTAACTGGGCAGATGACATCCACCGCTCACATTCACCACTCAACATCCACTAGTGACGTCAGCAGGATGACTCAAACATCCAACATCCACCGATCAACAGTAACACTCAACATCCACCGGTAAACAGTAACACTCAACATCCATCGGTGACGTCAGCCGGATGACTTAAACATCCAAATAATTCTTAACTTCTATGAACCTTAAACTTCATTCCCATAAACTCATGCAACAAAATTCATAAACTCGACCAGAATACGCGTAGCTGAAGACTTTAAAAAAAAAAAGAAGGATTAAAACCTTTTATCTTAAAAGCAATCTTTAAAACATAACATTGTAACAGACAATCCCAATATTCATCATCATAAGAAAATTTTATCTTACTTATACTTCAATATCATAGACCTTACTAAAACATTCTACGAGCAACAATCCATGGGTTAAAGTTGCTTCCCATCCACAAAATCCACACCATGAGTATCATCCAGCAACTCGACTTATGCCTCATCATTTAATTTGAAGTTCTCACCTTCCAATCTGTCACCTACATCATAAGGTTTAAAATATAAGCCTAACGCTTAGTAAGGAGTGCAACATTTACATAAATGCTCATGAATGCATGCTTCGTGAAAATCATATTCTTGTTCATATTTCATACATAAAAGGAATCATGTTCATGTTCAAGTTCTTGTTTCGTATGTAAAGAAAGGAGGGATTTACGCAGGAGTAGGCACAGGCACTAACTTGCCCTCGTCTACCTCGTAGACCACATGGCTTGCCCTCGTCTATCTCGTAGACCACATATCTTGCCCTCGTCTACCTCGTAGACCACATAACTTGCCATGAACATGCCCTATGCCTTACTCGCTAACTACCCAAACTTGACCATTGCATACATTACATGTTCTTTACTTCTTACTGAAAAGGTGCATGTGAAGACATTTCATTTACACTTGAAGGAAAACATGATGCATGAGAGAATTACGCATAAAAGCATCACACTATAGAGAACAAGCCATCACCATATGACATATCATAATGCTATTCTTTTCAGCACAACGTAACATTCAACCAATCATAACTCAAGTAATAAACATAAGTACAAACTTCCTAGTACCCTGGTGATGTAGGGCCCTAATGGCCGAAAGCCTACGCACCCACTTACCTGGCCTCCTTAGCAATACCGAGCCTTCACTTTAGACCTTCTTCACCTAAAACATTTCACATTACAATGTTAAAATCAATCATAAATATCCTGAAATCAAAACCGGCTAAGTTCCTAACTAAGGTAACCCCTTAAGAATCCGGTTTATAGTTATTAGGCAATCCATCGAACACCTTGAGTGCATATCTCAATTTCCAAAAGCATCAATGGCATTTTAAATCCTTCATCTGCCAGAACTTAAACCAACATTCAATATTTCTCAACCTATCATCAATAACGTCCTACATTCCAACATCTAAGCCAATGATACAACAGTCCTATAAATACTAACATTACACTAACATTGATGAACCCGAACATCTCTAGTTCTAAATGAAATAACTCCTAAATCAAAACATAACAAATACATTATCTAAGCCTTACCTAGAGCTCGATTCTTGAAGGAAACGAAGGAGGAAGAATCGACTAGCAGAGGGAGAAATCGCAGCTGCGCGAAAGGAAAGTCGTCGAAGGGAAGGGGAAGTCGTAGAGAAAGAGAGAGGAGTAGGTTACAGGATCGGGTAAGAGGTTTAAGTGAGGTTTTAGAATTTTCATTTTCTATATATATTAATTAGAATCATCTTTATTTACAATCTTGCCACTAACCCTACTTTTCACTCAAACCAATAATACCCATAAATTTAGATCCTCGTAAATTTCTTATTCCTCCAACCATACCAAAAGAAGTCCATAGAATAAATACCTGACCGAAGTGCTGGTTGTTACATTTTGAGTATTGTGTGAGTGTCATGCATCATGTTTTACGCTATGAAAACGAGTTTTGTACATGTTGTGAATTGTGAGCGTAAAACGTATCAAGATAAAAGAACTGCAAACTTGGTCTTGAATAGAGCTGCCTTGTCGAGAATAAGTGCTGAAGTGTAGTACCGCGAGGGGACTCTGTGATAGATGTATGGCTAAATAACTTAAGGCATCGTGAGCATGAACTCCTAGACAGTTATAGGATTCTACGATCGATGTGGGGGAGGAAAATCGTGTATGGCCATCCTAGACAGTTATGGGATGTGTTCTATTCAGTTTTGCTCGGTTGGATCAAGTTGTGGCCATCCTAGATAGTTATAGGATGTGTGCCTACTTGACCCACACGACTTATGGAAAGAGTAATGCAATGAAAAAATGAAATGAGTACAACAGAGAGTTAGAAACACCATGTGTTAAGATGTGTGTGCATTGTATGTGTTTGCATCCATTATCTCCTACTTGCTAAGCATTAGGCTTACTTTTTGTGTTCTGTGGTGTAAGTGATGACATCTTTACAGGTGAGCTAGATGAGGGAGCCCAGTATTAGGGAGCAGTCGACGACACACGAGGCTTGCAAGTGCGGGTATTTGTCGGAGCGTCTCGACCATGGTCTTCTGGGAGAAGTGTGGGAGTGATAGTTGGTTTGTATATAGTTTTTCTAACTATTTTGCATGTTTAGGGGATTTGGTAGTTTTATTGGATTTTTTTATTGGTGTGAGGATAATGGTTTGAAAACTTTTGTGAATGTGGTTTTGGGAAGTGTTTATAAATGTTTGATTTTCAGGATTTGGTTTTAGAAAATTTAGTCGTTATGATGCTCGATTTTTTTTCACAAAGTAAATGACGTTCAATTTAACTCATTTTCACGTTTTCGCTAAAGTTTTAGAGTCGCATTTTCTGGGATTTTCTCGTGTTGGGAAGTGGGAAATGTCAGGAAAAGTTTTGGGCAAATTTTAGGTGTTTTGGTTTAAGGAAATTTGAAGAAAAGTGAAAATAGGTGAAAAAGGGTGTTGGTGGCCGAGGTGGTGCTCGCGGGCCAGGGATGGCGCACGCACAGTGCTGGTGTGACGCGGGCGTGGTGCAGACGGGGCGCGCAGCAGGCGCCATGGCTGATCAATCGCAGCGCCATGGCCGATCGATCGGGAAAAATAAAGGCTCTGCCGATCGATCGGCTCTGTGCGCCGATCGATCGGCGTTGGTGCGCAGAGTTGCGCACGCGGAGCGCGTTGTGGCGCGCGCGCGCACCGCCCATGGTTACCCAATCCAATTTTTTTTTTTTAAATTTTCTCATTTCTAAAATATTTTTGTAACGACCCCAGTAGGGCCGAGACCTAATTCATGACTCTTTTAGTACTGACTACATATCCTTACATTCCTCTATTCTTTTTTTTAATATTTTTCTTTTAAATCATAACTTAGTTCAAGACATCACACGTGATTAATTAGGCGTCGCCCGGTCACTAACGACAAAACATTACTCATATCATCCGGTGAAGAGAATACCTACATCGCCCGGTCACTAAACGACAAAACGTTATTTAAACATCCGGTAAGGAGAATGCCTACATCACCCGGTCACTAAACGACAAAACATTACTTACATCATCCGGTAAAGAAAACACCTACATCGCCCGGTCACTAAACGTTAAAACGTTACTTAAACTTCCGGTAAGGAGAACGCCTACATCACCCGGTAGACATGGGCATCATCCGGTGGACATGTGCAATGCACGTGACTCACTTACCTCACCGACAGGAGACTTCATCCGGTGAAAGAACGACTAAATACTTTACTTACATTATCCGGTGAGTAAATACTCGACATCATCCGATGACGTCAGCCGGAAGACTCAAACATTCAACTTCTATCATTCGACATCTGCCGATGACGTCAGCCGGATGAAACACTCATCCGACTCCTATTGCTCAGCAGTAAAACACGACAATCATCAAGCAACTTCAACCAACAGAAAAACACCCCGACTCTCATAGATTTCAACTTGGTAGGCATAAACTTTAAACGAATAGAATCATAGACTCATTCAGGATACGTGAAGCGGAAGACTTAGTTAAAATAACTCTTTCCATATTCTTATAATCATTCCCAGACTTAGTAGTTAAACCAGACAATTTCAAAAAGCTCAATGTTAAAATATATTCTCATCCTACTTATACTTCCATATTCGTAATCATCACTAAATTCATAAGAACATTATCCCGGGGGGGGGGGGGGGGTCTTGTTCGCCATCCAGCCACAGAATTGCTCCCTAAACACCTTCCAGCAACCAAACTCAGACATCTTCATTAACTTTGAGATCCTCACCTGAAAACTCGTTAACTACATTATGAGGTTTAAACTATAAGCCTAATGCTTAGTAAGGAATGTAAACTAACATGTATTCATGCATGTACAGTTGAGAGAAAACATGTTCATGATCATTCATCATTCTTGTTTCTATTTGTCATTTACATCATATGGATTAAGGGAGGATTTGTGCCGTAAAAGGGGGGTTGACAGTGATTTTGATCATATTCCCTTTCGGGTCGTATTCATGGTCCCTCTTTGGAATGTGGCATGCGTCAACCCGCCCCCAACCCTCACTTAATCATGTTGTTTACATCGTTTTCATATTCATTCTCATATCTTGTTCATGGGAAAACATGCTCATAAATCATTTTCATATGCTTGAGGAGTAAATGATGATGCATGACATGAATGCTCTTAAATCATCAGACTATGGAAATTATCATACTAGACAGTTAACTTCATAGACTTTAACAGAACATCACATAACCTAGTTCTCAAACATCCGTAAATCATCCAAACACAAACCATCTTACTAACTTAAAACAAACACCAACGTAAGTAACAGACAATAGCTTAAATAACTTCTAACCATCGTATCAGTTTCTACCTAGCATCCTTTTGATGTAGGGCCTTATTGGTCAGGAATCCTACACATTCACTTACCTGGTTTTCTTAGCAACTTGAACTCCTTTTCTTCAGGCTTCTTCACCTAAAACATTTACATTGCAGTAGTTAAAATGAAAATTCTAATAGTCCTAATCACAAGTCATCTTAGAATCTAATAGCTAAAGTCATTCTCGAATCCCTTAGTTTAGTTTTTCTGTGAGCAGTTTGAAATCCCAAAACCAAAACAGCTAGGTTCGACTAACGATTAATCAGGGTCGGTCATATTAAATGTCCAAAATCGATTCGGAAATGACATTACTAAATCCAGATTATAAATGTTACTAACATTACTTGGCCGTTGGAGAAACCAAACTCCAACACCAAGCTGAAAAACAGAGCTTATCGACTAACTGACAACTACATTGTCTATCCCATACCTCGAGCGTAGAGTATCCGAGAAATAGCAAGGGAGCTGGTCGTCGAAGGGAGGGTTACAGGCAGGCAAAGAGCGAGAGCTCGGGAGAGAAAATCGCTGAAAGGAGGAAGTGTCGGCTACAGTGGTGTTGGTGAGGTTTAAAAAATTTTCCATTTCCTTTATATATCAGCCACGACCCACCCTTATTACAATTTTGCCACTCAACCTAGTTTGACACCACATGAAATTAAATAAGCTTTGGCATAAAATTTCGAAACGAAAATATCAAATAAACATGACCGTTAAAACGGTTAAGAAAGTCACCTGGTCAAACTCGTCGGGTGTTACATCCACCCTTCCTTAAACAAAATTTTCGTCCCCGAAAATTGATCAAACAAATAGCTCAGGATATTTGTCCAACATGTCTTGTTGTCTTTCCCAAGTGGCTTCTTCGATGCCATGATTCATCCATAAGACTTTCACCAGTGGAATTTCCTTATTCCTCAGAGTCTTAACCGCAGATTCTATAATCCTCACAGGCTTCTCTTCATACATCAGTGTCGGCTCGATATCGATTCCAGTTAGTTCAACAACATGTGTCGGATCACGTCTGCATCTCCTTAACATTGACACATGAAAGACATTGTGTACCTTTTCCAGTAATGGAAGTAATTGTAGTTTGTAAGCTGTACTGCCAATCCTTGCTAAGACAGAGAATGGTCCAATAAATCACGGATTAAGCTTTCCCTTCTTACCAAATCTTAAAACTCCCTTAAAGGGTGAAATCTTTAAGAAAACTTCATCTCCAATAGAAAACTCAAGGTCTCTCCTTCTTTGGTCTGCATAACTCTTCTGTCGGCTTTGTGCAGTCATCATTCTCCTTCTAATAATGGCAATCTTATCTGACATCTGCTGTAAAATCTCGGGTCCAAGGAGTTTTGCTTCACCAACTTCATCCCAGTATAAGGGTGATCTACATTTCCTACCATACAACGCCTCGTAGGGTGCCATACAAATAGTGGACTGGTAACTATTGTTGTAGGAGAATTCAATTAAGGGCAAATGTCGACTCCAAGATATCTGGAAATCTAGCACACATGCTCTCAACATATCCTCGAGTATCTGAATTGTCCGTTCAGATTGTCCATCGATTTGAGGGTGAAAGCCAGTGCTGAAGGATAACTTTGATCCTAATGTGCTCTGAAGACTCTGCCAAAATCTTGAGGTGAACCTGGGATCACGGTCAGAGACTATAGATATCGGAATCCCATGCAGTCTAATAATTTCCTGAACATACAAATCAGCAAGCTGGTCCATCGTATATGTTGTCTTCACGGGTAGGAAGTGAGCTGACTTTGTCAATCTGTCAACCACAACCCAGATGCTGTCATGACCTTTAGTTGTCTTAGGTAGTCCAACAACAAAATTCATGGCAATGCTTTCCCATTTCCATGCGGGGATCGGTAAGGGTTGAAGGGTACCTCCTGGTCATTGGTGCTCTGCTTTAACTTGTTGGCATACAAGACATAACTCCACATACTTGGCAATATCCCTCTTCATATTTGGCCACCAATAATATAACCTTAAATCCCGATACATCTTGGTGTTACCAGGGTGTACAGAGAAAGAAGATGAGTGAGCCTCAGCCAAGATCAACTCACACAACTCCTTGTCACTAGGAATGTACCATCGATTCCTAAATTTCAAAATACCATCATTGAAGAGACTGAATTCAGAGGAGGCGTCCTGCAACTTACTCATCATGCTATTATTTTTCTTCGAATCCTTTTGTTGTGTCTCCTTGATCCTGTCCAAAATAGTTGGTCTAATTGTAACATTGGCAAGTAAGGCTGACAACTCAGAAACCATTTCCAATTCAAATTTCTGAACCTCCGACCTCAAGGGTACAGACATGGTTGTTAACGTAGGTTGCATTATTGTCGACATTCTACTTAAAGCATCGGCTACAGCATTAGCCCTACCCGGGTAATACTTGATTTCGAAGTCATAATCCTTAACAAATTCCAACCAACGTCTTTGCCTCATGTTTAATTCCTTTTGGGTGAATAGGTACTTCAGGCTCTTATGGTCAGAAAACACCTCACACTGCTGACCATATAAATAATGTCTCCAAATCTTTAGTGCAAAAACAACTGCGGCTAACTCTAAATCATGAGTGGGGTAATTCTATTCATAACTCTTCAGCTGCCTAGAGGCATACGCCACGACCTTTCCTTCTTGCATCAAAACACACCCCAATCCAACCTTGGATGCATCACAATAAACACTAAACCTTCCTTCTTCAGTTGGTAGAGTCAGTAGCGGGGCTGTCGTCAACTTCAGCTTAAGTGTTTAGAAGCCTTCTTCACAGGCTTCAGTCCAAGAGTACTTGGTGTCCTTCTTTGTTAAATTAGTTAAAGGCTTAGCTATCATAAAGAATCCCTTAATGAACTTTCTATAATAACCTGCCAGACCAAGGAAACTACGGACTTCACTGACATTCTTTGGCTGTGGCCAGTCCTTAACAGCCTGAATCTTGGTCGGATCTACTGATATGCCCTCAGCAGAGATGACATGGTCTAAAAAGTTGACCTTATCCAGCCAAAACTCACACTTAGACAACTTGGCATAAAGTTGTTGCTATTTTAATGTCGTCAAAACCATTCTTAGATGTTCTACATGGTCAGTCTCAGTACGTGAGTATATTAGTATATCATCTATAAACACAATCACAAACTTGTCCAAATACTCACGAAACACACGATTCATCAAGTCCATAAAGGCTGCAGGCGCATTAGTCAGTCCCAACGACATCACAAGAAATTCATAGTGTCCGTAGTGGGTCTTGAAGGCTGTCTTTGGTATATCACTCTCCTTAACCTTCAGTTGGTAGTAACCTGAGCTCAAGTCAATCTTTGAAAATACCTTAGCTCCTTGTAATTGGTCAAACAAATCATCAATTCGGGGTAAAGGATATTTATTCCTAATTGTCAACTTGTTTAGCTCTCTGTAGTCAATACACATTCTAAGATAACCATCTTTCTTATTAACGAATAAAACAGGTGCACCCCAGGGTGAACTACTAGGGCGTATAAATCCCTTGTCTACTAATTCTTGTAGTTGGACTTTTAATTCCTTTAATTCAACAGGTGCCATACGGTAAGGATTCTTAGATACAGGTAGTGCCTCGGGATATGTATCAATCACAAACTCTATTTCTCTATCAGGTGGTAATCGTGGCAAATCATCCAAGACTGCTTTGGGGAACTCTCGGACTATAGGAATGTCTTGTACCTTTACTTTATCCGTCACCCGAACATCAACTACACTAGCTAGATAACTCTCACAGCCACTTTTCAATAACTGTTGAGTCTCTAGAGAGGATATAATTGGTATTTTACTTATTTTTGGGATAGCTTGGAATGTATACCGATCTCCATTTGGGGGTCGAAACTCAATTAATCCAGACCTACAACTTATTGTGGCATAGTGTCTGGATAACCAATCCATTCCTAATATGACTTCATATCCCTTCATGTCAATTACAATCAGTTCTACATATAACTTCTTATCTCCTAGGGACACAATGTCACCCCTCACTATCCGTTCACAAAGTAGGGATTTCCCTGACGGTAACATGACACTATATGGCCTATCAGCTGGTAAGTATCCTAACTTATGCTTACAGACAAACAGGGTTGCTATAAATGAGTGGGTGGCCCCCGTGTCTATAAGTGTGTAAGCAGAAATACCACAGACCATAATTGTACCTGTTATGACTGTATGCTGCACAGCATCTTCGTCCTCCATCATAGCAAAGACTCTGGGTGCTATTCTTGTTCGATTGGGATCTGGTGGCATAGGGCAGTCTCTGACTACATGTCCGACCTTGTCACATCTGTAGCAACGGCCAGAGTGTAGCTTGCACTCGCCATGGTGGTTCTTCTGGCAGTTGGAGCATAGAGGGGCTAATGGTTGTTTTCCTTTTCCTTGATCATCATTTGGATTGAAAGGTCTCTTTATACCTTGCTGATGTTGTTGTGGTCCTCTGTTCTGTTGCGGTTGCCATCCTTTGTTCTGACGTGGTGGCGGCTGAGCCTCCTTAATGAACTTCCTTGGCTGTTCTCGCTGTGCATATGTTGTTATCTCGGCTTCTTCTAGTTCCAAGGCCTTAGCCGTCACTTCACCATATGGTATATGTAACACCCCTAATACTGTACCCATTTACCCGTATAAATTTTTCACTTTTATTTTACATTTTTAAATAAAACTTGATGCGGAATTTAAACTGAAGTTGAAACCAGAGTTTAAGTTGGAATTAAAATCTTACTTTTGAAACTTTTAAAACAAACATAAAAACTATTAAACGGAACTATTTAAAACAGTTAAAATTATTAAAAAATTTACCAAATCGCATAGGGGCAGAATCGGAAAGCAGAGGCAAAAACATAACAGCGACTGATCGCTATGGGCGCTGCACAATGCAGCGCCCGATCGCTGCATTATGCAGCGACCGAGCGCTGCACAATGCAGCGCCCGATCGCTGCATTGTGCAGCAATCAGGCGGTGCACAATGCAGCGACCAGTCGGTGCACTTTGCAGTGACCAGTTTCATTGTTTCTCTCTGGAATCTGAGGTTCCAGAGAGCAATCCAACATGTACAGAGAGCAGATTTCAACTTTTCATCCATTACATTAATCAGCATTGCACCCTAATTAAAACGATCTAAATCCACGTTAAATTTCATGAAAACGAACGGCATGGATGTATTTAAAAGTTGTCAAAATCCTCCTGTTTTCAAATTACCAAACAGTTCCAAAATAGACTTCCCAAGCAATTATAAAACAGTTTTCAAAATATTTAAAAAACTCTAACGTAAACCTATCACTACCAGAGCCAAACATCCTATAATGTCTATACAATTATCAGCCCCAAAAACCCTCAAAATCTATACATACATCCCCACGGGTCGGGTAAGCATCGACTGCGCAACACACTCCCGCAGGCATTCTCCATCAACAGCATCAGACATCGGGAGGAGGAACGTCGTCCTCACCTAGTTCAATGCCACCTAACACGTCACCTACACCATACAGACACACTATGAGCTAACAGGCTCAGTAAATTCTACGTAAATGCAGATGCATGCAGTGCATATGGAGTTCAGAAATCATGCATAACAGAGCGTCGCAGACAGTATATCACCGAGATCTCATCCCCCTAACCGAAGGGGGCCCATCCAGCGGTCGGACTACCCCGTGCGGTTAGAGGAGGGGGGTACACGCTTACAACACGTACAGCCGTGCCTGAACCCCACCTCGCGTGACCAGATAACAGATTACGTTCATTAATTACAGTACATGAGATGTGGTATCGGCCAGACCCTTAATCGGTCCGCACGATAGATCAAGAGCCCCCAATTTCTGGGCCACATGGTTTTCAAAAAACATCGTGCAGTGCAGAAATTCGTTTTCATGCCAAGTTAAAATACGTGATGCATGAACAGTTCAATATAAAAGTAAACAAACAAGCATGCGTACCATCAAGACTGTAAATGAAACAACCTACAAAACGTTTAAACCTAACTACCCAACCAAAGCAGTTAAAACAATCAATCCTCTAAGATCCTCGACGCGGCATCGAAGTACGGTGTAGGCCAATTGGCCAGAGTAAGTCACGAGAACTTACCTTGAGCGCGCGGAATCTCAAACTTCGTCCACGGGAGTCGTGTGTCTGCGGCAAAACACGATATTCGCCGTTAAAATCAATTTAAACTATTGACGTCCAAATTACAAACCTTAACTAAAGAATTTTTCCTAATTTCTTAACTTAACTAATCGAAGCGTTTACAACGTCAATTAATGCTCGATAATCCAAAACTTCAATTAACGATTTTTTCCTCAAAAACCCGAAAATCCCTAACTTTTTAACATTTTTTACAAATTGATTTATCTTCGTCCAATAACGTCAAATACGTCCAATATATACTTAATCACGGCTAACCTATTAATTACGAACCCTAAATCTCATTTTTAATCGAAACCTAAACGAAACTTTAATTGTTTATACTTCGTAAAACTCGAAATAAACGCTCTAAGAATGTAGACTCATACCTAGGATAGCGAGAGGAGGAGAAACTGCGAAGAACGGAGGAGAAACGGAGGAGAACGGAGGTCGGATCGTTGATCGGCCGAGAGGATTCGCGAAGGAAAGCTCACTGGCGATCGTGAGAAACAGGAAGAAGAGAGAAAGTGAGGGAGAAAGAAAGAAAAGTTGATTTTTATAAAATTTACTTTGCAAATTACCATTTTGCCCTTAGCACATATTTCTATTTGTTTCGTCCTTCGGTTCGTTAATCGCCCAACTATCTGGATTCACCACGTCTCCATATTTCACCAATATATCCAACTTATTATTTGAGACTTATTAAAACTGTCCGTTCGCAATTCGGACCTCGTTTACTATTTTTACGAGAACGTCTTTTACATTACGAAAAGTGTATTTACTCAGAATATAGTGTTTGATCTCCGAAAATTCCCGTAAATTCCTTAAAATTCTTATTATTCGTTAGAATCGTAATGATGCTTTCTTTTTGTGAAACTGACCTGATTTGACATATTTACCAAAAATGCCATTATATAATAAAATAACAATAAAATATATTAAATCTGATATCCGTACAAGCCGGATATTACATTCTACCCTCCTTATTCAGAATTTTGTCCACAAAATTAAATCATACAAACAAATCAGGATACTTAGTCATCATATCCTGCTGTCGTTCCCACGTCGCTTCTTCCACCTCATGATTCCGCCATAGAACTTTAACTAGCGGAATTTCCTTGTTGCGCAAAATCTTGATGGAAGTCTCCAAAATACGTACCGGCCTCACCTCATAGCTCAAGGTAGGCTGTACCTCGATCTCTGTAGCCTCCACGATATGCGATGGGTCGCGCAAGCACTTCCGAAGCATAGATACATGAAACACGTCGTGGATACCCTCCATAGAAGCTGGAAGCTGCAGTCTATACGCCAACTTCCCGATCCTCTTCAGAATAGGAAAGGGCCCCACATAACGAGGGTTCAACTTACCCCTCCTTCCAAATCTCGCTACGCCTTTGAACGGAGAAACTTTCAAATAGACCTCATCGCCTTCCTCGAACTCCAGCTCTCTCCGTCTGGTGTCAGCATAGCTCTTATGCCTGCTCTGTGCTACCTCTATACGCTGTCGAATGATGGCAATCTTCTCTGCCGTCTACTGTAGAATCTCAGGACCAACGATGCTGGCCTCACCAACCTCGTCCCAATACAACGGAGATCTACACTTTCGACCATAAAGCGCCTCATATGGAGCCATGCCAATAGTAGCCTGGAAGCTGTTATTATAAGAGAACTCGATCAGTGGCAAATACCTGCTCCACGATCCCTGAAACTCCAGCACACATGCTCTGAGCATATCCTCCAGAATCTGATTCATCCTCTCTATCTGTCCATCAGTCTGAGGATGAAATGCGGTGCTGAAATTAAGCTGAGTCCCCATAGCTTTGTGCAGACTCTTCCAGAACTTCGAGGTAAATCTCGGATCTCGATCTGAGACAATAGAAGCTGGCACACCATGCAGTCTGACAATCTCCTGCACATAGAGCTCTGCGAGCTGATCCATAGACGATGCCATCTTCACAGATAAGAAGTGGGCCGACTTTGTCAATCGGTCCACGATCACCCATACGCCATCATGGCCCTTCGTCGTCCTTGGGAGCCCCACAATAAAGTCCATAGAGATCTGCTCCCATTTCCACTCCAGAATTGGCAGTGGTAATAACGTTCCGGCCGGTCTTTGGTGCTCTGCCTTCACCTGTTGACATACCAAACAAGTCTCAACATACTTGGCAACCTCCCTCTTCATGTTCGGCCACCAGAAATGTCGCTTCAAATCCCGGTACATTTTGGTACTCCCCGGGTGTACAGAATATGCCGAAGAATGTGCCTCAGCCAATATCTCCTTCTTCAGATCCTCGTCGTTAGGCACGTACCATCTATGCCTAAACTTCAGAATACCATCCTCTGATAAATGAAAATCTGACGAGTCTCCCAATGTCATGCTGGATCGAAGCTCCATACACTCCGAATCACTCTGCTGAGCCTCTCGTATACGATCCAGAATAGTCGGCCTGAGAGAAATGTTGGCGAGCATACTGGACAACTCAGCCACTATCTCCACATCGAATCTCTCAATCTCAAACCGCAGCGTAACTGACATCGCTGCAAGTGAAGGCTGACTCGTAGAAGGCACTCTACTCAAGGCATCAGCAACCTTGTTCGCCTTCCCCGGATGGTACTTGATGTCGAAATCATAATCCTTGACGAACTCAAGCCATCGTCTCTGTCGCATATTCAGCTCCTTCTGCGTAAATAAGTACTTCAGGCTCTTGTGGTCCGAAAATATCTCGCACTGCTGCCTATATAAATAATGTCTCCATATCTTCAATGCGAAGACCACAGCTGCTAACTCAAGGTCGTGCGTAGGGTAATTCTGCTCGTACGGCTTCAACTGCCGAGAAGCATAAGAAATAACTCTCCCCTCCTGCATTAATACACAACCGAGTCCCACTTCAGACGCATCACAGTAAATACTGAATCTGACACCCTCAACAGGTAACGCCAGTACTGGAGCGGTGGTCAATCTCTGCTTTAACTCCATAAAACTATCACCACAAGCAGGCGACCAAATAAACTTCTCGTTCTTCCGAGTCAACCGTGTAAGCGGAAGTGCGATCTTCGAGAATCCCTCAATAAACTTTCGATAATAATCGGCCAATCCGAGAAATCCACGCACCTCATGTACGTTCTTCGGCTGTGGCCAATCTCTGACCACCTGAATCTTGCTCGGATCCACAGAAACTCCGCCCTGTGATACAATATGGCCAAGGAAGCTCACTTTGTCAAGCCAGAACTCGCACTTCGAAAACTTTGGATACAGCTGGCGTTGACTCAGAATCTGCAAAACGATCCTCAGATGGTCCTCGTGCTCTTCCTTAGACTTAGAGTAAATCAGAATGTCGTCGATGAAAACCACCACGAACTTGTCCAGATACTCCTTGAAGACACGGTTCATCAGATCCATGAATGCTGCAGGGGCATTAGTGAGTCCAAAAGACATAACAAGAAACTCATAATGCCCGTACCTCGTTCGGAAAGCTGTTTTCTGAACATCTTCCTTCCGGACCTTCAGCTGATAATAACCCGAGCGTAGATCAATCCTGGAGAATACTCGGGCACCCTGTAGCTGGTCAAACAAATCATCGATACGAGGTAGCGGATACTTATTCTTCACTGTGAGCTTATTCAGCTCCCTGTAATCAATACACATCCTAAGGGTCCCGTCCTTCTTCTTGACAAACAGAACGGGCGCACCCCAGGGTGAAACACTGGGTCGAATAAACCCCTTCTCTAACAGCTCATCCAGCTGAGTCCTCAACTCTCTCAACTCAGCTGGTGCCAATCGATACGGGTTTTTAAACCTCGGTGCAGAGTTAGGATACACATCAATAGTGAACTCAATCTCTCGGTCTGGTGGTAAACTGGGAAGATCATCTAGAAAGATCCCAGAGAACTCTCTGACAATAGGAATATTGCTCAGCTTTTCTCCGCTGAGCAACTGACAATCAAAGACAGAGGCCAAATAAATAGAGCACGCACCTTTGAACTGCTCGTTGACCTTCATGGAATAAGAGATAGGCGAGCTACTCAATCTGCTCATCGCCTGATAAAAAAACTCAGCTTTACCCGGAGGTCGAAAGATGACAATCCCGGATCGACAGTCGATGGTGGCGAAGTGCTGTGATAGCCAATCCATCCCTAAAATGAGATCATAGTGCTCGATGCCCATAACAATGAGGCGAGCATAGAGGGTACGATCCCCAATCGAGACAATATTGCCCTGGAATACGCGACCGGACTGCATACGCTCTCCTGAAGGTAGCATCACACTATACTCGCATTCTGCTAACTCAGGTGCAAGCCCCAATCTCGACACACAAGCGGTGGAGACAAAAGAATGCGTAGCCCCCGTGTCTAATAAGGAAAATACAGGAACGCCAGTAATCAATATAGTACCTGCAATCACGGCAGGCTGAGCCTCATCATCAACGTCGCCAGGCTCAATAAACGCGAAAATCCTGGGCATAACCCTCCTCTGATCTCCACCTAACTGGTCTCGGCCAGGCTTCGGACAATCTCTGACGTAATGGCCAAGCTCCCTACATCTAAAGCATCAGTTAGTGCCAACACGGCACTCACCACTGTGTTCCCTCTGACATATGGGGCACCACAGTATCTGAGAAGCCCCCTGCACTTGCTTCCCTTTACCCCGATCAATACCTCCCTCCAGAGGTCTCTTCACACCCCTCGGCTGCTGCTGAGGCAGCTGTGCTCTAGGCTGCCCTCCTCGGTTCTGTGACTGAGGACGGATCTCACGAAAGAAGCCCTTCGCTGGCTCTCTCGGTCTAACACATGTAGCTCTGGCAGCCTCAATATCCAGGGCCCTAGCTGTGAAGTCAGAAAAGGGTACATCAATAATACCTGAGACAACCACGTGCATCCGGATCTCCAGATTAAGTCCCTCCATAAACTGGTGCACCTTCTCCTCATTATCGCTAACAAGACGAGGTGCGAATCTGGATAATGCCTCAAACTGCCGAATATAATCGGCAACTGAACCAGTCTGCTTCAGCTGCATAAACTCGTTCCTCTTGGCCACCTTCACTGTGCGGCTGAAATACTTGTCGAAGAATAGAAACTTGAACCGATCCCAAGTCATAACCGATACATCCGTCGTCGACTTGATCGAGTCCCACCAGAAACGGGCATCCATCGCTAAGTGAAAGGTAGCATAAGCCACCTTGCTCCCGTTCCCAACCTCGGCATAAGCCAACATATCCTCCATAACCCGGATCCATTCCTCGGCACGTGTCGGATCCGATGACTGGCCTTCAAATACTGGAGGCCGTAGGCTTTGAAACCTCTGCATACCCTGATTACTGGGGACTACCAGTTCCTGAGCTCACTGATTCTCTCGCTGGTTTTCTCGATTCACTAAGTCTGTAATTTGTTGCGCTTGCCGGTCCATATGCTGAGACTGGCGGTCTAACAACTCCGTAAGTCGATCCATCGCGTCATCTCTAGGATCCCTTCCTCGAACCATATTTATAAAACTCCTATAAAATTTAAAACAAGTAATCCCTAAGAAACAAAATCAAACAAAGGTATAAACAGACTTACAGTTGATGAAGGATGTCCGCGTAATGGCTGTGCAGTCGAGCAGTCTACAGAATCGATTTTAAAACCCGGGGGCTCTGATACCATAAATGTAACACCCCTAATACTGTACCCATTTACCCGTATAAATTTTTCATTTTTATTTTACATTTTTAAATAAAACTTGATGCGGAATTTAAACTGAAGTTGAAACCAGAGTTTAAGTCGGAATTAAAATCTTACTTTTGAAACTTTTAAAACAAACATAAAAACTATAAAAGGAACTATTTAAAACAGTTAAAATTATTAAAACATTTACCAAATCGCACAGGGGCAGAATCGGAAAGCAGAGGCAAAAACATAACAGCGACTGATCGCTATGGGCGCTGCACAATGCAGCGACCAGTCGCTGCATTTGCAGCGACTAGTTTCATTGTTTCTCTCTGGAATCCAAGATTCCAAAGAGAAATCCAACATGTACAGAGAGCAGATTTCAACTTTTCATCCATTACATTAATCAGCATTGCACCCTAATTAAAACGATCTAAATCCACGTTAAATTTCATGAAAACGAACGGCATGGATGTATTTAAAAGTTGTCAAAATTCTCCTGTTTTCAAATTACCAAACAGTTCCAAAATAGACTTCCCAAGCAATTATAAAACAGTTTTCAAAACGTTTAAAAAACTCTAACGTAAACCTATCACTACCAGAGCCAAACATCCTATAATGTCTATACAATTATCAGCCCCAAAAACCCTCAAAATCTATACATACATCCCCACGGGTCGGGTAAGCATCGACTGTGCAACACACTCCCGCAGGCATTCTCCATCAACAGCATCAGACATCGGGAGGAGGAACGTCGTCCTCACCTGGTTCAATGTCACCTAACACGTCACCTACACCATACAGACACACTATGAGCTAACAGGCTCAGTAAATTCTACGTAAATGCAGATGCATGCAGTGCATATGGAGTTCAGAAATCATGCATAACAGAGCGTCGCAGACAGTATATCACCGAGATCTCATCCCCCTAACCGAAGGGGGCCCATCCAGCGGTCGGACTACCCCGTGCGGTTAGAGGAGGGGGGTACACGCTTACAACACGTACAGCCGTGCCTGAACCCCACCTCGCGTGACCAGATAACAGATTACGTTCATTAATTACAGTACATGAGATGTGGTATCGGCCAGACCCTTAATCGGTCCGCACAATAGATCAAGAGCCCCCAATTTCTTGGCCACATGGTTTTCAGAAAACATCGTGCAGTGCAGAAATTCGTTTTCATGCCAAGTTAAAATACGTGATGCATGAACAGTTCAATATAAAAGTAAACAAACAAGCATGCGTACCATCAAGACTGTAAATGAAACAACCTACAAAACGTTTAAACCTAACTACCCAACCAAAGGAGTTAAAACAATCAATCCTCTAAGATCCTCGACGCGGCATCGAAGTACGGTGTAGGCCAATTGGCTAGAGTAAGTCACGAGAACTTACCTTGAGCGCGCGGAATCTCAAGCTTCGTCCACGGGAGTCGTGTGTCTGCGGCAAAACACGATATTCGCCGTTAAAATCAATTTAAACTATTGACGTCCAAATTACAAACCTTAACTAAAGAATTTTTCCTAATTTCTTAACTTAACTAATCGAAGCGTTTACAACGTCAATTAATGCTCGATAATCCAAAACTTCAATTAACGAGTTTTTCCTCAAAAACCCGAAAATCCCTAACTTTTTAACATTTTTTACAAATTGATTTATCTTCGTCCAATAACGTCAAATACGTCCAATATATACTTAATCACGGCTAACCTATTAATTACGAACCCTAAATCTCATTTTTAATCGAAACCTAAACGAAACCCTAATTGTTTATACTTCGTAAAACTCAAAATAAACGCTCTAAGAACGTAGACTCATACCTAGGATAGCGAGAGGAGGAGAAACTGCGAAGAACGGAGGAGAAACGGAGGAGAACGGAGGTCGGATCGTTGATCGGCCGAGAGGATTCGCGAAGGAAAGCTCACTGGCGATCGTGAGAAACAGGGAAGAAGAGAGAAAGTGAGGGAGAAAGAAAGAAAAGTTGATTTTTATAAAATTTACTTTGCAAATTACCATTTTGCCCTTAGCACATATTTCTATTTGTTTCGTCCTTCGGTTCATTAATCGCCCAACTATCTGGATTCACCACGTCTCCATATTTCACCAATATATCCAACTTATTATTTGAGACTTATTAAAACTGTCCGTTCGCAATTCGGACCTCGTTTACTATTTTTACGAGAACGTCTTTTACATTACGAAAAGTGTATTTACTCAGAATATAGTGTTTGATCTCCGAAAATTCCCGTAAATTCCTTAAAATTCTTATTATTCATTAGAATCGTAATGACACTTTCTTTTTGTGAAACGGACCTGATTTGACATATTTACCAAAAATGCCATTATATAATAAAATAACAATAAAATATATTAAATCCGATATCCGTACAAGCCGGATATTACAGTATATCATGCATCCCAGCAGTCTTTACTCTCATATACAAACTCGGCTTCAATCCTTGAACGAACTGATGGATCTTGTCCTCATCATCCTCAACCAATCGGGGAGCAAACCGTGATAAGGCCTCAAACCTACATATGTAATCCGCCACAGAGCCAGATTGACGCAAATTCATAAATTCCTTCTTCTTGCTGGCCCGAACGGTTCTATTGAAATACTTATCAAAGAAGGCAGCCTTAAATATTTCCCAAGTCATGGCTCCTGCATAATGGTGCTCTGGATTGAGTTCCACCAATGCCTTGCATTCAGTTCCAAATGAAAAACAGCATAAGTGACCCTATCCCCTTCATCGACCTTGGCGTACTTGAACATGTCCTCCATTTTTCGAATCCACTCCTCAGCATAAACAGGATCCGAAACTTGGCCATTAAATGTTGGGGGTCTAAGTCTATGGAAGCGCTCGCCACCATGATTATGGTTTGCATTAGAGCTAGAGTTCCCATGCTCTTCCCGGGTGGTCATAAGCTGCTGGATTTGGCGTGATTGGCATATAACCAACTCCGTTAGCTGAGCAATAGTGGTACTATCCACATTGTTTTCTCTCTGTTGTCCCCTCACCATTCTGGGATTCCTAAGAAAATAATCATAGCATATCTTAACTTAATGACATTATTAAAATCATAAACACTTACAGTTGTTGGAGTGTGTTCGGGTGGCAATCTGTGCTGGGAGGCAGTCTGCAGAATCAATTTTAGAACCCGGTTTTGCTTTGATACCATAATTGTAACGACCCCAGTAGGGCCGAGACCTAATTCATGACGCTTTTAGTACTGACTACATATCCTTACATTCCTCTGTTCTTTTTTTTAATATTTTTCTTTTAAATCATAACTTAGTTCAAGACATCACACGTGATTAATTAGGCGTTGCCCGGTCACTAACGACAAATCATTACTCATATCATCCGGTGAAGAGAATACCTACATCGCCCGGTCACTAAACGACAAAACGTTATTTAAACATCCGGTAAGGAGAACGCCTACATCACCTGGTCACTAAACGACAAAACATTACTTACATCATCCGGTAAAGAAAACACCTACATCGCTCGGTCACTAAACGACAAAACGTTACTTAAACTTCCGGTAAGGAGAACGCCTACATCACCCGGTAGACATGGGCATCATCCGGTGTGTGACGACCCCAATCCGATAAGGGCCGCCACGGACTTGCCGTGACGTAATCATTACCTAAGCCCTCGTATTTTCACCTTAAACTTTTTCATTTCTACTTTAAACATTTCCCAAAACCCTTAAATAAACTAACCATAACTTAACCTTGACTTTAAACTCTCAAACCACTCCTAACATTTCGACTTCTAAACCATTAAATCGAAGTCTCGGATCATTGAAATCCCTTAAAACCACTCATTCATCAATCATCAAAATAGAACACTAATCTAACCTACAATTTCTAATAAATTCGAGAAATCGAACTGCGTGGATCGCTCTAAAAATCGAGCGTATCCTTACCTGTTTTAAAACAACCAAACAGTTTAAAATACCCAAACAGTTCCAGTATATTCTCCAAAATAAAGACTTCACATTCTAAACAATCTACATTTACATCAAACTCAACCCTTCATACATTTTTCTATCAAAACCAATCAATCCACATACTTAAACATTTTCATTCTCTTTCTTAATCAAAACGAATCGAATCCTCAAAACAAACATTAATAATAAAAGTAGAATCTCTTTAAAGCATCACCAAAACGAACACGTCACCAAAACATTCAAAGCGACTCAATTCCAAGCCTACATCCTATTTACGATTCCTAAACATCAAACTTCTCTACATATTCTAAAATCCCTCACGTTTTTAACATTAAAACAAGTTTACATCAATTACCCAAAATTGCCCGGAGCACAACCGTGGTCATCGAACCTTGCCAAAACACACCCCGTCGCCACGAGCACCATCCATCAACCGCCTACTCTTTGTCATCGAGTTCACACCTGTCACCTACATCATTCAACATATACGTTAAGCCTAATGCTTAGTAAAGGGATGCTCTATAATGACGTATGCATGAATGCATGACTTTTCATTTAACATGTTCATTTACTTGTTCTTATTCTTTTTCTTTTCTTTTCGTTGACATGGATTAAGGTGGGCATCGTGCCAGGGAAGTAGGCCAAGTGCGTGTACATAGTCCTTTCGGCCGTATTCATGATCCAACTCGTGGATAGTGACAATAGTTTTGTTGTTTTTGGCCATACAGTCCCACCCACACTTAATCGTTACATTTTCCTTTACATAATCATACATGGAGACATTTCATATGACATTTGAACAAAACATGATGCATGAGGGACTTACATATAACATATCATCAAGACATATCATCAAACAATTCATAGGCATACATAGACATGCTTTAATCACTACGAACCTAACAAACAACAATTAACTAATAATCCTAGGCTACCCGACACTTCAAGACCCCACAATCAGAAAATCATCATCCAAATAGAAAAACCTAGCGTTGACACGATGTAGGGCCTTAAGGGCCGGAAACCTAACATCCACTTACCTGGCGTCCTAGCTTTGCCGAGCACCGTCCTTGAAGAGTTTGGATCACCTAAGACATTTCATAGTACGTCGTTAGTATTAATCTAAATCATAATTTCAAAGCTAAACGAAATCCCGAGTTAAGACAATTTCTTCTAAAACTCTAACTCATTTCGTTCGGGCATAACTAAACTCTTATTTTCTTAAAAACATCTTAAACTACTATTTTTAGACTAATCTAATTAAAACCTAATTAAATGGGCCACTAATTTGGGTTCGGTAAAAACCGACCCGAAACTCAAACGCGCATAACTTTTGCGTCGGTTATCGGAATCGAACAATTCCAGCGGCCACGTACTCCTCTAATAACCTATTTTAATCTGCCAAAAGGAATTTTAAAACAAATGACCGGAACTAGGTCAATTTAGGCAAAACCCGAAACTGCCCTTATTCCCGAAATTTCACTTTTTGATTTTTCGTCAAATTCCATCAATTTCTTCACCAATCTATCCTCCTAACATCCAATTAATATAAACTAACCTAAAATTGAAGTTTCCATTTAAGAAAACCGAATTGCCCTAATCGGCATCCACTGATTTTCGCCCAAATTGGGCATTCCACGGCCAAGCATTAATAGCCGGCCCTAGGGTTGGCAAACCCACGCCGGAAGTGACACAATTTGGCCGGCGATCGGAGCTCAATCGAGCTCAACGATCCACGGCCACCAATAGCACGAAAACAGGGCACGGAGGAGGCATACCATTCGGTTCGTGCGCGAGGATGGTCGGAGCTTGCACACCGTCACCGTCTGGTCGGAGAGGGCCGGAGAACGCCGGCGTTCGTCGTTCGTCGGAGGGTCGCGCTCCCTTCTCTCTCTCGGCGTCGGGCTCGGGTTCGTCGAGATCAACTGAATGGTTTAACCATTCAGTTGATTTTAATTATTATTATTAATAATAATAATAATAATAATAATAATAATAATAATAATAATCCTTTATTAATTCTATGCTTAATTCTTTAATTAGTCTATCAATTCGGTTTTTCCGCAATTTTCTTATTTCTCCAAATATTCCAATTTAATATTAGAGTTCTAACAAAACTCACCGTTCACAAAACGGACTTATTTTGCTATTTACGAAAATAACCTAAGAAATTAGAAAATCCTAAGATCCGAAAATCCGGGCGTTACATCCTTCCCTCCTTAATTGGAATTTTGTCCCCAAAATTGCTGTTTGATCAACTTATAATTACTCTTACTCACCTCGCCTAAGAAATAATGTCGTAACACTAGCCTCGACACTTCTATGATCTCTCTTACCCTTCGGGTCTTCATAGTTCTCGATATCTCCAAAGCTTTCAATCCATCTAACTTCGCACTTAGTAAGTCAATTACTCCTACATCCATCAACTTCAACTTAACCCTTCGTCGCCTAGACCTTCAAATTTCATTTAACTAAACTTCAACTCTAGTTTGTTCATCAAGCTAAGTTCATTCAATTTCTAACTCTTCAAATTTCGTGACAACAACTCGTACTTAATCACTTCAAACCCTTAAAGCTTCTTCAATTCTATAACACTAAGGACCTGACACTTAGATCTCTCATCCTAATCCTCTGTTTCGAACTCTTCTTATACTACTATCTCCTTTCCAATTTATCAAGCTCATTTTCTAAACCTACTTGCCTTGGGCAATCATAACATTTCCTTAGCTATTCTAATGTCATTCCTTTATACAGAACCTTTGTTACTTAAATCTTTCCCTTTATGCTCTCAAGGTATCCTCTAAGTCTCTACTATTTTGTCCAATATGCTCGTTTTATACAACTCTTACCTCAGTCATCATCAATCACTAATGAATTCTTAAATCTAAACCAATTCGTTAAACCATTTACCCAACACCTTATGGGCGCTTAAACAATTCAACGTTACCTATGAGTCGGAACTTTCCTATACCTCTTGTTCTAATTTCACATTCAAGCTCGTTTGCACAGTCTTCGTGCAAATTTCTCTTCCTTTCATCCAATGTGCTCCTAATCTCATAACCTCCATTTTCCTTATCCATGAGCTAAAAATTACATGACGGCATTTAGCCATCCTCCACATTCGAAAGTTCATATGTTTCCTCCCAAGATCGGGTCCTAGTATCCTTCTAGATTTCTTTATAACAACTCTTCTCCACAACCTTCTTGTTTGAAAACTTGTTGTAGATTATTTAACATCTTCAGTCCAATTCTCCTCACCTTTCTAAGTACCCAAATGTAGCTCCAATTTCAATGCTAAACTCTCACAAGGACTTCCTCAAAACTTACAATCTGGTCCACAATCTTTCATTTCTGCTAATCAGGTTCTAAATATTCTCCTTAGCTTATTCACAATAATTTGTCTAACAATTTTCTCGTTAGCAAACTTGTTGTAGGTAGACCTACAACCTTAATCTAAATCTTCTAAAGTTCTTAAATCTTATCCTTCTATTTTTCCCAAAACTTAGAAGTATCCATTACCCTTAATGGAACGAAGCATATCATAGCTCGTACCACAAGCCCTATCAATTTTCAAGTCTCCAGGCAAATATCTAAGTGATCAAATTCACTTCCTTAAACTCTCACATGAATCGGCCTTCACTTTATCCCTTACAGGCCAAGCTTTCTAGCTCGCCCAATCTGATCTCATTCCCTTGATTTCCTCAATTACTACTTAGTGGCTAAATTTCGACTGGTCCATGATTTTAACCACCTATCTTTTATTCTTACTACAATTTCTATAATTAGTACTTACTCTCGTCGATTCATCATCCTTCTAACAATGCACGGGATACAATAAACCCGTAAACATGACTTCCAATCTAAGGTGTTAAGCTCTCTTTTGATTCGCTACACTTTTTAGGCGTCTCAAGTTAATACCTAACCCTTATACTTCACTTTATGTCTCTAGGTTAAGTAGCATCTAAATGTCTAACGCATCTACTATTTATTGGTCACTCTTAACTTTACTAAGTCTTCTTTTCTCTATAGTGTCGGCCGTGATCTCACCACGCATCCGTAACTGTCCTTCTCTGATTTGTTCTTTGAGACGATACTTCTTTCATAAAGAACAACTACCTTTTATGGTCTTTCGGATGATCTCTTATTGTTCCTTATCTATTAAATTTCCAATCTCTTTGTAAAAATAAGCAACACGTCCCTCACTCTCTCGATAGTCTACTTAAGTTAAACTCTAGAAAATGTCTTTATCTAAATAACTCCAACTTAGCTCGAGCCTAAGATATACGAGTTTCTACTACGTCCTCTTATTCACTTAAAGGTATTAGCGGTATCAAGGTCAGGCTACCTATCTTAATGCATAACTATTGTCTCCAAAGTTTACGTCGTCTTGCATTCGATCTATCGTCATTTTTATCCCATTCACCTAGTAACTCACCCACCTAATATTTTCCATCCCTTTGTCTACTTCTATCTATTTTACACATTTTATTAGTAAATTCTTACTATAACTACACCTCTATTTTAATGTTCTTCATTCTATAGACTACCGAAATAAAATCATACCTGAAACCACACTTGGTTGGGCAGCTTCCCTATCTTCGGTCATAGCAACTGTTCCTGAGGGACCACTCGGTAGCTTCCTGTTTGGCCCTAGACAATCTCTGGCTTTGTGACCTCTCCTATCACACCTAAAACATCGGTCCGAATGCAATCTACATTCCCCGAAATGATTCTTCAGACACGTAGAGCATCGGGGAGCTTGACGAGCTCCACGGGGCCGTTTACTCCTATCCTGCACTATCGATGAATCGTTGGGCCTCTTAATGTCCCTCGCTGATGGTGGCCTTTCATTGACTAGGGGTGACGGAAAATCATCAAGGGACCCCTCAACCTGATTCGGATCCATAACATATCCACCAAGCGTTGGAGGTTGAAATTGCCTAGTTTGTTCTCTACCTCGGTTCCATGAAACACTATCTTGTCCACTACCATTCCCATCTCGGCTGAGCAAAATCTCTATCTGTTCTGATTGTCGGTGCACTATGTCTATAAGCTGGCTAATGAGATTCTCCTCAGGTTGTCTAGGTGCTTTCGGCATTTTCTTGTTCCTAGACACAATACAAACACAAGACAAAATAATATAAACATCTATGAATTAAACTTAAACTTAAATACTTACAGTCGATGGAGAGTCCTCGTGCGGCGGTGTGTTTTTGGCAGGCATATCACAGAACTCGCTTTTAAAACTCCGTCTCTCTGATACCATAATTGTGACGACCCCAATCCGATAAGGGCCGCCACGGACTTGCCGTGACGTAATCATTACCTAAGCCCTCGTATTTTCACCTTAAACTTTTTCATTTCTACTTTAAACATTTCCCAAAACCCTTAAATAAACTAACCATAACTTAACCTTGACTTTAAACTCTCAAACCACTCCTAACATTTCGACTTCTAAACCATTAAATCGAAGTCTCGGATCATTGAAATCCCTTAAAACCACTCATTCATCAATCATCAAAACAGAACACTAATCTAACCTACAATTTCTAATAAATTCGAGAAATCGAACTGCGTGGATCGCTCTAAAAATCGAGCGTATCCTTACCTGTTTTAAAACAACCAAACAGTTTAAAATACCCAAACAGTTCCAGTATATTCTCCAAAATAAAGACTTCACATTCTAAACAATCTACATTTACATCAAACTCAACCCTTCATACATTTTTCTATCAAAACCAATCAATCCACATACTTAAACATTTTCATTCTCTTTCTTAATCAAAACGAATCGAATCCTCAAAACAAACATTAATAATAAAAGTAGAATCTCTTTAAAGCATCACCAAAACGAACACGTCACCAAAACATTCAAAGCGACTCAATTCCAAGCCTACATCCTATTTACGATTCCTAAACATCAAACTTCTCTACATATTCTAAAATCCCTCACGTTTTTAACATTAAAACAAGTTTACATCAATTACCCAAAATTGCCCGGAGCACAACCGTGGTCATCGAACCTTGCCAAAACACACCCCGTCGCCACGAGCACCATCCATCAACCGCCTACTCTTTGTCATCGAGTTCACACCTGTCACCTACATCATTCAACATATACGTTAAGCCTAATGCTTAGTAAAGGGATGCTCTATAATGACGTATGCATGAATGCATGACTTTTCATTTAACATGTTCATTTACTTGTTCTTATTCTTTTTCTTTTCTTTTCGTTGACATGGATTAAGGTGGGCATCGTGCCAGGGAAGTAGGCCAAGTGCGTGTACATAGTCCTTTCGGCCGTATTCATGATCCAACTCGTGGATAGTGACAATAGTTTTGTTGTTTTTGGCCATACAGTCCCACCCACACTTAATCGTTACATTTTCCTTTACATAATCATACATGGAGACATTTCATATGACATTTGAACAAAACATGATGCATGAGGGACTTACATATAACATATCATCAAGACATATCATCAAACAATTCATAGGCATACATAGACATGCTTTAATCACTACGAACCTAACAAACAACAATTAACTAATAATCCTAGGCTACCCGACACTTCAAGACCCCACAATCAGAAAATCATCATCCAAATAGAAAAACCTAGCGTTGACACGATGTAGGGCCTTAAGGGCCGGAAACCTAACATCCACTTACCTGGCGTCCTAGCTTTGCCGAGCACCGTCCTTGAAGAGTTTGGATCACCTAAGACATTTCATAGTACGTCGTTAGTATTAATCTAAATCATAATTTCAAAGCTAAACGAAATCCCGAGTTAAGACAATTTCTTCTAAAACTCTAACTCATTTCGTTCGGGCATAACTAAACTCTTATTTTCTTAAAAACATCTTAAACTACTATTTTTAGACTAATCTAATTAAAACCTAATTAAATGGGCCACTAATTTGGGTTCGGTAAAAACCGACCCGAAACTCAAACGCGCATAACTTTTGCGTCGGTTATCGGAATCGAACAATTCCAGCGGCCACGTACTCCTCTAATAACCTATTTTAATCTGCCAAAAGGAATTTTAAAACAAATGACCGGAACTAGGTCAATTTAGGCAAAACCCGAAACTGCCCTTATTCCCGAAATTTCACTTTTTGATTTTTCGTCAAATTCCATCAATTTCTTCACCAATCTATCCTCCTAACATCCAATTAACATAAACTAACCTAAAATTGAAGTTTCCATTTAAGAAAACCGAATTGCCCTAATCGGCATCCACTGATTTTCGCCCAAATTGGGCATTCCACGGCCAAGCATTAATAGCCGGCCCTAGGGTTGGCAAACCCACGCCGGAAGTGACACAATTTGGCCGGCGATCGGAGCTCAATCGAGCTCAACGATCCACGGCCACCAATAGCACGAAAACAGGGCACGGAGGAGGCATACCGTTCGGTTCGTGCGCGAGGATGGTCGGAGCTTGCACACCGTCACCGTCTGGTCGGAGAGGGCCGGAGAACGCCGGCGTTCGTCGTTCGTCGGAGGGTCGCGCTCCCTTCTCTCTCTCGGCGTCGGGCTCGGGTTCGTCGAGATCAACTGAATGGTTTAACCATTCAGTTGATTTTAATTATTATTAATAATAATAATAATAATAATAATAATAATAATAATAATAATAATCCTTTATTAATTCTATGCTTAATTCTTTAATTAGTCTATCAATTCGGTTTTTCCGCAATTTTCTTATTTCTCCAAATATTCCAATTTAATATTAGAGTTCTAACAAAACTCACCGTTCACAAAACGGACTTATTTTGCTATTTACGAAAATAACCTAAGAAATTAGAAAATCCTAAGATCCGAAAATCCGGGCGTTACACGGTGGACATGTGCAATGCACGTGACTCACTTACCTCACCGACAGGAGACTTCATCCGGTGAACGAATGACTAAATACTTTACTTACATTATCCAGTGAACGAACGACTAAATACTTTACTTACATTATCCGGTGAGTAAACACTCGACATCATCTGATGACGTCAGCCGGAAGACTCAAACATTCAACTTCCATCATTCAACATCCGCCGATGACGTCAGCCGGATGATACACTCATCCGACTCCTATTACTCAGCAGTAAAACACGACAATCATCAAGGAACTTCAACCAACAGAAAAACACCCCGACTCTCATAGATTTCAACTTGGTAGGCATAAACTTTAAACGAATAGAATCATAGACTCATTCAGGATACGTGAAGCGGAAGACTTAGTTAAAATAACTCTTTCCATATTCTTATAATCATTCGCAGACTCAGTAGTTAAACCAGACAATTTCAAAAAGCTCAATGTTAAAATATATTCTCATCCTACTTTTACTTCCATATTCGTAATCATCACTAAATTCATAAGAACATTAACCGGGGGGGGGGGGGGGGGGGGGGGGTCTTGTTCGCCATCCAGCCACAGAATTGCTCCCTAAACACCTTCCAACAACTAAACTCAAGCATCTTCATTAACTTTGAGATCCTCACCTGAAAACTCGTCCCCTACATCATGAGGTTTAAACTATAAGCTTAATGCTTAGTAAGGAATGTAAACTACATGTATTCATGCATGTACAGTTGAGAGAAAACATGTTCATGATCATTCATCATTCTTGTTTCTGTTCGTTGTTTTCATCATATGGATTAAGGGAGGATTTGTGCCGTAAAAGGGGGGTTGACAGTGATTTTGATCATATTCCCTTTCGGGTCGTATTTATGGTCCCTCTTTGGACTGTGGCATGCGTCAACCCGCCCCCAACCCTCACTTAATCATGTTGTTTACATCGTTTTCATATTCATTCTCATATCTTGTTCATGGGAAAACATGCTCATAAATCATTTTCATATGCTTGAGGAGTAAATCATGATGCATGACATGAATGCTCTTAAATCATCAGACTATGAAAATTATCATACTAGACAGTTAACTTCATAGACTTTAACAGAACATCACATAACCTAGTTCTCAAATATCCGGAAATCATCCAAATACAAACCATCTTACTAACTTAAAACAAACACCAACGTAAGTAACAGACAATAGCTTAAATAACTTCTAACCATCGTATCAGTTTCTACCTAGCATCCTTTTGATGTAGGGCCCTATTGGCCGGGAATCCTACACATTCACTTAGCTGGTTTCCTTAGCAACTTGAACTCCTTTTCTTCAGGCTTCTTCACCTAAAACATTTACATTGCAGTAGTTAAAATGAAAATCCTAATAGTCCTAATCACAAGTCATCCTAGAATCTAATAGCTAAAGTCATTCTCGAATCCCTTAGTTTAGTTTTTTTGTGAGCAGTTTGAAATCCCAAAACCAAAACAGCTAGGTTCGACTAACGATTAATTAGGGTCTGTCATATTAAATGTCCAAAATCGATTCGGAAATGGCATTACTAAATACAGATTATAAATGTTACTAACATTACTCGGCCATTGGAGAAACCAAACTCCAACACCAAGCTGAAAAATAGAGCTTATCGACTAACTGACAACTACATTGTCTATCCCATACCTCGAGCGTAGAGTATCCGAGAAATAGCAAGGGAGCTGGTTGTCGAAGGGAGGGTTACAGGCAGGCAGAGAGCGAGAGCTCGGGAGAGAAAATCGCTGAAAGGAGGAAGTGTCGGCTACAGTGGCGTTGGTGAGGTTTAAAAAATTTTTCATTTCCTTTATATATCAGCCACAACCCACCCTTATTACAATTTTTCCACTCAACCTAGTTTGACACCACATGAAATTAAATAAGCTTTGGCATAAAATTCCGAACCGAAAATATCAAATAAACATGACCGTTAAAATGGTTAAGAAAGTCACCTGGTCAAACTCGTCGAGTGTTACAATTTTAACTCGATCTTTTCCGACATGTTTGGCAAGTATTTTACGCACATTTTCCAACCATTTTTGAAAAACCCAAAAAAAATTGAGTCAAAATTTTATCGAATTTTATTTTAAACGTGCTAGGTGTGAGCCAAGTAGCGCACCGAGCCGGGGTGGGTTCGGGGGCGTTACAGAAAAACAGAAAATGAAACATGCTTTAAACAAAATGGGTGTGCAGGATTCTGGGCCAGAGGGGAATGAGAATTACCTGCAGAGACATCGGAGAACAGAAGGAGTCCTTGCCGGCTCTTTGGGCGAAGATTGACGCCAAAGATAGAAGCTCTGCTTCTTGAAGAAGAGGCTCCAGCGAAGGAAGAAATGGCCTTGCCATTTGATGCTTCTCCCACATAAGCAACTGACGAGGAATGTGGGATTGAGGGAACCCATGGCTGGCCCAAAAGCTATGGAGCTTGCGGGAGAAGAACTCTTCAGTTGCTGAAGAAGTTCTCAGCCGAGGGAACTTGATTTTGATCGTCTTCTCTATGTCATCCACTCTTCGACAGAGGGAGAGAAGAACGAAGCTATAAGAGCTCCTCCAAGCATCCAAGACTCAGGGGAACAATATCAATGAAGCAATCAGGCGTCGAACGCCAGCTACGCACCAGAGAACCTCTCGGGTTTCTCTTAGCAGAATAGGAAAAACTCTCTCTTTGTTTTCCAAAAATTTGTATCACTGGCTAAAATGATTACAAAGGTGGAGGGAAGCTTAAATACAAGAGAAGAAAATGGTGAAGAAGAAGGAGAGATGCGTCTGAAAATTCTGCAGGTGCTGGCAACCGGTTCGCTGGGCAGTGCACACCAAGGCCGGTTCACTTCTTTGCTCTTTGGTTTAGCTTTGATTCACCTTGGTTTAGTCCGGTTCAGCCCTTTGTTCTTCTTGGTTTAGCCGGCTCAGCCCTTGGTTCACCTTGGTTCAGCATTCCTTTTGAAGACTATTACAAACATACATTCTAAAAGGCTAAAGTTTTCCAATTAATGAGTTTTAAACAAAACTAAAGTATCCTAAATTATACAAATTAAATACAAGGCTCGGTTACATAATTTGAATTAAAGGAAAACAAATTCCTTCTTCTTTGATTCACTCCAAGCCTTGAGAGGCAATTTATCTACAACATTCCACAAGTCCATTAAATAGATAAAATAGATAATCATCCCCTCCCGGTTCTTGAGGATTTGACCTCAAATTCAATGGTTGAATATCATGGAGGATGTTACAACACTTAGGATAAAAATTCTATTAAAAATGCTTAAGCACAATCCCTAGTAGGCACAAAGACATAGTTATCCTAAAGTTGAAAAACCATTTTTACCATCCACAATGGTCTCAAATAAATTTCAAGATTAAATTGTCCATTTCAACAATTTAGGAACATACATGATAATGGCATAAGATTCATGCAAGTATAATTGAACAATTTCATTTTTTCGCTAAGCTAATAAATCAATAGTGAACCATAAATATGAAAATTACCCTTTTAAAAACAACATTTGGTTCACTCAATTTTAAATTCATCAAAAGAATAAGAGTTTAAAAATCAAGCTTAGCATAAGTTAAATCTAAATCCAAAACTTGAATTATTTCTACAATTTTCAAGCAAGCATATATGATATTAGAGAGAAAAATATATGCAAAGTATGAACATATCAAATTTTCCATGTTAAACCAAGCAATTCAAGAATAAACTCAAAGAATAGATCATTCTTTTCAAGTCAATGAGTAAATCTAAGGATATTCATAATTTATGCAAAACTACGCAAGTTAACCATAAGCTCAAAAATAAAATTTCAAACCTAGCATATGATTATATCCTTAATCCAAAATTCAATGAATAGATGCCAATTATCAACAAACAAGTAAATCCATTAATCAAAAGTTCTCTAAAATGGCATCAATAATTGTAACAACAAAATTCATTTTTCTAGTTCTTTTCATTGATTCATAATCATGTATAATAACATTTAACAATGCATCCAATAAATGTAGCTAGAACTTGAAAAATTTTGTCACAACATTTAAATCAACAAGGCAATCTTCTATCCATACAATCCAAGATATCCAAGTAATCAAAGGGTTAAAGGAGACAAACCTTGTTATTCATTACCTTGGCCGATGTTCTTGAATGGACTAGGAAGCCAAGAATTCCTACGACAAACATTCACAACAAGACAACAAAACACAAACAACAAAGGACGTAGCTATGCAAGTTTCAAATGACGAACCACAAATGATTCAATTTAGCAAAGCCAAAAACACATCAAAGAAACTAAAACAAATACACAACGACACAAGGCACAACCTAAGAAAGGTCCTAATCATTTAATCAAATAACAAAACATAACACGAGTTAATCAAATAAAACAAACTTGATACTAATTTTCAATGATATGACATTGGGTTTTGAAAACCCTCTAGAACTTTTGTGAAAATCGTCACACTATCTTACACCCTTTAAAGGCGACTGTCTCACACAACGATCTGTCGGGCCTAATGGCCAGCGCTAAACCTTGGACAATACGAACGGCCCACAGAGGAAAAGCTTTCCACCACAAATCAAACACTCAATCATAACAAGTCAATCTCAAAGAGACTAACAAGAAAATATGACATGCTTTTACTCAAAAAATTGGACCTAAAGTTTAACCTAGCCTTAAACAAAACAATCAAGTAAACACACTTGAAAGCAAACATCAAGACTAAAGGACTTGACACTAAACAAAACAGCAAAGAGAAAAACAAAAACAAAAAATTTCAATAAAAACACCCTAAATATACTACATAGAAAATTTACATAATTATCATCCAATTAACATGAAATTTTAATAGATGATAGTTAACATTACGAGTGACATGCTATCAAAATTTCAGGTTCAAATTCATTATGAGCAAATAATTATGCAAGTGTAAAACACATCAAAATTCTAAAATTTTCAAAACAGAATTTTCTAAATAACCTAGAAGTTCCTAAACAGAAAGTACACAATCCAACTCTAAATAACCTGAAATTTAACAGGGGTTAGTCCATAATATTATGAACATACTGTAAAATTTCAAATCAAAATTCATTATAAGCAAAGAATTATGCAAGTCCAAAGTAAGAACAAAAACTAGAAAAATCAGAATTTTAACTAACATCCTAGAAAAGTCCTACACAAAATATGCCAATTTAGACACCAAATTAGCACAATAAACTCTCATAAACATAAGACATCTAAAATGATTAACAAAACAAAACACATGTTAAAACACATTTGAAAAACACCAAACAACACAATAATTCAGCAAAATGTAAACTAACATGAGAATTCATTTAGCATTTCATTTCCTAATCCATTCTCTATGTAAATTAACTTTTGCCAACACAAACCTAAACAACCTAACATGTTCAAAAAAAAAAAAAAAAAAAAAAAAAAAAAAAAAAAAAAAAAAAAAAAAAAAAAAAAAAAAAAAAAAAAAAAAAAAAAAAAAAAAAAAAAAAAAAAAAAAAAAAAAAAAAAAAAAAAAAAAAAAAAAAAAAAAAAAAAAAAAAAAAAAAAAAAAAAAAAAAAAAAAAAAAAAAAAAAAAAAAAAAAAAAAAAAAAAAAAAAAAAAAAAAAAAAAAAAAAAAAAAAAAAAAAAAAAAAAAAAAAAAAAAAAAAAAAAAAAAAAAAAAAAAAAAAAAAAAAAAAAAAAAAAAAAAAAAAAAAAAAAAAAAAAAAAAAAAAAAAAAAAAAAAAAAAAAAAAAAAAAAAAAAAAAAAAAAAAAAAAAAAAAAAAAAAAAAAAAAAAAAAAAAAAAAAAAAAAAAAAAAAAAAAAAAAAAAAAAAAAAAAAAAAAAAAAAAAAAAAAAAAAAAAAAAAAAAAAAAAAAAAAAAAAAAAAAAAAAAAAAAAAAAAAAAAAAAAAAAAAAAAAAAAAAAAAAAAAAAAAAAAAAAAAAAAAAAAAAAAAAAAAAAAAAAAAAAAAAAAAAAAAAAAAAAAAAAAAAAAAAAAAAAAAAAAAAAAAAAAAAAAAAAAAAAAAAAAAAAAAAAAAAAAAAAAAAAAAAAAAAAAAAAAAAAAAAAAAAAAAAAAAAAAAAAAAAAAAAAAAAAAAAAAAAAAAAAAAAAAAAAAAAAAAAAAAAAAAAAAAAAAAAAAAAAAAAAAAAAAAAAAAAAAAAAAAAAAAAAAAAAAAAAAAAAAAAAAAAAAAAAAAAAAAAAAAAAAAAAAAAAAAAAAAAAAAAAAAAAAAAAAAAAAAAAAAAAAAAAAAAAAAAAAAAAAAAAAAAAAAAAAAAAAAAAAAAAAAAAAAAAAAAAAAAAAAAAAAAAAAAAAAAAAAAAAAAAAAAAAAAAAAAAAAAAAAAAAAAAAAAAAAAAAAAAAAAAAAAAAAAAAAAAAAAAAAAAAAAAAAAAAAAAAAAAAAAAAAAAAAAAAAAAAAAAAAAAAAAAAAAAAAAAAAAAAAAAAAAAAAAAAAAAAAAAAAAAAAAAAAAAAAAAAAAAAAAAAAAAAAAAAAAAAAAAAAAAAAAAAAAAAAAAAAAAAAAAAAAAAAAAAAAAAAAAAAAAAAAAAAAAAAAAAAAAAAAAAAAAAAAAAAAAAAAAAAAAAAAAAAAAAAAAAAAAAAAAAAAAAAAAAAAAAAAAAAAAAAAAAAAAAAAAAAAAAAAAAAAAAAAAAAAAAAAAAAAAAAAAAAAAAAAAAAAAAAAAAAAAAAAAAAAAAAAAAAAAAAAAAAAAAAAAAAAAAAAAAAAAAAAAAAAAAAAAAAAAAAAAAAAAAAAAAAAAAAAAAAAAAAAAAAAAAAAAAAAAAAAAAAAAAAAAAAAAAAAAAAAAAAAAAAAAAAAAAAAAAAAAAAAAAAAAAAAAAAAAAAAAAAAAAAAAAAAAAAAAAAAAAAAAAAAAAAAAAAAAAAAAAAAAAAAAAAAAAAAAAAAAAAAAAAAAAAAAAAAAAAAAAAAAAAAAAAAAAAAAAATAGAACATGTTTTTCAAGAAAACATTATGAAAAATTAACAGATACGGGCCCCTGGTTTAATCATGTAGAATCAGTACATGAGGTGAAGATGGAAAAATCATATCAGCTAATTGTTATAGCAATGTACTTACAAAGAATAGCAAGTTCAGGGACCACATACAAACATAACACACCAAGTGCTCTCGGTCAACATTTCGAAGAGTCTCCCAACAGAAAATACCAACTAAAAGTTACGAGGACATACTATTAAGCAACTCCAAATTTGCCAATTAAGGAGGTCTCTTGCCTTGGGAGATGGGTACAAAATTGCACAATAATGTTACAAAAAACGCATACAAACAGAGTCTAAGATATGCAAAAAACAGTAACCT
Source organism: Begonia masoniana (assembly GCA_022432975.1). Lineage (NCBI taxonomy): Eukaryota > Viridiplantae > Streptophyta > Magnoliopsida > Cucurbitales > Begoniaceae > Begonia > Begonia masoniana. Next base: position 26,555,902 of record CM039513.1, on the reverse strand, counting down.
AGAACTAAACAATAATGCAAGGTTCAAATGTTAACCTCTTAGTAATTTGAACAAGCAAACAAAACACCTAATGATTCTAACAAGATAGAGAGAACAAGACAAACATCAAAACAGCATCAGAGAAAATGCTTAAAAAAAACATAAACAAAACAGCCTAAAAACTAGACAAAAACTATCACCAATTCAATATATATGCTATCAATATGTGGCATTAAAGTTCAGCAATTTAGCATGGTGAATGACTATAAAGAGCAGCAAAGTTGCTGCAAAACCTCAGCAAAAAGACTCCTAATGCTGCAAAAACACAAACAAACTACAAAAATAGTCCTAAAGAAGAGGCTACAAAACAGCAACCAAAGATCAAGCAAATAATCCTAAACAGTGCTAAGACAGCAAAGAAGGATTACTAAAAAAAAATAGTGGATAACAACCCAAAATAGAACAGAATTGAATCACAGTTTAATCCTCTTAAACAAAGCAATTAATAGTCCCAAAATTTCAATTAAGGATGGCTCTTACCTTGTGAGATGGACACAAAAATTGCAAGGGGTTAGGAACACACAAAACAGACACTAAAACCAGAAATGAAAACAAAGGCAGAACATATGTAAGTTAAGCTTATTTTAACAAACAATTTGAGTTCAATGCATCATTTTCTAGGTTTTGTAAACTTGAAACAAAGTCAGATGTGATACAGAAAACAAAAAACTAAACAGAACTAAATTCTAAAATTTCTAAGCAGAAAAAGCATTAAACATGCTTGGACACAAAAAGGCCAACAATTAATCACACAAGGAAATAAACAAAAACAGGAAATTTGAGAACAAAAAACAGTCGTAACAAACATTCTGAATTGAAGCAGACCATGCTATCACAGTGCTCTGACAACAAGGACACTTGGGTCAAAAAACAGAAAAAAAAAAAACATAAATAGAGACAACAAACAACAAAGTTCTGAACGCAAATGACTAAACAAGAGAACACTAACAAACATGCTGCATTGGGTGAAACACAACTTGGGCATGTGACTACAAAACAGAACAGTAAATAGAAACCTGTAAGTAGACAATAGAACAGAGTAACCAACACAGAACCAGAGAAGAAACAAATAGAAAAACATTCTAAAAAAATTTTCTAAACAAAACAAGATATGACAGTAACATACTCAGGCAGAGTCACTGAAACGAAAAACCAGAGAAAAGAAAATGCTGGATCAAAAATTTGAAAACATCTAACTAGCCTAAACGAATGCAGACAGCATGCAAGTTGGGGATGCAACATGATGAACATGCAACAATTAAAACACGCAACATTGACAAAGACAACAGGAAAGAAAGAAACTAAACATGCAGACAGAAACTCTGAAACAAGGATGAAATTTCAACCCAAATTGCAACCTTGAGCACTTGAGCTTTGATACCAAATGATAGGCTACAAGCCTGCAAATGGGTTAGAAAACGCATGCAGAAGACAAGAAATAGAAACATGACAGTTCTCGAAGAACACCCCAAAGCAGACGAAAATAGGGTAGATAGAGGAGAGAAAATAGAAAATGAAACATGCTTTAAACAAAATGGGTGTGCAGGATTCTGGGCCAGAGGGGAATGAGAATTACCTGCAGAGACATCGGAGAACAGAAGGAGTCCTTGCCGGCTCTTTGGGCGAAGATTGACGCCAAAGATAGAAGCTCTGCTTCTTGAAGAAGAGGCTCCAGCGAAGGAAGAAATGGCCTTGCCATTTGATGCTTCTCCCACATAAGCAACTGACGAGGAATGTGGGATTGAGGGAACCCATGGCTGGCCCAAAAGCTATGGAGCTTGCGGGAGAAGAACTCTTCAGTTGCTGAAGAAGTTCTCAGCCGAGGGAACTTGATTTTGATCGTCTTCTCTATGTCATCCACTCTTCGACAGAGGGAGAGAAGAACGAAGCTATAAGAGCTCCTCCAAGCATCCAAGACTCAGGGGAACAATATCAATGAAGCAATCAGGCGTCGAACGCCAGCTACGCACCAGAGAACCTCTCGGGTTTCTCTTAGCAGAATAGGAAAAACTCTCTCTTTGTTTTCCAAAAATTTGTATCACTGGCTAAAATGATTACAAAGGTGGAGGGAAGCTTAAATACAAGAGAAGAAAATGGTGAAGAAGAAGGAGAGATGCGTCTGAAAATTCTGCAGGTGCTGGCAACCGGTTCGCTGGGCAGTGCACACCAAGGCCGGTTCACTTCTTTGCTCTTTGGTTTAGCTTTGATTCACCTTGGTTTAGTCCGGTTCAGCCCTTTGTTCTTCTTGGTTTAGCCGGCTCAGCCCTTGGTTCACCTTGGTTCAGCATTCCTTTTGAAGACTATTACAAACATACATTCTAAAAGGCTAAAGTTTTCCAATTAATGAGTTTTAAACAAAACTAAAGTATCCTAAATTATACAAATTAAATACAAGGCTCGGTTACATAATTTGAATTAAAGGAAAACAAATTCCTTCTTCTTTGATTCACTCCAAGCCTTGAGAGGCAATTTATCTACAACATTCCACAAGTCCATTAAATAGATAAAATAGATAATCATCCCCTCCCGGTTCTTGAGGATTTGACCTCAAATTCAATGGTTGAATATCATGGAGGATGTTACAACACTTAGGATAAAATTCTATTAAAAATGCTTAAGCACAATCCCTAGTAGGCACAAAGACATAGTTATCCTAAAGTTGAAAAACCATTTTTACCATCCACAATGGTCTCAAATAAATTTCAAGATTAAATTGTCCATTTCAACAATTTAGGAACATACATGATAATGGCATAAGATTCATGCAAGTATAATTGAACAATTTCATTTTTTCGCTAAGCTAATAAATCAATAGTGAACCATAAATATGAAAATTACCCTTTTAAAAACAACATTTGGTTCACTCAATTTTAAATTCATCAAAAGAATAAGAGTTTAAAAATCAAGCTTAGCATAAGTTAAATCTAAATCCAAAACTTGAATTATTTCTACAATTTTCAAGCAAGCATATATGATATTAGAGAGAAAAATATATGCAAAGTATGAACATATCAAATTTTCCATGTTAAACCAAGCAATTCAAGAATAAACTCAAAGAATAGATCATTCTTTTCAAGTCAATGAGTAAATCTAAGGATATTCATAATTTATGCAAAACTACGCAAGTTAACCATAAGCTCAAAAATAAAATTTCAAACCTAGCATATGATTATATCCTTAATCCAAAATTCAATGAATAGATGCCAATTATCAACAAACAAGTAAATCCATTAATCAAAAGTTCTCTAAAATGGCATCAATAATTGTAACAACAAAATTCATTTTTCTAGTTCTTTTCATTGATTCATAATCATGTATAATAACATTTAACAATGCATCCAATAAATGTAGCTAGAACTTGAAAAATTTTGTCACAACATTTAAATCAACAAGGCAATCTTCTATCCATACAATCCAAGATATCCAAGTAATCAAAGGGTTAAAGGAGACAAACCTTGTTATTCATTACCTTGGCCGATGTTCTTGAATGGACTAGGAAGCCAAGAATTCCTACGACAAACATTCACAACAAGACAACAAAACACAAACAACAAAGGACGTAGCTATGCAAGTTTCAAATGACGAACCACAAATGATTCAATTTAGCAAAGCCAAAAACACATCAAAGAAACTAAAACAAATACACAACGACACAAGGCACAACCTAAGAAAGGTCCTAATCATTTAATCAAATAACAAAACATAACACGAGTTAATCAAATAAAACAAACTTGATACTAATTTTCAATGATATGACATTGGGTTTTGAAAACCCTCTAGAACTTTTGTGAAAATCGTCACACTATCTTACACCCTTTAAAGGCGACTGTCTCACACAACGATCTGTCGGGCCTAATGGCCAGCGCTAAACCTTGGACAATACGAACGGCCCACAGAGGAAAAGCTTTCCACCACAAATCAAACACTCAATCATAACAAGTCAATCTCAAAGAGACTAACAAGAAAATATGACATGCTTTTACTCAAAAAATTGGACCTAAAGTTTAACCTAGCCTTAAACAAAACAATCAAGTAAACACACTTGAAAGCAAACATCAAGACTAAAGGACTTGACACTAAACAAAACAGCAAAGAGAAAAACAAAAACAAAAAAATTTCAATAAAAACACCCTAAATATACTACATAGAAAATTTACATAATTATCATCCAATTAACATGAAATTTTAATAGATGATAGTTAACATTACGAGTGACATGCTATCAAAATTTCAGGTTCAAATTCATTATGAGCAAATAATTATGCAAGTGTAAAACACATCAAAATTCTAAAATTTTCAAAACAGAATTTTCTAAATAACCTAGAAGTTCCTAAACAGAAAGTACACAATCCAACTCTAAATAACCTGAAATTTAACAGGGGTTAGTCCATAATATTATGAACATACTGTAAAAATTTCAAATCAAAATTCATTATAAGCAAAGAATTATGCAAGTCCAAAGTAAGAACAAAAACTAGAAAAATCAGAATTTTAACTAACATCCTAGAAAAGTCCTACACAAAATATGCCAATTTAGACACCAAATTAGCACAATAAACTCTCATAAACATAAGACATCTAAAATGATTAACAAAACAAAACACATGTTAAAACACATTTGAAAAACACCAAAACAACACAATAATTTCAGCAAAATGTAAACTAACATGAGAATTCAATTTTAGCATTTCATTTTCTAATCCATTCTCTATGTAAATTAATTTTGCCAACACAACCTAAACAACTAAACATAGTTCTAAAACATAAGTAAAACTTCAAGACAATCACCTAAACAAAACAAGAAAAAAAAAATAGAACATGTTTTTCAAGAATAACATTTTGAAAATTAAACCAATACGGGTCATGGTTAATTCATGCTTGCTTACTGAAACATGAGGTTAAGATGAAAAATTCATATCAGATAATATCTCAGTAATGGAATCCAAATAAACAGCAAATTCAAACACATACACAACACAAATAAAAATCACAACGAATAGAACATGTTTTTCAAGAAAACATTCTGAAAAATTAAACAGATACGGGCCATGGTTAATTCATGCTAGCTAATCAGTAACATGAGGTTAAGATGGAAAAATCATATCAGCTAATTGTCATAGCAATGTACTTCCAAAGAATAGCAAGTTCAGACACATACAAACATAAAACACCAAGTGCTCTCGGTCAACAGTTTCGAAGAGTCTCCCAACAGAAAATACAAACTAAAAGTTGACAGGAAAGTATCTATTAAGCAACTCCAAATTTGCCAATTAAGGAGGTCTCTTGCCTTGGGAGATGGGTACAAAATTGCACAATAAATGTTACAAAAAACGCATACAAACAGAGTCTAAGATATGCAAAAACAGTAACCTAGAACTAAACAATAATGCAAGGTTCAAATGTTAAACCTCTTAGTAATTTGAACAACAAACAAACACCTAAATGAGTTTCTAAACAAGATAAGAGAGAACAAGACAAACATCAAAAACAGCATCAGAGAAAATGCTTAAAAAAAACATAAACAAACACAGCCTAAAAACTAGACAAAAACTATCACCAATTCAATATATATGCTATCAATATGTGGCATTAAAGTTCAGCAATTTAGCATGGTGAATGACTATAAAAGAGCAGCAAAGTTGCTGCAAAAACCTCAGCAAAAAAGACTCCTAATGCTGCAAAAAACAACAAACAAACTACAAAAATAGTCCTAAAGAAGAGGCTACAAAACAGCAACCAAAGATCAAGCAAATAATCCTAAACAGTGCTAAGACAGCAAAGAAGGATTACTAAAAAAAAATAGTGGATAACAACCCAAAATAGAACAGAATTGAATCACAGTTTAATCCTCTTAAACAAAGCAATTAATAGTCCCAAAATTTTCAATTAAGGATGGCTCTTACCTTGTGAGATGGACACAAAAATTGCAAGGGGTTAGGAAAACACACAAAACAGACACTAAAACCAGAAATGAAAACAAAGGCAGAACATATGTAAGTTAAGCTTATTTTAACAAAACAATTTGAGTTCAATGCATCATTTTCTAGGTTTTGTAAACTTGAAACAAAAGTCATATGTGATACAGAAAACAAAAACTAAACAGAACTAAAATTCTAAAATTTCTAAGCAGAAAAAGCATTAAACATGCTTGGACACAAAAAGGCCAACAATTAATCAGCACAAGGAAATAAACAAAAACAGGAAATTTGAGAACAAAAACATGCTTAACAAACATTCTGAATTGAAGCAGAACACATGCTATCACATGCTGGACAACAAGACACTATGGTTCAAAAACAGAAAAAAAAAAACATAATAGAGACAACAAACAACAAAAGGTGCTGACTCAAATGACTAAACAGAGAACACTAAACAAACATGCTGATGGGTGAAACACAAATGGGCATGTGACTACAAAACAGAACAGTAAATAGAAACTGTAAGTAGACAATAGAACAGAGTAACAACACAGAACCAGAGAAGAAACAAATAGAAAAACATTCTAAAAAATTTTCTAAACAAAACAAGATATGACAGTAACATACTCAGCAGAGTCACTGAAACGAAAAACCAGAGAAAAGAAAATGCTGGATCAAAAAATTTGAAAACATCTAACTAGCCTAAACAGAATGCAGACAGCATGCAAGTTGGTGGATGCAACATGATGAACATGCAACAATTAAAACACGACAACATTGGACAAAAGACAACAGGAAAGAAAGAACATAAACATGCAGACAGAAAACTCTGAAACAGAGGATGAAATTTCAACCCAAAATTTGCAACCTTGAGCACTTGAGCTTTGATACCAAATGATAGGCTACAAGCCTGCAAATGGGGTTAGAAAACGCATGCAGAAGACAAGAAATAGAAACAATGACCAGTGCTCGAAGAACACCCCAAAGCAGACGAAAATAGGGTAGAATAGAGGAGAGAAAAATAGAAAATGAAACATGCTTTAAACGAAATGGGTGTGCGGGATTATGGGCCAGAGGGTACCGATAATTACTTGCAGAGACGTCGGAGAACAGAAGGGGTCCTTGCCGGCTCTTTGGACGAAGATTGAAGCCAAAGACAGAAGCTCTGTTTCTTGAAAAAGAGGCTCCAGTGAAAGAAGAAATGGCCTTGCCATTCGACGCTTCTCCCACTGAAGAAACCGACGGGGAATGTGGCATTGAGGGAACCCATGGTTGGCCCAGAAGCTACAGAGCTTGCTGGAGAAGAACTCTTCAGTTGCTGAAGAAGTTATCAGCCAAGGGAACTGGATTTTGATCATCTTCTCTATGTCATCCACTCTTCGATAGAGGGAGAGAAGAACGAAGCTATAAGAGCTCTTCCAAGCATCCAAGACTCAGGGGAACAATCTCGGTGAAGCCCTCAGGCGTCGAACACTGGCAATGCACCAGAGAACCTCTTGGGTTTCTCTCAGCAGAAGAGGAAAAACTCTCTCTTTGGTTTCCAAAAAATTGTATCACTGGCTAAACTGATTACAAAGGTGGAGGGAAGCTTAAATACAGGGGAAGAAAACAGTGAAGAAGGAGAGACGCGTTTGAAAATTCGTCGGGCAATGGCTAGATTGTAGCCGTTGGAGCTTCTGCAGGTGCTGGCAACCAGTTCGCTCGGCAGTGCACACCAAGGCCGGTTCACTTCTTTGCTCTTTGGTTCAACTTTGATTCACCTTGGTTCAGTCCAGTTCAGCCATTTGTTCTCCTTGGTTCAGCCAGTTCAGCCCTTGGTTCACCTTGGTTCAGCATCCCTTTTGATGACTATTACAAACATACATTCTAAAAGACTAAAGTTTGCCGACTAATGAGTTTTAAACAAAACTAAACTATCCTAAATTATACAAATTAAATACAAAGCTCGGTTATATAATTTTAATTAAAGGAAAACAAATTCCTTCTTCTTTGATTTACTCCAAGCCTTGAGAGGCAATTTACCTACAATATTCCACAAGTCCATTAGATAGATAAAATAAATACATACATTGACTTGTGCTTGACGGATCGGGACCGTAGGCATATCACCAGGGGTCATCTCCTCCCTCAAACACGGGTGGATTCAATCCGCCCAAACTCCTTAAAGAAATTCATAGGGCGGGTTTCTAGGTCCTGAATCTTGTAATCCCTTAGCAAACTCTATAGCACATCTATCAATGCTACAAAAAAATTAGTAGGCTATGACTATATGTCTGCACAATAGGTGTTACAAGAACTTAATCTCTAGGAGCACTATTAGAAAATTCAAAAAGTTTACATCGGGTGTAACGACCCACGTTCCCAACAAGATATTGTCCGCTCTGGGGATTGGGCCGCAGCCCAGTATCCTTCCCTCACGGCTTTGTTTGGCGAGAACTTCCCGGAAGGTCACCCAACCTGGAATTACTCTCGCCGAAGCACTTTTAACTTCGGAGTTCTTATGGGATCCGTTGCCAATTGTGCTCCAAAACGCATCTTGCTATGTTGGGAGGGTCTCTTTACATATGTTTTATTTCCACATACTTCCCCAAGCGATGTAGGATTGTGATGACCTACTTTTTACGACCCGTCACCTTCCGGTTCGCCCGCGCGGACGTACCGTCATCCGGGTTCCGGTTCGTGCAGCCATCGTACCATACTTACACATCCAGGTCATCACATCGGGGGCCCAACATCCTCGTTGGCCACATTTCCGGTTGGGTATAGGCTCTGATACCATTTGTAACGACCCACATTCCTAGCAAGATATTGTCCGCTCTGGGGATTTGGCCGCAGCCCAATATCCTCCCCTCACGGCTTTGTTTGGCGAGAACTTCCTGGAAGGTCACCCAACCTTGATTGCTCTCGCCGAAGCACTTTTAACTTCGGAGTGCTTATAGGATCCTTTGCCAATTGTGCTCCAAAACGTGTCTTGCTACCACATTTCCGGTTGGGTATAGGCTCTGATACCATTTGTAACGACCCACATTCCTAGCAAGATATTGTCCGCTCTGGGGATTTGGCCGCAGCCCAATATCCTCCCCTCACGGCTTTGTTTGGCGAGAACTTCCTGGAAGGTCACCCAACCTGGAATTGCTCTCGCCGAAGCACTTTTAACTTCGGAGTTCTTATAGGATCCGTTGCCAATTGTGCTCCAAAACGTGTCTTGCTATGTTGGGAGGGTCTCTTTACATATGTTTCATTTCCACATACTTCCCCAAGCGATGTGGGATTGTGATGACTCCCTTTTTACGACCCGTCACCTTCAAGTTCGCCCGCGCGGACGTACCGTCATCCGGGTTCCGGTTCGTGCAGCCATCGTACCATACTTACACATCTGGGTCATCACATTGGGTTTTAGAATATGTATTTAAGAACAATAATTGCAAGTTTGTGAGATACTGTCACACTATCTATTTTAGTGATATTCCTTTCAAAATACTAAATCTGACTGTTATACCATAGATTTTGTCATGGCCCAAAAGGGTCGAGACAAAAACGGAGATTGATTTGATCCAAATTAGGATCGAACCGCTCAACCGTCAATGAAAATTAATCAACATAGCAACGAAATACTTATTAGAGAAATAAAAATCAAGGCCTGCAAACATTTTGTTAACCCATTAGTCCAACAACGACATCTAGATACAATAACAATATAAGACCATAATATAAACTATGCAAATTAAAGGATGACATATTGAATCATACTAAAAAAGAAAATACTACTGAAGAAGTTATATCTCACCAAAAATTAACTCTCAAATAAACAAAATAGCTAAAGAAATGAAAAACACATATTAATCTTGCGTCGGTTGTGGATGGTCTCGCTAACTATGACCTTAAAGTGGATATCGTTGGGGTGAGTCAAAAAAACTTAGTAGAAATTCATATTACTACACTGTTTTAATATTATTAATGAGGGAGCATGTCACAATAAAAACTATATATAAAACTAAGGAAAAATATCACTTTGGCTAACGTCAGAAATATCTTACTATACTTAGACAACAAAAATAAAAAACTACTATAAAACAATAAAACCTCAATAAAAATGGAGTCACACATGGACTCTCGGCACATTATGCCCAAGGCATAAGGGGCAAGGCGATACTCGGTAATCGTAATAACATAATAATCACGTTTAGAGGTTCTCCCTCAAATATACAACACATTAAACTGTCTCATTACTCTAATTACAGACAACAAATATCTTCTCGACTACTCAAATATGTGTATCAAACAAAGACCCCCACTGTGGTCGATCAAAGTTGATACACTCGACCGAGTTAATCAACAATTCAAAAATATGCATTCCTAAATAAACATGACAGTGAAAATCATATATATAGTGTAAAACAGAGGTGTCTTAAGGACAAGACATGTCATATAATATAAGAACATGTCTTAAATAAGTTTTAAAAATACCATTTATGCACTGCTAAATACAATAACTAAACTTTTGCCTCAACTAGGTAAAAATTATAAAAGCCCACTATCCGAGAAGTCTAACAAACAAGTCAATTCTCCATACCTATCAATATACCATCTTCAATATCATTCTAAAACTATCATAATCATATTTGGAAGTTAGATTTTTCATTAGATGAAAGCTTTCACTGACTCAACACCAAATGGAATGATTTCGAATCTGAAAACGGATCTAAAAGTTAACAAAATTCCAACTTCTATTCCAAAGTTCCCAAATTTCTAAACAATATGATTTCTAACTGACTTTCTCTTTCGATTCCACGAAAAATTATGACTCTAATAAACCCAATTCAAAGTTCTCGCAATCAAACTCCAAATCTATAATATAATCCAAGTAAGAATTTGAGTCCTTGAGAGGAAACTTGTACAATGGTAAGGAAACGGACCTACCTTAATTCTTTGCACCGAATACATCAAAACTTTATATTTTTTAATAGAGAGAATTAATTTCTTGTTGAGATTCATCACTCTCAATGCTGTCTCAATGAAAATAGACTTGAAAAATAAGTTTTTGTTGGGTGTGTGCAAAAGTTCACCATTTAATTCAATAATGAAGGAGGAAATTACTGCTATTCACTCCAATAATACTTGGACTTCAGTTCCCTTACCTACAGGTGGTAAGGTAGTAGGCAACGAATGGATTTTTAAACTCAAATGTAATGTGGTTCGCTGAACTATTATAAGGCACGCATGGTTGCAATAGAATGCCATCAAATTGAGGTTCTTAATTACAATGAGACCTTTAGTCCCGTGGTACATCATACGGCGATCTGCATCCTGTTATAACTTTCTTTGTCTTTAAATTGGCAACTCAAATATTTAGACATCAACAATGCTTTCCACCACAGTGATCTTCAAGAGACCGTGTTTACAGATCAACCTCCATTCTTTGTCAACAGCTCTCATCCATAGTATGTGTCTCAGCTGAACAAAGCTATATACAGTCTGAAGCAATCTCCCTGCGCTTGGTATAATAAGTTGTTCACTGCTCTCATTCAATTTGGTTTTACTATCTCTCGTGTTGATTCTTCTATGTTTCTATATAGCCACCCTTTCTCCCAAATGATTATGCTAGTATACGTTGATGATATTCTTCTAATGGGCATTGATAATGTCTTAATTGATCATTTGGTTTCCTAGACGCAATTTTTCCATGAAGAACCTTGGTTATTCTGCTTTTTTCTTAGGATTGGCTCTCTCACACTAGTGATACATTGCAACTGCCAGACTAAATACAATGTTGATTTGCTTCTTCGCGCTTGAATGTCCAATTATAAACCAACCACGACTTCTTTGGTATCAAGATCTATTTCATCGGTGCACTTTGGCATGACACTATCTGATGATTCACTATATCAAAGTTTGATTGGTAAGTTTTAATATTGTACTTTAACAAGACCTGATATTACATAAGGGCTCTTGCCTGGATGATAGAAAAAGTACTAGTGGCTACTGTATCTTTCTCAGCAAAAATCTGGTTTCCTGGTTCTCCTCTAAATTGAAGGTAGTGTTTTGATCGAGTACTAAATAGGAGTACAAAAGTGTGACTTACGTTATTTTAGAACTGTGTTGGATTGATTTAAAGCCTTCTTTTTGAACTTCAGTCTGCCACTATTTCTGTGTCAACTATTCTATGTTACAATGTCAGCACAACCTACTTGTCGTCACATCCTTTTTTTCATTCAAAGGAGAAACATGTCGAGCTAGATTATCATTTCGTTCTACACAAAGTATTGTCTCGACAACAACTTGTTTATTTTATCTCGTCTGATTTACAATTAGCGGATGGTTTAACTAAGTCTCTCTCTCTCTTGTCTTTTGCTCCAATGCAAAACAAGCTATATGTGCTCTCCCACTTGAGCTTGCGGTGTACTGTTAAAGTCTCTATGCTACTGTGATACCCAACACACTGTTGATCTTCACGGATTTTCTCTCTTCCTCTGGCCATTCATGTATTGCCCAATGGCAGTGGCCGTTAACGATTTTTTCTGTGTCTTTCTTCTTCTAGAATAATCTGTATACCCTACTATAAAAAGGTTTATAAAAACATTTTGTATACTAATTCTTTGAAGAAGAATTCTCTGATCGCATCTTCTATCTAAAAACAAACTCAATCTTGATTGTATCCAAAAGTTAGAGGTTTCATTCGTCTTGAAATTGACTTATAAGATTATTACGGTAAGATTATGAAACGACATCCCACCACTAGCTAAAGTCTTGAATTAAGTGATGTTAATTGATGTAAGGCATTGATGAATATGAAATCTAGACGGTCGTCATCATAGCCCTTGCGAGTAGAGGTTCGACTAGAATAACCTGTCTAAATCTGATTTCAATTAGTGATGTCTCTTCAACATAAACCCTAATAGACTTGTTCATCATTATCGATTAAATTACTATGAACCTTAAAGTTCACAAACACTTCGCATGCCATTTGAATACCCGTTTCATCTTGTAAATACCATATTATGTAACATCATAAGAGTTTTTGGTCTTATTATAATATGTCACATCTTCAGTTAAAACCATTATGTCACTTTAGAATATAACACTAATTTGATAAGTTAGATTGTCAACGCATTTTAGTTTATTCTCAATTATTATAAATGGGTTTTAATTTTCTGGAAGTTCGAAATGGGTTTTAATTTTTAACATAATCGCTGCACGTAGGAGAGATCCTCTGAGTGGGTGTGAGATAATAGTCAAATATTGCTGCTGGATATAGTTTACTTTTGACAGTAATATCAGTAATTCTACGAAGCACCTTTTGATTCTTTTATATCTTGATAATAATTCAAGAGTATTATTCCGTGTATTCCCTTAAAAAATTTATTAAGATAATTATTAGTGTAATTAATATAATAAATTATTTGATACTTTAGTAAATTATATAAGAAAATTTTTTAAAATAATAACTCTAGCATTACTCATTATTTAAATAGTAAAAGTATACCTACCGTTTTTGTTAGAGCAAATATGACCAAAATGCAGAAGATATTAATACATAAGATTAGTTCTCTCTCTAGATACATAATCCGTGTTTTGAGATAAGATTCGAGAATAAATCCGTGCAAGTATTGTATAGTATCTTATTTACAAAAAGTGGGGGTACACAGAAACTGTACGAGAAAGAGAGATCAGTCAGAAATTGTTCAATCCTCAATCTTATATACAAGAACAGCAACTGAATCAGAAAAGGACACACTCCTCAAAGCCATGGCATTAAATGGAACGAATTAGCTGGTACTAGGGACAACAAATGAAAAACAAATGCTTCCCAGCTCAAATTATGTGTAGTTAATATTCCCTCTCAAATTACAGTTGATTCCATCAAAATGCAAAGTCCACCTGTTCAGCCATTGATACATATGGAAAGTACATAAAATTCGTCATCTCTTGCAGCCACTCCTCATCTTGTTTGATCTACAGAAGCAAACCCACCAAAATTTAGTTTAAGATGTACAGATTGATCTTGTATCTAGAGACTTGTTATGGGTACTTTTTTTCTAGAAAAATACATATTCGAGTACGTATTTGTCGTCGCAGATGCATGATATATGATTCTTACGAAAGAGAGAACAATTAGCAAAAAAAACTTCGAGTACATTTGGGACATCATCGCAGGAGTACAACTCCGGGCGGTGGTGAGTCGTCCGACTCTCATTTTTTCCGTCCACCGTTTCTTGGTCACACGCTTCACTATTTCTCGCAAATCTCCCTCGAACTCTAACTCTTCTGTCTGCTAGGGTTTTCCTGCATGCATACTGCACGTAACCGGTGAGGGTGGATTGATGGTTTTCTGAAGGGAAGAGAAAATGGAAGACGATGGAGTAGGAGGAGGAGGAGGAGGAGATTAGAAGCTTTACCTTGATGGTTTTGTTGAAATTCCTCTGGTTTCTCTTTTTCAGATATCGGACTATTCTTTCTTTCCTTTCGGCGTCTGAGTATCGGCAAACCTTCATGTTCGATTCTTCGATTATCGGGATTTGATCGCTTTGAAACACCTGAAATTTTAATGATTTATTATGAGTTATTTGTTAAGAAATATATAACATGATTTATCATTCATTTGACGAACAAGTGTGAACACAACCATGGACCGTTGTCATCTTCGATGAGTGGAACAGTAAGCATACCAGTTTTTCTCCTGCGAAGGGATATGCGGGCTTCATTTTCCGCACAAAATCACAGCAATCATCTCCGAACTGAAAAAGCTCAGGCTGGTATCCACCGTTGGAAACTGTAAAGCCGTCAATGCCATAAACTCCTCCCACGTTAAACTGAGGTACTAGCATGTCCAATTTCCCATGTTGCTGACGAGGAAAGGGCATCGGGAGCAGCGCCCCTGACAAACAATCTGACTCCGAGCGCAATGCCTGATCGAAACCACCATTTTCGAATGCAGAGATAGGCACCAAACTTTCTTCATCAGCCCGCAATGCCTCGTCCCCAACTCCTCTTGCCACCATTGCAGAAGTCTGAAACTCAGAGAAACGAGGGAAAAAGGTGTGGTCATAGCAGAATTGAGAAAAGGAAGCCATTGAAATAATCAAACAGAGAAAGCGGGGGCTCGAGGGTGATTATGAATCAGAGACATATAATGCTGAGACCTTTTAGTGCATCAATCTACATTTATAGCAACTTTCTAGTGCAGTGGCAGGGCCAGTCGATCTGGACACGTTCATTTTCTTGGGTATTTCGGGCAGCTGGCCCCATTTTTTTTTTTTTTTCTTTTTTCCGCATAACATACATTTAATAATTATACTTTTACAATTGTTGATAATTTATCATAACAGCATAGCAGAAGATGTCAGAGTTCATATCAACGTACACTCGTGGGTTGCCAAGAATATTTACTTTGATCTAAAAATAAACTAAGATGGAAAAAAAGGTAAAGAGAGAAGGCTTTGATAAAGTGATCGTGTGGATACTATTCTTCAAACAGCTAAAAGCTGCAACTTTTGAAGATCTCAAACCTAGTTGGTTTTTATAGCACGGGAATCAAACACATGGGATCGTAAGATTTTGTAAAAACAAGATATGTTCTAGACTGAAGTTGCAGAGCCTGTCTGTGAGATTTTAAATTAAGAGTTTAATTCTCTGCAACAAAGATGCCATTTTGGAGATTGAATGATTGATAGGTGTCAGTTCTGGTTAGAGAGAATAGAACAGGTTCTCATCTTCTACAAACATATCTTCTCTCCATAGATTTGCATTCTGAATCCTTTACGCTTCTTGTTTGACCAAAAACACAGCACTAGAAATCCAATTTTACGAAAATGTTTTCGGGTTTCAAACTTCTAATTTGGTCTCCTCGTACTTACACGCTAGTATTAGTCAAAAATGCAAACAACGGTTAACCGATCATCGTCTCGTTTATAGGTTGCTCATTCTTTTACCTGGTTCAGCAACCAGATGCTCCACTGGAGCCTTTCTTTCTTTCTTGTCAGCTCTGCAAAGATGTTCATGTTTTAGCAATGGTGGTGGGCATTGCATTGAAGTGAATCTACGCTGATTTTGAAGCATAATATCGTGACAGCATCTTTTACCAGACTATAAATCATATACCCTTTTTCATTGCTTTTCACTAACCTTCATTTGAATTGAAGCTCTGTCTTTCTACTTTATCTCCTTGTTGGTTTTCCTGCATGCAACTCACGTGCAGTTGCTCCCTTTCCCAAACACATGAGAGCGAGAGAGGGAGAGAGAGAGAGGGAGGGAGGAAAACAACAACCCACCAACTCAGAGTTGAGATAATGAAATCTATCAAACATAACTTGATCAATATTTCCAAATTTCATGCAGGAAAATAGAACAACTTATTTACAAAAGCACCTGCAACAATGAGGGGCAATGCAGCCTAAACAAACGGAAACCTATTTTTCTCAAAACTGTGATCGTTTCATCGTCATGATGTCGCAATTTAACAAAGAGAGTTCCAGTCAGAACAATCAAAGCAGCACCAAACAACTCCATTAACCTACAAACACGAATAAATTTCTGAAAATTAGAACTTAACAAAAAGCTTCAATCTGAACCAATAAAAACAAATGCTTTTCCCCCCGCCAAACCTCTCCGACACAACACTATGCAGTTTTTAACACTTCAAACCTTGGTTTATTGCCTGTTAATAAGGAAACATTAGACTATATCTTGAATATCTTTGTTAAAACCCCCAAAATATAAAATTCCAGCCAACATTGTAGGTTGTAGAGGAAGGCGATGCAGGAAAAGAATGGTGAAAAGTTAAGAATCCTGAACAAACCCAAAAAAGAGTAAATCCAGAGTCGAGGAAGATTCTGTGTCTTGTGGATGTTATAGGTATGAACAGAGAGTCAATTCATGTTATATGGATACATCAAATATAGCTTACATAGCCTTTAAAATTACAAATGGGAAACACATAAACACACAGAGGCGACCAGAAGGAGATTAAACATACCAATGTCAATCATCTGAAGAAGACTCTCTTAGATTTAGTGAACGTTTCGATTAACCAACCCTTGAAATGATAGAAATAAATCTTTGTTATCTGTCCCAAAAATCTCTTCTGCCTTTCTCAAAGTTTCCTGCAAGAAAACAAATACCAAGCATTAAATCTATATTGAGAACATTACCTCATTAACACTATAGCTTTACTTTGGTAGTCTGTATGTTACCTCACGAGTTTGCTTTTGAGCATTTAGTTCCTTGATATTAGCTAGGAATGCTCTGAACTGTTCATATGACAGGCGGGTCCTGTTTCATATATGCAATTCTTTTAGCCTGCAGAGCAGCAAATAAACAGATCTTTTTTCTGGGAAGCAATGAAACTAACCTGGCTAGACGAAAAAATTCCTTTCCATCGACTCGAGCAGTTCGCCCTGCACCTATTCATTGGTAAAAGATGAAATTTCATTAGAGGGAAGAATACAGAGTCTGGAATGGCAATATTATAACAAAAAACAAGAAAATTGCAGTATTCTAAATAGAATGGAAGTCAAGTTAGTTTCAAGTCAGAAACATTCTCCCCAGAGCATAAAATAATTATTAAAGTTAGTAAAGCACTTGAGATCTCTTTCAATACCAGTCATCGGACGCCCACGAGGAGGCGAGCTTGCTGCAGAGGACTGCTGGCTTGAAGGATACCAAGAAGACAGTACATTCCGTCCTTCATAGGAGATCTTTGTAGGAGATGTTGCACCAGATGCAATTTGTGGAGAAGCCATAGCATAATACCCTCCAGGGGAACCAGTTGTAGAAAAACCTTTTGGAGTTCCAGTTGGTGTCAGCCTTGGGGTGATATAAGGTGTTATCGAAAATCCTTGTCCAGTAAACCTCGATGCTGAAGAACAAATAATTACTTTTGTTGTAAGAACAAAAATATAATTACTTAGAACGCTATCAGTATGCCAACTACAATGTTTAAGCATCATAAATTATTATGTTCATACTGACTTAAAACAAATAACTTTTTCTTCCTATCTCACTTGATAATTCAGAAAAATTTTAATATTTGGGGTGATTTAGCAACCTCCTATGTACATGTAATGACGGGAAAAGATATTAGAAAATATCATCTTTGAACTAATGAAACAAGTCTAAAAACGGATGCCTGCCACACTGGTGATTTTTCAAGAGTAAAGTAAGGAGGAGAGTCTAAGTACCATCCTCATTTTTATATGCCAAGTCTGTAGATCCACTTAAGGAATGATGTGGCACAAAACCATTGGTTACCTCATCTGCAGACAGACAGAGAAATGCAGATTGACCACCAGTGTGTTGGAAACATGTCAAAATCAACCAGATGAAGACAGACAAAAATAAACATGCTGAAGCTGAGAAAAAAAATTATTTTCTGAATAGAACATGGTCAGGAAGATTGATTACCCTTATCAGGGAATGCTTTGGGAGGAGCATGATCGCAGGTCCCAATATCAACAGTCTCAGTATTCTGTAAAAAATAGTCCCACAAAAAAAAAAAAAAATAGAGAACTACGAAATAAGGATTCCTGTATTCATTGACCATGTAAACAATCAGCCGCAAATCATTCAAAATCTTACGGAGGAATTGTCATCATTCAATGACAGCATTAGTTGCCTTTTAAAAGTCTCCAACTGTCAATGAAAAAATAATCAGCAAGTTGAATAATATTAATCAAACAAACTAAAATTACAAGTGTGGTACACAAAGGTAAAGAGGTGGGTGAACAGGCTGAAATTTCAACATGCTGCTGCACAACAAGTAGAGAATGTATATTATAGACACAAAGTACATAATTAAATAAAAACTGATATATTATACATTATTGACATATACAGAGGTCAGGGCCAGTTTTCTCATACAGTTTGCGATAAAGACTGGGATACTTTCAACCACATAACAAATGAAAAGTTGGGATCATAGAAATAGACATGCATGGATGTGCAATTAAAGTAGAGCTGCAGGAAGATGATTGCTAAGAGACACTGTAAAACTTTTCAAGTTACTTATTATAGAAATGACAGTTCACCTTTGTCAAATCGCGTCCAAGTTTTTTTGCAGTCATGGCTAATGATTCCCTTTCCCTGGAAAGTCTCATCTTCATAAACGGAAAAGAAAACCAAGGAAAAAGAAAATTAAGAAAATCACATCAGTTCAATGTTCGTCAGTTAGAAATTCATAAAACTATTTTGAACTAGCCTGTCACAAAAATAACCATCTTAGTACTTCCGTTCAAGTCAACTTCGAAGAAATTTTGTTCTTTTCTTTTCCGTCAGAAGAAATTGATAAAACTAATCCAACGAGATCTTCCTACTCTACTTTACATTTATCACAATCTCATGCCAGAGATTACTTTGTTCTAGACTCTCAACCTACCCGCATAACTAAGTTGATTTTTCTTAATGGACAAAAAAACTCAATAAAAATTAACAAGTTGATAATCGAAACTACCATCTAAAAATAAGTAAAATCCCCTTTTAATGCACTACAAAGAAAAGCAACAGTAGCTCATTTCACCAAAAAACCCATTTTTTCAGGCAGCAAAACATTAAAGAGGGGAAAAAAACGTTCCTAAGAAATGAGCTGTATGGTCTTACATTCTCATCGAGTGCGATCTTCAATCGTGATTCAGCATCTTGGTTGGCATGTTCGAGGTGAGACACCTTCTCTTGGAGGTCAAATATAGCCCTATCCTTGTCACATAGTCTCTGCTTCATGATAAGCATTTCACCTTCAAGCTTGGATACGCGCGAGGCAATCGCCATGGACGTGATCTTACGGGCAAGATCGAGCTGATCGTAAGGATCCGTAGGAATCACCGCCAAGATTTCGTCGGGTAAACTAAAATCCGGACTACCACTCCTGAAGCTGCTGGGCGACATGGCTGATCTACCCTTTTCTCCCTCTATCTGGAAAGAGAAAATCCCCCTTCCTCTCGGCAACTCCAGAACCAGAGACAGAGATGGTAGGCGAAGAAGATGAATTGGGTAAGCGGGTTGTATAGTTTCGGACAAACCAAATTTAAAAAATGAAAAATTTGGAGTATTTAAGGTGGCAAGAGGGAGAAAGGAAACACGACTGCTTTTGCGGGTGGGTTTTGTCTGTCTCCGGAGTTTGAATTTCGTGGGGCTTTCCCTCCAAAGCCCACAATTTTCAATCTTCATTTAGTTTTTATAATCAAATAATTAATTTTAACCTTATACTACTGTCATGATCCGGGAGAGGGCCTAACAGAAATGCTAGGTTAAACGATCAACCTCGGAGAGGTCCACCGTCTAACCTAAGGCTGAGTGCGGAAGTTTTAATACTGATCCAAAACTTCCTCGAAGAAACAATGATGAGAATACAAACAATACTAGTCTTCTTTCCTTTACCTGTAGAGGGGAGTCGTTGGGGTGAGTGACAAACTCAGTATGGGATGTTATACCTACCACTCAAAGATGCATGCTGCATCAAATCAATGCACGTTTTAAAAAAACTAAAACTAGTTTCAATGTTATTCATTTCTCTTCTCATTATTCATTTTA
The DNA here is from genome assembly GCA_022432975.1 of Begonia masoniana. Classification (NCBI taxonomy): domain Eukaryota; kingdom Viridiplantae; phylum Streptophyta; class Magnoliopsida; order Cucurbitales; family Begoniaceae; genus Begonia; species Begonia masoniana. The sequence goes on along the minus strand of CM039513.1, from coordinate 26,535,425 downwards.
AAACGATTGATGGGACTAACAATAAAATAAGTATATGTAGTAAACATAGGCCCACATCAACAATGCTATGATAAAATATATATCCAGGTGTACAGTGAAAAGGGAGGTGACTCATGGATCCTCCGAACCACACCAGCACAGAAAGGCCGCGATAACACCAAGTAGGGCCTCATAGGGAGAAGAGAAAAGGTCAACCATCAGGAGGAACGAACCACTCAGCTCTGGGCCATCAAGACACTACGCTAAGGCACACCAGGAGGGACGAACCACTCAACCTTGGGCCCAAGGGAACCACACAGTGGACTGATCAACCACCAGGAGGGACGAACCACTTAACCCCTGATGCACCACACATTCCACCTATTATCAGGGGGCGTACTCTATATTCCGCCATTCGTGGGGCGTACCACACATTCCACCTATTATCAGGGGGCGTACTCTATATTCCGCCATTCGTGGGGCGTACCACACATTCCACCTATTATCAGGGGGCGTACTCTATATTCCGCCATTCGTGGGGCGTACCACACATTCCACCTATTATCAGGGGGCGTACTCTATATTCCGCCATTCGTGGGGCGTACCACACATTCCACCTATTATCAGGGGGCGTACTCTATATTCCGCCATTCGTGGGGCGTACCACACATTCCACCTATTATCAGGGGGCGTACTCTATATTCCGCCATTCGTGGGGCGTACCACACATTCCACCTATTATCAGGGGGCGTACTCTATATTCCGCCATTCGTGGGGCGTACCACACATTCCACCTATTATCAGGGGGCGTACTCTATATTCCGCCATTCGTGGGGCGTACCACACATTCCACCTATTATCAGGGGGCGTACTCTATATTCCGCCATTCGTGGGGCGTACCACACATTCCACCTATTATCAGGGGGCGTACTCTATATTCCGCCATTCGTGGGGCGTACCACACATTCCACCTATTATCAGGGGGCGTACTCTATATTCCGCCATTCGTGGGGCGTACCACACATTCCACCTATTATCAGGGGGCGTACTCTATATTCCGCCATTCGTGGGGCGTACCACACATTCCACCTATTATCAGGGGGCGTACTCTATATTCCGCCATTCGTGGGGCGTACCACACATTCCACCTATTATCAGGGGGCGTACTCTATATTCCGCCATTCGTGGGGCGTACCACACATTCCACCTATTATCAGGGGGCGTACTCTATATTCCGCCATTCGTGGGGCGTACCACACATTCCACCTATTATCAGGGGGCGTACTCTATATTCCGCCATTCGTGGGGCGTACCGCACATTCCACCTATTATCAGGGGGCGTACTCTATATTCCGCCATTCGTGGGGCGTACCACACATTCCACCTATTATAAGGGGACGTACCCTATCCAAACAAATGTGAGAAGTACCACAGCAACTAGGCAAAACTCCTTGATACTCTTAGCGAATGGGCCCAGCTAAGAGTGCCAAACGGTTATCTCCAGTATCAAACTCTAACTGGCACAGCAGAAAACCAATGCATGAATAAAATCAAATGCATATACAAAACCATCTGCATGCCAAACATGATATATCTCATGAAAATCTCAAATACAGCCCGTCGGCAAGGGCGAGTAAAACATGGCATATAAAATCCACTAGGCAGTATGAATCAGTCAAAAAGTATACGTGCCACAATATGTAAAATGATCATGCCAGTAAAATGCCGACGTCAATACTAGTGGTATCCCACCAAAAATAATATACGTGCGAGCAATGCTAGGTACAACGCAATAAGTACAATAACCCATACCCTTATGATGAGTCCTCCTATCCTCAGTAAACCGTGGCTCCTTGGGAATTGATTCGAAATCAGCAAAATCCTCAGAATCTGAGAATCAAAACAAATGAGGAAACCCGTTAAGGTCTAATTGGGCTTAGAAAAAATATAAAATGCAAACTGGGGCGAAAACGGGCCCAAACGGCTCGAGTTAACTTTTGGTTAAAAGTCAACGCAAGTCAAAGTCAACGATCAATGATCAAAGTCAATGGTTAAAGTCAACAGTTGATTGTGACTGTCCGGACTGGTTCGGGCCAGGTCGGACCGATTCAGGTCCAAACCGGTTCAAGTCGGCCAGGTTCGGGTCGACTCTAATTCGGTTCGGGTCTGGTTCGGATTGGGCCGATTCGGGTCGGATCTAACCGAACTGGTTCGGGTTAGTCTGGGTTGGATCGGTTCGGATCCGGACTAACCCATCCCAGCTGATTCGGGTCAGATTCGAATTGGGCTAGGACTGACCCAACCTAGGCCCAACTTGGCCTTGGGCCCGAGTCAACTCGGCCCAGTGCCCGAGTTGACTCAGCCCACAGTCGAGTTGACTTGACCGTCGATAGCCGAGCGCCGACGACATGCCAGCGACACTCCAGCGACCTCACAGTGCCGAAAAACCACGTTTTCTAACCTGTTTTCCGCCAAAATTCCTTTCCAACATGATTTTTATCTTTTTTCCAGCCTAATCCTGCCAAAAACACCGCAGATCTAACAAAACCTAAAAACCCGAAACTTCTCAGGCAAAAATCGGGAGATAGAGGGCTTACCTTCAAAAATGCCCTTTGCCAACGTTGATCTACGCTTCGTGACGAACGTTTTGACACCAAGATCGCACCAAAAGTAGGTCGTTCCAGTGTCAGCAATTCTCTCCCTCGCATCGGCTCTCTCTTACTCTCTCGGGTGTTCTGTCGACAGAATGAAACGATAAGGTTTCATTCTGAAACCTTATCTTTTCATTAAAAAAATTTATTTTACTTATTATTTTATTTATTTTATTTTAATTAATTTTTTTATTTAATTTATAATAAATTCATTTAACGTTCAGTTTCTCGGTATCAATTATTATCGAATAATATTCTTAAATTTTTTCGTACGGGTCACACATGACAAAAAATTCGTACGTTACTACTTTTCAAAAATTATCGAAATTGGGCCAACATTTACACTTAAAATTCGCGAAAAATTTATTTAAATTTTACAGTCATTAAAATTTGGCAGATTTTACATATTTTCCCCCTTTTTATGAATTTCGTCCCCAAAATTTGCCTTAACTACACATCATAGAAAAGGTCGGGGTACCTCTCCGCCATCTCGGACTCCAGCTCCCATGTAGCTTCTTTGTCTGTGTGGTTCCTCCACCGCACCAAAACATACGGAGCCTCCCGAAGATGAAAGCGCCGAAGCTTGCATCCCAAAATCTCTTACGGCTCTTCGTTGTACGTCGTGTCAGCCTGGACTGGTACCTCATCCCACGAAACATTGTGAGACGGATCAGGAATGTACTTCCTCAGTTGGGATATATGGAAAACATTGTGCACATGCCCCAACTGAGGAGGTAAATCCAGCCAGTAAGCCACCACTCCAATCCTCTCAACAATCTGGAATGGGCCAATGTACTGCAAGGCTAGCTTTCTCTTCACCCCAAACCTGCTAACACCACGAGTTGGATGAACCTTCACAAAGACAAAGTTCCCAGAACCTTTCACGAATCTGGTGGATCTTCTTGGTAGTCTCTCTGATGAAATCAGGCCTAAGCATAAGTCGTTCTTCTTTTTCAGCCCAACACAAAAGAGAACGACATGGCCGGCCGTGCAATGCCTCAAACGGAGAAACCCTGATGCTGGTCTGGAAGCGGTTATTATAGACAAATTCCACTAGTGGCAGGTGCTTGATCCAGCTGCCACCAAAATCCAGAATACACGACCTCAGCATATCTTCTAAGATCTGAATGGTCCTCTCGGACTGCCCATCTGTTTGGGGATGATGTGCAGTACTAGACTGGGTCTTCGTACCGAGCTCTTTCTGCAATCCTCTCCACAAATCCGAGGTGAAACGAGAATCACAGTAAGACACAATGCTCAAAGGTACTCCAGGAAGACGAATAATGTTCTGCACATATAATCGACTGAGCTTGGCAACAGAAAAAGTCATCCGAATGGGGATGAAATGTGCCAACTTCGTCAGTCGATCAACAATAACCCAGATAGAATCCAATCTCTGAGGAGTTCTGGGAAGATGAGTAACAAAGTCCATGGTAACCTCCTCCTACTTCCATTTTGGAATCGGTAATGGCTGGAGCAACCCTGCTGGCTGCTGGTGCTCAGCCTTGACTCTTTGACAGGTCATACATCTGGCAACAAATTCTGCTACCTCTCTTTTCATGTCGACCCACCAATACTGACGCTTCAGATCCTGATACATTTTTGTACTGTCGGGGTGAATAGCAAAACTAGATCTGTGAGCTTCATCCAAAATGGCTTGCCTCAAGTTGGCGATGTTGGGAACTGCTACCTTACCATGGTAGAACAGATCACCATCAGCGTTCATTGACCAACCCTCAAGCTGTTCCCTATTCTGAAGCTGTCCTACCCTGAATACCAGCTCCTCATCTTGCCGCTGCAGCTGCTTCACCCTTGTGAGCATCGAAGGTGTAGCCGCTACATGGTAGACATAAGCCTGGCTCCCAGTATCATGGTAATGTAACTGAAAATCTCCGATCGTCAAATACTTCTTCCACTCATCCAGAATCATGCAGGATATGGAAGCTCGAGGATACCGACTCAATGCATCAGCAATTGCATTAGCCTTGTCCGGATGGTATTCCAGACTAAAATCATAATCCTTATTTTTTTGTAGGAGAAAGTATTAAATATGAAGGAGGAAGTCGAATCTCTTCTTATATTTTTTTGTATTTATTTTATGTATTAATTTTTCTATTTATAATATATTTTAATAGACTATTTTCTTGTTGTATTCTTTTTTGCAATAATACTATATTATTATTATACTTTTTGTCTTTCTTTTATGTTTGTGAAGAAAATAAATTTCTTGAAATTTTGAATTTAGAAGTGTATCCTTACAAAACAAAAACATAAGAATATTGAAATTGAAAACCAAAAAAATTATTTGCATCTTTGTTTTGTAGTTTATAAAACTATACATTCTATGGTTGAATCATAAAAATTGACTTTCATTTCAACACTATTCCAATCCTTTAAATACTCCATTCATCTAAGCTGCCTCAAGTTGAGATCCTTCTGAGTGAACAAGTACTTTAGACTCTTGTGATCAGAGAAAACCTGGAAGCATGGTCAGATATAAATAACTCTGCCATATCTTCAACGTAAAAACGATGGCGGCGAGCTCTAGGTCGTGGGTAGGATAGTTCTGCTCATGGGGCTTCAACTGCCAAGAGGCAGAAGCCACTACCTTACCCTACTGCATCAATACACATCCCAAACCAACCCCGAAGGCGTCGGTATACACAGCATAGGGAAGGTTCCCATTGGGAACTGTCAGAATAGGAGCACTAGTTAACCTGAGCTTTAACTCATCAACTGCATTCTGACAGTCCTCACCCAATCAAATCGCACATTCTTGCGGGTAAACTTAGCTAGTGGCGCGACAATAGAAGAGAAATTCTGTACAAAGTGTCGATAATATCCTGCTAAACCAAGAAAGCTACGAACCTCGGAGACATTCTTGGGTGGTTGCCAGTCCACTACCGCCTCAATCTTCGCAGGATCAACAAAAATACCATCCCGTGAAACGATATGGCCCAAGAACTTCACCTCAGAAGCCCAGAAATTACATTTGTTGCGCTTAGCATATAACTGGTGTTCCCTCAAGGTTTGCAGGACAATGCGGAGATGCTCACAATGTTCACGGTGAGTCTTCGAATAAATTAGGATGTCATCAATGAAGACTACCACAAACCGATCCAGATACGGCCGAAAGATCCTGTTCATAAGATCCATAAACACTGCTGGGGCGTTAGTAAGCCCGAACGGTAGGACCAAAAACTATAAATTCTCATATCTAGTCCGGAAAGTAGTCTTGGGTATATCTTCTTCCCGAATCTTCACCTGATGATATCCTATCCTCAAATCAATCTTCGAAAAATACCGTGAACCATCAAGCTGATCGAAGAGGTCGTCAATACGTGGAAGCGGGTACTTGTTCTTAACAGTAACTCTATTCAGCCTCCGATAATTAACACACAACCTCAATGATCCATCCCCCTTCTTAGCAAATAAGACGGGAGAGCCCCAGGGCGACATACTCTCCCAGATGAACACTCTACTTTGCAGATCATCTAACTGTTTACACAGCTCAACTAACTCGGCAGGTGCCATCCTGTAGGCAAGAATAGAAACTAGAGTAGTGTTAGTATTTAGGCAGCAAAAACGCTTGATATTGATGGTGGAATGATGAGGAGAAAACAACAAAACGTTAGTAGAAAAACAGCAAGAAAACCGAGCCAAAAACAGTGAAAAAAAAAAGAAAAAAATAGAGGAACTGGACGTGAAGAATTGAGATGTAAGAAACGGTTCTGTGATGTGGGTGATGTTCAGAAGGGTGCGAAAAAAATGGAGAATGAATGTAGGCTCCAAAGCTCGTCCGAAGAACCAACGTTATGGTTCTCGGCAAAACTTTTCCGATGGAAAGAGTTCGACAATGGAGGATGGTTTAAACCCACGTTCTCCTCCTTTGCTTCACTTAGAAGAAGGAGAGAAGAATGGGGCATAGCTCACAAGGAATCTCGACCTTGAGAACTAAGGAGGCTCAACTCCTCACGGTTGCTAACAACCGAAGCAACTCACCATCGGCCAGTATAAAACCACTCGGGTTTTGGACAAGCTTCTAGCTTCAAATTCGGATTCTATACATTTTTTCTAACCCTTTTACAGAGCTCGAAGGATGCTTAAATACACAAGGGAAATCGACAGAAGGAGGAGGAGAAAAAAAGATTCAGAATAGCCATTGGCAACGGCTAGAAAAATAGCCGTTGTAGTCAGCCGGCCATGAGAGCGATCCAGTAGCTCCTGCGCGTGCAACTCCGGTTCAGCCGGTCCATCCCGGTTCAGGTGCTTGATTTGTGGCAACCTTCATGTTACTGTTGTCACGACCCTAATACTGTACCCGATTTTTTTTTTTTTTATACTTTAATTAAACTCTAAGCAGAAACTAAACCGACATCGAAATCAGAACCGAAATCGGAATTGAATTAACTTTTAAAACATTAAAAACCATTTAATTAAAACTTAATTTAATTAAATTAAAAACAATTAAATAATAAGTAAAAAAAATAGGGAGGCGATTATTCGCCCATAAGTGGGGCGAATAATCGCCCCCATAGGCGATTGCAACAGGCGAGTAATCGCCTGTTGCATCGCTGTGGCGATTGCAACAGGCGAGTAATCGCCTGTTGCATCGCTGTGGCGATTGCTCGCCACAGTTTATGGCGAGCAATCGCCACTTCCTCTGGAATTTTTCCAGAGGAAGTCGATTCAATCGCCAGGCTTGGCGACCATTCGCCAAGCCCTCAGCCCTTTCTTCCAATCCTTCGTTCCTTCCCTTCAAATTTCTCCAACACATAACTACAAAACCCAATACGATTCATCAACACAATAATATCAACGAATTAAACAACCTAAACATACGTTAAACTTTCGTAAAAACGAACTGCATGGATACGTTTAAAAGTTGTCTAATCCTCCTGTTTCAAATTGCAAGCAGTTCCAGTAAAAACTATCAAAACACAAAATATAAACAGATTTTCAAAAAAACGTTTAAAACATCAAACATAAACCTAACATCTAGCCAGATCCAATATCCTAATCTGTTCATCTATACATTCGTTAAATCCCCAAAAATACTTACGCAGACATCCCCACGGGTCAAAACGCGCCGACTACTCAGCACACTCCCACGGGCCATTTTCCGTCAACTGCATCAGACTTCGGGAGGAGGAACATCGTCCTCACCTGGCTCGATGTCACCTAAAACGTCACCTACACCATACAGACACGCTATGAGCTAACGGACTCAGTAAATTCTACGTAAATGCAGATGCATGCAGTGCATATGGAGTTCAGAAATCATGCATAACAGAGCGTCGCAGACAGTATATCACCGAGATCTCATCCCCCTAACCGAAGGGGGGGCCCATCCAGTGGTCGGACTACCCCGTGCGGTTAGAGGAGGGGGGTACATGCTTACAACACGTACAGCCGTGCCTGAGCCCCACCTCGCGTGACCGGATAACAGATTACGTTCATTAATTACAGTACATGAAATGCGGTATTGGCCAGACCCTCAATCGGTCCGCACAATAAATCTGAGCCCCCAATTTCTGGGCCACATCGGTTTTCAGAAAACATGGTGCAGTGCAGAAATTCGTTTTCATGCCAAGTTAAAATATACGTGATGCATGAACAGTTCAATAAAGCTATAAACAAACAATCATATGTACCATCAGGACAGTAAAAGAAATAACCTACTAAACGTCTAAAGCTATCTACCCAACTAAAACAACTTTAAACGAACAATCCTTTAAGATCCTCGACGCGACATCGAAGTACGGTGTAGGCCAATCGGCCAGATTAAGTCACGAGAACTTACCTTGAGCGCGCGAAATCTCAAGCTTCGTCCACGGGAGTAGTGTGTCTGAAGCAAAACACGATATTTGTCGTTAAAACCAATTTAAGCTATTGACGTCCAAATTACAAATCTTAACTAAAGAATTTTTCCTAAATTCTTAACTTAGCTAATTGAAGCGTTTATAACGTCAATTAATGCTTGATAATCCAAAACCTCAATTAACGAGTTTTTCCTTAAAAACCCGAAAATCTACAAATTTTAACTTTTTCACCAATTGATTTAATATCGTCCAATACGTTCAATATATACTTAATCACGGCTAACCTATTAATTACGAACCCTAAATCTCGATTTCTAATAAAACCCTAACTTTAAAACGATCCGAGAATTGAAAACTAACGCTATAGAATCATAGATCCATACCTAGGATTGCGATTGGAGGAGAAATCATGAAGAACGGAGGAGAAACAGAGGAGAACGGAGGTTGGATCGTTGAGCGGCCGTGAGGAATCACCCAAAATGCTCTCTGGCGATCGTGAGAAACAGGGAAGAAGAGAGAAAGTGAGGGAGAAAGAAAAGTTAAGTTGTTTTATAAATTTGATTTGGCAAATTAGGTTTTAAAATCGGTTCTGTAGACTGCTCGACTGCACAGCCACTACGCGGACATCCTTCATCAACTGTAAGTCTGTTTATAGTTTTATTTGATTTTGTTTCTTAGGATTATCCGTTTAATTTATTTTAGGCTTTATACACTATGACTCAAGGAAGAGATCCTAGAGATGACGCACTAGATCGATTTACCGAGCTAATAGATCGCCAGTCTCAGCATATGGACCGGCAAGCGCAACAGATTACGGACTTGGTGAATCGGGAGAACCAGAGAGCCCACGATTTGATAGTTCCCAATAATCAGGGCATGCAGAAGTTTCAGGGCCTACGGCCTCCAGTGTTTGATGGTCGATCATCGGATCCTACTGTTGCGGAGGAATGGATCCGGGTTATGGAGGATATGTTAGCTTATGCAGAGGTAGGGAACGGGAGCAAGGTGGCTTATGCTACCTTTCACTTAGCGATGGATGCCCGTTTTTGGTGGGATTCGATCAAGGTGACGACGGATGTATCTATTATGACGTGGGAGCGGTTTAAGACCGTGTTCTTTGACAAGTATTTCAGCCGCACAGTGAGAGTGGCCAAGAGGAACGAGTTTATGCAGCTGAAACAGACTGGTTCGGTTGCTGATTATATTCGGAGGTTCGAGGCATTATCCCGATTTGCACCTCGTCTTGTTAGCGATAATGAGGAGAACGTGCACCAGTTTATGGAGGGACTTAATCCGGAGATCCGGATGCACGTGGTTGTCTCAGGTATTATTGATGTACCCTTTTCTGACATCACAGTTAGAGCTCTAGACATCGAGGCTGCCAGAGCCACTTGTGTTAGACCGAGGGAGCCAGCGAAGGGCTTCTTCAGAGAGATCCGTCCTCAGTCACAGAACCGAGGTGAGCAGCCTAGAGCGCAGCCCCAGCAGCAGCCGAGGGGTGTGAAGAGACCTCTTGAGGGGGGTAATGATCGGGGTAAAGGGAAGCAAGTACAGGGGACTTCTCAGATACCGTGGTGCCCCGTATGCCAAAGGGAACACAGTGGTGAGTGTCGTGTTGGCACTAACCGATGTTTTAGATGTGGGGAACTTGGCCATTACGTCAGAGATTGCCCGAAACCTGGCCGAGACCAGTTAGGTGGAGATCAGAGGAGAGTGACCCCGAGGATCTTCGCATTTATAGAGCCAGCCGATGTTGATGACGATGATCAGCCTGCTGTGATGGCAGGTACTATTCTGATTATGGGTACAACTGTATTTACTTTGATGGATACAGGAGCTACGCACTTTTTTATATCGATTGCTTGCATGTCTAGACTGAGATTAGTGCCAGAGTTAGCAGAGTGCGAATATAGTGTGATGTTGCCCTCAGGAGAGCGTATGCAGTCACGTCGGATTGTGCAAGGCAATATTATCTCGGTTGGAGGCAATACCCTCTATGCTCGCCTTATTGTTATGGGCATAGAACACTATGATCTGATCTTAGGGATGGACTGGCTAGCACAGCACTTCGCCACCATCAATTGTCGATCCGGGATGGTGACCTTCCGACCCCCGGGTAAAGCCGAGTTTTCTTATCAGGCGATGAACAGATTGAGTAGCTCGCCTATTTCTTATTCCATGATGGTCAACGAGCAGTTTAAAGGTGCGTGCTCTATTTATTTTGCCTCTGTATTTGATTGTCAGTTGCTCAGCGGAGAAAAGCCGAGCGACATTCCTATCGTCAGAGAGTTCTCTGGTATTTTCCTTGATGATCTTCCCGTGTTACCCCCAGACCGGGAGATCGAGTTCACTATTGATGTCTATCCAAACTCCGCGCCGAGGTTTAAGAACCCGTATCGGTTGGCACCAGCTGAGTTGAGGGAGTTGAGGACTCAGCTTGACGATTTGTTAGAGAAGGGATTTATTCGACCCAGTGTATCGCCTTGGGGTGCGCCCGTTCTGTTTGTTAAGAAGAAAGACGGGACCCTCAGGATGTGCATTGATTACAGAGAGTTGAATAAATTGACGGTGAAGAATAAATATCCGTTGCCTCAGATTGACGACTTGTTTGATCAGCTACAAGGTGCCCGAGTGTTTTCCAGGATTGACCTACGCTCGGGTTATTATCAGCTGAAGGTCCGGAGGGATGATATACCGAAGACGGCATTTCGAACGAGGTATGGGCATTATGAGTTCCTTGTTATGTCTTTCGGACTTACTAGTGCCCCTGCAGCGTTCATGGACTTGATGAACCGTGTCTTCAAGGAGTATCTGGATGAGTTCGTGGTGGTTTTCATCGACGACATCTTGATTTACTCTAAGACGAAGGAAGAGCACGAGGAGCATCTGAGGATCGTTTTACAGATTCTGAGTCAACGCCAGCTGTATCCAAAGTTTTCGAAGTGCGAGTTTTGGCTTGACAGAGTGAGCTTCCTTGGCCATATTATATCACAGGACGGAGTTTCTGTGGATCCGAGCAAGATTCAGGTGGTTAGAGATTGGCCACAGCCGAAGAACGTACGTGAGGTGCGTGGATTTCTCGGATTGGCCCTTTATTATCGAAAGTTTATAGAGGGATTCTCGAAGATCGCACTTCCTCTTACACGATTGACTCGGAAGAACGAGAAGTTTGTATGGTCGGCTGCTTGTAGAGATAGTTTTATGGAGTTAAAGCAGAGATTGACCACCGCTCCAGTACTGGCGTTACCTGTTGAAGGTGTCAGATACAGTATTTATTGTGATGCATCTGGAGTGGGACTCGGTTGTGTATTGATGCAGGAGGGGAGAGTTATTGCATATGCTTCTCGGCAGTTGAAGTCGTACGAGCAGAATTACCCTACGCACGACCTTGAGTTAGCAGCTGTGGTCTTCGCACTGAAGATATGGAGACATTATTTATATGGGCAGCAGTGCGAGATATTTTCTGACCACAAGAGCCTGAAGTACTTATTTACGCAGAAGGAGCTGAATATGCGACAGAGACGATGGCTGGAGTTCGTCAAAGATTATGATTTTGATATCAAGTACCATCCGGGGAAGGCGAACAAGGTAGCTGATGCTTTGAGTAGAGTGCCTTCTGCGAGTCAGCCTTCACTAGCAGCGATGTCAGTTACGCTGCGGTCTGAGATTGAGAGATTCGATGTGGAGATAGTGGCTGAGTTGTCCGGTATGCTCGCCAACATTTCTCTCAGGCCGACTATTCTTGATCGTATACGTGAGGCTCAGCAGAGTGATTCAGAGTGTATGGAGCTTCGATCCAGCATGACATTGGGAGACTCGTCAGATTTCCATTTATCAGATGATGGTATTCTGAGGTACAGGCATAGGTGGTACGTGCCTAACGACGAGGGCCTGAAGAAGGAGATTTTGGCCGAGGCACATTCTTCAGCATATTCTATGCACCCGGGGAGTACTAAGATGTACCGGGATTTGAAACAGCACTTCTGGTGGCCGAACATGAAGAGGGAGGTTGCCAAGTACGTTGAGACCTGTTTAGTATGCCAACAGGTGAAGGCAGAGCACCAGAGACCGGCCGGAACGTTATTGCCACTGCCTGTAACACCCGACATTTCGGCCAGGTGATTTTCTGACCATTTTCATTGTCACCCTCTTATTTAACCTTTATGATTTAAAATTTAATGTTAAGACAAATTATTACAAGTTAAGTAAAACTAGGTTGGGTGGCAGTTTTGTAAATTAAAATCGATGGATTTAGTATAAATAGGAAATAGAAACCTTAAATCTCATTTATTGCCACTGTAGCCGACATTCCCTCTCGGCGATTTCTTCTCTTCCAAGTTCTTGCTCTCGGCTACCAGAACTTTCCTCTGCCGACGACCGGTTTCGAGCTTGCTTTTCTCTGCAAATCCACACCCGAGGTATGAAATGGACAATGTAGTCATTCATTAGTAAATAGAGCTCTGTTTTCAGCTCGGCACTGAGTTCGGATTTTTAGCAGTGGCCGAGCAGGTTGTGATTTTCTTAATCTGAGAGTAGAAATGTCATCCCGAATCGATTCTGAGTATTTAAGTAACCAACTCGGATTTAATCAATGGTAAAACCTGTCCACCTAGTTTCGGATTTCAGACTGCAGCGTGTCAAACAGAGGAATCGGAATGACTTTAGCTATTAGATCCTAGGATGGTTTATGATTAGGACTACTAGGACTTTGTTTTAACTACTGTAATGTACATGTTTTAGGTGAAGAAGTTAAAGAAAGGAAGTTCGGATTGCTAAGGAATCCAGGTAAGTGAATGTGTTAAGATTTCCGGCCACTAGGGCCCTACACCGCAAGGGTATTAGGAAATCACTGAAATGTTAACTTGTTGACTATGATTTGTTATTTCCACGACATGAAGAAGTTGTGTAAGTAAATGTAAAGTTACAGGATGTTCTACTTGTCCTTATGGTATGACTTTTCTCTGTGAACCTCATGTCTATGCATTATGCCCACGTTTATGATTAAGTAGAGAACATGAAAAGTAAATGTAACCATAATTAAGTGCAGAACGGGGAAAAGACTATGCTATGTATGACTCGCAAATTCTCCCATTGGTGGAGGCCGAGTAATGATATGTATGACTCGCGAAATCTCCCACTGGTGGAGGCCGAGTAATGATATGTATGGCTCGCGAATTTTCCCACTGGGGAGGCCGAGTGATGTATCATGGTTGCCGCGATAGGCAAATGATTATGCATGACTGCCGCGATAGGCAAATGACTATGTACCCCTGTCTTCCTCCCTCGTTCCCTGCCTTAATACATGTTATGTAAATGATAAAGATGAACATGAATGAAGAATGGTTTACGAATTATGTCTCTTTAAATTGTATATTCATGTATATCTGTCAGCATGCATTCCTTACTAAGCATTAGGCTTATAGTTAAACCTTATGGTGTAGGTGAAGAAGGTTCAGGTGAGGATGTTATGTGCAAAGAGGACGCTTAAGGCTGGTTGCTGGAGGATGCTCAAGGTGACAGTGCGGGGCTGGAGAGGCGATTTATGACCCCTGGTTTAAACTCTCATGTTACAGTAAGTTAAAGGATATGGTAGATTAAGTAGGATGAGATTATTTTAAAACGTTGAGTTTGAAACCGTCTAGTGGAACACTGAGTCAGGGAATGGTTATATAGATTTATGAATGATCTGTTGCTTAAGTCTTCAGCTATATGCATTTGGACGAGTTGTGTTTTCTTCCAGTTGAAAGGAGTCCTTTGATGTTTTAGTGTTCTCTACCGTAAGACGGAAGCTGGATGAGGCAATCTTCCGGCTGACATCATCGGCAAATGCCGAATGTTAGAGTTTGATGGTTTAGTCTTCCGGCTGACGTCATCGGCAGATGCCGAAGGATAATTGTTTGATGGTTTAGTCTTCCGGATGACGTCACCGGAAGATGAAGAAAATGTGTTTTGTCGATTAGCGACCGGATGATGTTTTAATTTAGCACGTGAGACCCACGTGTTCACCGGAAGATGAAAAATGTGTTTTGTCGATTAGCGACCGGATGATGTTTTAATTTAGCACGCGAGACTCACGTGTTCACCGGAAGATGAAGAAAATGTGTTTTGTCGATTAGCGACCGGATGATGTTTTAATTTAGCACGTGAGACCCACGTGTTCACCGGAAGATGAAGAAAATGTGTTTTGTCGATTAGCGACCGGATGATGATGTTTTAATTTAGCACGCGAGACCCACGTGTCCACCGGAAGATGTCTCCTTTTAGGTGACGTTAAGCGAGTCACGCGTAATGCACGTGATGACCGGACGACTAAATTTCTGAGGGCTGTCAACGCATGCAACCCATGCAAACCCGAGTGGTATTATGTTAAGAGAATTGAGGATACCTCCTCTTTTCCCGGAATTGTCAAGAAACCAATGACCGAGTCTAGTCGCTCGACTCTGTGAAAGTTTGAGCCGACGAGGCGTGGGAAGTCGGGCACGAGAGGGTTCGTTTTCCTTAATGGTTCTGCGTCTCTATTACCAGTTTAAAAAAAATATATATGTATAATGTGGAAGTTTGTTGTGAGATAGTAAGTGAATGTAATAATAGTAAAAGTCAGGCAAACGGTTAATGAAAGTATATGAGTACGTGACGGCTCCTGGCCGGGGTCGTTACAATTGTGGTATCAAAGCAAAACCAGGTTCTAAAACCGATTCTGCAGACTGCCTCCCAGCACTGACTGTCACTTGAGCACACCTCAGCAACTGTAAGTGTTTATGATTTCATGTATGTCATTAAGTTAAGTTATGCCTGTAATGATTTGTCTAGGAATCCCAAGATGGTTAGAGGTCAACAGAGAGAGACCAATGAGGATAGCAATGCTATTGCTCAGTTGACTGAGTTGGTCATGCGCCAATCTCACCAGATAGAACGACTGATGACAGCTAGGGAGGAACAAGGCAACTCCAGTACTAACGCAACTCATGATCATGGGGGTGAGCGCTTTCACCGGCTTCGACCCCCGGTGTTTAATGGGTATGTTTCAGATCCTATTCATGCTGAGGAGTGGATCCGAAAGATTGAAGACATGTTTAAGTATGCAAAGGTTGACGAAGGGGATAAGGTCACCTATGCCGTCTTTCATTTGGAGTTAAGTGCAAGGCATTGGTGGGACTCGATCCAGAGCACCGCTAATGCCGAAGCTATGACCTGGGGGATGTTCAAGACTGCCTTCTTTGACAAGTACTTCAATAGGACTGTTCGGGCCAACAAGAAGAAGGAGTTCATGAATCTACGACAAACTGGCTCTGTGACGGATTATATATGTGAATTTGATGCTTTATCACGGTTTGCTCCCCGTATGATTGAGGATGAGGAAGATAAGATTTACCAGTTTGTTCAAGGACTGAAGCCAAGTCTGTACATGAAGGTGAAGACTGCTGGGATACATAATGTACCTTATGGGGATGTGACGGCCAAGGCCTTGGAGCTGGAAGAGGCAGAAATGACAGCATATGCACAGCGCGAACAGCCAAAGAAACTCATGAAGGACGCTCAGCCGCCACCACGGCAGAACAAAGGTTGGCAGCCACGACAGAACAGGGGACCACAGCAACAGCAGCATGGAATGAAGAGGCCCCTCAACCAGAATGATGACCAGGGAAAAGGAAAGAGACCTCTGGCGCCTCTATGCCCTACATGTCAGAGGAACCACCCTGGTGAGTGCAAGCTGCTTTCTGGCCGGTGTTTCAGGTGTGATAAGACCGGACACATGGTCAGAGATTGTCCCATGCCGCCAGACCCGAACTGTGCAAGGGTTGTACCCAGAGTGTATGCGTTGATGGAAGATGAGGGAGCTGATCAACATACAGTCATATCAGGTACCATCATGATCTGTGGTTTTGCTGCTTATACACTCATAGATACAGGGGCCACACACTCGTTTATATCAACCTTGTTTGTATGCAAACATAACATAGGACCCTTACCAGCTGAAAGGTCATATAGTGTTGTGTTGCCATCAGGGAAGTCCCTACATTCAGAACAGATTGTTAAGGGTGACGTCGTGTCCTTAGGGGATAAGGATCTCTATGCGGAGTTAATTGTCATTGACATGAAAGGGTATGAGGTGATATTAGGGATGGATTGGTTATTTAGACATCATGCCACGATAAGTTGTAGATCCGGAATAGTTGATTTTAGACCCCCAAATGATAATCATTATTCCTTCCAAGCTATTCCTAAAATAAGTAAGATACCAATTATATCCTCACTAGAAATATACCGAATGCTGAGATGTGGTTGTGAGAGCTACCTGGCTAGTGTAATAGATGGTCGGGTGAAGAATAAAATTGAGCTACAGGATATTCCTATAGTCCGAGAGTTTCCCGAGGCATTCTTAGATGACTTACCGGGTATACCACCTGATAGGGAAATAGAATTTGCGATTGATACATACCCCGAGGCATCACCTGTATCCAAGAATCCTTACCGTATGGCACCTGTTGAGTTGAAAGAATTGAAGGTTCAACTGCAGGAATTGGTTGACAAGGGATTTATTCGCCCCAGCAGTTCTCCTTGGGGTGCACCAGTCTTATTTGTAAGGAAGAAGGATGGTTCTCTTAGAATGTGCATAGACTACAGGGAACTAAATAAGTTGACAATCAAGAATAGGTACCCCTTACCTAGGATTGACGATTTGTTTGACCAATTGCAAGGAGCTAAGGTATTTTCAAAGATAGATTTACGTTCGGGTTATTACCAACTGAAGGTTAAAGAAGGAGATATACCAAAGACAGCCTTCAGAACCCGCTATGGACATTATGAATTCTTAGTCATGTCGTTTGGATTGACAAACGCCCCTGCAGCCTTCATGGATTTAATGAACCGTGTGTTTCGCGGGTATTTAGATAAGTTTGTGATTGTATTCATAGATGATATCTTGATATATTCCCAAACTGTGGCTGACCATGAAGAACATTTGAAAGTAGTTTTGACGACATTGAAGGAGCATCAACTTTACGCCAAACTGTCTAAGTGTGAGTTTTGGTTAGATAAGGTTAATTTCCTTGGCCATGTAGTTTCTGCTAATGGCATATCTGTGGACCCGACCAAAATTCAGGCAGTAAAGGATTGGCCTCAACCTAAGAATGCCAGCGAAGTCCGCAGCTTCCTTGGATTGGCAGGCTATTACAGGAAGTTCATCAAGGGATTTTCCATGATAGCTAAACCCCTGACAGGTTTGACAAAGAAGGACATTAAGTATTCTTGGACTGAAGCCTGTGAAGACAGCTTCCAGACGTTAAAACTGAAGTTAACAACAGCCCCTGTATTGACCCTCCCAACCGAAGAAGGAAAATTTAGTGTTTACTGTGATGCATCTAAAGTCGGTTTAGGTTGTGTTCTGATGCAAGAGGGTAAAGTTATAGCGTATGCTTCTAGGCAGCTAAAGAGTTACGAGCAAAATTACCCCACTCACGATCTAGAATTAGCTGCCGTTGTTTTTGCCTTGAAGATTTGGAGGCACTATTTATATGGACAGCAATGTGAGGTGTTTTCTGACCATAAAATTCTAAAGTACCTCTTCACACAGAAAGAGTTGAACATGAGACAGAGACGTTGGTTGGAGTATGTCAAGGATTACGATTTTGAGATCAAGTATCACCCCGGGAAGGCTAACTCTGTAGCTGATGCGTTGAGTAGGATGTCAACAACAATGCAGCCCGTGGTTTCAACCATGTCTATACCCTTAAGAACAGAAGTTCAGAAATTCGACTTGGAGATAGTTCCAGAGTTATCAGTTTTGCTCGCTGAGTTAACTATTCAACCAACAATTTTGGAAAAGATCAAGGATGCACAACAGAAGGATTCAGTGGGAAATATCAACATGATGGATAAGTTGAAGGACACCACCTCCGAGTTCAGTCTCTCAAAGGATGGGATCCTGAGGTTTAGAAATCGGTGGTGCATTCCTAATGATGCGGGTTTGCGTAAGTTGATCTTAGCTGAGGCGCACTCCTCTTCCTTTTCTGTACATCCTGGCTGCACCAAGATGTACCGAGACCTGAAGTTACAGTACTGGTGGCCTAACCTAAAAAGGGATGTTGCTAAGTATGTAGAGTCCTGTTTAGTATGCCAACAAGTCAAGGCCGAGCACCAGCGTCCAGGAGGTACTCTTCAGCCGTTGCCTATTCCCGAGTGGAAGTGGGAACACATAGCTATGGATTTCGTTGTAGGACTACCTAAGACGACAAAAGGACATGACTGTATTAGGGTTGTGGTGGATAGACTGACGAAATCAGCCCATTTCTTACCTGTAAGGACCACCTATACGATGGACCAATTTGCTGATCTTTATGTTCAGGAAATTATTAGGTTGCATGGGATCCCGGTATCTATTGTTTCTGACCGTGACCCCAGGTTCACCTCTCGATTCTGGAAAAGTTTGCAAGGTACATTAGGTACAATGTTATCTTTCAGCACAGCTTTTCACCCACAGACCGATGGCCAATCAGAAAGGACGATTCAAATACTCGAAGATATGTTGAGAGCATGTGTACTTGACTTTCAGACAACTTGGAGTAGACATTTACCGCTAGTTGAATTCTCCTACAATAACAGTTATCAGTCCACCATCGGTATGGCACCATATGAAGCTCTGTATGGTAGGAAATGTAGGTCACCTCTTTATTGGGACGAGGTTGGTGAAACAAAACTTCTTGGACTCGATATTCTGCAGCAAATGTCAGATAAGATTGCAACTATTCGGAAAAGAATGATGACTGCACAAAGCCGGCAGAAGTGTTATGCAGATCGAAGGAGAAGGGAACTCGAGTTTGCAGTAGGAGATGAAGTATTCTTAAAGGTGTCACCATTTAAAGGAGTCTTAAGATTTGGCAAGAAGGGAAAACTTAATCCGAGATTTATTGGACCCTTCCCTGTCTTGGCAAAAGTTGGAAGTACAGCTTACAGACTGCAACTGCCTCCATCATTGGATAAAGTTCATAATGTCTTCCATGTGTCAATGTTAAGGAAGTGTATGCGTGATCCGATGCAGGTCATCCAGCCATCGGATATTGGTTTAGAGCCGACACTGGAGTATGAAGAGAAACCAATACAGATTTTGGAATATGCAGTCAAGACTCTGAGAAACAAAGAGATTCCATTGGTGAAAGTTTTATGGACAAATCACGGCATTGAAGAAGCCACATGGGAAAGACAGCAGGAGATGTTGGACAAATATCCTAAGTTATTTGCTTGAGCAATTTTCGAGGACGAAAATTTTGTTTAAGGAGGGGTGGATGTAACACCCGACATTTCGGCCAGGTGATTTTCTGACCATTTTCACTGTCACCCTCTTATTTAACCTTTATGATTTAAAATTTAATGTTAAGACAAATTATTACAAGTTAAGTAAAACTAGGTTGGGTGGCAGTTTTGTAAATTAAAATCGATGGATTTAGTATAAATAGGAAATGGAAAACTTAAATCTCATTTATTGCCACTGTAGCCGACATTCCCTCTCGGCGATTTCTTCTCTTCCAAGTTCTTGCTCTCGGCTACCAGAACTTTCCTCTGCCGACGACCGGTTTTGAGCTTGCTTTTCTCTGCAAATCCACACCCGAGGTATGAAATGGACAATGTAGTCATTCATTAGTAAATAGAGCTCTGTTTTCAGCTCGGCACTGAGTTCGGATTTTTAGCAGTGGCCGAGCAGGTTGTGATTTTCTTAATCTGAGAGTAGAAATGTCATCCCGAATCGATTCTGAGTATTTAAGTAACCAACTCGGATTTAATCAATGGTAAAACCTGTCCACCTAGTTTCGGATTTCAGACTGCAGTGTGTCAAACAGAGGAATCGGAATGACTTTAGCTATTAGATCCTAGGATGGTTTATGATTAGGACTACTAGGACTTTGTTTTAACTACTGTAATGTACATGTTTTAGGTGAAGAAGTTAAAGAAAGGAAGTTCGGATTGCTAAGGAATCCAGGTAAGTGAATGTGTTAAGATTTCCGGCCACTAGGGCCCTACACCGCAAGGGTATTAGGAAATCACTGAAATGTTAACTTGTTGACTATGATTTGTTATTTCCACGACATGAAGAAGTTGTGTAAGTAAATGTAAAGTTACAGGATGTTCTACTTGTCCTTATGGTATGACTT
The DNA here is from genome assembly GCA_022432975.1 of Begonia masoniana. NCBI lineage: Eukaryota > Viridiplantae > Streptophyta > Magnoliopsida > Cucurbitales > Begoniaceae > Begonia > Begonia masoniana. The sequence goes on along the minus strand of CM039513.1, from coordinate 26,514,827 downwards.
TTCTCTGTGAACCTCATGTCTATGCATTATGCCCACGTTTATGATTAAGTAGAGAACATGAAAAGTAAATGTAACCATAATTAAGTGCAGAACGGGGAAAAGACTATGCTATGTATGACTCGCGAATTCTCCCACTGGTGGAGGCCGAGTAATGATATGTATGACTCGCGAAATCTCCCACTGGTGAGGCCGAGTAATGATATGTATGGCTCGCGAATTTTCCCACTGGGGAGGCCGAGTGATGTATCATGGTTACCGCGATAGGCAAATGATTATGCATGACTGCCGCGATAGGCAAATGACTATGTACCCCTGTCTTCCTCCCTCGTTCCCTGCCTTAATACATGTTATGTAAATGATAAAGATGAACATGAATGAAGAATGGTTTACGAATTATGTCTCTTTAAATTGTATATCATGTATATCTGTCAGCATGCATTCCTTACTAAGCATTAGGCTTATAGTTAAACCTTATGGTGTAGGTGAAGAAGGTTCAGGTGAGGATGTTATGTGCAAAGAGGACGCTTAAGGCTGGTTGCTGGAGGATGCTCAAGGTGACAGTGCGGGGCTGGAGAGGCGATTAGCGACCGGATGATGTTTTAATTTAGCACGTGAGACCCACGTGTTCACCGGAAGATGAAGAAAATGTGTTTTGTCGATTAGCGACCGGATGATGTTTTAATTTAGCACGTGAGACCCACGTGTTCACCGGAAGATGAAGAAAATGTGTTTTGTCGATTAGCGACCGGATGATGTTTTAATTTAGCACGTGAGACCCACGTGTTCACCGGAAGATGAAGAAAATGTGTTTTGTCGATTAGCGACCGGATGATGTTTTAATTTAGCACGTGAGACCCACGTGTTCACCGGAAGATGAAGAAAATGTGTTTTGTCGATTAGCGACCGGATGATGTTTTAATTTAGCACGTGAGACCCACGTGTTCACCGGAAGATGAAGAAAATGTGTTTTGTCGATTAGCGACCGGATGATGTTTTAATTTAGCACGTGAGACCCACGTGTTCACCGGAAGATGAAGAAAATGTGTTTTGTCGATTAGCGACCGGATGATGTTTTAATTTAGCACGCGAGACTCACGTGTTCACCGGAAGATGAAGAAAATGTGTTTTGTCGATTAGCGACCGGATGATGTTTTAATTTAGCACGTGAGACCCACGTGTTCACCGGAAGATGAAGAAAATGTGTTTTGTCGATTAGCGACCGGATGATGTTTTAATTTAGCACGCGAGACTCACGTGTTCACCGGAAGATGAAGAAAATGTGTTTTGTCGATTAGCGACCGGATGATGTTTTAATTTAGCACGTGAGACCCACGTGTTCACCGGAAGATGAAGAAAATGTGTTTTGCGATTAGCGACCGGATGATGTTTTAATTTAGCACGTGAGACCCACGTGTTCACCGGAAGATGAAAAATGTGTTTTGTCGATTAGCGACCGGATGATGTTTTAATTTAGCACGCGAGACTCACGTGTTCACCGGAAGATGAAGAAAATGTGTTTTGTCGATTAGCGACCGGATGATGTTTTAATTTAGCACGTGAGACCCACGTGTTCACCGGATTAGCGACCGGATGATGATGTTTAATTTAGCACGCGAGACCCACGTGTCCACCGGAAGATGTCTCCTTTTAGGTGACGTTAAGCGAGTCACGCGTAATGCACGTGATGACCGGACGACTAAATTTCTGAGGGCTGTCAACGCATGCAACCCATGCAAACCCGAGTGGTATTATGTTAAGAGAATTGAGGATACCTCCTCTTTTCCCGGAATTGTCAAGAAACCAATGACCGAGTCTAGTCGCTCGACTCTGTGAAAGTTTGAGCCGACGAGGCGTGGGAAGTCGGGCACGAGAGGGTTCGTTTTCCGTAATGGTTCTGCGTCTCTATTACCAGTTTAAAAAAAATATATATGTATAATGTGGAAGTTTGTTGTGAGATAGTAAGTGAATGTAATAATAGTAAAAGTCAGGCAAACGGTTAATGAAAGTATATGAGTACGTGACGGCTCCTGGCCGGGGTCGTTACACTGCCGATTCCGGAGTGGAAGTGGGAGCAGATCTCCATGGATTTCATTGTGGGGCTCCCGAGGACGACGAAGGGCCATGACGGCATATGGGTTATTGTGGACCGATTGACAAAGTCGGCCCACTTTTTATCTGTGAGGATGACATCGTCCATGGATCAGCTCGCCGAGCTTTATGTGCAGGAGATTGTCAGACTGCATGGCGTGCCAGTTTCTATTGTCTCAGATCGAGATCCAAGATTTACCTCGAAGTTCTGGAAGAGTCTGCACAAAGCTATGAGGACTCAGCTTAATTTCAGCACCGCATTTCATCCTCAGACTGATGGACAGACAGAGAGGACGAATCAGATTCTGGAGGATATGCTCAGAGCATGTGTGCTGGAGTTTCAGGGCTCGTGGAGCCGATATTTGCCCCTGATTGAGTTCTCATACAACAACAGCTTCCAGGCTACTATTGGCATGGCTCCATATGAGGCGTTGTATGGTCAGAAGTGTAGGTCTCCGTTATATTGGGACGAGGTTGGCGAGGCCAGCATCGTTGGTCCTGAGATTCTACAGCAGACGGTAGAGAAGATTGCCATTATCCGACAGCGCATCGAGGTAGCTCAGAGCCGGCAGAAGAGCTATGCCGACACTAGACGGAAAGAGCTAGAGTTTGAGGAAGGTGACGAAGTTTATCTTAAAGTTTCTCCGTTCAAAGGCGTTGCGAGATTTGGAAGGAGGGGTAAGTTAAACCCTCGTTATGTGGGGCCTTTTCCTATTCTTAAGAGGATCGGGAAGTTGACGTACAGATTGCAGCTTCCGGCTTCTATGGAGGGTATCCACGACGTATTTCATGTATCTATGCTTCGGAAGTGCTTGCGCGATCCGTCGCCTATCGTGGAGGCTACAGAGATTGAGGTACAGCCTACCTTGAGCTATGAGGTGAGGCCGGTACGTATTTTGGAGACTTCCATCAAGATTTTGCGCAACAAAGAAATTCCGCTAGTTAAAGTTCTATGGCGGAATCATGAGGTGGAAGAAGCGACGTGGGAGCGACAACAGGATATGATGACTAAATATCCTGAGCTATTTGTATGATTTAATTTTGTGGACAAAATTCTAAATAAGGTGGGTAGAATGTAATATCCGGCTTGTATGGATTTTTGATTTAATATATTATATTCATATTTTATTATATAATGGCATTGTTGGTAGATATGTCAAATCAGGTCCGTTTTACGAAAAGGAAGTGTCATTTCGATCCTAACGATTAATAGGAATTTTAAAGAAATTATGGGAATTTTTGAAGATTAAACGTTATATTCCGAGTAAATACAATTCTCGTAATGTAAAAGATGTTCTCGTAAAAATAGCAAACGAGGTCCAGATTGCGAACAGACAGTTTTGTTATGTTCCAAATAATAAGTTAGACTTGTTGGTGAAATAAGGATTACTATTTTGCCCTTAGCACTTAATTCTATTCGTTTCGTCCTTCGTTTAGTTAATCGTCCAACCATTCGGGTTCACCAAACTCCTTTATTTCACCAACAAGTCTAACTTATTATTTGGAACATAACAAAACTGTCCGTTCGCAATCTGGACCTCGTTTGCTATTTTTACGAGAACATCTTTTACATTACGAGAATTGTATTTACTCGGAATATAACGTTTAATCTTCGAAAATTTCTATAATTTCCTTAAAATTCCTATTAATCGTTAGGATCGAAATGACACTTCCTTTTCGTAAAACGGACCTGATTTGACATATCTACCAACAATGCCATTATATAATAAAATATGAATATAATATATTAAATCAAAAATCCATACAAGCCGGATATTACAACTGTTGGTTCCCTTCCTTCCCTTAGTTGATTGATCACTCCTCTTTGAGTTCAATTCTGGACTAAAATGCCCTTGTGTATCACCCCTAAATAAGAGGCATATTTTGCCTTACAAAAAGAGTAACTTGGCACTCATGCCCATAAAATATAAGGCTAGAATGTTTGCCACAAAAAACTACACTTAAAATGCTAAGGCATTTTAATTTATATAATTTGTCAAAAAGGAGGACAAACTCCTCCTTCAAAAACGAGCGATCCAAATTGTGCTCTTTGCGAGGATGAGAGGCTTGACTCCTTTATAAGCTTCCACAAGGCATTTGCTACACAAACACACAATCCAATTAGTAGATTAATTTGATTAAAATACTTACTTTGGCTTGAGTTCGGATTGAGGATTGGGGCATATCAAGTAGCCCCTGGAACAAGATCGATACAAAACTCAATCTCTCGATCTGGAGGCAAGCCGGGTAGCTCTTCAGGAAAGACGTCATCATACTCCCTGACGACTGAAACATCACTTTCCTATACCGCGGTCTCAAAGTCTAGGTCCATCGACCAAAGTCTTCCATAATGTTCCAATCCACTCCTGCCTCGCAGACATACCCGAAATAGGGAGTTAGCAATCCCCACACAAGGACCTCGGTGGTAGACAAAAATCCTGCCAGACTTCGAGGTAACCGGAACCAGCCTCAAGTGGAAATCAACTACCGCCTGATATTTCATCAGCCAATCTGATGTGCCTACGATCCTGATGTAACACCCGAGACACGACTAGGTTAAGTGGCATTATGGTAAAAATTGAAGTTTGGGACCGATATTTAAAGAAATTAGAAACCTTAAACCTCATTAAACCCCACTATAGCCGACACCTTCTACTCTCGGTGATTTCTCCTTCCCCGAGCTCGCACCCTGCTTGCCAGCAATCTCCCTCCGACGACCGGTTTCAAGCCTACATATCTCTGCAAATCCGCACCCGAGGTATGAAATGGATAATGTAGTCATTTATTAGTGAATAGAGCTTTGCTTTCTGCTCGACATTTGAGTTCGGTTTTAACAATGGCCGAGCAATTTAAGACCTTTTAAAATCTGAGAGTAGTGATGTCATTCCGAATCAATTTTGAACATTCTAAGTAACCAACTCGGATTTAATCGATGGTAAGACCTGTCCGCCTAGTTTTCGGATATCAGACTACAGTGTATCAAACAGCTATTAGAACCCTAGGACGATTATGATTAGAACTATTAGGATTTTGTTTTAACTACTGTAATGAACATGTTTTAGTGAAGAATTTAAAGAGAAGAAGCTCGGATTGCTAAGGGAACCAGGTAAGTGGATGTATTAAGATTTCCGGCCAATAGGGCCCTACACCGCAAGGATACTAGGAAAAATTGTTGAAATGTTTGTCTGATGATTATGACTAATAGTTGCCATGATATGAAGTATTTGAGCAGGAAGATGTTAAGTTACATGATGTTTTACTCGTTCATACAGTATGACATTTCTCTGTGAACTTCATGTCTATGCATTATGTACACGTTTATGATTGAGTCAAGAACATGAAGAACAAATGTAATCATGATTAAGTGCAGAACGGGGGAAATGACTATGATATGTTCACTGTTCCAAGCTCATGAATGGCTCGCGAATTCTCCCATTGGTGGAGGCCGAGTTGATGGTATGTATGGCTCGCGAATTCTCCCATTGGCGGAGGCCGAGTTGATGATTAGTATGGCTCGCGAATTCTCCCACTGGAGGAGGCCGAGTGGATATTAAGTACGTTCGCGAATTCTTCCGCTGGTGAGACCGAATTGGCAGGAAACTCGCGAATCCTCACCCTGGTGGAGGCCGAGTTTATACTGCACGATAGTTCGTGAATTCTCCCACTGGTGGAGGCCGAGCTAGTCGTTACTATGATTGCCCGATTGGCAATTGATTATGTACCTCTGTCTTTCTCCCTCGTTTCTTGCCTTAATACATGCTATGTAAATAACGAAAATGAGCATGAATGAAGAAAGATTTATGGTACTTTTTCACCGGATGATGTAAATGCTATTTGTCATCTAGTGACCAGTGGATTAAGTGTATTCCTTCACCGGATGATGTAAATGCTATTTGTCATCTAGTGACCAGTGGATTAAGTGTATTCCTTCACCGGATGATGTAAATGCTATTTGTCATCTAGTGACCAGTGGATTAAGTGTATTCCTTCACCGGATGATGTAAATGCTATTTGTCATCTAGTGACCAGTGGATTAAGTGTATTCCTTCACCGGATGATGTAAATGCTATTTGTCATCTAGTGACCAGTGGATTAAGTGTATTCCTTCACCGGATGATGTAAATGCTATTTGTCATCTAGTGACCAGTGGATTAAGTGTATTCCTTCACCGGATGATGTAAATGCTATTTGTCATCTAGTGACCAGTGGATTAAGTGTATTCCTTCACCGGATGATGTAAATGCTATTTGTCATCTAGTGACCAGTGGATTAAGTGTATTCCTTCACCGGATGATGTAAATGCTATTTGTCTACCGGCTGACGTCACCGGTGGATTAAGTGTATTCCTTCACCGGATGATGTAAATGCTATTTTGTCATCTAGTGACCAGTGGATTAAGTGTATTCCTTCACCGGATGATGTAAATGCTATTTTGTCATCTAGTGACCGTGGATTAAGTGTATTCCTTCACCGGATGATGTAAATGCTATTTTGTCGTTTAGTGACCGGGTGTGATTTTAAAGAGTCACGTGTTTGGCTCGTGTTCACCGGTGGATGTCCACCACTGGGCGATGTTTTAATTGAACACGTGGAAGTGACCGGGTGTGATTTTAAAGAGTCACGTGTTTGGCTCGTGTTCACCGGTGGATGTCCACCACTGGGCGATGTTTTAATTGAACACGTGAAACCCACGTGCCCACCGGAAGATATCTTCTATTAGGCGATGTTAAGCGAGTCACGCGCATTGCATGTGATGACCGGACGATGTGATTTCTGAGGGTTGATACATGCAAATCCGAATTGAATAACGTCAAGTGGTCTGGGGTATCCCTTCCTTGTCCGATTAAGTTACGGATTAATTGACTGGGCTTAGTCGCTCGACTCTGTGAAAGTTTGAGCCGACGAGGTGTAGGAAGTCGGGTCACGAGAGGGCTCGTCTTCCTTGATGGTTCTGTGTCTCTGTTTTCAGTTTAGAAAAAAAAAAAGATATGCGAATGTAAATGCTTGTCGAGAAATAGGAAAGACGAAATAATAGTAAAAGTTAAGTAAACGATTAATAAAAGATTATGATTTCGTGGCGATCCTTCTCGGGTCGTTACACCTGAATTGTCAAGCACAGACCAAGGTATGTATTTTGACTATTTTATTTACTAATTGGTTTGTGAATTTTGTAGGAAAAAGGGTTTACTTAAGGCTTGGAATTTTAAAGAGGGAATTTGTCTTCCCTTCATCAATTGTGTAACCAAGCTAATCGCATAATTTTAGTTTAATTTTAATTTGGCAAACAATGGCCTTTTATGTAATTTGGACAAACATTTAGTCCTTATATTTAGTCATGCATAATTAGGCATTTAAGGGTAGATTGTGTGGTTAGGAATAGTTGGTGGCATAGGTGTTTGGTAAACCCAATTGCAACAAGCCCATGAACAATTAAAGAGAAAATTGGGCCACACATCCTCAATTCAGCCCAAGAGAGGAATGGCCCATCAGCTTATCACGTTGAAAGCTTCAGCCCAGCCCAATTGACTTCTGCCTGCTACTCAACTCCACGAAGAAGCCAGCGAGCAGTTCAGCGAGGGAGGTGATCTTCAGGCGATCTACAGCAATCGACCACGGGATTCAGAGATCGACGGCGAGCACTCTGCGAGCTCATGGATTGCTCACCTGGACTAGCTGACCAATCAAAACCTCCTCTGCTCCAAGCAAGCAGCCTCGTCAGCAGAAGCCCTCCATTTTTGCGAACGCCAACAGATGCCCTCCAACAGCTAAATTTTCCTCTGGGAATTTCCAAACCTAGCCACCTTAGGTATTTAAGCATCACTTTTAGTGTTTGTACCCACTTTTTTGATCAATACAAACCTATTTTGTCTCTCTGAAAATCCAGAGAAGTAGTTAACAATTTGAAAATCGATTTAGAAGTTTTAAAGAAAAGTAAAAAATTTTACGCCGATAAACGGGATTGGAAAGGAAGGAATAGAGTGATAGTGGAAATGTGGCGACCCGGGTCAAGAGGACTCGGGGGCGCTACACTTTCACTACTAATGGTTATCCGGAGAGTACTAATGTAACACCCGACAACTTCAACCAGGTGACTTCCTAAACTGTATTAACGGTCACGAATATTCAATCTTCACGGTTTAGGGTTTTATGCCAAGCTTAATTAATTACATGTGGATCTAAACTAGGTTGAGTGGCAAAGTTGTAATAATGGAGGATTGAGGCCAGTATTTAAAGAAAAAGGAAACGATTCAAACCTCATTTAAACCACCGTAGCCGACATCCCCAACTCCCGGCGATTTCTTCTCTCCCAAGCTCTCGCTCTCTGTCAGCTGGAAATCCCTCCTTCGACGATCAGTTTCCTTGCTGCTTCTCGGCTTTTTTGTGCTCGAGGTACGAGTTTGACAATGTAGCTATCTTTCAGTCGTTAAGCTCTGTTTCAGCTATGTGTTGAGGTTCTGGATTCTTCAATGGCCGAGTATTAGTAAGGATATTTAAAATCTGAATGTAGTAATGTCATTCGGAATCAATTTTGGACATTAAACAACCACCCTTGAGATATCGCTTATCGAATCTGTCTGTTCTGGGTTTTGGATTTCAAACTGCACAGAGAACTATACCAAGGATTCGAGAGTGACTATAGCTATTAGATCCTAGGATGACTTGTGATTAGAACTAATAGGATTTTGTTTTAACTACTGCAATGTAAATGTTTTAGGTGAAGAAGTTGGAAGAGAAAGGAGCTCAAATTGCTAAGGAGACCAGGTAAGTGAATGAATAGGTTTCTCGGTCATTAGGATCCTACATCAAAGGATGCTAGGTAGAAACTCATATGATGAATAGAAGTTTCTCTTATGTTACTGTCTATTGTTTATGCTGATGATTAGCTCAGTGGTAAAGTTTCATGTCGAATGGTACTCAGTTCTGTAGCTTGATGATTTAAGAATTTTCATGCTCATGCATTATGAATGTTTTATGCATATGAAAATGTTTTAAGAGCATGTCTTCGCATGAACAAGATAAGAATATAAAACTTACGCAACGTGAATTAAGAGAGGGTTGGGGGCGGTTTGGCGTATGTCACTGTCCAAAAGAAGGACCATGATACGACCCGCAAGGGAACTATGTGCACTCTCACTGTCAAACCCCCTTTACCGGCACAAATTCTCTCTTAATCCACACAACTTAAATGAAGATTATGATCAATGACTACGAATGATGAATATGATCAATGACTATGAATGATGAATATGATCCATGACTATGATTGATGAATATGATCCATGACTATGAATGATGAATATGATCCATGACTATGAATGATGATTACGAGCAAAGATATGGACAAGAAAAGACTTATGAGCATGTGATTTCCCAAATTATACATTCATGCATCCATGTTAGTGTTGCATTCCTTACTAAGCATTAGACTTATAGTTAAACCTTATGATGTAGGTGAAGAGTTAGCAGGTAAGGATTTCCAGTCCAGAGATGATGTTTAAAGCTGGTTGCCGGAGGATGCTCAGTATGACAGTGCAAGGCTGGGCAGGCAATTAAGTCCCCTGGTTATGCTCATAGTATGTCAGTGAAGTTTATGATAAACAGATGTCTAAGTAGAATAGAATTTCTTATAACCATGAGATCTAGATTTGGATGATTAGACTAAAGAGTCTGATGATGATTTTAAAGATTATTGAACGGTTATTTTTGCTTAAGCCTTTCGCTATGCGTATTTTGGATGAGTTTATGATTCTTACTCATTGAGGTTTATGGTTATTAAGTTATGATTCGGGTGAGTTTTGGTAATTTCTATTGGATGAAGTTGTTGATGATTATAGTGTTTTCTGCCGTGTGATAGAAGCTGGATAAGGCAATCATCCAGCTGACGTCATCGGCAGATGTAGAGTGTTTAAGCCATCGGATGACGAACGTGCTATGTTGTCGTCTAGCGATCGGCAGATGTAGAGTGTTTAAGCCATCAGATGACGAACGTGCTATTTTGTCGTCTAGCGATCGGTAGATGTAGAGTGTTTAAGCCATCGGAAGATGTAAGTACTATTTTGTCATCTAGTGATCGACAGATGTAGTGTAATAAAGTCACCGGATGATGAGCATGTTATTTGTCGTTTAGTGACCGGGTCATGTTTTAATTATTCACGTGAGAAGCACATGTTCACCGGATGATGTCCCCTTATTTCACAGGATGATCTAAAGAGTCTCTTTACCGGATGATATAAACATGGTTTTGTCGTCTAGTGACCGGTAGATGTGGTTTTATTCCTCAATCAGCTGATGCAGTCTAAAGGTTTAAGCTTCACTTTACCAGCCGATACACAATGCACTACCCGCCGGTAGATGCGTAAAGTATTCCTTTGCCGAATGATGCCTAGTGAATTATGTACGACATTTTGAGTTAAGTTATGTTTAAAAAAAAAATATATTACCGAAAATGAGTAGAGTGTGAGTAATAAGAATTAAATGATTAAGAAATATATTGATTATGTGACGATCCCTCTGGGGCTGTTACAACTAACCACTCAAGCCAACAATAAAGAGTGGCAAAGGGAGAATATGTTCCATAGCAGATGCTACGGAGAAAATGTTTCAAGATGAAGTATTTTTGGTAACTAATAATGGTTATCCGGAGAGTTCTAACAACTCAAGCCAACCATGAATAGGGCCAGAGGGAGAACATCTTCCATAGTCGATTCAAGGCAACAATGAACAATGCCAAAGAGAGAACAGCTTCCACAAACGATACTATGGAAAATGTTTCAATAATAAGTTTTTTTTTCACTACTAATGGTTATCCAGAGAGTTCTAACAACTCAACTCAACAATGAACAATGCAAAAGGGAGAACATCATCCATAGCCGATTCTAGGGAGAACATCTTTCAAGAATAAGTTGTTTTTTTTATCACTATTAATGGTTATCTGGAAAGTCCTAACAACTCAAGCCAACAATAAAGAGTGTCAAAGGGAAAATATTTTTCATAGCCAATGCTAGGGAGAACATCTTTCAAGAAGTTTTTTTTTTTTTTCACTACTAATGATTATGCAAAGAGTCCTAACAACTCAAGCCAACAATAAAGAGTGGAAAAGGGAAAACATCTTCCATAGCCAATGCTAGGGAGAACATCTTTCAAGAAAATGTTTTGGTTTTTTTAACTATTAATGGTTATCCAGAGAGTCCTAAAAACTCAAGTCACTAATGAACAGTGCATAAGGTAGAACATCTTCCATAGACGATACAACATCTTCGTAACTAATGGTTATCTAGAGAGTTCTAACACCTCAACCAACAATAAACAATGCAAAAGGGAGAAACATCTTCCATAGCCGATTCTAGGGAGAACATCTTTCAAGAATAATTTTTTTTTTTCACTATTAATGGTTATGCGGAGAGTCCTAACAACCTAAGCCAACAATGAAAAGTGTTAAAGGGAAAACATTTTCCATGGCCAATGCTAGGGAGAACAACTTTCAAGAAGAAGTTTTTTTTTTCCTTTTTTCACTACTAATGATTATCTGGAGAGTGCTAACAACTGAAGCCAACAATGAAGAGTGGAAAAGGAAAAACATCTTCCATAGCCGATGCTAGGAAGAACATCTTTAAGAAAAAGTTTTTTTTTTTCACTAGTAATTGTTATCCATAGAGTCCTAACTACTCAAGCCAACAATAAAAAGTGCCAAAGGGAGAACATTTTCCATTGCCAATGCTAAGCAGAACATCTTTCAACAAGAAGTTTGTTTTTCACTATTAATGGTTATCTGAAGTGTCCTAACAACTCAAGCCAACAATGAACAAGGCCAAAGAGAGAACATCTTCCATAAACGATGCTATGGAAAACTTCTTTTCAAGAAGAAGGTTTTTTTTTTCACTACTTATGGTTACCCGGGGAGCACTAACAACTCAAGTCAACAATAAAGAGTGAAAAGAGGGAGAACATTTTTCATAGCCGATGCTGGAGATAACATCATTCAAGAATTATTATTATTATTTTTATGGTTATCCGAAGAGTACTAACAAGTCAAGTCACCAATAAAGATGGTCAAAGGGAGAACATCTTCCATAGCCGATGCTAGGGATAACATCTTTCAAGAAGAAGTTTTTTTTTCACTGCTAATTGTTATCCAGAGAGTTCTAACAACTGAAGCCAACCATAAAGAGTGCTAAAGGGAAAACATCCTTCAAGAATTTTTTTTTTACTAGAACGGTTATTCGGAGAGTACTAACAGCTCAAGCCAACAATAAAGAGTGCCAAATGGAGAACATCTTCCATAGACGATGCTAGGTAAAACATCTTTAAAAAAAAGTTTTTTTTTTCACTTCTAATGGTTATCCGGAGAGTACTAACTACTCAAGCCAACAATAAATAGTGGCAAAGGGAGAATATCTTCATAGCCGATGCTGAGGGAAAAATCTTTAGAGAAGAAGTTTTTTTTTTCACTATTAACTATTGTCCGGAGAGTTCTAACAACTCAAGCCAATATTGAGCAGTGCCAAATAGAGAACATCTTCCATAGCAGATTTTAGGGAGAACATCTTTCAAGAATAAGTTTTGTTTTCTTAGTTATTAATGGTCATCCGGAGAGTCTTAACAACTCAAGCCAACGATGAACAGCGTCAAAGAGAGAACATCTTTCATAGACGATGCTTTGGAAAACATCTTTTAAGAAAAAAGTTTTTTTTTTATTTTTTTACTACTTATGGTTATCCGGAGAGTACTAAGCACTCTAGCCAACAATAAAGAGTGGCAAAGGGAGAACATCTTCCATAGTCAATGCCAAAGAGAAAATGTTTCAAGAAGATGTTTTTTTTCACGACTAATGGTTATCCGGAGAGTTCTAACAACTCAAAAAAATAATGAAGAAGGCCAAACAGAGAACATCTTCTATAGTCGATTCTAGGGAGAACATCTTTCATGAATAAGTTTTTTTTTTCACTATTAATGGTTATCAGGAGACACCTAAAAACTCAAGACAACAATGAACAATGTTAAAGAGAGAACATCTTCCACATATGATGCTATGGAAAACATCTTTCAAGAAGAAGGTTTTTTATTCACTACTTATGGTTTTCCGGAGAGTACTTACAACTCTAGCCATCAATAAAGAGTAGCATAGGGAGAACATCTTCCATAGCCGATGCTAACGAGAAAATTTTTTATGAATAAGTTTTTTTTTCACTACTAATGGTTATCCAGAGAGTTCTAACAACTAAACCCAACAATGAATATTGTAAAAGGGAGAACATTATACATAGCCGATTCTAGGGAGAGCATTTTTCAAGAATAAGTTGTTTTTCTTAACTATTAATAGTTATTCGGAGAGTCCTAACAACTCAAGCCAACAATGAAGAGTGTCAAAGGAAAAATATTTTTCATAGTCGATGCTAGGGAGAACATCTTTCAAGAAGAAGATTTTTTTTTTCCACTACTAATGATTATCCGGAGAGTCTTAACAACACAAGCCAACAATGAAAAGTGTAAAAAGGAAAACATCTTCCGTAGCCGATGCTAGGGAGAACTTCTTTCAATAAAAAGTTTTTTTTTTTTTTTTTAACTATTAATGGTTATCTGGAGAGTCCTATCAACTCAAGTAGATAATTAAAAGTGTCAAAGGGAGAACATCATCCATAGGCGATACTATGGTAAATATCTTTCAATAAGAAATTTTTTTTTCGACTATTTATGGTTATCCGGAGAGTACTAACAACTCAAGCAAACAATAAAGAGTGCTAAAGGGAGAACATCTTCCATAGCCGAAGCTAGGGAGAACATCATTCACCAAATTTATTATTATTATTATTATTATTTTTAACTTTAATGGTTATCTGGAGAGTACTAATAGCTCAAGCCAACAATAAAGAGTGCTAAAGGGAGAACATCTTCCATAGCCGATGCTAAGGAGAACATCTTTCAAGAAGATTATTTTTTATTTTTTTTCACTACCAATAGTAATCAGGAGAGTCATAACAGTTCAATCCAACAATGAACAGTCTCAAAGGGAGAACATCTTCCATAGACGATGCTAGGGAAAACATCTTTCAAGAATAAGTTTTTTTTTCCACTTATAATGGTTATCCGGAAGGTAATAACAACTGAAACCAACAATAAAGAGTTGCAAAGGGAGAACATCTTCCATAGCCAAAGCTAGGGATAACTCCTTTAAAGAATAACTTTTTCTTTTTTTCATTACTAATGGTTATCTGGAGTGTCCTAACTATTCAAGCCAACAATGAAGAGTACCGAGGGGAGAATATTTTCCATTGCCGATGCTAGGGAGAACATCTTTCAAGAAGGATTTTTATCATTTTGTTCACTATTAATGGTTATCCAGAGAGTCCTAACAATTCAAGTCAACAATGAACGGTGCTAAAGAGAGAACATCTTCCATATACAATGCTATGGAGAACATCTTTCAAGAAGAAGTGTTGTTTTTGGAAATTATCGATTTAACTCTTAACTATATTCGTAAATTCAAGTAGCCCATTATACTAAAAAAATCAGCAAATCAAACCCTGTACTATGATTCTATTATCGTTTTTGACTTTCCATCAAAAATTTCGTTAAATTTCTATTTAAAAAAATGAGGGGTATTTTAAAAAAATAACAAACTATATTTAATTTACTTGAAATTTTTACCACATGTTTACGGCATTATGGGGAAATAATCTAAAAATTTTCATAATTTTAAAACATTTTGACTATTTATTATAATTTTATTTACCTATTTTATAAAATACTCATAATAAATTATACAAGTGTTAAAAAATCACGAAAATTTATAAATTATCTCTGAATAATGTGTTTCACATGTGGTAAAGTTTTCAAATAAATTGAATATTTTTGGTAGTTTTTAAAAATTAATCTATGTTCCTTCCTCACTTTGTAAATTAGTTTTTAAAAAATAGCAAACGATATCAAATTTACTTGAACATTTCACCACATGTTCACCACAACATGAGGAGATAACAATTTTTTTTTTTGTGATTTTGTAAAATTTGTATGATTTATCATAATTGTTTTATAAAATAAGTAAATAAAATTACAATAAATCATAAAAATGTTTCAAATTACAAAAAAATTTATACAATCTTCCCATGAATGCACCGGTCGACACCTGAATGCACCGGTCGACACCTGAATGCACCGGTCGACACCTGAATGCACCGGTCGACACCTGAATGCACCGGTCGACACCTGAATGCACCGGTCGACACCTGAATGCACCGGTCGACACCTGAATGCACCGGTCGACACCTGAATGCACCGGTCGACACCTGAATGCACCGGTCGACACCTGAATGCACCGGTCGACACCTGAATGCACCGGTCGACACCTGAATGCACCGGTCGACACCTGAATGCACCGGTCGACACCTGAATGCACCGGTCGACACCTGAATGCACCGGTCGACACCTGAATGCACCGGTCGACACCTGAATGCACCGGTCGACACCTGAATGCACCGGTCGACACCTGAATGCACCGGTCGACACCTGAATGCACCGGTCGACACCTGAATGCACCGGTCGACACCTGAATGCACCGGTCGACACCTGAATGCACCGGTCGACACCTGAATGCACCGGTCGACACCTGAATGCACCGGTCGACACCTGAATGCACCGGTCGACACCTGAATGCACCGGTCGACACCTGAATGCACCGGTCGACACCTGAATGCACCGGTCGACACCTGAATGCACCGGTCGACACCTGAATGCACCGGTCGACACCTGAATGCACCGGTCGACACCTGAATGCACCGGTCGACACCTGAATGCACCGGTCGACACCTGAATGCACCGGTCGACACCTGAATGCACCGGTCGACACCTGAATGCACCGGTCGACACCTGAATGCACCGGTCGACACCTGAATGCACCGGTCGACACCTGAATGCACCGGTCGACACCTGAATGCACCGGTCGACACCTGAATGCACCGGTCGACACCTGAATGCACCGGTCGACACCTGAATGCACCGGTCGACACCTGAATGCACCGGTCGACACCTGAATGCACCGGTCGACACCTGAATGCACCGGTCGACACCTGAATGCACCGGTCGACACCTGAATGCACCGGTCGACACCTGAATGCACCGGTCGACACCTGAATGCACCGGTCGACACCTGAATGCACCGGTCGACACCTGAATGCACCGGTCGACACCTGAATGCACCGGTCGACACCTGAATGCACCGGTCGACACCTGAATGCACCGGTCGACACCTGAATGCACCGGTCGACACCTGAATGCACCGGTCGACACCTGAATGCACCGGTCGACACCTGAATGCACCGGTCGACACCTGAATGCACCGGTCGACACCTGAATGCACCGGTCGACACCTGAATGCACCGGTCGACACCTGAATGCACCGGTCGACACCTGAATGCACCGGTCGACACCTGAATGCACCGGTCGACACCTGAATGCACCGGTCGACACCTGAATGCACCGGTCGACACCTGAATGCACCGGTCGACACCTGAATGCACCGGTCGACACCTGAATGCACCGGTCGACACCTGAATGCACCGGTCGACACCTGAATGCACCGGTCGACACCTGAATGCACCGGTCGACACCTGAATGCACCGGTCGACACCTGAATGCACCGGTCGACACCTGAATGCACCGGTCGACACCTGAATGCACCGGTCGACACCTGAATGCACCGGTCGACACCTGAATGCACCGGTCGACACCTGAATGCACCGGTCGACACCTGAATGCACCGGTCGACACCTGAATGCACCGGTCGACACCTGAATGCACCGGTCGACACCTGAATGCACCGGTCGACACCTGAATGCACCGGTCGACACCTGAATGCACCGGTCGACACCTGAATGCACCGGTCGACACCTGAATGCACCGGTCGACACCTGAATGCACCGGTCGACACCTGAATGCACCGGTCGACACCTGAATGCACCGGTCGACACCTGAATGCACCGGTCGACACCTGAATGCACCGGTCGACACCTGAATGCACCGGTCGACACCTGAATGCACCGGTCGACACCTGAATGCACCGGTCGACACCTGAATGCACCGGTCGACACCTGAATGCACCGGTCGACACCTGAATGCACCGGTCGACACCTGAATGCACCGGTCGACACCTGAATGCACCGGTCGACACCTGAATGCACCGGTCGACACCTGAATGCACCGGTCGACACCTGAATGCACCGGTCGACACCTGAATGCACCGGTCGACACCTGAATGCACCGGTCGACACCTGAATGCACCGGTCGACACCTGAATGCACCGGTCGACACCTGAATGCACCGGTCGACACCTGAATGCACCGGTCGACACCTGAATGCACCGGTCGACACCTGAATGCACCGGTCGACACCTGAATGCACCGGTCGACACCTGAATGCACCGGTCGACACCTGAATGCACCGGTCGACACCTGAATGCACCGGTCGACACCTGAATGCACCGGTCGACACCTGAATGCACCGGTCGACACCTGAATGCACCGGTCGACACCTGAATGCACCGGTCGACACCTGAATGCACCGGTCGACACCTGAATGCACCGGTCGACACCTGAATGCACCGGTCGACACCTGAATGCACCGGTCGACACCTGAATGCACCGGTCGACACCTGAATGCACCGGTCGACACCTGAATGCACCGGTCGACACCTGAATGCACCGGTCGACACCTGAATGCACCGGTCGACACCTGAATGCACCGGTCGACACCTGAATGCACCGGTCGACACCTGAATGCACCGGTCGACACCTGAATGCACCGGTCGACACCTGAATGCACCGGTCGACACCTGAATGCACCGGTCGACACCTGAATGCACCGGTCGACACCTGAATGCACCGGTCGACACCTGAATGCACCGGTCGACACCTGAATGCACCGGTCGACACCTGAATGCACCGGTCGACACCTGAATGCACCGGTCGACACCTGAATGCACCGGTCGACACCTGAATGCACCGGTCGACACCTGAATGCACCGGTCGACACCTGAATGCACCGGTCGACACCTGAATGCACCGGTCGACACCTGAATGCACCGGTCGACACCTGAATGCACCGGTCGACACCTGAATGCACCGGTCGACACCTGAATGCACCGGTCGACACCTGAATGCACCGGTCGACACCTGAATGCACCGGTCGACACCTGAATGCACCGGTCGACACCTTGCCCAGTTTAACACGCTCAAGGGTCAACACTCACATATGCAGGTCGATACTTGTACTACCTACTGCTATTATCCTCAAATAAAACTTCACCATTTCGCAGAAAATTGGACAGCATAACGTTTGAATCATAAAAACCCAACTACATCTCAAAATGACTCAAAAGCATACAATTTATCCACCCAATCCAAATCAAAACACTATTTTTCCAATCGTTTTTAAAACACAAAATACATCCTTAAACCTTACTTTCAAACACTACAAAAACACTGCCACACCTCGGGTTAAATCTCCCTAACAAACGACCGGATCATCGCGTGGGAGCACTCCCCCAACCACCCTAGTCCTGGACACGCTAGAGGATCTCACCTTCTAAATCTTCGTCACCTACATCACATAACTCAACTATTAGCCTAACGCTAAGGAAGTAATGCAATAATGAATAAAAACGTCTCATAGCCTAGCATATGTAATTTCTACTATCTCATCTTGTTTTCGTTCTCATTCTCGTTCTCGTTCTCATTTTCGTTCTCGTAAGCGTTCTCATTTCCACTTCATTTAACTTACTCTTTCGTTCGATTTGTTAGAAGGGATAGGCACACGTCGTGGACTGCTTTCACGGGACGACCACATTCCTCAGAGAAAGGATAGGAGGCACACGTTGCGGACTACTTTCACAGGACGACCAACCTAATCCCCAACTCCGCCCATCTCTTAGTTACGTATCTTTTATCGTTTCCTCTTCACTTACATATTGTTAGAAGGAATAGGCACACGTCACGAACTACTTTCACGAGACGGCCACATTCCTCGGAGAAAAGGATAGGAGGCACACGTTGCGGACTACTTTCACGGGACAGCCAACCTAATCCCCAACTCTGCCCATCTCTTAATTACGTATCTATTTCGTTTCCTCTTTACTTACATATTGTTAGAAGGAATATGCACACATGGCGTGTAACACCCGAGACACGACTAGGTTGAGTGACATTATAGTAAAAAAAAAAAATTGAAGTTTGGGACCGGTATTTAAAGAAATTAGAAACCTTAAACCTCATTAAACCCCACTATAGCCGACACCTTCTACTCTCGGCGATTTCTCCCTTCCCCGAGCTCTACCTGCTTGCCAGCAATATCCCTCGACGACCGTTTTCAAGCTGCATATCTCTGTAAATCCGCACCCGAGGTATGAAATGGATAATGTAGTCATTTATTAGTGAATAGAGCTTTGCTTTCAGCTCGGCATTTGAGTTCGGTTTTAACAGTGGCCGAGCAGTTTAAGACCTTTTAAAATATGATAGTAGTGATGTCATTCCAAATCAATTTTGAACATTCTAAGTAACCAACTCGGATTTAACCGATGGTAAGACCTGTCCGCCTAGTTTTCGGATTTCAGACTGCAGTGTATCAAACAGAGGAATCGGAATGACTTTAGCTATTAGAACCCTAGGACGATTTATGATTAGAACTATTAGGATTTTGTTTTAACTACTGTAATGAACATGTTTAAGGTGAAGAAGTTTAAAGAGAAGAAGCGCGGATTGCTAAGGGAACCAGGTAAGTGGATGTATTAAGATTTCGGCCAATAGGGCCCTACACCGCAAGGATACTAGGAAAAATTGTTGAATGTTGTTGATGATATGACACTAGTGCCATGATATGAAGTATTTGAGCAGGAAGATGTTAAGTTACATGATGTTTATGTTCATACAGTATGACATTTCTCTGTGAACTTCATGTCTATGCATTATGTACACGTTTATGATTGAGTCAAGAACATGAAGAACAAATGTAATCATGAATAAGTGCAGAACGGGGGAAATGACTATGATATGTTTACAAGGCTCATGAATGGCTCGCGAATTTTGTCATCTAGTGACCGGTGGATTAAGTGTATTCCTTCACCGGATGATGTAAATGCTATTTTGTCATCTAGTGACCGGTGGATTAAGTGTATTCCTTCACCGGATGATGTAAATGCTATTTTGTCATCTAGTGACCGGTGGATTAAGTGTATTCCTTCACCGGATGATGTAAATGCTATTTTGTCATCTAGTGACCGGTGGATTAAGTGTATTCCTTCACCGGATGATGTAAATGCTATTTTGTCATCTAGTGACCGGTGGATTAAGTGTATTCCTTCACCGGATGATGTAAATGCTATTTTGTCATCTAGTGACCGGTGGATTAAGTGTATTCCTTCACCGGATGATGTAAATGCTATTTTGTCATCTAGTGACCGGTGGATTAAGTGTATTCCTTCACCGGATGATGTAAATGCTATTTTGTCATCTAGTGACCGGTGGATTAAGTGTATTCCTTCACCGGATGATGTAAATGCTATTTTGTCATCTAGTGACCGGTGGATTAAGTGTATTCCTTCACCGGATGATGTAAATGCTATTTTGTCATCTAGTGACCGGTGGATTAAGTGTATTCCTTCACCGGATGATGTAAATGCTATTTTGTCATCTAGTGACCGGTGGATTAAGTGTATTCCTTCACCGGATGATGTAAATGCTATTTTGTCATCTAGTGACCGGTGGATTAAGTGTATTCCTTCACCGGATGATGTAAATGCTATTTTGTCATCTAGTGACCGGTGGATTAAGTGTATTCCTTCACCGGATGATGTAAATGCTATTTTGTCATCTAGTGACCGGTGGATTAAGTGTATTCCTTCACCGGATGATGTAAATGCTATTTTGTCATCTAGTGACCGGTGGATTAAGTGTATTCCTTCACCGGATGATGTAAATGCTATTTTGTCATCTAGTGACCGGTGGATTAAGTGTATTCCTTCACCGGATGATGTAAATGCTATTTTGTCATCTAGTGACCGGTGGATTAAGTGTATTCCTTCACCGGATGATGTAAATGCTATTTTGTCATCTAGTGACCGGTGGATTAAGTGTATTCCTTCACCGGATGATGTAAATGCTATTTTGTCATCTAGTGACCGGTGGATTAAGTGTATTCCTTCACCGGATGATGTAAATGCTATTTTGTCATCTAGTGACCGGTGGATTAAGTGTATTCCTTCACCGGATGATGTAAATGCTATTTTGTCATCTAGTGACCGGTGGATTAAGTGTATTCCTTCACCGGATGATGTAAATGCTATTTTGTCATCTAGTGACCGGTGGATTAAGTGTATTCCTTCACCGGATGATGTAAATGCTATTTTGTCATCTAGTGACCGGTGGATTAAGTGTATTCCTTCACCGGATGATGTAAATGCTATTTTGTCATCTAGTGACCGGTGGATTAAGTGTATTCCTTCACCGGATGATGTAAATGCTATTTTGTCATCTAGTGACCGGTGGATTAAGTGTATTCCTTCACCGGATGATGTAAATGCTATTTTGTCATCTAGTGACCGGTGGATTAAGTGTATTCCTTCACCGGATGATGTAAATGCTATTTTGTCATCTAGTGACCGGTGGATTAAGTGTATTCCTTCACCGGATGATGTAAATGCTATTTTGTCATCTAGTGACCGGTGGATTAAGTGTATTCCTTCACCGGATGATGTAAATGCTATTTTGTCATCTAGTGACCGGTGGATTAAGTGTATTCCTTCACCGGATGATGTAAATGCTATTTTGTCATCTAGTGACCGGTGGATTAAGTGTATTCCTTCACCGGATGATGTAAATGCTATTTTGTCATCTAGTGACCGGTGGATTAAGTGTATTCCTTCACCGGATGATGTAAATGCTATTTTGTCATCTAGTGACCGGTGGATTAAGTGTATTCCTTCACCGGATGATGTAAATGCTATTTTGTCATCTAGTGACCGGTGGATTAAGTGTATTCCTTCACCGGATGATGTAAATGCTATTTTGTCATCTAGTGACCGGTGGATTAAGTGTATTCCTTCACCGGATGATGTAAATGCTATTTTGTCATCTAGTGACCGGTGGATTAAGTGTATTCCTTCACCGGATGATGTAAATGCTATTTTGTCATCTAGTGACCGGTGGATTAAGTGTATTCCTTCACCGGATGATGTAAATGCTATTTTGTCATCTAGTGACCGGTGGATTAAGTGTATTCCTTCACCGGATGATGTAAATGCTATTTTGTCATCTAGTGACCGGTGGATTAAGTGTATTCCTTCACCGGATGATGTAAATGCTATTTTGTCATCTAGTGACCGGTGGATTAAGTGTATTCCTTCACCGGATGATGTAAATGCTATTTTGTCATCTAGTGACCGGTGGATTAAGTGTATTCCTTCACCGGATGATGTAAATGCTATTTTGTCATCTAGTGACCGGTGGATTAAGTGTATTCCTTCACCGGATGATGTAAATGCTATTTTGTCATCTAGTGACCGGTGGATTAAGTGTATTCCTTCACCGGATGATGTAAATGCTATTTTGTCATCTAGTGACCGGTGGATTAAGTGTATTCCTTCACCGGATGATGTAAATGCTATTTTGTCATCTAGTGACCGGTGGATTAAGTGTATTCCTTCACCGGATGATGTAAATGCTATTTTGTCATCTAGTGACCGGTGGATTAAGTGTATTCCTTCACCGGATGATGTAAATGCTATTTTGTCATCTAGTGACCGGTGGATTAAGTGTATTCCTTCACCGGATGATGTAAATGCTATTTTGTCATCTAGTGACCGGTGGATTAAGTGTATTCCTTCACCGGATGAGTAAATGCTATTTTGTCATCTAGTGACCTGGTGGATTAGTGTATCCTCACCGGATGATGTAAATGCTATTTTTGTCATCTAGTGACCGGTGGATTAACGTGT
Organism: Begonia masoniana; assembly: GCA_022432975.1. NCBI lineage: Eukaryota > Viridiplantae > Streptophyta > Magnoliopsida > Cucurbitales > Begoniaceae > Begonia > Begonia masoniana. The sequence continues at coordinate 26,491,762 of CM039513.1, read as the reverse complement.
ATTCCTTCACCGGATGATGTAAATGCTATTTTGTCATCTAGTGACCGGTGGATTAAGTTATTCCTTCCCGGATATGTAAATACTATTTTGTCATCTAGTGACCGTGGATTAAGTGTATTCCTTCACCGGATGATGTAAATGCTATTTTGTCGTTTAGTGACCGGGTGTGATTTTAAAGAGTCACGTGTTGGCTCGTGTTTCCCGGTGGATGTCCACCACTGGGCGATGTTTTAATTGAACACGTGAAACCCACGTGCCCACCGGAAGATATCTTTTATTAGGCGATGTTAAGCGGGTCACGCGCATTGCACGTGATGACCGGACGATGTGATTTCTAAGGGTTGATACATGCAAATCCGAATTGAATAACGTCAAGTGGTCTGGGGTATCTCTTCCTTGTCCGATTAAGTTACGGATTAATTGACTGAGCTTAGTCGCTCGACTCTGTGAAAGTTTGAGCCGACGAGGTGTAGGAAGTCTGGGTCACGAGAGGGTTCGTCTTCCTTGATGGTTCTGTGTCTCTGTTTTCAGTTTAGAAAAAAAAAGATATGCGAATGTAAATGCTTGTCGAGATATAGGAAGACGAATAATAGTAAAAGTTAAGTAAACGATTAATAAAAGATTATGATTTCGTGGCGATCCTTCTCGGGTCATTACAATTATGGTATCAGAGCAAAACCAGGTTCTAAAACTGATTCTGCAGACTGCCTTCCAGCACTGACTGTCACATGAGCACACCTCAGCAACTGTAAGTATTTATGATTTCATATATGTCATTAAGTTAAGATATACCTGTAATGATTTGCCTAGGAATCCCAAAATGGTTAGAGGTCAGCAGAGAGAGACCAATGAGGATAGCAATGCTATCGCTCAGTTGACTGAGTTGGTCATGCGCCAATCTCACCAGATAGAACGACGGATGACTGCTAGAGAGGAACAAGGCAACTCCAGTACTAATGCAACTCATGATCATGGGGGTGAGCGTTTTCACCGGCTTTGACCCCCGGTGTTTAATGGATATGTTTCAGATCCTATTCATGCTGAGGAGTGGATTCGAAACATAGAAGACATGTTTAAGTATGCAAAGGTTGATGAAGGGGATAAGGTCACCTATGCTGTCTTTCATTTGGAGTTAAGTGCGAGGCATTGGTGGGACTCGATCCAGAACACCGCTAATGTCGAAGCTATGACCTTGGAGATGTTCAAGACTGCCTTCTTTGACAAGTACTTCAATAGGACTGTTCGGGCCAACAAGAAGAAGGAGTTCATGAATCTACGACAAACTGGCTCTGTGACGGATTACATATGCAAATTTGATGCTTTATCACGGTTTGCTCCCCGTATGATTGAGGATGAGGAGGACAAGATTTACCAATTTGCTCAAGGACTGAAGCCAAGTCTGTACATAAAAGTGAAGACTGCTGGGATACACAATGTACCTTATGGTGAAGTGACGGCTAAGGCCTTGGAGCTGGAAGAGGCAGAAATGACAGCATATGCACAGCGCGAACAGCCAAAGAAACTCATGAAGGACACTCAGCCACCACCACATCAGAACAAAGGTTGGCAGCCGCGACAGAACAGGGGACCACAACAACAACAACATGGAATAAAGAGGCCCCTCAACCAGAATGATGACCAAGGAAAAGGAAAGAGACCTTTGGCACCCCTATGCCCCACTTGTCAGAAGAACCATCCTGGTGAGTGCAGGTTGCTTTCTGGCCACTGTTTCAGGTGTGATAAGGCTGGACACCTAGTCAGAGACTGCCCCAAGCCGCCAGACCCGAACCGTGCAAGAGTAGTACCCAGAGTTTATGCTATGCTGGAAGACGAGGATCTAGTGCCGCATACAGTCATAACAGGTACCATTATGATCTGTGGTTTTGCTGCTTACACGCTTATAGATACAGGAGCCACACACTGTAACACCCGACATTTCGGCCAGGTGATTTTCTGACCATTTTATTTATCACCCTTTTATTTAACCTTTATGATTTAAATTTGATGTTAAGACAAATTTATTACAAGTTGAGTAAAACTAGGTTGGGTGGCAGAATTGTAATTAAGATTGATGGATTAAGTATAATAGAAAACGGAAAACCTTAAATCTCATTTAAACCTCACTGTAGCCGACACCCCTTCTCTCGGCGATTTCTTCTCTCCCGAGCTCCTGCTCTCTGTTACCGTCGTCTCCCTCACTGACGACTATGTTTCAGCCTGCATTTTCTCTGCAAGTTCGTACCCGAGGTATGCAATAGACATGTAGCTATCTGTTAGTTTATCAGCTCTGTTTTCAGCTCAGCATCTAACTTGTAGTTTATCAATGAATACGAGATACGATTATGAATGATGATTATGATCAATGAATACGAGATACGATTATGAATGATGATTATGATCAATGAATACGAGATACGATTATGAATGATGATTATGATCAATGAATACGAGATACGATTATGAATGATGATTATGATCAATGAATACGAGATACGATTATGAATGATGATTATGATCAATGAATACGAGATACGATTATGAATGATGATTATGATCAATGAATACGAGATACGATTATGAATGATGATTATGATCAATGAATACGAGATACGATTATGAATGATGATTATGATCAATGAATACGAGATACGATTATGAATGATGATTATGATCAATGAATACGAGATACGATTATGAATGATGATTATGATCAATGAATACGAGATACGATTATGAATGATGATTATGATCAATGAATACGAGATACGATTATGAATGATGATTATGATCAATGAATACGAGATACGATTATGAATGATGATTATGATCAATGAATACGAGATACGATTATGAATGATGATTATGATCAATGAATACGAGATACGATTATGAATGATGATTATGATCAATGAATACGAGATACGATTATGAATGATGATTATGATCAATGAATACGAGATACGATTATGAATGATGATTATGATCAATGAATACGAGATACGATTATGAATGATGATTATGATCAATGAATACGAGATACGATTATGAATGATGATTATGATCAATGAATACGAGATACGATTATGAATGATGATTATGATCAATGAATACGAGATACGATTATGAATGATGATTATGATCAATGAATACGAGATACGATTATGAATGATGATTATGATCAATGAATACGAGATACGATTATGAATGATGATTATGATCAATGAATACGAGATACGATTATGAATGATGATTATGATCAATGAATACGAGATACGATTATGAATGATGATTATGATCAATGAATACGAGATACGATTATGAATGATGATTATGATCAATGAATACGAGATACGATTATGAATGATGATTATGATCAATGAATACGAGATACGATTATGAATGATGATTATGATCAATGAATACGAGATACGATTATGAATGATGATTATGATCAATGAATACGAGATACGATTATGAATGATGATTATGATCAATGAATACGAGATACGATTATGAATGATGATTATGATCAATGAATACGAGATACGATTATGAATGATGATTATGATCAATGAATACGAGATACGATTATGAATGATGATTATGATCAATGAATACGAGATACGATTATGAATGATGATTATGATCAATGAATACGAGATACGATTATGAATGATGATTATGATCAATGAATACGAGATACGATTATGAATGATGATTATGATCAATGAATACGAGATACGATTATGAATGATGATTATGATCAATGAATACGAGATACGATTATGAATGATGATTATGATCAATGAATACGAGATACGATTATGAATGATGATTATGATCAATGAATACGAGATACGATTATGAATGATGATTATGATCAATGAATACGAGATACGATTATGAATGATGATTATGATCAATGAATACGAGATACGATTATGAATGATGATTATGATCAATGAATACGAGATACGATTATGAATGATGATTATGATCAATGAATACGAGATACGATTATGAATGATGATTATGATCAATGAATACGAGATACGATTATGAATGATGATTATGATCAATGAATACGAGATACGATTATGAATGATGATTATGATCAATGAATACGAGATACGATTATGAATGATGATTAAGACTAAGTACACGAAAAGAAAAGACTCATGAGCATGTTTTTCTCCAAGTTATGCATCAGAACTCATAATAGTTTGCATTCCTATAGCCTTAGGCTACAGTTACACTTATGATGTAGGTGAAGAAATATCAGGTGAGGAATTCAAAGTTGATGAAAAGTCTAAGCTAGGTTGCTGGAGGTGTTCAGGGGCAGTTCTGTGGCTGGAGGAAAAGTATTTGTCTTCCGGCTGACGTCATCGGAAGAGGAAAAGTATTTGTCTTCCGGCTGACGTCATCGGAAGAGGAAAAGTATTTGTCTTCCGGCTGACGTCATCGGAAGAGGAAAAGTATTTGTCTTCCGGCTGACGTCATCGGAAGAGGAAAAGTATTTGTCTTCCGGCTGACGTCATCGGAAGAGGAAAAGTATTTGTCTTCCGGCTGACGTCATCGGAAGAGGAAAAGTATTTGTCTTCCGGCTGACGTCATCGGAAGAGGAAAAGTATTTGTCTTCCGGCTGACGTCATCGGAAGAGGAAAAGTATTTGTCTTCCGGCTGACGTCATCGGAAGAGGAAAAGTATTTGTCTTCCGGCTGACGTCATCGGAAGAGGAAAAGTATTTGTCTTCCGGCTGACGTCATCGGAAGAGGAAAAGTATTTGTCTTCCGGCTGACGTCATCGGAAGAGGAAAAGTATTTGTCTTCCGGCTGACGTCATCGGAAGAGGAAAAGTATTTGTCTTCCGGCTGACGTCATCGGAAGAGGAAAAGTATTTGTCTTCCGGCTGACGTCATCGGAAGAGGAAAAGTATTTGTCTTCCGGCTGACGTCATCGGAAGAGGAAAAGTATTTGTCTTCCGGCTGACGTCATCGGAAGAGGAAAAGTATTTGTCTTCCGGCTGACGTCATCGGTAGAAGAAATGTGATGGAAGTCGGGAGAGTTTGTCTTCGGCTGACGTCATCGGAAGAGGAAAAGTATTTGTCTTCCGGCTGACGTCATCGGAAGAGGAAAAGTATTTGTCTTCCGGCTGACGTCATCGGAAGAGGAAAAGTATTTGTCTTCCGGCTGACGTCATCGGAAGAGGAAAAGTATTTGTCTTCCGGCTGACGTCATCGGAAGAGGAAAAGTATTTGTCTTCCGGCTGACGTCATCGGAAGAGGAAAAGTATTTGTCTTCCGGCTGACGTCATCGGAAGAGGAAAAGTATTTGTCTTCCGGCTGACGTCATCGGAAGAGGAAAAGTATTTGTCTTCCGGCTGACGTCATCGGAAGAGGAAAAGTATTTGTCTTCCGGCTGACGTCATCGGAAGAGGAAAAGTATTTGTCTTCCGGCTGACGTCATCGGAAGAGGAAAAGT